>JAOQGH010000001.1:121244338-121412517 GCA_025769975.1 Gallinago jamesoni | reverse complement strand
TTTCCTTTCCTTCCCTTTCCTTCCCTTTCCTTTCCTTCCCTTTCCCTTTCCCTTTCCCTTTCCCTTTTCCTTTTCCCTTCCCTTTTTTATTTTGTGCAAAATATGTTCTTCCAGGTTATGAAATTGTGATAGAAAATCCAGATATTATATACAAGATAGGACAAAGGACAATACTGCCTAGTGGATACCTGCATCTGGTAAACAGCAAGGGAAATGAGCTAAAACCTGTATGTTGGAAATATTCCAAGTGGTGATGCTTTCTTGTTGCTAGCTATTTTGGTGTGTTGGAGTGTAAGACAATACAACAGAAGAATATTTGATTGTACTGAAAAAATCTGAAATATATGCAAATGAGGTCTATATCCTTTTATTCATTATAGCATTGAGACAGTGTAATATGTGCAGTGAGTATGTGTGTATAATAATATAATCTTTATTTAAAGGTGCAGATGAATTTATCCTATCAGACTGTAGCTTTTTGTTTAAGAAAATTGTTATGTGCAGATGCTTCGAAGCAGATCCATCATGACTAGGAATGAAACTAAGAAACGCTTTTGGCGTGAATGTGCAATGAATCAGTCAAGTTTTTGACAGTAAAACCTGTATTAGGATTAAAATCTTGTTTTATTAAATGGAAAAATCAGTTTACTTGTACACCAGTTTTTTTCCTTTTAGCTTGATTTTGTGTAGCTTTCTCTTTTTGTCTATTATACTATCTTTATTTTGGTCAGGTCCAATAAAAGGGCTCCATGATTAAAGCAGACAACCTTGATGTGGTTTAATTGATTGGGACAGAATTTTCATAAAGAATTAAGTGGTTTCTGTTCTTTCTAATTTAGTTCTTTCTAGTCTGCATCAAGACATTTGCTCATGCACAAATTAAAAACTTGAAAGGACTTAATAACAGAAGACATGTAATATGCCAGCTTCATTCACCAGCTTTCTTTTTACATTGGCTTGCCAGTCTTTGCAATCAACTTTTCAAGATCCTGTTAAATGAACTAAATTTTGATGGAATTAAGCCAATACGTTATAAACTAACTCTACCAAAGTATGAATTATCTTTGCTTAAGGCTTTTAGCCATAGCTGTCTTCAAAAACTTCTGTGTTTTATTTTATTTTTTGTTCTTTAAGTCCTTATTTAATATCTTATTTCCTCGACGCAAAGAAATAGAGTGTCAAGTGTTCTTCCCAATTGCTATAGGGATTGAGTTGCTATGTATACTACAGGAACAGAGGAATTCATCAATGACTTGTAAAAATTGGACATGTATCCTTTAGAGATTATAGTGCACACGGTAATCTCAGACTTTGGAAGATGGTAAAAAACAGTGGTGTTTTTCAGCAATCAGTCTAACAAAAGGGAATTTTCTCATTTAATTAAATAGCTACAAAGATTTTACAGTTTGTCTCTGAAAATGCAATCATTTTTATTTTCCTTTTTCCAGGCCCTCTTGAATCATGTACAGGTGTATTGCCAAATAGAAGACGGCAATATCAGTGCCTTGATCAGAATTTACATTAGTTCATCTAAGCAAATGTAAATCAATGTTCTTATTTTCTGCACCTGGGTGTATTCCATATCCGCAGCTCAAACTGAAAGAGAAATTTCATTTCCCTTTTATTCTGCTGTAGCTATCAATTCATTACTCTCAGTCAAGCTATTATGATTTCAATATCATTCTTAATATTGATTAAGTGTCCTGAAAGGACTTTGCTGTTTTTTAAAACACCAAAAATGAAGCTTTTATTTCAATTTTCATGCTTCTATTCATCCTGAGGTGCACGTCCAGATGTGTCTGTTTCAACTAATATTTTAAGTAGAAAACAGGTGATAATGGTGAAGTACTCGTAGGGAAAATCTGAAACCCTGAAGCTGATTATAAACAGACTAAAGGGACTGATGTCTCTCATCACTTTCGTATTGCATTATCATATTATTCTTGTGTATGGCAGTTTATTTCCTATTCAGCAGGAAATTTGTTATGTTATTGGATAACGAAGTGCAACTGTACATTTAGACAGAAGATATAAATTCATCAGTTCTGACAGCTAAAAATAGGTCTTTCAAATAAAGTGATTTGGAAATTTTAAACATACATTTTAGAATATTATACAATTTTGAAATAATTAACTAATGTTAATGCTATTTATTCACTTCAGTGCATGTCTTCTGAGGGAAGGTTTAACATTTTTTTCTACTTGATATGGGTTGCAAATATATTCAATGATTTTACATTCTATTTAAAGAAAAATGTTATAAATATAAATTTTGATTTTAAATCACGTATTAGTCATTTCAATTCTACTTAAATCAAGTATTTAAAAGTGATATGTGTGTGAACAAACAATTCTTCAAAAATCTTGCCTAGTAGAATCTTTACTTAATTACTTACTCATGTATAAATATTGGTTAATGAAAAAAAATGTATTGTTCAATGTAACAGCAATGACTGCACACCTCCCAATTGTTTTCAGGCTATTAAATGTCACTTAGGCATTCCTAAAATAATAAAAATATTTTCTCATTATCAATCTAGATCTACAGTGCACATTAAAGTATTTGCCAACAGCAATTGCCCCGTATTGAGGGGCAAACATTCCTTCAATTTAAACTAAAATTAGTCTCACTGTCTCTGAGATGCAGACTCACTGTTACAGGTAGTGTCTAGTTATTAACATGACAGGGTTTGGGATCCTGATATACTCCAGCCCATGCCAGATGTTCCAGTCACAGTGCCTGGAACCCATCTGTTCCTCCCACTTTATGGCTGCTATGAATATTGGGCCACAAGACATCTCCATCTCCTTTGTTTTATGGATGGAACTTTTCATGAATGAAAACCCGTAAAGCAGTTACTAGTAGAAGTCTATTGTAAGTTGAGAAAATCCATTGCTTAGATTAAGCGGAAAAAAATCTAAAGTATGTGAAGGAATAGAGACATATTTAAATTCTGCCCTGCAGTAGAGTAAAATTCCTCTCAGTGCCCACCAGAGAGGAAAATGAAGACATTTTCCATTAAAAATCAATTTAATGAATCTGGGACATTTGTTTATGCAGTAATCATAATTGTGTATTTATTTCATGTTCCCATTACAAACATGAAGTAATGCAGCTGTCAGCCTCATCTGCTCTTTCTTATGATCCACTGTGTACTTGTGTAATATATATGACTTTTTGTGTCTTCGGAGAGTTTCATATGTACATAGTGTGAGTTACTGCGGAAGTGGAAAAAAAGAGTCAACAGGTTTGTCCATAAGTTCATGTGTTATCCAAATGTGCTTAAGTAATTTTATTGATTAAATTTATTTGTTTAATGAAGTACTTGAAAAATTCAGAATTGAGGGCATCTTGGGTTCTTTCAATTTTACTTTTTTTAAATCATATAAACACATATTTTGAGTTCTTAGATTCCTCTGTGAGGAAAAATGTCATAATGTTTTGTTTGTTTTTTCATTTCACTGAAGATTATATAAATCTTGATACTTAGCTTGATTATTTTAATTTTCTCAGATAACTTGTACTGGTATAATTTATTTCTCATCTAAAACTGAATTAATAGCTTATTGTCATTGCAAAGAGAAGCTACAGCACTGTGTCTGCAGTCATCTTTCTTCACTGATGATTAGCACACAAGCTAGCATGTGGACAGTCATTGATCCTGCTACAGAGGTGGCATACTCATTATCTCATTATGTTTCCATCAATACCTTAATGAAGCATCCTTACTGGACACATCAGACTGCTGTTTTCAGCATACAATCTCTGATACTTCTAGTTTCAAACAGCAACACAGAGTGTAATCAAAGTGCCACTTTGGCCCTAGTTGTCAATACATGATGTTGGATAACTCACCTTTCTATTTTGCCTACTTTTAGGAGATACGTGGCACAGAACCACCTATCCCCTGCTGACAATGCCATAATCTATGCCTACACTCTGAAAATATAAGTAGTTTAAGCTTGATTCTTTTGGAAATGTAGAGGTGGAGATTTTCTTCAACTTCTAGCATCTGCAAAAACAGAGAACATCAGCTCTTGTGATTTCAATCATCCCATTGTAAAAGAAAGTTTTCACTGTGTTCTCTTTCTCCAGAGTTCAACAAACTGGTGAGGTGCAGATCCACCAGATGAATGCCATTATCTGGCAGCAACAAGTTGGTTTTACCTTGTGATATAATTTTGTTTGAAAGGAAACTTTTTTTTTTATACATTTTCTTATTCTGCCTGTGTCTCCAGGGCTTCACACACTTTACTCCTCTATAAGAGTTAATACTAGCTAAATAAATATTATACTGCTTAGAAATGAAGTACATCCTCTTTACTGTGTAGGACAGGTTCTCTGTCTCTCCCCATGTGGCAATTTTCCTTTTATGTCCCAGCTGTATTTCAATAGGGCTTAGCAGGTTCTACAGACTCAGAAGGAGACCTCTCAGTCTTTAATTTCCTCTCTTCACAGTTCTTTTCAGCCTCCCCTGCCCCTCTCTATACTGCAGTAGGCCTTCTAAACTCTGAGCAAAGTGATTTTGAAACACCACAGAAACCAATAACCAAAAAAATACCTGGTACGTGTGTAATGTGACACTTCTTGATAACAGCTTCATTGGCTCTAACAGAGAAACTCTATTAAGTTACATAGTTTTTCAATGGATTTCCATTCTGGTCACATTTTAATCTGAAAGAAAAGCTGTGATGAACTCTGAGCTTAACTTAAGTACACTGATGATGTAAATGACTTCAGGGATGAAACAAAGAAAGAAGGCATAATAAGTTTATTTAATAGCAGTACATCATAGCAAAGATTACAGTGCAATGTGGCTGTTGGATTTTATTAATGATGTGGTAATGCAACTGAAAAATGATGTATTTTGTGTGCAGATGGATTATACAAAGATTCTGTCCTACAACAGTAGCTGAAGATTGTTTTATGGTACTGGAGAGCTGGAGAGCCTTACAGAATAGTTTTATCTAGATAAACTAAAACTAAAAAAAAATACTATTACTATCATAATAAGCTTATTATGCGGTTGATTTTTACCCTACTAGTACCTTCAATTGTTAACATTGTTTATTGTTTAGCTGTAACAGGAGCAGAGACCTGTGCGTGTGATGTCTTTTGTTTATCACTTACACTTTCAAAATTCGTCACTCTATTCCCCTCACTTCCCTAGCAAGACTTCATCTGGAGAGCATTGAAGCAACAGGCTGTATATGGAAAAAAGGATAGAGAGAACTGATATAATTTAAAAAAAAAATTATTACATAATTTCTGTTACAACTTGCTGTACTGCAGTGAATTCACAAATAAAAATTAAAGTAGAATTATGTTTTGTTTTTTATAAAAAGCAAAATAAATCATAAGTCCATAAGATACAGTAACGTATGCATAAATGTAAACAGACGTGCACAAAGAGTTATTAATTTCTGCTTTAGTTCCAATGTACCATAATACCTGAGGGATTTTTTCTGTTGCTATTATAACAATTGTTTTAGGCAAGCTCATTCCTTTTGTTGTTGGATAGAGAGGAGAAAAAAAAAAGTAAAATGGTACAAAATTCCATGGGATCATCATGGATAAAGTTCTGCAAAATGTGTCACGTTAACTGAATAAAATTGTGACTTGCACCTTCCCTGATTTCTCTGCTGTGTATCAGCTATGCTGTAGGTCTGAATACAGATTGTAACAAGGTCTAAGTATGATAAGGTCACATATAAATTTTACACCTAAACTCAGCCCACATTTGTAAGGTGTATTTGAATTTTTAAAATTATGGCATAAATGAGCGTTGCTTACGTGAGTCTCAGTGAGAGCATTCAGTCCTAGTAGTCACCCAGAAAAAAAAGAAACCTAAATATGTTCTTTAATGAAGAGTCTCAAGCAAACTTTTTCATCTATGTTTGTGGGTTAATATTACCTCCTTCAACAAAAATTGTGCACACTAATTTCATTTTCATTTTCTGCATAGCAAATATACTCAAAAGTCAATGTAGGCAAAAGGGCAGGTTTGGGGTCTCAGAAAGCTTTTGAAATACGTATCCTCTGTGCTGATCATCCTGTGAAAATCGACCTACTTGAAGAAAGCTGAGAAGAGCACAGAAACATTCCTGACCTGGAATGTCAGATACTTATTTTCGTAATATTCATATTACATACTGCTCAGTGAAATGCATGGGTCAGAAAAAAACGTCTGAGTTCGTTAAGAAGTTCAGCTAGGAAAATTACTGTAGAGACCACAGGCAATCCTCAGATTTTGTTCTTCTTTCTTTCCAGCTAGCCTTTTTAAGCAATTTGCTACTGTACACATTTTTCTGCCATCTCACTGTGTTTGTCTGTTTGGTTATTATTCATCTTTAATCTTTTTTCACCACTTATGCAGCTTATGTAGTATTAGATTTTGTGATGATGGGGACAGTCTCTTATGTTTCTAATTTATTGTTTCCCTTCTTTTAAGTGATTCACAGTAAGTAAAAATGGCAAAATTGCCAAGATAATCTCTTCCAGCACAGTATTAGTGAGACTTTTATTCATAAATTTGTCCATTATGAAGTCAAGATATTTTTAGTATTTGTCTTCAATTACTCAAAGGCTGAAATTTGCTACATTTGTTTAATGTATGTAATAAAAAAAAAAAAAAAACCAAGCAGCATTCAGCAAGCTTCTGAATAAAAAACTGAGTTCAGACACAAATGGCAGATAAAAGTAATGTTGCCAATATATATGTCATGCAGGCAGACACTATTCCTTTTCTCAGAAAAGCGGCTGTGAAGATTGTCTTCTGCTACTTTTCTACCGGTCTTGCAGAGTTACATTTGCTTAAGAATAGCTGCCATTGACAACGACCAATGGGACACCAGTACAATTGAAATACCTGCCTTGTGCTGAACTTTACAAGTAGCTACCTGTGTCTCCTGGCTTTATTAATTCACAGTTGGTAACAATAGCTCCAATTCAAGTAAAAAGGAAAAGCTATACGAATTCTATTTAGAGCTCCTTTGCATCAGAGAGCTAGAAACACAATTCAGAAATTACTATTTATTTGCTACAGAACTTCCACAGGATGAATACTGCACTCCGAAAATACTTCATCTGATTTATTTAGTATTTGACATGGGAGACACTTACATCTAGGAGACAACAACTGACAAGTTATATAGGCTTTCAGCAAGCAGAATATGTGGTTCATGACACAAGCTCCTGTCACTGTAAGCTGTAAGAAACAAAATATGAATTTTTCATAGGAAGCTTGAGATATATCCTAGCTATATATCCTATTTTCAGTATTGTTTTTGCACAAAGAAAACCCAGCAATGCTCCCACATAAAAAAAATTACCTTTGACCTCCAAATTATTATTTTCAGCTCATATCTCATTGTGCTACAACATTCACAATGATATCTAAATGAAATATCAAATAACTTTTGAGCAATTAAGCAAATGTTATTCTGTTAGTGCAAAAAAAATCATTTTAATAATCAAAAGTATTTAACTAGATGTATTTCTAATGCACTTTTCAGTGCAAACCACAATCGTTCAATGTTTGTAGTTATATTATGCAATTTTTAGTGGCCACTGGCAGCTTAAAAAACCCACAAAAATGGGTTATTTGGTTCATTTCATGTAAGCACATACTGTGCTTTTAAACAGCTGTTCCCCAGAGCATCACTTCTACTTAACTGAGGAGAAACTGCATGGGAAAACCAGCACTTTAGCCGTTCTCCCAATCTCACAGAAAAGACTTTTATTAGTAGGATTGATTTGGCCATGTGAGTAGGAAACAGGAAATGGCATATGAATTCTCTAATAAAACATCTTCACCTATAACATTTGTCTGAGTAGGGAATATATGTTGGATGCCCTTCTTCAGCACAAATTGCAATCCTGCATTAAAGCTTTATTTAAATACAATATCTATTTCATCTACATGTTGAAACCCATTATTAGAACTTCTTTTCATAGTTTTTGTAACTGTCTATATTTCTTGCTTCTGGATGGAGCTTATATATGTCTTCAAACTGTAAAAAAAATGTAGAGAAGCTGTTGGTGTGGTATTTAAATTTTTACTTTTGTCTAGGAGGAGAATAATGAACTGTTCATATAGTGAGTGACCCTGTGTAAGGAAGATTTTATATCTAGTTTTCCAAACTCAGGGAGGATTGTTGAGCAGTTGATTGTTTCGAGGTACATGTATGAGTCTTATAGAGTAAGTTCTTTAACAGTAGAAAAGGAACATTTCCTGGCCATCAGGATGGGAAGACCAGAAGTTATGAAAGGACCAGGAAGGAAGTGGAAGCAACGCTGCTGCAAATGCTCATCCTGAGAGACTGATGGCTGCTTAGTGTGCCAGTGGTCCTCCAGCATGAAAAAGCTAGCCTTGTACTTTTTCCACTGTAGATTTGGTGAACTATTTAAGGGATTAAGACCAAACTGCCTCAAACTATAGGAAAATCCTGTGCTTTTCCTACTGTTTGATCCAGTATGATTTTACAGACATAATGGAATGTCTAGTAGAAAGAAGTAAAAAACTCAGCTTAATCACCTCAGCAGATGATACACAGAAAATTTGCTGCAGGGTATTCAGAACAAGGTAGATGATACGCTAACAACACTGTGTAATTACCAATTACTGTGTCCGTACTAGAAGAGTTCCTTAAATAATGAATTGTAAGAAAAAAGTACAGATTGTCCTGATTATGACTATCACCATGTTTTCAATTTTTTATGCTTTTCAAAAGCAGGATGCTTATTCCAAGCAGCAGAAAATGTGGAACATAAGATTGATATTTCTAATACTAATGACATTCATTTGAACTCTGACAAACATTCATGAATAGAACTAGTATGAAAAAAGGCTGAAAACTGAAAAATATAGAGCAAAAATAAGTTTTGTCACTTATTCTACCTAGAACTAAAATTAGAATTGCGAAAAAAAACCCAAAACTCTATCTTCTTTCAAACTGACAGTAACTTTTGGTGCAATTTGCTTTGGAAGGAAATCTGGGGGATTTTTGTATACTAGTCTCTATACAAAGAGTTAGTCCGATGGTGGCAGGAACTTTATTGGCTACAACTATTTGGTGTGATTACAGTCACAAAAATTCCTGTTTTCTTTGAGTTGGACAACAGCTTGCATACTGATACAACCTTGGACATTATGTATGGCCACATACAGTCCTGTACCCTGATCTAGGTTCAGAAACTCTGACAATAGCACTACATTAATTGTAAAATATCTGACTTTTCAAATAATTCAGTAAAAGTAACTTATTTCATTTCAGATACATTAAATCATGTGGTCCAAGACAGTTTCACATTATCAAGAGTCTAAAAGCAATGATATTTTTTGAAGAGCAAAGATACCCATGTGTAGAAGTGGATTTTTTGGGAAATTATAGTGAAAAGTAATTAATAACATGTTTCCATGACAATTGGAGGTACAAGGGAGAAACTGCTTCTAGCAGAACTAGAATGCCATCTTTTTAACTGTTATCTACCATCTTATATAAAATTTCAAATATAATAGTAATTTCAACCTAGCACAGGACCTAGTAGAAAAGGGTATAATTCTCCTTCAAATATATCTGTTACAACAAACTGGTTAAACAAATACAAAGGGACAAGCATCATTACAACTTTTTGTCAGAACAGAACTGGGTTCACTGCTTTTCAGAGGGACTTCAACTTTCTTTCATTCTATTATTGCAAATCAGAACCTGAAAATTAAACCACTAGATAATTTTAAATAAAGAAAAACATGTATATGGGTGTATTTTAAGTGATCCATAATATAATAATATGACTATACAAGTAATTGACTCTTTCATAACACTTTAAAATACTTCAGAATCATTAGCTAATTATCAGAATACTTACAAAGAGCAAACTACACAAACAAATTGAGAGTGTGTTGAGTCATTCAGGCGTGTTTTGCTTTTTTGCACAAGATAAACATATATTGAATTAAGAAGATATTCTCTGGCAATCCTATTGCTTTTAAAATACAGATTTTAATAATCTGTTGTACTGCAGCCAGTTCTGGAGTCCAGCCACTTCTGTTTTCCCTCATCTTTTATTTGACTGGCTTTCTGAGTTAGCCTGTTTGTGGACCTATCATTTGCATGACCTGGGAAAGAATGAATCTTAAGAACTATGTTTCATTCTTGTGGGAAGGCAGTGCCTCATCGACTTTGTCCTTTGCACTCACAGTTCTGTCAAACTATAGCTGATTTGAGCAGTTAATTCAGACGTTCCTACACCTAGAAATAGGTCCTAAGCCCTGACATCTTGATTGAGTGTGCATATTAAACACTGAGGCTTCTTGCACAGTTAGATGCACACAAGATGAATGGGCAAGTTTAGAAAAAAAAATATTTTCTATGTCTTGTCCAATGTGAAGACAGGCCCTAGAAAACTAGTCTGAGGTGGACCAAATTTTAATTGGCAATCGTGATTTGGTAGCTGACAGATTTTTACTGGAGGGTCGTGAGGCCAAGAACCAGTTAATCCTCCATGTCTACTTTGGAGGAAAATCTCTGTGGGTTTCTAATAGAAAATGATCAATGGTCATATTATTTATATGCTTTTCATTTTCACTTCTATATATGATAGTCAATGATCATGCAAGGATCTCATTTATATTAGACTCCTAATGTTACACAGCAAAAGTTTTTTATAACCAAAACCAGGAAATCTCTATTTGCCATGCATGATGGTGTAACTTCAGTTTATTACTCTTTAAATGAGTCATAACTTTGTACTACTATAGCATTTCATTATGCTTTTACCATATCATTTTAGAGCATGAGTGTTCAACTGTTTATCTAAAATGTCATCAAAACCACGTCATTGAAATAGCTTTTATTTTTAACCCATATGAAGGGCTTGAAATACAGGAGCCGATTTTTGCCTGTATCAACTGTTTTAGCACTGTTTGCATGATATGTTATTACATATCTAGAAATTATTGGTAGGCTGATTTTCACAGAGTTCAGATATCTCTCTGAGTCAGTGCACCTCTAAAATATAGAATGTTTATTGGATGATATTCTAAACCACCACTTTTGTTTCATGAACGTGGAAATCCTTGAAGAACAATTTTCCGTCCACTTCTCATTAAACTGGAACAAGGAGAAGTGGAACAGGGAAGAACTGAAAATATGAGAGGAATTATTTTTTTAAAATCAATTCAAACATTTTGAATATTGATTAGTCATTCAAGATGAATTCCATATTTTATTTGATCCAGTTTGTTTACTTATAACAGTGCATTTCATGGGTATTTGATATGATAATCTAGAACCACTGTACAAATACTAAATTTTCTATTGAATTCATTTGAGCTTTAATATAACTTATTACGCCTTGATGCTTACGATTTTGAAACTGAATATATCATGTTTAGGAATGTATAGCTGTACGTATAGGGAATGTTGAATGGGATATAAATATAATATATACAATGTACAATATATATACAATATATACAATGTACAATATAATATGTACAATGTACAATATGTACAATGTACAATATATACAATGTACTCCACATGATTTACGGAAAGTATATAATTAAAGCTGTAAGAATGATAGATAATAAATGCAAGGCTGGTTTTAGCTAAAATCCTCAGATTTATAAATAATATATATATGTTATTTTCGCTGATTTTTTAAAAAGAAGATTAGCTTTGTGAAGACTAGAATATACATTAGAACAAATGGAGGAAAAAAGAAATTTTGAAAATATATCTATGGCCTACATATTTTCTGAAGTTAAATAGAAACTGGAACCAGTCTATTCCTTTAATTATCATAGCTGAGAGTCTGAAATTGCTCCAATAGGAAATGTTTAATAATGAATTTTGTGATTTATATATCCCAACTTTACATCAAATTAGTTAAATTTGCTTCTTCACAACTGGGGTCACATTAAGCAGCAAAGTGATAGGCATCTAAATGTTTGCAGCAAAGACATACATCTTCATCCCATTTGGGTTCGTACTGCATTTCTAAATACTTTTTAATATCCTAAAAAATCCCAGTCTGCTGATATAATTGTGGACAAACAGTAAAACAATAAGTCAACTGCCTGTAACCAATGGTGGAAGATAGCTTTGAGCTATTTATAAGGACCTTTCTATTGCACTAAATAAAATAAATTTTAAAATAATTAAATTTAAATTTAAAATAAATATTTCTTTAAACTTTATTGCAAAATCTAAATTTTGCAAAGAAGAATTTACCTAGCTACTTATTTTAGCAAGAATAATTTTGTAAGACACTTTCATATTTTAATATATTTATAAATACATGTACATATATCAAATAACTGTTTAATTAGAGCTCTTGTCTTTGGACAAAAACCACAAAATATAAAGTTGTTGTTAAGAAATTCTCATAGGAAAACTCTTACAAGCTTGCTGAAGCTTTTTGGTTACCGTGGCAACGGGTATCAGTTGGACTTCAATATAGGACATGGTAGTGCTACAACTGCAGAAATTCAGTCTCCATGGTAAACTTGATAACATCATCATCATGCTCTTCTTTTAGGTATTCTGAATCATTCCAAAGAGCTGTATTAAAGACAGATTTCACTAACAAATATACTTTCAAGATGTATTGTCTGTAGCAAGGATCAAAGGTTGCTGGCATCTAATTAGCTGATTAGATGAATGTGATCTGTGTATGGCAGAAAATTTGAAAGGTATCAAGGAAATTGTATTCAAGACTTTTGCTGTTGTCTCCATCCCAACCTGTTGATGAGTGAATGGCAGTATAATGTTCCCTTGCTTTTTGATGAGATTGTAATGACCTGAGAATGTCTCAAGTTAAAATTACCCAAGCTCATCTGTTTAACCTTTTAAAAGTTTGATACAGCATGACTGTGATTAGAAATCGGTCTTCTGTCTAAGACAGGAACTGATAACTCTACCTGATCAACAGGACATTTCAGGTCCATGTGGCCAGTGCCTTCAGGCAGATCTTCTCAAAGCTGGAAAGGCAGCTGACCTTTCCACATGCATGTGTGTAGCCTATGGTCCCTGGGCAGAGGGAGTGGGAGCACTAAGGCCAGATGCCACAGGTATAGCTCCTGCCAGCAGACATCTATTGCATCATGTATGGTTTTGAGTAATCCTGTAAAACTTGGAACAAGCTTCATTAGCCCAGAGCGTATTTAATTCCTGTTTATACAGGTTAACCAGTGGTCAGACTGTGGGGAGTGAAACACTTTAGATACTGTTGCTCTAGATGCTTACCCTCTTGGACCTGAGGCGAGGAAGGTGCACCTGAGCCTATGAGTTCCTAGTTCTCAGTTACAAATAACTCCGCAGATTTAAATGCCTAATGTTTTCCTGTCAGGTATATTAACCACTAATAGTCTCATAATATTTAGCTGTAGTTTAGGCAGTAGAGAAGAAAACTAAGTTGCATCAGTTTAGCATAAATTAAGCTGCAACAGGGGATATCAGGGGCATTTGATAGCTGAGATACCATTTTAGATTTATAGAATAGCGGTACTGTGTGCTTTTTGTTGAATCTGTCTTCAGTGAAATAGTAATATGTTTAATATTTGAATGACCTTTTTCAAATTCCTAGTGAAATTCATTGTGATGAATCAGAGCACCTAATACTTTCAGCATTTATGATTTCAGGTTGTTAGAGCTGTGACTACTTTTGTTGCTCTGTTTACTTCTGACTCATATTGTGTGTTATTTCAGAATTGCAAGAGGGAGAATGTTTTTTCTCTTCTTCTAAAAGGACTCTTAGACTTTAGGAGCATATTTATTTCAAGGGATGGTGATGCATAGAGGAAAATTTGTAAAGAGATAGGAGGAGCCTTGAGCCAGGTAACCCAACTTGATTCTAGAATCTTCTTTGGAAAGAAAAGTTATCTTTTGAGAATTAGCTTTGTGTCTTTCACAAGGTCAGAAGTTTGGAGTATCCCTTGTCTGGGACTTAATCCAGAGCAGTTCCAGTGGTTATTACTAAGCATCTATGGCTTTTTGCACCAAGTTTTTCATGTGCCCCAATAACAGGTTTGTGCAAGTGCTGATGGTATTTATAGCACTGTCATTGCCAAAAATTTCAACACTAACATGGAACTTGGATATTGTGTGGAATAGGAAGTATATTAGGATTTTGTCTTCCTTTGTTGTTTTGTTGCTTACTTCATTTGACTTACTTTTAAATTTACGTCTGACATTTTTATCTGTTATACCAATGAAAATAAGTTCCAAGTTTTAATACTGATAAGCAGCAGTCTGATAAGCTTTGACATTTCAGTGTTAGAAACAACATTATTAGTCTGGAGACTTCAGCTTTTTTTGATTTATTTTTTTTTTCCCCAAGAAGAAAAGACAAAACTCCTGAATGGCAGCTTTGTCTTCGCTGAGCAACAGAAGAAAGGCAACCTCACTTTCAAGATCATAGCCTCACTACTTATAAGACAGGTTAATATGATAATCACTTGTGCTCAAATTAATTACCTAATTAAGAAGGGGGAATCAGATCTTCAGCTATTGTTTAACCTGAATTTCTAAACAAATCTGTAAGCTTAAGGTGCATTCCTGTGAATATTGAGCTCAGTAAAGTAAATAAGACTAAGGAAAAATTGCAAATACAGACAATCTGCAACTGCTTTTAATTCAAATAAAGTTTTGAACAGCTCCACTGCCAGCAATTCCAGATAAGACCAGATGTTTGGATATCACATTAAAAAGTGCATTAAATAACTTATTTGATGTAGGTTTGCTCTGATATTCCTGTATTGCTCACAAATTTGCTCTCACTTATGTACCCAGTAATACTTCTCATACATGTTTATGAACACGAAGTGCATTAACACTAATCACTGTTTGTCCTGGGTATCTAAGCAAGATAAATTATTTTGAATGTAAACAGTTTTATAAGCCATGCATGAGTTGAGTCTATTGTTTAGTGAAAACAGAGTTTATAGATGCTTATGCAGAAGAATACATCCTTTGGAAAAAGATTACTTTTTTGTGTGCAGGTAATAAAGTATTCAGGTGTCATTGTCAATTATTTTCATAAGAAGATTGAGTACTTTTCCTGATTTTATTTTTACTTACAGGAAAGTACAGACGGAAGTAGAAGGCTATTAGTAGATGCAGTGTGTGCCTCTGTGAATCAATAAATAGTTTGATCACAGAGAAAATTAGCTAGACACTTGCATTAGGTTAATGGCAAATAGTCTACGTTTTAGTTGTATTTCAGAAAATGTAGATGTAAACAAAATCCACAGATTGCCTTTATTGCTAAAAAAGCTTCTTCTTCTTCTGTGTGAAAATTCCCCTTGAAAAAGGGGACAGATGCGGGCAATAGATGGGAAAATTTAAAATATGGGGGTTTATATATTTCGCTGTTTGTTCTAGTACACAAGATAAAGCATTTTATGTATTAAATGTTAGATATATTTTGGTTTTAAGACTACAGAGGTGTTTCAGATAGTGATGAATTGTTCTTCCAAAGGAAAATGAAGTGTGTGGGTTTTCATCAAAACATAAGTTTGAAAGGATCCAGGATTCCATAGGAAGGCAGGTGGTGTTCTATATACTTCTCACATGGAAAGAAAGATGAAAGAGGAGGTGCAGCAGATTAAATGTCCTTAAAATAATGACACAGGTCATCATGTGACACATTATTCGAGGTAACAGACGTTTAATTCAATAAGTTGTAGATTCCTTTCTTTTGTCCAATTTGTAAATTCTGTAATTGTATTCCCTTTCTTCTCTTCTGCTTATTTATACAGTTAAGATACTTTGTCACTCCAAATATCTGTATGTGCCTTGGTATACTATGCCTTGTTTAAACACAGCACCCTTTGTTATATTTCACCTGTATGTGTAGTCAACAAGCAAGAAACCATACTTTTTCAGTATAGACCTACATTAGAATTTTTTTTCCTAGCAACTTGTAATGACATATTTCCATTATGCATATTACTTGGCTTTTTATTCATAAATCAAAAGGGGAAAAGACCAAGCAATGAAACCATCTCCTAAGAAGTTTTTAGTTTACTACAGATTTGGCAAAACCTACTACAATTACCCATTATTTATTCTAGTAAGGATGCTTCATTGATTTGATATCATTTTATCATATTTTTCCTCCACCTCACAATAGACTTTACATATTGAATGGGTTTTGTGCATTTTTTGTGGTTAATTCATGACGTGAACCAGGAGCTTTATGCATTGTCATTTCCTGCCTGCTTTTCAAACAGGAACGAGCTTAGTTTCCATTTTAATTTGATTTCCTTCTTGAGGCACAGGATGCTTAAAAAATAATTATCTTCATAATAATCTACATTAAGATTTCTCACATTTTCTATACTATTCCTCTTCCTCTCTCCCCAAATGCTGTTTGACAACTTGCTGGCAACAAATGTTAAAGTGACTAATTATGTTACATCCTCTCCAGCTGTAGTGTGTTACAACGCAGGCTAGAAAACTGGTTTCTGGCAAAGAGGCCTGGCTTCAAGAACCGGGTCACTAACACACAGTGGCTGGGCGGAGGAAGAGCGCTGGTGCTTGATTGATGTGATGTGAACTGTACCAAAACCAGCCTCCCCAGACTTTCAGCTGAAGGCAAAGGCTTTATGTGAGTAGCCTCCAGCAAAATGCAAGTGAATAAATCAGGAGACAGTGGGGAAAAACTTGAAGATGAAGTTATTTTTGAAAGGGTCATTAAAAAGGTTCTTAGCAAATCATATAGCGTTAAGGAATTATCGTGGTCATAGGATTACAGTTTCATAAAACTGGCATGCTTTATTCAGCAATATGCCTATAGTTAAAGGTATAAACTGCTTGAGTACAAAACTAAAAAGCAGTTTAAAAGTTTAATCCATCATTTCTTTCAAGATAATATATTTTAAATTTTCACTGTCAAATAATCAGAAGCACATGGAAGTAGTTCTAAAGTGAAATTACTAAATCATGATTCTTTAAAACATGCTTTCATTGTTAGAGCTTGTGTAGTGACAAGACTATTTCAGGCAAGACAGCACATTGTGACCTTTTACCAAACAAGCACTTCTCATAATTGTAATTGCCTTTGGGTAGTGAATGCTACTATTACACTCATTTTCACAATAATTGCACATGTATTTGAAAAGATGTGTCATACATCTTTGATGCCCAACTTACAATAGTTTGGTATGATTACAGCTAATTAAATCAGATGGGGAAAACTGTACTTAATCATGTTAATTGCTTGAATAAAAAGATCCAGAAATTTGTAGGTAAGACCTGGAAAGTATTTCATATATTCTCACTGTGAGTCCAAACTTGGGACTACTTTTTGTTTAGTTTAAGCTTTACTCCCTGTATTGTTCACAGTTTTTGAAAATGTGGATCTCTGGATGATTCTTCACTCCAAATTTCAATTAAGTATTGGGTTTTCATTTATTATGGGGGTTTTTGTTGGTTTTTTTTTTTAAATGCCTAAGCCAATGATGTCTAGCAGAAAAAAAAAAAAAAGAGAAAAGAAAAAAAGTAGGGCTTACTTCAGCTAGTCACTCCTGATGTCACTGAAGTGGTTTCAAGACTTTTTTCCTCCTCCATCCACCCCCGTAACTGTTGCCTCTGCAGTATACTTAGGAAAATAAGGTTTGACTGTCCATCTATATCCCTTAACATTGTATTTACTTTTTCTTTTGTTGTGGGATGTTGGACTTCCATTCCTAGTGAAACAACCAGCTTACTAAAGAGGAACTTCATGCTGAAGAGTTATTCTGCTCAGTGGAGCTGTTACCCACAGAAGATACAAATGAAGACCAAGAACACTGTTAGCTGGACTTTTGCACCAGTTTACACATTGCAAGAATGTCTCAGACTGGACCAACTGGTCCAGAGGCAGAACTTGCTCTCTGTTCATCAGTAAGGAGGTTGTAAGCACTGCTTTAGTACAAAGTCCTCTAGGGCTAAAGAACCACTGCTAGGGCTAAGGGTCCTGCATACAGGTCCACTGTAAAAATCTGTGGAAATTATTTCTGCTGAGGTGTTCAATGTGGACTGCTCTGGATAGTTATAAGGTTGGATATAAAATAGAGACAAAAGTGCTGAGCAGCAGGAAAATCTTTAGGAAAAAATAATACATTTAAGTATTTACATTGTGACAGAGTAATTTCATAACTCTATAAGCAAATAATTCTCAGCAGGTAGAAGGCTGATGGGTATTTTGCACATTTTCATTTTCACTCCTCAAAAACGACTGTTCTTTCTGCTAATAGACAGAAGCTATTATAAAATCTATTTTATTTCCTTGAACCTACTACTTTTATTAGAGGTCAGTAGGATTTGTCTACTAATTCTTCCAACTGTTAACATTCCTGGTGTTACAGAAATGTGACATTGCAGTTGCTAACCCTAACTGACCATCTTTTATTTATTTTAACAGCTTATTATTTATTTTAGAATTTTTACATAGGCATCTGTCTATCTTTTCTATGTTGAACTCTGGTCTTTTTCCATTTGTGTATTTCCAAAACACCAGAAAAATGTATATTATAGCTACTTGAATATCTGGGGAAATATTCAAGGAATGGAGAAGCTAAAACATATCTGAAGACTGTGAAGACAGCAGTTTATACAGAAGAGTATGAAAGTGGAAATGCCTATTAATAAGGTAAATCCATTTTAGTAAGTGCATCTTAAAGTGCATTTATGATAATAAAAAAGCTAACATGCAGGCGAGTGATTGTCTGAATGATATCTGAATGTTCTCAGCTTCAAAGTACCTTTTTCTGGTGTTGATTCATAAAATTAAAAAGTCTTTTGTATGAAGTAATTCTTGAGTTTAAAAACATATTTTTGATGTTCCTAAGTCCACTGCCAAGGCTCAGCTATTAATAACTTGGCTATCACTTACAAGCAGCTTTTAGTAAGTCTGTTTTTGCAAAAAATGACAACACTTGGCAGAGAAATTTGCTCTTATTTTCTTTGTTAAAAGTTTAGCAGACAAAAACCTGTTTTAGAAAAGTTTGAAAGAGTCTCATTCTCATGTGAGTTCTTGCATCAGAACCCCAATGCAATGGTGTTCTGGCATGGACAAAGAAGAGGTGGAAGGGAACAAAACAGCCTCCATTCTTCATCCAAAACATCCATCTTTATTATAGAAAATACACAAGATGATTAGGAAGACAAAAAATTATTAATAAAACAAAGATTACTTCTTTAAGGTGCCTTGAACATGAGTTGGTTATTTTACCCTGTTTTGAGCAGGGGTTTTGGACTAGATGGCCTCAAGGTTAAGGACCTTTCCAATCTCAGGCATTCTGTGATACTGATGTTTTACATCATGAGCACACTTCTGGAAACCCTCTTTGAAATATCCACATATTGATGATACATTCTGATTAATATATGAATAAGGTACGATATATTTGCAAAAATGATAAATCTTTCAACAACACTTTCTGTTCAAAAGGAATTTATTACAACCTACTTTTAATATCTTTACAATACTAGTGAAATCTGTTTTTTGAAATCTGTCCAACGTTGCACATGACAATCTTCTAGCATGATTTGCTATATATTAATAATTTTCTTCGCTTTTCCTTGCACTCCATTTTTATATGATTTGAAGTATGTATTAAAGATCGTTCTCCTTCTTTCTTATTTTTCCCTTTGAAAAAGAAGGAGGTGGGGGGAGCAGAAAAGATGTGTGTACATCAAGGGACACACATTCACTGCGACTTGTTTTGCCTGCACATTGTTTCCTAGCATGAGGGTTTCCCCAGGAAAATGACTGGCATGGCTCCAAGGTTCTTCCACATCACATTTTTTTCCAATTTCTTGCTTATTGATTTTGATAAATATTTTTGAAATACACATAAAGGATAAAAATATATATGGAATTTGTTTGGGACCCCAAAAACACTTGATAAATTTGCTTGTATCAAAACAAGTAGCAAAGTAATGACAGGTGCTGCAAGAATTTGAATCTTTGTGTTTATACGCTCTTCCCTATGAAAAGCAAATTTGGGAGTGATTTGCTTTCCTTTTCATTCTCTTCCTCTCTGTCACTGAGTGTGCTTGAAAATGATACAAACTTGTAACACAAAAAGTATCTTCAAGTTTCCTTTTTCTTGAGTGTTTGTTTTGTTTTGTTTTGTTTTTTTTTTTTGCTTTCATTTGAGCCTTCATTGTAGCAGTCTCTACATTTGCAGTTCGCGATTTGTTCACTCGATGACTAATTCCAGCTAGTGCACAGCTTGCCACCACCCTAGGTGAGCTACCATTCCTTGTTACGTTTCCTTTTTTCGTGTGTTCCCCAGAGATCTGCTCTAAAAAGCTATAATGAAGCTTTAACTGGGTTTGTATTAGACAAATAGGGAAGGTGAGCAGAAGGGAAGGAAGCAGATAGGAATACTGTAAGCATGGTGCTTCTCAAACCACTAAAAAAAGTAATAGTAATTACCTTTTTCTTTTTTAGTTGAGTTGAAAAATAGTGTCATTATTTATTTTTGGCACTAATCTGATACTTTCAGTGTTGCTTCCCAGAGTTACATATTATGAATCAGTCATGAAAGGGCCTGTGATAGTTTTTGAAGTCGAAACCCACTTGTAACAGTAAAAACTATGCCATCTTAGCTGGATGGTTGTGTAACATAATAAAGGAGAAAACATCCATATGTGCCACCAAGAAGTATTACAGGCAAATTAAAGTTCTGAGGGAGACAATAATTTCTGGATCCTCTGTGGGAGAAATTACATGGAAGAAAACCACAAATATTGTGAGTGTACATAACAGAGATATAACTGAGTCAGAAAGAAAATCTTAGAACAGTATTTATGTTTTTGACTCATATTCTGACCCCTTTGTACAGGAAGGCCTAGTTTTCCTAAACACCCAGTACCTGTGGGCTACAGTGGGAATGTGATATCAAGAGACTATGAAAATCCATCTAGCTGTCTGTATGCATATTTTAGTAATTAAAATATACACCTTTAAAATGTCTTTGTCTTTTCCCTCACCCTTGTTAATAGTTACTAATATAATTACTATGAATATAAAACATCTATAAAATCATGCTTAAATTAGAATATGCCTGGTTTTGTTTAATATATATGAAAAAATGGGGAGGCTAGTCTTTTGGTTTTGTGGACTGCATTGCCTCTCTCTGAGTTTATTTTCCTTCGTCTGGAACATAATATAGGAGCAGAAGGTATCATCTGTGGTTTATTTGACTCAGAAGATCCTCTTATCTTCCTCCAATGTAGTAGCTTGCTGTTCTGTCCAGAGTGGTGTTGTGTCCTAATGTTTACTGCCTAAATATTAATAGTAACAAAGAGCCTATTTGATTGCTGAGATGCCAGTCTTTTGGTCAGACTGCTCCTAGCCAGTGTACTACATAGCAAAGATATGGCTGCTACAGCTGGATAATAAATTGTATTTGCTGCCTTTCTCTGATTAAAGGAGCTGGAACCGTGTAATGTAATATCTACTTCCCACAGCTGTTTGTGGGATGAAAATTTGTTCCGTGCTATCAAAACTGAACACAGAAGCCACATGGATGAAATATTTCCAAAAAACAATCTTCCGATCAATATAAGAATGAGGATTTTTTCATGATAACAGACTTTTCTTATTTTCTCTACAATTTTATTTGGCATCTGTAAAAGCTACAATATTTCTCCTTCGATCTTTTTATTTCTCTATTTCCAGTAAAAACAACTTCAATTGTTATGAGGTTGCTACAGGTCTACATTTTTAGGTTCTAAATAGGTTTGCTTTTGTTATCTTGTGGCTGAAGTGACAACTATTTTTCTCGTTTCTCCAACATAGAGGTTATGCTCTTCTCTGAACATGCAAAGGAAGTCAGCCATATAAACCAGAAGCAAAGATTGTTTGTATGCAAAATGTGTTCTGCTGTGTTTGTGTGCAAAATGAGTTCTGCTGATACTTTCTACACAGACTCTGAATTACAGATTTCTTGTCCATGGGGAAAGAATCTAGTTTGCTGAGTTTTCAGACAAAGAAATATTTTCAGGCAAGTCACTTCTTTTCCAGGGATTTAGATTCCTGCTCCTAGATTTACACAAGGATTATGGTACCAAGGGGATTTACAAAAGCATAGGAATTATACAAATGGGATCCATATCAAGTGAAGAGGTTTTGAGAATTGGCATGAAACTTAAGCTCCTAATTTCCTCCACCATTTTTGAAAACTGGATTAAGGTTCCTAAATCACTCATGATATGTTATAGTGAAGCATTGTGCACTTCCACTTAGCTCACACGCTAGAAGCAGCACAGATTTGTTAGCAGGGCACTCTTCCCTCGCACATCAGCACAGATTATTGAATTTCTGAAATAGAGTATTTCAGTCCAGACACAATCCTGTCTTAATACATTCTTTCTAGTTGGGCTTGTACCACCAGAACCAAGAAGCAGAAGCCCAAGCAGACGAAGAGTAATATTAAGGATACTATACTTTAAATGTTGTATCCAAAATGAACACTTCTATTTTAACCCCAGAGACCCTAAAATAACGTCATGGGGGTTTTTAGACATTTTTTGTGAGGAAAATTGGACATTTCTACAGAAAACTTCAGAATTACAAAATTCCTGAATAACCCTTCCTTTTCCGTGTAAACAATCTGTACATTTCATTACAAAGTCATCCCAATATTCAGAAGAAATAACAGATTTGGGAAAAATCTGTTATTTCCATTTCCACTTCCTCTGGTATAAGATATTTGATTATGAAGATAACTAGGTAATGGCAATCAAAATACTTATTGATAATTTCTGATGGTAGAGATTCTGCAAAGAAATAGGATGTCATAGATTTCTGGCTAAAGAAAATATATATGTTTCTGGCCAAAGAAAACTGATGTGCAGGTGTTTAACAAGCATTAAATACCTTAATTCATAAAAAGAACTTTGTCCAACCACTGTTTTCTGTTTCCAAATTAAAGTAATAGAAGATTTCTATAAAAAAAAAAAAGCCAATTAAAGAGTCAAATCTGTCATTTCCCAATAAAAATATCTGAGAAAAACCCAAATCCAGTGTGATCTTCATTGTTTGCCAGCAACAGTGTTTTTTATCAACCTGTTTGTAACTAAAAGAAGGGGTTTTGTGTTGTGTTTATTTTTAAAAAATACGTAATAGGGTACTATTTTCAACAAGATTTTCTGTTTTGGGGCTTTCTTTACAGAAATTTTAGTATATAAGATTTTTCACAACTACGATTTGGGGTTTTTTTTGTGCACTAAGCATTAAATTACTGTTGTGCAACCACAAGCTCTGGTAACATTTCTGAAGACCAAATGTTTATGATGTCTAATCACTGTTTGTTGCCAAGTAACCGTATGATATGTTCTAATATAACATCTGCCGTACTGGGTTAATATAGTGAGATTTATTTAAAGCTTAGTACATGAAATGGACAGTAAGTGCCAAATTTTATTGTTTTCAGACATGTTCCCTTCCCTCCCCTTACAGGGACAGTGTAAATTTTTTGGTTTTAATGTCCTATAGTAGACCTTGGTTTTTTACCATGTTACCAAACAGAAAAGCTATGGAAAATGAAACTTCAGGGCTTAGACTTCAGATAAGATTTGTACAAAGATAATGTAAACCTTAAGTCTCCTGTGCCACGATGTCTGCTGTTTTAAGGGGGAAATGTGTGTGTGGGGGGGGTGTCTGTACACACAGTACAGAATCAGGCAGAACATCTGTATGATAAACTGTAGAGTTGTGCAGTGCAATTTGCATGAGTTTCCCAACTCCACCCCCATCCTGTCCGCTTCATAGGCACTAACTACCCAGGACACCCTGTGAATTCTCCAGTCTTTCTAAATCTGATTGTAAGTGCAAATGCTTGTTAAAAAAAAAAATAAAAAAATAAAAAAATCAGGTGGAGACCTGCTGGAAATTATTTGATCCAATCCCCCCCTCAGGGTCACTAAGGGTAGATTGCTGAGAGTTGTGTCTAATTGAGTTTTGAGTATCTCCAAGGATGGAAAATCTACAATGTCTCTGGGGACCCTGTTCCTGTGTGTGACCAAGAAACAAGTTTTTTCTTACATTTAAGTGGAATTTCATGTGTTTCAGTATGTGCCCATTGTCTCTGGTACTGTAACTGGGCACACGTGACACTGTGTCTAAGTTTAGCCATAAGACTAAACCACTGAAATGACTCAGAGAAAGAGGTATACAGGTCAATGACAGAAGCAAAATAGGGATAATGAAAGCAGGTTGCCTTTTATATTGCATCATTTTGAAACAGAGCAACAGAATTAAAAGATTGACTACAAATCCTGAAAGAAGAAACTCTATGCAATCTTTAAAAACTTTAATTGCAAAGCCTTTAAATGTCAGCTCTTCGGAAGGGTTGAAGTGTCAGGGTGCACAGGGTCCTATTCCCTTTATAAGGCCTCCTCAGATGCTAAGAAATCTTATTCAGAAATGTCAGCATTATCAGCAGAAAGATTTAATTATGAAAAAAAAAAAAGCATAGAGTATCCAGAATTTGTGTTTAAAGGTCAAGAGTTACAGTATTTCCAAAAACTGTCTGCCCTAACTCTCAAAAAAAGAGAACAATAAAAGTAAGACAGGAAGAGATTCGCACATATTACTATTCAGTTCCTTATCAGTGTCTTACAATAGGTGACTTTAAATGAAGGGAAATACACTCCAGTTAGTTGGGTTTGAAAACTAAATCTGAGGCACGGTATACAAAATAATAGGTCAAAAATAGAAACTAATGATAAATTTCAGGGAAAATTTTAATGATTGTGAAAAGATTGAAAAAAAACCATAACAGTGAATACTAAAATTCAACTGGCAAGCATGAAAGTGAGCTGAACAAGAAAATCCAGGTACACCTAAATAATTGGACAATACAAATAAGATCTTCTGGGAGTCATCTAGTAAGAATAATAAAGTAATTGTTAAGAAAATGTGTGTTTGGGCTAGTCACAAAGAACATAACCCTATGATACTTACCCCCCTTCTTGCCTCCCCCATATTTCCAATATTTTAACCTGGAGGAAAAAAGAAAGAGAATAGAATAGGGAAATGATGTGAAAAAGGAATCTATAATGATATGTAGAGAAATTTTAAAAGTATGTGTTGCAGAATGCTTGCTTGCTGTGAAATGTGTCAGTCCGAATATTCTTACATGTTTGCCTAAACCTCATGATTTATATAACTCTCTGTTTTGCTTCATGAATATGTAATCTATTCAGGTAGCCCAGTTGTTAAGAATACTGCATATGTTTCTATTTGTTTCACAGGCCTTATACAAGATTTATACAATGCACCACTTCATCAAAGACTCTTCTAAACAAAGGCATAACCTAACACATAGATATAAGAGCATAAAAAAAAACCCAAACTCTTATGTATTCTAACTGCAAATAAATACGTTTACAAGTAATTACAGTAAATCAGTGTGGATCCCTCTAAAAATCACTAGCACTTCCAGACTGAAAAAAGTGCTACGAAACAACCTCCCATAACTTTTCATTTGTCTTGGAATAGAGCAACAGCAAAAACTGCGACATATACAGTTTAACTGAGGTGCGCTGGATTAGTTTAATCCTGTTGTTGCACAGTGGTAAAAACAAGAATGTTTTAGGCAAAGCTCTATGTAGATAAAGTTGTAGATTAAACCAAACTCAAACTAAGAGCAGAGTGCATGGGTATTAAAACATGCCAATTTTAGTGGTCTTCTCTGTCATAGTCTTATTTTGTCTGTGAGGTGTTGTCATTACAAGGGCAGAAGTAAAAGATTGAGATGGCACAAAATGTCAGACCCCATTGACTTGTTTTATCAGAGTGCCCTGTTACATGTGACAAGCAGCAGATGTGAGTATCCTCCTCAAGGAGTATAAAAATGTTTAGGCAAAGCATCCACTTATGGCAGGAGAAGGGATGGCTATTTTAGCCTAGAGGACTCATATGGGCCATTAATATAAACTTCACAAAACAGACAAAATTCCTGCTGAATGAAATCCTGGTGACCTTCACCATTAAGCTGAAGCATCAGAGAATCTCCTGGTGGAAGGGCCCCTGGATGTGTATTTTCATTCTTTGCTAACAAGAGCATTTGTTTTAATTAAATACACAGATAATATATCACGTGTTTGTTTATAGCAAAACACCAGCAAACGTCTTGTTCACGATTTCTCAGCAGTTTTTTTGGATGAGCTGATGTCTCTTAGATGAAAGTAGAGGGACAAATTTAACAGCGCAAGTAGTCATAACCAAACTTTAGCATGACATCCTTTTCATAGACCCACCTAGGAAACCTCATTTCCATTATCTTGCTTTAGGGATTATTTTGTACAGAAACAATGGTGTAATGCAGAGGAACTTTATGCAAGAGATAAAAAAAATATTTTAATCCTTTAATATTTTTATTTGTCTTTTTGTAGTTTAGGTCTCTTCTTTTTTTATGGGGGAGGGGGAATCCTGTCCCTATAATAGAAAGTCTTTTAGGATCAAAGCCTTGCTTTCTTCCTTCCTTTCTTCTTTGTAATATCGAAATATAAATTCTAAATCTGCCACACAAAGAGACTGATAATATAAAGATGTTAGACTAATATTTCACAATAGTGTTATCTACATATACTCTTTGTTTTTTTTTTCTATTTCAAGACTGCATTAACATCTGTGATAACAGTATTTTGCTTATTTGTACTTTTTCCTTGGAGATCACTGGGAACTGTCACTGTGTGTTCAAGAAAACTAACAAAAAAAACGAGCAATACATACATCTTCTCTGAAGTCATAGGTGTAGCACAAATGTCCCATCAGATTCAATTAGAGACGAGCAGATAATTAAAACCCCAACATCTGGCTGCATTCACTCTTCTCCAGTATACAACCTGTTGTTAGTCACAGGGGACTCACTAGCTTAAAACATTTTAAAAGGCTTCCTGGAAATATTATTCCCATCTTCTAAGATTTCTTTTTAGCAATGCCTCTTCTTTTGTCAGCATGCATCACTGAAACTTCTGCATAATAATGGCCTCTTTCTTAGTTACTATTTTAACTGATTCTGCAATTTCTTGCATGAAGTCCTTATATTCTAGTCACCGCATTACAAAGTTCTTTTAGGAAATTTTTCTTATGAAAAAAATTGAGGATTATAACTTCAGTTTGGGAAAAACATCAGAAGAAAGGATTAGGTATGAGAAATAAAGACTATTTTCATATAGGGTTGGTTTGTGTTTTTTTAATATGTGGTAAGGAGAAGACAACAAAAAAGACATAAACTGAAAGAAGTGACAGAATTTTTGTCTCTCATTCCAAGATTTATGGGAACATTTCAGAAGATAAAAGCTGATCTTCAATCAGTCATAGTGATAATAACTAAGTCATATTGAGCAGCTCATTTATAGTCGTATGCCTATGGCTTCACACACGTATCTTTAGTATCCTTGTATCCTTATATGTGTCTGCCCTCAGTTTGAACTGCTTCATTCAGGGTATAACCTGGCTTGTTCACACAGTGAGGCAGAATATTCTTACCAGGCTGCTGTGCAATTCATGGCATACGTGATTAAAATGATGCTCTTGTGGATGAAAACTAATCTGATTGTAACTGAGAAATGAGATTTAAGGTTTTTAGAAATCTCAATCAGGTATAAAGAATTTCCTTTTTATGAAAGACCTTTCCATAGATCTATTTTTTTTTTTAAAGGCAATGATTTCTCTAGTGATATTTGAATATGTAGAAGTATACTTATGTTAGGAGAAATGAAGAAAAACCCAATATCCTTGCATTGCATTACTTAAGTTTTACTCTGCTCACAATTGATCTGAAGAACCTCAGAGACCTCAATATTAATATTCATTTGGACAGTGACTGTCTGTATTAATGTTTCAAGTTTCAAGAGTGCAGGTTCAGGCTCCACATAATTAATTTTATTGCAACCTACTATAGACTATTGCTACTGCATTATTTCTTTTACATACATCACTATTGGGGAAAACAAGGGGAAAAAAAAGAAAGAAAGAAATCAAACCCAAAAGCATACAACAATGTTTTCCAGGGTACTACTATAGCATTATGAACTGTAACGCTATAGTTTTTCCTCCCACTCTTATAATTACCTGTGATTGCAAAATATTGCCATCTACAACAGCTTTTCATAAACAATGACTTTCCAATGACAGTGCTTTATTTCACGAACCCTCTCACGAGGTGGACAATTTAACATACCAAAAATTAAAATCTATTGTTTTAAATTCATTTCAAATCCTCTCCACTGCTGTTTGTATGAGATTATCATGCTTGACAATGCTTGGTTAAATGCTGAGATGCAGTAGTTAGAGGGGTAAGTGCACCACATGCACTTCGTAACCAGGCACTGGCCAACTCTGAGGACATGAGGAGCAGGCAGTAGCACCTGGCACTATGCTGAGAAATGCCTGAAGATTCAACTTTTTAGTCAGTCAGACCTAATACCTCTCTTCTGGCAGAGGTGCATTGTCCCCCGAAGTCATTTGCCTGTGCAGAAGAAGAGACAAAAGGAACCCAGGCTCAGAAAATCAGCAGGAAATTAACTTGCAATTCTCCCAGTTTCTAGAGACAAGTTAAGAGGTGGGGGATCTTTCCAAACTGCGTGGTGAATTTAAAGAACTGCTGTGGACTTCAGTAAAAGAACTCCATTTCTCTCATTTCCATTGATTTCAAAGTGTAGAAATATTGTGCCTTAGCGTAGTAATTAATTCTTTCCCCTATTTAACCTCTGCTATAGTTAAAGTATCTACCAGGGAGATGTCATTCTTTTTCTAAAAATATTCTAAGTTCATAGACATAAAAGGTTTAATCTCATTGTATTATCTCAGATCTCAGAAAGATCAAAAGTGTCTTCGTCCTCAGAAAGTAAGTTTTACTTCAATAAAAAAGTTGAACAAGAAAAGTTCTAAAAATATAGATAATGCAGACTGGCCAGATAAGGGAGCAATTCCTGTGAATTTTTGTCCTTGTAGGAAGCATCCAGCAAGTAAACTGCCTTTCTGAGTTGCAGACAATTCCACACAGCCCTGTCTATCTTAAAGAAACTTAGACTACTTGCAATCATTACAATTTGCAAGGAAGAATCTGAGAGCACTTTGTAAAACAGACATAGTCCTAGATTTTTGGCATTATTATTTTTCTATTATAAAGCTTGTGAGATTTGAGGCAGTTCTGGTTTTTGATGTCCAAATTAGAGATATTTTGATGTACAGTTTGGAATAAGCTTTTCTTCATTAGCTGTGTTAAATTCTAACAGGTGGCTGACCTCTTCAAATAACTGAATTTTGCATAGAGCAAAATCTTCTGGCTAATTTCCAGTTGGGTGTCTGATTGTGGTGGCTCTCAGTTTCATCACCGCAAGATAAATTGTTCAATGTGTTTTATATGTACAGCCAAACTGATAGACATGAAATGTGAATTTAGGCACTTTTTCTTTGAGCAAGATTAATATCTCTGCAGCTGATGGTATCTCTGAAATTAAATATTAATTGTTAATACAGCTTCAGAATTGGTTACTTATGATTTTTTTAAAAAAACCCTTTAGTTTGTTTCTAATTAAAAACAAGTTTGACACACATTTGTTTTCAAATCATTCATCAGTGATGGTTCAGAAATCAAACAAGATGGGCTGTAAACTTGATTTACAATCCAACAACTTTTCTTTGAAAGAATCTGACCTCCTAAACCCCATTTTTTTGAAGGGAATATACCAGTTTTGGTTAGCTTTGTCTCAGATAATATTCTTAAGTAGGAAAGGGAAAAATAGTAGGGAAAGAGAGAAAGAGAAAGGGGAGGGGATATGGGGAGACAGAGGGAGAAGTCCACCTATGCGTCAGTAGATAATAATATCCAGGAACTAAGACTCTTGCCAAGAGACTTGAGAATTCCCTCATGCAAGAATAGGAATCTGAACACAGTGTTCCTCCTGTATGACAACCATGTTGATAACTACTACCTGGTGGGAAGAAGACCCTCTCTTTATTTTTTAAGATAAATTCAAAAGAACTCTGGTTATTTGCATACAGTACAGAACAGGAAGTGCTTTTAAATCATAGATATTTTTGTAGGACATGAAAATTATTGCCTTCCTACATCTATTCATAAAAAAGAAAAAAGATTTAACTTGCTTAAGAGACCAGCTGTAGTTGTGCATTTTGCAATTTTTGTTTGATTCTTGCTATTTCATATAAGTTTAGGAAGAAAGGATTAAATTCTGGCTTTGCTGCTCAGTGCAGTAGATAACTGTGCCTCAATATATCTATCGGAAAATTGTATTAATTTTGAATAGCCTGTTGCGTTGGTTGACCCAGTAAGTAGTCACATCATGGTTTGAAGGATATAGAACAGCTTATAGAGGCTGTATAGGTTTATTTCAGAGTTTCTAAACTAAATGAGGATTACAGAAACTCTGTGCTGTCCATTAACATTGCAATCTATGGAGAGTGTTAACTTGGAAGGGGGATGGAGAAATTCCCACTTCTGCCTCAAAGCATATGGATTAATTACCAGGAAAACATACATGCATTTACAGGCTAACAAACAGATAAAATAACAGACAATAAAGGCATTGATTGACTGAGGGCACATTTCAGATCATCTTTGAAAATCTGATATTTTAATTGTACTGAGCTATTCAAATTATTTTCCTTGGCTATGTTACTCACATTCACAGTATTACTCTAGAGCCTAAAACTCTGGAATGCAGAATCCCCAGGAATGCTCTTGCCTTTCCAAATGGGTGAAGGACCTGGAGATATGATTGCTTGTAGTATAGATATACCCACAACAGTGTTAAGCTGATAAGCATCAACAGGGAAATACATCACTGAAATACTGATATTTGCCCCAATTTAGACAGCTTAGAGACAAACTGCCTTATTAAGCATTAATTCTTCCTGGCCACAAATTTATAACTATCACTTTAAAATAAATCTACAACACAGGTAACCACTAGTGTATCTTGCTTTAATCTTGATTAGAATTTTTATGTACTCCTGGATGGTGGGACAGAGTGCTCTTTCAGCAAAATGGGAGGAATGGGTGACAAAGTGGAGGGCAGGGCTGCTGTTCAGGGAGACCTTGACAAGCTGGAGAAAGTCATAGAGTTCAAGCAAGACAAATGCAATGTCTTGCCCTAGGAGTGGAATAACCCTACACAACAGTGTAGAACCAGAGACTGACTGAGTAGAAAAAGCTTTGCAGGAAATGTTCTGGCAGCCCAGGTGGACAGCAAGTTCAGCACAAGTTGGCAAAGGCCAACTGCATAGCTCTCGGCAAGAATTTAGCTAGCACATCCAGGAGGGTAATCCTTCACATCTATTTAGCATGTCATGGTATATCTAGAATGCTGCATCAAATTTGGGGCTCCTTGCTGTACAAAATGACATGGACATACTAGATTCAGTCTAGTGCAGGACCACAGGGTAGCTAGGGACTGGAACACCTGAAGTAGTGAAATCTCCATCCACAGAGATGTTCAAAATATGACTGGATGAGATCCTCACAATGTGCTCTGTTGGAGCTGGTTTGAACAGGATGTTGGACCACTTGGCCCCCAGAAGGTCTGTCCAGCCTACATGTTCCTGTGATTCTGATACATCAGTTATGTGTGTAATCTATTCTTTTCAGTAACATTTCTCTCTTAAATTATCTCTTGATTCTCAAAAGTTATGGGAAAATTAAATTGGGCACAAATCTTATAACTTTGTACTGTTGTTGAAGGATGATTTATCTGCATATATTTACATCCCATGCCTATTTATTAAAAAGTAGGAAGCCTCTTAGAGACCTGAAGTACAGGACCACAAAAATAATGTTGATCTTTCCTTAAACTAAGGAAAATACTGTTTTATAATCTACTCATTTGTTATATTGGATTAACTCCACCACTTATATCTTTACTTACAATGAGAGAACTTTGTTTGCTCAAAGAGTTTCAAAACAGTTTTAGAATAACAGTGACTCAGAAGACATTATCTGATGAATGGTAATTGAGTTGAGAATGACAGAACTGCAAAACTAAATTTAAATTCATAGTGAATGGTGTTTAAAAAATGGCAATGTGCTGATAAATTATGAGCCTTTACAGAGAAGTTAAGAAATGGAAATAATTTTGCAGCTTAAGAAAAAATATATTTTGAATCTTTTTCCCTTCACCCACTTTAGCCCCCAAGAAAAGGAAACATTAAAAAAAAAAAAAAAAAAGAGAGAGAGAGACAAAAAGAGAGCTAAAAAGTATTCAAACTGGTGTAAAAAAAAGTAACAGCCCAGAGATGCTGCTGAAAAGCCTTTCACAGCTGTGGCTCTCTCCAAATTGTGTAGTGCAGAATGATTTCCTGTAGAGAGTAGAAGTTGTTGTTGGAAGAATGAGCTGAAAGAGGGTCTGTGGACCAAATCCAGTTATTTTCCCATCCTTGAAGAGATACGTTGATTCAATCCTACATCTGATGGGCCAACATACCAGACCAATTGGTTGGGTTTATGTTCTGTCAGACAAAGGAGAACCTCTGTAAAGCAGAAACATATAAGTTGATAATGGATCCACTCTGTAGTTGCTACAAAGTTGAAATGAATACTGTCGATTTTAAAGGGCATTGATAATTTAATCAAAGAGCAAAAGAAACATAGTAAAAAGAATGCAACTAAGCCTCTTTTACAATTCAACTGACAGGAGATGAGTGTGTTCAGTAGATTAAACCCATACACATGTGGATGTGTGTGTGTCAGTAAGAAAGGGAACAGTGATTTTGACAAGTTGGAGGGAATAAATATTATAGAGTTATATCAAAATGTCAAATGTACTTTATATCTCTGACAGCCCATAATCTGTGTTAAAGACTGAAGTACGAATTAATGTTGAAAAGCAAAATATAAAAATGTTCCAGGTGACTACAAAAGTTGGAGCTTTCCCATGAACATTTGCTATCAATTTTAAAGAAAAAATAAATGAATGTCCTTTTTTTTTTTTTTATGCAGCATACACTCATCTGCCAGAGATCAGTAAAACACTTCTATGAATTAAGTATACAGATGATTAATGTAGTAGAAAAGCTGCACTATTTAGCTGTATGTTTTGAACATGTGTCAACAACTGTCAGAAGGTTTTTGACCACTACAAAATTATTCCAAATTTGCCTAAGTCTACCAATATTATTTCAGGGTAGATCAAAAGTGAGGAGAGAATTCATCTTATTAGGAATCTTGACATTATTTCACTGTATCCATCCCCTGGATTTTGAGAACTGAGCCTTTTTGTAGTACTCCACTTTCAAAAGTTTCAGTGACTGTAATATATTTTTTAAATAAAACTTTAATCAAATATTCTATTTTTTTCACAGCAACTTATTTTATATTATTTCTCAATTAATTACTATATTTAATAGAACGGCAATTGAATGTTATACCAAACTATGAAATGCTATAAAATGTTTATGAACATACAAAATTGTAACGTCAGTGAATGTTTTAAAGAGATGACTTTTTTAACAAAAGTGCCTTCAATACCTTAGCATGTGAAAGATCCTAAATTTTGGTGCTATATTTACTCTCTAAGCAAAAACAGTTAAAGGTACCGAAAGCACGGACATTATTTAAACAAAAGAAAAAATGAAGAATTCCTGAAACAACTGGTAAAAAATCAAGTCTTATTCTGCCCAGTAATAATCAGAAAATTATATACATGAATCTCTTTCTTTTCTAGCACCATTAACAGATAAACCACCGAAGCTTTTACACCCCTTGGAGACTAAGCTAACAATTCAGGAGACACAGTTAGGTAAGTAACAAATACATAATTTCTATTCAAATTTTATGATGGTATTTGATGTGTTAATGTATGTTGGTAATGTGATGGCATGGTGGCATTAACAATTTCATCAAAAAGGCATTAGACATAGTATGCTTCCATGCAGAGATGTATCACATACTATCTAGATGAGTGTTGTTCACAAAAAAATGGTAGTAGTTAATACTGAATACTAAGCCCTTGAATATTACTGATAGTAATTTTTACTTTTGCTGAAAATCTGTAGTTGTAAGTATACCTGAGCTTTTATTTCTAAACTTCTCCTTTTCTGTATATTTGTGTATATATATATTTACTGTGGGATTTTGTGCTTTAAATTCTGCTTGTAAGACTACTTTACTTTGGTGATTACTTACAGAATTGCAAAGATGTTCTCTAATTACAAATGTTACACTGGTCTAAAACTATCCAGCAAACATTGAGAAGTTAATATAATAACATCTGATTATTCTGAACGTGCAAATATGTATGTAAAGATGAGTGGAAAGAAACAGACGCATGAAGAAACCATTTTGTTTCACTTTTTCTAGCCTAGTTGATGGTGGATATATTTTGTCACTTTTGTCCCCTACTGTTGTACAGGTAATTAAGGCTCCAAAGCTCAGTACCTGAGTTACTGCAGTTTGCAGGGTATAACAATCCATCTCCTTTGTGGATTGACACAGAGGGCAACTTGTAAGAAACAAACAGTCCTCAGTAGACTACTCTGGAACAGAACACTAACCTATTGATAGATCTTCTAGCATTTTAGTTACAGAAACAAATGGAAACAAATCTGTTGGTTATCTAAATCTCATTGGAAGAAATAAAGCAAACAAAACTCAGTACATTCTGCAGCACAATATCAGAAAAAGCAGAAGGCTTGTAAAGTAATTCTGACAGTCATTGGCAGAACATTTTATGGTGCTTGCCAGCCTGTGGCTAATAGTGGCCAGAGAATAATACATTTTTTAAAAATATTCATAGAATATTTCTTAAAATTATTCATGCTCTTGGGGTAATATTCTGAGATGCTGATATACATGTTTTCAGAAACAAGTATATAGAAAAGGGGAGGTGTAACAAATTTCCATCTAGAGCTAATTTCTGTTGTTCTTCTGAAGTATTGTTTCTGATACACCAACTCAGAAAATTTTTTCTGTATCACAGTCCTAGCTGATTTTAACTTTCCATTTGAAGACAACCCAAGGGAACAAAGTGATTTCACACATTTTTTCCTAACTGCTGTTGCTTACTCAGATATTTTTGATGAAAAAAAACCCAAAAGGCAGAACTTTTTTGGGCTTTGGCATTGTCTTCCTAACTATTAGTGAGACTATTTCAATGAGAGTGTAATTATTAGTGGCTAGATAGAGGCTTTTTATCTATGATTTTTAGAAAATCATATCTTTGATTTCTCATAGTTCTAATAAACAGATTAGATAATTTGAGAAGTGCTGGGTTTGTAACACACTTTGCAGAAAACTAAATAGCTATTGATAAATATGAAAGAGTTAATTTGAAAATTTCACTTTCAGATACTGATGGTTAAGTCTGACTGTAAATGAATGTGAAGCTATAATACCTTGCTACAACAATAAGAAGCTTCAAGAATATATTAATTTGTTATTTAAAAGCCTGTGAAAAACCCTGTGAGAACTGGAGCAAGTGCAAAAAAGTGATAGTCCTCTGACAGGAAAATTATGTTGTTCCACTCTTAGACTTAATGTCTTGGTTCTGCTGGATAACATTTGAAAGGTCTACATTTCACTTTCACTGAGGAAAACTAGCATTCCTTTCAGGGGGCCAGTTCATACACTACAAAAAATATAAAATATTCTAACATTGGAATAATGTTGGGATTCACTTAGCCAAACCTTAATTAGTTACCTAAGCCAGCAGCCTCCAACCCACCTGAGGCTTGGGGCGACCACATGTTGCAGACTGGTCTAGACACTGCCAAAAACCATGCTAGTCCTCCAGAATGTGTTTGGGATGGTGTGTTTGTCCTTATTTGGAAAATAAATGCATTGGTGGAAGAGGCAGAAGTTAAATGGGTGGCCCAGAAAAGGGAGAGCAAGGAACTCGGAGCTTGAGGTAGTCTGGTGTTTCACTAGCAGGTCACCAGTCAGTACAGTGGGGACCTGGGGCAATCTCTGATCTCCCCTCACATTTTTGTGCTTCTCACCTTGCAGTCCTCCACTTTGAATTGGAAATGAAGGAGGCTGCAAGTGTCAGGACACCCCCTGGTGGATGCATACATAACTTACAGGAACGTGTGTGCTTCTGGAGGTGCCCATGGTGTGCTGGTATGTCAACTCCAGCTAAAATATTATGTCAAATACAGTCTTCAGAAGTATGTAGGCTGCAAGAAGTGTGGAACTTTAAGGACATGAGGAGTATTTCCAACTCAGTCCTGAGCCACTCTGTGGGCTGGCATCAGCATAAGCCAGGGAGGGGAGAAAAGTAGGCAAGGAATGGGACACAAAGGCAAAGAAAAATAGCATAATGACCCAAGGAACTACATCCCACAATGCTCTTCCTCTTAGCCTCAACACTCTAGCAAAAGTGAGCAAACAGATCCGTGCTAACATAACAGCCCCTTGTAATAGTAATGAAAATACAAACCTTTCAGTTCAGAACTGTTTAGAAAGGAATTTATATTGTTCCTTACATATGAAATATCCTAAAACTTCAGATAACTGCATTTTTTTTTCTAGATTAATGTAGATGTTACATATTTATGATATAAATATATCATATCCCTCATACGTTTAGTTATATTAAGATTATGTTCTGGTTTTCTGTATTGGTAAATTCTTAGTCTTACCAGTTTCCCCTGTCTTTCAGGTAACATTGTTTTTCCTACCAGCACTGTCAAATATCTGTCCTCCTCAAGGAAAATCTTATTTTAGTATCCAGTTGGTTCATCATCATGTTACTAAAGAAAACAGGTGTGTCTCCACAACAGATAGTAATGGATCTGAATTGAAAAAAAAAACCAAAACCAAAAAACAAACCAACCCCCCAAAATGCAACACTCCATCAATAATTATTTTAAAAAAACACCTAACAAACTAGTCAGCCTGTGTCCTATCCGTTTTTCAGTGTGTTTCCTGCTTCTGCACAAGACTGTAATTTGAAATGCCAAAATTCACCCAGAAAAATAAAGCAATTGTTAAGTTATTTTTAGCTAGGCTTGATTTTAGAGAAAAGAAAAAAAGAAAGAAAGGATTTCTAGCACTATATTAATGGACCTAAAAGATAATTTTGGACAGGCACTTAAATATGTTTTCTGCCATCTGAATGAAATGAATTTTACTGAATTTCATCCAATACAAAAAAAATTAGTTCTGTGACCACATATGCAGTGAATATTTTTTCCTATCTGTTTTTAGGTCATTATTTAAATAAAATTAAATTGATTATTACCTAGTTAATTGGGACTTCCTTCTTTCTCCCCCTCTGCCACAATTATCCAAGAAAAACTGTCACTAAACCTGCTTTTAATGTATTATTTCTAAAGTAAGAATACAAAGAAGTTCCAGTGGTAAATCCCCAGGGAGAGGAGAATGCTACTTCATTCATAGCATTGTGTTGTCAAAGAAAACTACCTTACAAATTGGCCATGTTAATGATAAAAGCCCTCCTTACCTAGCTGAATCAGCAGCTGTATAAATAAATTAACTAAAGTGATATGAAATAACTAGCAATTTCTGCTTCATTCCAGGATTAAAATTAAAATTAAATAATATCAAAATTTATTAATTTTTATCTCTGCATGTTTCGTCTAAATGCTATATTTACTCTGTAAGAGGAATAGATTTTTTTTCATTATGATATTGGGATTTTTTTTTAACTGTTTGATTGGACCAACATTCTTTAAACCGAATGGATACTTTTTTCAATCTTGTAATTCAGTTCGATGCTTTGGTTCTTTAATATATTCTGATTAGATTAACATAATGTGGGCAACAGTTTCATGTGGGAATAATCAAAACTGTAAATTCAAAATTTACTTCACACACAACATATATTACTTTGTTTACTAGAGAGCTGGGCTTTTCCTTTCAGAAAACAACTAGGAGTGTTTTGAAAAGGAAAAACAAAACAAAACAAACAACAAAAAATCCAAACCCCAACAAAAAGCAAGTCCTGCCCTTCATAAACCCATGCTGACTGTGCCCGATTGTCTGTTTGTCCTGTATGTGCCACATGATGGCACTTAAGGTGAGCTGCTTCATAACCTTCCCTAGCACTGAGGTCAGACTGACAGGCCTGTAGTTCCCTGGATCCTCCTTCTTGTAGGTAAGCATCACATTTGCTATCTTTCAGACAACTAGGACCTCCCCAGTTAGCCAGGACTGCTTATGGAAAATGGCTTGATGAGCACTTCCATCAGGTCTCTGCTGTTTTTCACATTCTACTGGAAAGAAAGAAAATAAGTTTCAAATTTATTTCTTGGCATTTTCAGCTGAGCTTTCCAATTCGAAATTGAGTATAGGATAAAAGTATGTTCCCAAAGTGAAAATGGACTGAGGACTTTCAAATCCTCGGGGACATTTCCCCTGTTGATTTAAGGGGGGGAGGGGGAATAAAGACAGAAAAAAACCTGGTGAAGAAAAAAACCACATGACAATAAGGGAGATTTTAATCACTAAAATCTGATTACTAAAAAAAAAAAAAGTTTCCTAGGTTCCCTATTGTCCCTTCTTTCCCTTCTTTAGACTTTCAACCTTCAGATTGCATTAATCCATCTATTCTGTAGCTGAGGCTGTCCATGAGGGGCCAGAAAAAGCTTTCTAAAAAACAGACAATAAGCATGTCCGAGACATTCAAATGCACTAAATGAAAAGTGTGCAGTTAGAGTTCAGTGGCATGTCAACTGATTTTCCTTTCACTCTTTATCCAAATTTAATCAAACCCTACAAATCATAACTAGAAATAGCATGTCTATGTTCTTTTATTTTTATTTGTCTCTCCTTCTCCATCTGTATGTGCATCTGAGAATAAATACATATAGATGTATACCCAATCTCTCTCTCCATATGTAACATATACATATGCCCATATAGATAAAACTTGATAATGCATTTGTACAAATTTTATCTCAATTTATTAATACTTTGTCTAGGAAATATTCACCTGCATTAATGATAGAATAGTAAAACTTCTTTATTCATGCTAGATTATAATCCATTGAGAATTGTCTGCTCTACAGTATAGTATATACCATACTTATCTGAGGTACTTTCTATGTTAAACATCTAAATAGGATTTAATGCAATAAAAACTCTCTGTTCAGACTCTCTGTGGCTATATACATTTCATTCTATATGTACAGATTAAATATATGAGAATTTTCTGTTTCAGACTGTGGAATTTTTCACATTTCCTATTAAAAAGGTAAACATCCAGTTTATTTTTATAATATGAGACAAGACTGTGGAACCTCAAAAGATTTTCCATATCCATTGGATAATCATCCATAAGTTTGGATTATTGGAAAAGACTTTCTTAAGCAATCAAAAAATTGTATGTCTCTTACTAGCAGAATAAATATAATCAGATACAACAAAATATTTATAAGAATTCTCTGTGGGAGACAGCAGGATATAACTTATCAAAACCAAAATCATAATAAATACAGAACAGTATATACCAAGAAATGTAATTTAGAAATAAGCGCATACTGTATATAATTTCCACCCTGTGAAATTATAGTTCTAAAAAGGCTGTAATTGCATAAATTTGAAATATCAGGATTCACATTGTTCTGCAATCATTTTTGCCGTAGTTTTCAATTCAAGCTATTCTCTGTACTTCTAAATTATATGTAGACGCTTCATCATATCTAACGTTGAACGACACAGAAGTGTTTCCTTGCATACAAAAAAAGAAAAACCTAGCTCTTAATGGTACAGTGGAAATAATAAGTAGTGATTAACAAAATAAAATTTTAATACTGTGTCCTAAGTACTTATAATTGATAACTATTTTAAATTAATGATTGATAACAATTTTAAATGAATGAACGCCTTCAGCGTATTCTGCTTTAAAATACAGATCTCTTGCCAGCAACAGTCATGTTGATCTCAGTAAAGATATCTTTGGGTTATTGGTGGACTAACAAACACCAGTACAGATGTTTTTCCCCCAAGAATTACTCTGCTTTCCAGTTCTACAGTAAATGCTTTCCAGCATTATTGGTGAAGTCAGCATATACTCATGCAGTCCAAATTAGGAGTGGTTTTACAAGAAGCTGCACTGAACATTGCTTTTGTCTTAGATGCACTATGGATTTGTAGATTGTATTAAGGTTTAGTGCTGTGCACAGTTTCATTCTGAAAAATCCATCTAAATTTCCATAAAAATCTATGGATTTTTAATGGAAATAATTTTGGGGGATTTGAGAGTATATCATGTCAATATAAAATGGAAATTTATTTGAAGGAACATTGAGGGGTTTAAATACTTGTGGCAAATTCTTACAGTTTAGGACTTCATAGTACTATGAATCTTTTGAAACAATCACTTGAACAAGATCTTTTTAATATTTATTAGCAGATGTGTAACACTTAAAGTTCATATTGTTCATATCGAGGTGCTATTTTTGTCTGTTTACATAACATCTTATGGATGAATATACAGGGTATAATATTCCTAGTTATACTCAACACACATTTTTTTATAAGCGGTCAATTCACTAATTATTTAGTTTTATATTATATTTAGTATCTGAGGAACTTGCAAATAATAATACTAAAAAAGGCTCATGGACATTCAGTTTGATGTTACATAGCAGAATTGATCCCCCCTAAGAAATAAAAAATTCCAGCAATTTTTTGGCATTTATTGTAAGCCTTCATATAATACTTTGGTAGTGATGAATGCTTGACTACGAACTGTAAGTCAGTGAACTCCTTTGCTTTGTGTCAGGCTTTAGAACAACAGGATACATATAAATATTAGTCCAAATTTCATATTTGACAAAATATTATTAGCAATGTGTTAACACTCACATGCCAAACATAATTTTTGCCCTACATCTCTCTCAGAATGCTCTAGAGAGCTATAAGCAGAACGATAACACAACAGTATTTTTTAAAATCTGTCCTCTTTTAATATCTTATACTATTGCCTAATGTAAAATTCTTAAAATGGACTACTTAGTTACTATCTTTTGTTTCCACACAAGAAAGTAAAATATCACTAGAAACAAAAGATTTATTATAAATATGAGTACATAAAATCAATGAGGTTATTCTTCATTGTAAAAGCAAACAAATAAAGAAACAGAAAGGGCAAAGTCAAAGACTGAAATTATTTGGAATTACTGTTGAGGAATGAACTATCTTTGGTTTGTCCAGAGTCCTCAGAAATATTCAATTACTCTAATAGACACACATACAAATGCATTGCCAACAATAACAGTTCAACCTAGTTTAAGTTAAAAAAAAAAGGATTAACATGCTCACTGGATGGACACATACAAAGAATATTTCAGTAAACTTGAAAGACTTTTCCAAAAGCATTGTTATGCTGACTGATGTTTTATTTTTACCAATACTGTATCCTTTCTCAAAGTTATTTTATTTTGGGATTTCTTTACATCAGCCTCTCCTTAAGGTAAGAAGGTAGAAAATGGAGTTTGGCTTCCAGGGCAGTCTGAGCCAGCCCACAAGCAGTTCAAGAGAAAAAGGACTGTACAAACTTTTACAGAAGAGAGAACTTTAGGGAGGAGACAGGTTTTGCTACTAACTGTTTCCTTGAATCTCTGGACAACTCCTTTTTTTTTTTTTCCTTTTTTTTTTTCCCGTTTAAAATGTTTCTGGCACAGTCACCATGAAAGAGGAAGTTATCAAAAACATAAAAATCCATTTAGTGTCAGATGCACAAAAAATACTTAGATGCCTAACTTCCTTTGTTGTTGATATCTTTGTGTTCCTGATCTTCATATATTATGAAGAGTGTTTATTTTGTCCAGCTTGAGACCTCTAACTCAAATAATAGGTTCTTGAATTAGTCAGTGGAGACTCTTCAGGGCACACAATTTTACCTGACAGCTACATTAGCCATTATATGATGTTTTGCCATTGCTTTAATGCAATGTCAATCTGTGTTGCTCTGCCACCTGCCCTCTGTCACTCTCCTCTTCTTTCAGCCAGCTTCAGCACTCATGTTCATAGGATTTGTTAGATGAGCGAAAAGTAATCCTAAAGAAAAGAAAAGCAATTTTTACTAGATGGCTAGCTGTGCTAATAGTGACTTGGGTGCAACAAACCTTAGTGCCAAGTCGTGGTGAGAGTGGGTGTACAAAGCCAGGAGAAAAGTAGGAAGAAGACAACATAAAGGTGTTTTGGCTCAAATTAATTATGAAACATCACTGTTGGTCGCAGTAGATTCCCCAAAGGATTGATATAAATCAAGAGGCACCTGTATGGCATAAATCGTGTCACATCAAACTAGAACTGCTCTGCAGCTACCTGTGTCTTCCCATCAAGCTGGCTTTTGTCTGGACTTCAGCACACTGACAACTCACTCCATTCACTGTACAGGATCTTAGACTCTGGTTAAGCATCCAGCATGACATACCTGAAGTTGGAGTTTGTGAGTTTCTTCCTTCATGGTACCTATACATAACAGGTTAATTCTAGGCTTTCAAAAATATTTAAGATAGAGCTTTCAGAAACATTTTAGGCTGAACCATTCAACACCATGAATTTTGTAACTGGAAATGTCATAGGTATGGTATATCATAGAAATTTATAGCCCAGGTCTTTTAACATGTTTTCATTTTGACTGATAAATTCATTGAAATATATCTCCATAAACAGAGATTTGTTAATGATGTACCATTACGAAACTCAAGAGATAATTTCATTATTATTTTTATGTTATTTAAAGCTATGCATGAATCACACTATTACTTAATTGGCTATCTGATATCCAGTTACAGAAATTGGAGAGCAAGGAACACATTTTACTGTGATAAACGAAAAAAGGATATTAGTCATATCAACTCTTTAATTAGACTTTCAGTTAATTTTGTTTATCAGTTGTTTTTGCTTCAACTCCTTTGTACTCATTTATATGAGTAAAAAGCATACTGGTTGATAGTTCTTGTTTTTCAGCAGAAGTATAGATGGTAAATTAGTGATACTGAGAACAACACAGCAAATATTTTTTAAGGTTTGACTTTAGTCACACAGCTCATCAAACTTCAAAGACAATTTTAATTTTAGCAGATGATATTTTCATGGTAAACTTTGAGTCTTTTAATATTGTCATGTCAGAAGATTTATTTTTCAGACTTTTTTTAGTTGGTCCTCTTAGTGGCATGTAAAAAATAATCTCAAGATTGTTCCTGACAGAAATATTCCTTTGCTGTGGAAAAAATATACTGACTTTAATACAACCTGCAGAAGTAAGGTTATTGAATCTACTTTATCTGTACAATACTCTGAAAAGGTGTGGTATGACTAATCCTAGGATTGTGGGTTATCTTATTTTTACTTTGTCTTTACTTTATGTTATAGGCAATCATCAATGAAAGGGGTTCCAAATTAATCTTTGTAAAAGAAAATCACTTTACTTATGAAATTCTTGGCTTCTTTTCTCTACTCTGAAAATCAGAATTTACTCTAAGAATAATGACCTGTTGTCATCCGCATTGTACGTGCAAAACTACCAAACACCCAGCCTCACTGCCTTCAGCGAGTGTGTGTGCACATCCTTTTTCTCAATTCCATTTTTCATAAACTTTTTATGTAATTAGAAGTAGAGTTCCAGCCTGAAGTAGATCAAAAGAGAAGGCTGTACCAAGAGATGTCAGTATCTTTCAGAGCTTGAACATCTCCTCCTTTGAACTTTGCTTGTCATTTAGAAGTGTTATCCTTATTATGACAAGATGGTATCACTGATCGATCTATCACCTAGTGTTCTGCAGTATCGCTGCCCCGATCTCCTTTTTTGCTTTGTGGCAATCTGTTAACAAGTGTGGGTGTGGACCAACTCCTCTCAGCTGTCATACTATCCCAAGGCATGAAATGTAATTCATGAGGTTTTGTGTTCTAAATTCAGTATACTTCATCAGAATTAGCTTAAGGCATGAGGAGATCCATGTGGGCAGTCACCCTACTGGGTGGATATTTCACTGCTGAGGCTGTGCCTGGAGGCAGCTCTGAACTGCCACAGGGGGGAAGGCTCCACTGGAGCATGGGTTTATACAAAGGTCATATTAATCTGGGGGCTGGATTACACTCCAGATGGCAGCCCATGCTTTAGGGTTGAAATTAATCTAACTCTTCTTGGAAATAAATGAATTTAGAGCAGCCTGTTTCTAGGTCTGTATTCGGCATGTTTGGGCTTTTCAAGGAGTTGTCTAAATCCTCAGGACAGTAGAGGTTTCAGGCAGATGGAGAAGAGAGTAGAAAGACAAAGCTGAGAGAGACTGCAGACCAATCTAATGCGCTATAATAAAAGCCGTAACTACCAGTCTGCTGACACTGGTGGTTAGTGGCTGTAAGATTCTTTGATAACCTTGATCCAAGGTAGATGTAGGTAAGGAATATGCCAAAGAGATTTGGCAATCGAGCTGATTCCTCTCCAGTACAAGTCCCTTGGTATGTTAGATGTTACTTCTACGACTCCTCAACCCACACATCCAGAGAAAAGTGTTGGACTGCCAGTAGCAGTTTACAAGCAATCCACAGATGAAAAGTAGGACTTCACTAGTTAGAGAAGGCTGAAGATGGACACTGTGGTTTATGTATAACTGCTGGTTATTTCCAAGTCACTTAATTGGGGGCTCAAAAGTGACTGAGCTGTTGTAGATCAACTAAGCCTCAGTAATTGACCCTTAGCAGCATTTCCTGAAATATGTATTTAGTACTTTGTAAATGCAAGCTAAAGCATTGCTCAAGTTTAAGACGGAATCACAGAATCATGGAATTGCTGGAGTTGGAAGGGACCTCTAGAGATCATCCAGTCCAACTGCCCTGCCCAAGCAAGATTGCTTTGCACATCACTCAGGACTGCATCCAGGCGGGTCTTGAAAATCTCCAGAGAAGGGGACTCCATGACCTCCCTGGGCAGCCTGTTCCAGGGCTCTGTCACCCTCACCGTAAAGAAGTTTTTCCTTGTATTTGAATGGAACTTCCTATGTTCCAGCTTGTGCCCATTGCCCCTCATCTTATTGCTGGAAACCACTGAAAAGAGTCTGGCTCCATCATCCTTCAACTCGCCTTTTAGATCCTTGTAAACATACAAGTCTTCTCAAGGTTAAAGAGCCCCAGCTCTCTCAGCCTTTCCTCATAAGGGAGATGCTCCAATCCCTTCATCATCTTAGTTGCCCTACGTTGGACTCTCTCCAGTAGTTCCCTGTCTCTCTTTAACTGGGGTGCCCAGAACTGGACGCAGTAGTCCAGTTGTAGCCTTACCAGTGCAGAGTAGAGGGGCAGAATGACCTCTCTCGACCTACTGGTCACATTCTTCCCTATGCAGCCCAGGATCCCATCGGGCCTCTTGGCAACAGGAGCACATTGCTGTCTCATGGATAGTTTACTATCCACCAGGACATCCAGATCCTTTTCCTCAGAAATGCTTGCCAGAAGATCCATCCCTAACCTGTATTGGTGCCTGGGGTTCTTTCTCCCCACGTGTAGGACCCTACACTTGTCTTTATTGAACTTCATTAGGTTCTTCCCTGCCCAGCTCTCCAGCCTGTCCAGGTCATGCTGGATGGCAGCACAGTCCTCTGGAGTGTCAGCTAGTCCTCCCAGTTTGGTATCACCAACGAACAAAGACAGCAGGGTTTTCTTTGCTTTTCAGTGGGTAACAGTCCACGTTGTCACTTACTGTGGCATAGATGTTATGCAATGCCAGAAACTGTGATAATAAATTTGTGAGTTAAAGAACAATACTGAATCCTTATTAAATTATCTTTCTAATACCAATTTTGTCCATTCAGAATGTAGCAAAACACAGCTCCTTCACAACTAATAAAGATAAATTAGTTGAACTTAGTGGAGCATTTTTACTTCTATTGTAAGGCACTGAATTTTAAGCGCATACGCAATGCTGTGTACATCAGAAGTGTATCAAAAGTTATATTCTACTTTGAAACTTCAAAATCTTTTTCATATTTGCTTCTGTTATCTGCTAGCAGTACAGTAATTTATCATACGTGAGCACCATTTCCAGGAAGTTTCATTTCTTTTCTTAGCTCTTCTTAGGTCATACCATTAAGTCTTTCTATCTTACAAACACATTCAATAAAGGAGGCAGTTTATATGTATTTTTTTATGACCTTTGCATACAGAATGATAAATTATATGTCATATTTGAAAGGTGTACTTCCATACAGTAAACGTGTAATTACCTACCCCCAAATGCATTATATATCATACAGGTAAATATGTGTACATAAATACACTTTGTTTATTAAAATACAACATAATGTTGTATTTGAATTAAACTTTTGTGTTTATATTCAAATGATTTAGGAAAAAACAAACACAATCATCTAAAAATTATTACCTTATTGTAGCTCGTATTTTGCAGCGCTGAAATATATGCAGATCAGAAGAAAAGAAAACAACAAAATCTGAACAAAAGTAAAACTGAACTTTTCATTATAATTTTACGGTTCAAACTAGAGGAAATGTAAAACTATGCACTCTAAATAATGAAAAGCTAACATGACATGTAAGTATCATCAGTTTTATTCTCTAGTAAATTCTACAAAAAAAAAAGAATATTTTTTATTCTTTTTATGAAGAATATACAAGGATATGTTGTTTTAAAGCCAGCAGTCTACCTTCAAATCTAGCTTTTTAAAATAAAAATGTTGGATTCTGGCATCCACATGTTGCCTGTGCAGATTACAGGGACAAGTAGGACCAGATTGCAGTAATTCTAGATTTTGCAGGCTATGTAGAATAATAATCCATAAAAAACATGTTATCTTACACACAGATGAGAAACCACATCTGCATCATTGTCCTTATAATACTAAGCAGTAACAGTGGTTTAACACACAAGAAAAAAATGGATTTTATCTACTGACTGTTTTCTAATAAACTGTAAAAAAAGATAAATACATTACTGTGAAATCTGGAGTTTAATATGACAGCCTACACTGGGTAAAGACAATAAAAGGAAAATTTTTTAATAGGTCTCATTCTTCTTTATGCACCTGTGCTATGGAGTTCTACCTACCTAAAACACTTTTCCAAAGAATGTTTATTTTACTCTAAGAAAGATTGGAGAAGAAAAAAAAAAAGAAAGAAAAAGAATCAGTTAATCATTAGTAAAGGACAATTCTTGTAACGGTCTGTGTTTCCTCTTTAAAAGCATAAAACGATAACAGAAATAAACTGGAAGTAGGTAGCTTGGGGGACAATCTCTGTCATGCAGCTAAATTGAATAATTTGTGTTGCATTAGTCTTAGGGTTTTTTTTCTAATAATGACTAATATTGGGAGAAAGTGCCTCTTGCAGAATCTTTACATTAATTTTGATTAAAATAAATAATATTATTAAGGATGTTCAAATAATAGATGTTTCTTGTAAAACTTCACTTCTTAAAAATGTATTGGTTGAAGTAGGAAGTAAGTAAAAAAAAAAAAGTGAGATGGAGGTCTAGCATATGTAAATGAAGATAAAACTGATTTCAGAAGTATTGCATTGAGAGGAATTCTAAGAGTTTCTTCAGTCCCAACCCTTTCTGATTCTCTTTAGATGATCAGCTTCAGATGCCTTTGCAATGTAAAGCCTTTCCATTTATGTAACATAGAGATTTAAGATTTTGCATCTCTCTATGAATGTAAATGATACAGAAGCCTGAGGAAAATTGAATCAGTTCTGCATTGGAAAAACAATTTCATTGTTTCTTTACAAAGACTTTAAAAGCACCATCAAGATTTTATTTTACCTATGTGCAAAATACGGCTTCTCTCCTTGCCAAGCTTCATTCTCTAGAAGGTTGTACTTCTATTTCTTTAGTAATATACCCTGCATGCCAGAGAAGAGACTTTTATGTACAATACTGCTGACACATGTTTTCTTCACAGAAAGGCCAAAGACACCGAATTTTCAGTTCCAGTTCTGTTTCTTATATTTGTTTTAGCAAATAGTTGGCTCTCTCTATTCAGACAGTGGCTGAATTCCACCCTTATCATAAATATTTTTCTCCTGTAATGAATAATGATAATTTTCTAGTCTGGACTCTGCCTTCTTTTACTTATTACTCTTATTTCCTGAGAGTTATTCTAGTGTAACTGCAAATGACTATCTAAGATTCAAACACTGTGCCTTTTACAGTCCTAGTCCACTTGTCTATCTGAGAGACATTTAAAAGATGAGAATTCAGTTTCCAATTAGTCTTTGGCTATACTGCTAGCAGAGGTGGGACAGACAATTCTCATAGCGGTAAAGCAAGAAAGACTTGTGTGAAAGAGCACTTTTTGGAACAGCAAAAGCTTCATAAGTGGCAGTTCCTATAATGAAAGGGGCTTCCTCTCGTGCTGAAGTTTCACCCAAATATCCCAAGAGCAGAAGAGACTTCCTCCTTCCCCAGGATCCTCCATAAAAGTGACAGATAAGTCATTGAACAAAAGGAAGTCATTATGTCAGAAACCTCTTCATCTTCCCACATCCTTACCTGAACTCACTGGAGGAGCATCAAAAATCCTCTAACATTCAGATACCTGTACATTTCATACATGGCAAAAAAAACCCTAATGCAGGTATTTTTCTTTCAGACTACTTGTTGCTGAAATACCCTTACCAGTGATGGCCAGACAGAGCAAACTATAACTGAAATATTTAAACCTTTCTTGGTTCACAGTGTCCACATATTTTTCTGTTATGTTTGTCACAAACAAAAACTCTGTGATTTTGGAGGAAAGACTTCTGTTCTGCTGTGTATGGGCTGTCTAATGCCCAACTGATGATACGTAGTCACAGTAACTGTTATGACAATAGCAATAATTATTTTGCTCTTTCCGGGGAAAGAGATTTAGATTACAGTTATTGCTCCTAAGTCTCTTCTTCTCCAGTGTCCTTACCTCTCCATGAACCCCATAAAGGTTTCAGTCCTGTATAGGACACTGTCTTCTTCCTTCACCACTATCTTCCCAGTCAATAACAGAAAGAATGGCAAAGAAGACAAGAAGGGAAAAACTCATTCCATACAGTACAAATTTCTCTGAAAATGATACTAGATAAATAAAAAGTTCTACACAATCTAGTCAATAACCTTCTTATTGGAAGACACTTTGCACCTGCCAGGCACCCCACAGGAATCTATGAAAATAGAAGCCATCAGTGATCCTTTATAGTGTTCATATGACATTTCTCGCTACTGAGATCTCTGTCAGGTCATTGTGTAATCTCAGAAGGAGTCCTTGCACTAAGACAAAAATATGTTGCTTAGCATAGCTTGCATTTGTTATTTCAGCAGCTTTTCAAGGAATCAGAGCATGTGTTTGAGTGCATCCACCATCTATCCACACTACCACTTTTAATGGGAAATAAAACGTAAAGAAAATCTTTGGCATGCATATGTGAGTGATTCCAGATTTCAAGGCAGTATTTATTAGTACTCTTCTCCACACTGATACCAAATGATCATTATTTACAGGCAGAAGCCTATTCATGTTTCAGCAGTTCAGAGAACACGTTCCCATTTCTGGCACTACCTTACTTCTGGAATGGACTAAACAGATGAGAAATACTGAAATGCATACTATTTAATTCAGCACACCTGCTTGTCTTTTGTTAGATCACTTTGTATCAGCAATATAGTTTCTGTGACTTAATGAGCTATGCATGCTTGAGCTTGTGAGACATCACACACAAACTTCTTTATTAGCAGTTTACGTAGTTATGGAAAGAACCATAGTGTAGAAATGCTTAATGAAACATGCAAGAGCTTTTTACAAGCTCTCAGCATCTTTTGCTGTGTTCCATATTCATGGCTGAATTTTCCCCTGAGTACTTCACATATTCCTTATCTCTGTTATCAGACATTGATTTTTAATTATAGGTATGATATTTAGAATTGAAATCTTGCAATATATTATGCCCTGTGTTCTGTTCAAATTTCAATAAACAGCCTAAACTTCAGAAATAACTTTAAAGATATTCAAGGTATCCTTCAAAGACCTCTAACCACACAGCTGGCTTTGAGAAAGCAGAAAAGATATGTGTAGTAATTAGTATAAGAAATAAGTAGATTGGGAGACTAGGTATAATGGGCATAAACAGAGAACCTCCAGCAGAATGAAAAATCAAAGCTAGTTGAAGCCGGAAGTTCAGGCATTGGGTCATGACAATGCAGGAATCACATAAAACCTCTGCTAACAAGGAAAATGGTCTTCACAGGGGTTGAGGAAAAACAAGCAAAGACTTGGAAAGAGCAAAACAAGATGAGCGAATTGTGATGTTCACCATAGTCACAGCCTCTTACGAATATCATTAGGGCAACACCTGGTCCCTGCTGTCTGACAGAGGAAAGGGAATACAGACTCCCTCATTGGTGTAGTGTGCCACAAGAAGCAGATAAATGCAGGAGGGAAGGAGCATGTGTTTTGGGGGGCTGCGTGATGACTGTAATGGAAGGGCAAAAGGTCATAGAAGAAAGGATCTGTCTTGTTTGTGCTGCCAGGATTACAGTAGATATCAAGTGAGACACTCCTTAATAATCTTCTAATTGGTTAATGTCAGCCTGCAAGGCACATACTGATTCCTTCTGTTTGTTAAATAAAAACTGAAAGAAATGTAAACAAATTCTTTCGCAGAAAATATACTAATTTTCTAATTATATTAGACCATGCTGGGTTATAATTATCCAGTTGTGATTCTGTTGAAAACTTTACATTAAAGCATTTTTCAATATGTATCAGAAAATATGATGCATGTATCAGAAAGTATGATTCTTTTATCTCTTGGCTGGGAAAAAAAATAAGAAAGAAAAAAAGAAGGAGAGAGAAAAAAGAGGAAAAAGAAGGAAAAGGTGCTCAGCAAGTACTCTGTCTTCTGAGAATGATTGATATGGCACTCTTTATTTGGCCTTTGAAGCACTAGCATTTCCATATACTTTTATCTTAAATATTAATTTTCAGTTTTAAGCTTATTACTGTCATGTGAGATTTGTGATAATTGTGAGTAAAATCAACATGGAGGATGATGTAGACCCTGTCCAGGAGAACTCTGCACTAGCTTTAAAAAGGCTATGGTTGTGTTTTAGTGATTGTTTTCTTCTCTAGACTACATCACCATTGGAAATTGAATTTGAAATTGTATTGATCTGTGATAGTCTTTGCTGGATTGTCTGTTATTCACGCTTTCTTCTACGTTTGCTAGCAAACTCTGTGCAATCATCAAATCAATGCATGCCAGGAATGTCTTTAGAGGGCAGTAGAGAGAGTTCCTGACATTTCAGTATCCACCCCTGCCCCTTTGTATGTATGTATTCACACACTAACACAAACAAACAGTTCTTAAATAAAGAGGAATTTTCTCAGAGAATTTGTCAGGTTAATCTTCACTGACTGGAACAATTGAGAAATATATGATGTTTTTTTCCTGGGAGTCACTTGTATGAATCCAACTCAGTAACTCAACAGGCAATAATTGAGGACTTTTACATGGGGTCTAACTAAGCCATCAGCATTCATTTTGCAGTCCTCAATGCCACAGAAAGGCAAAGGCTTAGGTTAGTCAGAGAAAATGAATTACTGTCAGCTACCAAAATGGGCCAGGGTCAGGAGCTGCAGACGTTTCCACAGCAAGCCTGATGGCAGACAGCAAGCAAGTGACTTTCCCTTCCCTGCCACACTCCCACTAGCATTGTACAAATTCAGGTCTATCCCTCTGTTAGAAAAGAGGATAGAACAGAAAGAGCCACTGCAGAGCTTCTGATGACTCAATAAGTCCTCGCATAGAGCTACCTCATTAGGGTTAGTTGGTGTCATTAGTTGGAAGAAGTTTCTTCAATCTCCTTGCAATAATCTGTTTTGAAAAATCGTTATGAAAAAGTGCCCTGTAGCACTAGTTTCAGTTGTGCTTATACACCTGTGAGACACAATGAAGAGGCATGTCAAAAAGAGAAACATTGATTATTCTTGTGTCTAAGTTGTTAAATAGAATAGATAGAATAGGGTGTCTATGGACAAGCACTATAAAATCATGCTTTTAAAAAAAAAATACATATTTTAAAAGAGGAGGGAAGAAGAAAATACTAGAAAAATACGATTAAGTAGTCATCTCCTCTTACATATGCAGGGTTCAATAGCTGGGAAATTTTTGTCCATTAAAAACTATAGGAGATAGTTGGGCATATTGTATTTCTAATATATGTTGGACATATTATATTTACTGGTAGCACTCTATCCTCCTGATTTAAACAAAAAATAATAAATAATAGTAAGTTCCTAGCCTTTACTGACATTCTCACAGTATATAAAACTACTGAGGTTTTTTCCCCCATTTTTAATTGCTAAAAATATTTAAAAAATTATTTTATAAATGCAACATTTCCAAGGGTTTTTTTAGACTGTGTAGCTCTTTCAGAGTTCTGTCAAGGGAATGTAAGACATGAAAGCTAAATATTTAACAACACACCTCTTTTCCATTATTCACTGTGCTGCCATGAAAGCATCTTTACAGTGATAAAGGGCTAACATCAGAGAAGTACAGTGCAGAAGCACAATGGGAAGCCTCAGTTATTTCAGTGTGGCTACTTATTGTAGGATGTCCTTAGACAATAAAAAGTTCTTTTAAAAATGCAATTAGGAAATAAGCTTTAATTAAATATTTATAAATTCTTTTCAACACAAGGCTTTTATGGGGTTCTGTTCATGTCTGTAGGTGGAATAGCTATCAAATAGTTTGTCCCTACACTATATTTTCTATGATCTTTCATTATTTTCAGAGGATGAGGAGTGAATTCTTAAAACATGATCTAAGGACAAAAAAAAACCACAAAAAAAAACCAAAAACAGAGGCAACAGCATTCACTCTATTGATTCACAGTATATGAAAGATGTGTTCTTCTTTAGACAGTGAAAATCTGAGTTAAAAGGAGATAGAAAGCTCATTCATCAATCTGGCGCTGGGAAAACTTGGGACATGAAGTTCTATTGTGCATGCATCATGGAAAGCCATTAGAGAAGCTGTGGGCATGCTGCCTCCCCATGGAAAAATAAATCACTATTCGCTTTTGTTCTCAGCATTTGAAACAATGCTTCCTCAGATGCATTGACAAAATTCCATCCTTTATAATTGAAAGGATTAAGGATTTTCTAATTCCTGTGTCCTGAATTATGGGGACATAAATTACTTTTGCAAATACCAGTGTAGCAAAGACATATCTTCTATATTAGATTCTTGTTTTTAAAGTTAAACAAAACCTTAAAGTCTTCCACCTTTTAGCAAAATTTTCTCAACAGAACCTAAATCAAGGAGTGTCATTTGAAGGTTCGATTGCATGTGTTGTGTGCACAAAGCATTTCCATGCTTCTTTGCAATGGAAATATTTTCTTGAAATCTATGCCTAATTTCAGATGAAGGTGTGAAAGAAAATTGCTGGAAAACATGGAGGAAAAAAAAAAATCCCTTGTAGATCTACGTTAATCTGATTGTTTCTATTGCTTTGTTCAGGTTACCATCCACATGAGTAAACATGGCTAACTCTCCTTAGTTTCAATCACCACATCTGGCAGTTGTGCCTACACAGCACTGGCACATGTTAGAGGAACAGAGGTATTTTGTTGAACCACTCTAGCTTTATCCATGCAAGTCTATCTGCTGATAGTCTCATTGAACCTGATGTCAATGTTTCTCTTATACTAGCAAATAGCTTCCATCTGCTCGTTTGCATCCAAGGACCAGAGGATCTGTCTGCAGTCTCATGCATCAAACTGCCACAGGGAAGAAGAGTCCAACATGACCATTCATGTATAACAACTATAGGAACTGATTGTCCCTCTAAAAGGGTCAACAATTTGTATTTTAGTAGTTAACACTATAATAATGTCTTTCTGTTTTTATAGAGGACATTAGAGGGCATATGCATTCAAAATATTCAATAATTTCGTTTTGTAAATTAATAGAATCAACAACTGCATTGTAGTACATTTTTTTCTTCACAAGTATTTAATATTTCTGCCTGCCTCCTTTTGCATCTCTGTGTGTTTGTGTCAGATGAATAGTTATTGACTTCCTTGAATTGTATGTTATAGGCACATGCTCTATTTATCCAAAGTGCTCAGTAACAATGAGGGGGTGGATGCTTCCACCATATTGTTCATACTGTCTTTTGTTGCCATCGTGGAGAGATTTCTTTCTCTTTTTCTATTTGCTCTCCTATTACTTTCTTTGGCTTTATGGTTGGTTCTGAAGCTGTTCTTTTATTATTTGTCTTACGGTTTGTCTGAAAGAACTGTTAAACTAGTGACAAGCAATCTATCAACAAGGTGATAGAATGGTGATTTTAAATTTGCATTAGCTGAAAGACACCCAACTTTCTCTTTGCTAAAGAAAGTTTGTGTCCCACTCAGCTTTTGTCCCATGCTCTACCTTATAGGCTAGCCTTGTCCTGTGCATCTTCTCTTTCCCAAGATCTCTAGCAATAACCCTCTCACTCACACCCCATACCATGAGTTGGGGATGCAGAAGCTAGATTTGCTGTTTCCCCTTTGTTGTAATAATGCTGGAGCTGCTACACAAAGGGGGAGACTCTGAGTCTTGAGGGTGGTTTGGGTAGAGTGCAACTTGAACAAAGGGTGGGAAAGGACTGATCCCCAGTGGCATCATAGGTTATAGGAGAAATTTACCCCCGGAGCATTACAGTCCTACTCTTAAGGACATTAGGGATGAGACAGATATGGCCTTGGCCACAGTACACCTTCATTCCATGACCTAGTCTAGTACTTTGTGCAAGAAGTTAAATAAGAAATAATGTTGGTAGCATAAGTGATGATGGTGGTAGGTTTTTGGGAGAGTATAATTGCAATGACAGATTAATTAGACTTTAATTGCTGCCTAAGCAGATGTAATAACATATATCACAAGCATGAATTGAAAAACTTAAATGTAGCTCTTGGATACATTCTCTGAGTATGTAAGGTTTATTTCCTGAGGGGTCTTCTTTTTTTGTGTAGGCTCTTCCCGTACTCTTAATGCATGAAGATAATTGAAAAATTAATTTAAAATCTACTAAGTTAGAATGCAATATTAATGAATCTTTCCCTGCTTAAGATAGTAGATTTGAAAACTGTCAGCAACACCTAATTCTTTTTGCAGTCTAATTGAAAGTGGTTTCTTTGCATTCTTTGAAAGATTATATTTCCTTGATTTATTGTTGTTTACTTAGGCATGCAACCATGCAATAGGCACAGTTATATTATCACACTAGCATTAACAGATTAAGGCAAAGTTTCAGTTGTCCTAGGTTTAGACATAGGCAAAATATGTAACCTCTTTTGTGTAACTACTTTTTGTGGCCAATTGCCTTCATAGGCAGTCTTTTTTGCCTTGTTTTTGAGACTGGAGTACTATCTATGGCCTAATAGAAATGGAATTTTCAAAGTTCAGGTGTGCCTTTGTTGAGCAAACTGTTATACAGTTATTTAAGTATTAATATAATACATTTATATACGAGTCTTGTAGACAATGTTTTTCTAGTCTAAACAGAAATGTAAAAACCTGAGCAGATTAGGTGATCCATGAATTGAATTTGTCATTCAACACAATCAGTAAGAGACAGACTATTCTTAGAATCACACAAGTATTTTGTACACATATTCACATTGTAGCTATAGAATCCATAGTGTTAGTGACTGTACCTCCATTGATAGAAGCAAGCCTTTCACCACGTACCCAAACAAACATCTCAAAGGCCTTTACATATTCCACCTCAGTACTAGCACTGTAGGCCATAGGAGTCACTCAGTGGATGACAAACTCCTTCATGAACAATGTTAAATGAGGATAACTTATAGACCAATTTCACTTTTCTTTATACAATGCTGTTGAGTTCAATGCATAGATTCTGGCCTTATATGAATACCCTATTGCAGAAGTTACAGAACTTGCAGGTGTAAATGAACGTGTATGTTCAAACCACTCTGGAATTTATTCCGACACAGAGTTATCAGGCTGGATAGTAATGAAACAAGATCAATATCTGCTTGATTCTTTGTACTGTGCTGCCGCTACATTTCAGAGAACATGAGATCAGTGAATAGGTCTACCTGAACATCTGGGAATGCTAAAGATTTTTTTCCCTTTGACAGAACAGAAAGAGCAGTAGAAACGGTTCGATCACCCTTTCTCTGTTTCCTTCACGGGTATTGGAAAGAGTTGACAAACCTACAGCCTTCAAGTCTGGCAAGAAGGCCAGCAAAACTAAAATAGATTTTATGAGAGCATATTTGATATGCTACCAAGAAATGATATTGTTACCTTTCAGGGAGGAAGAATAAGAATGCCTTGTACTCTGGAAACCAACAATGAAACTAGAAGAGACATACAGACAACTAGAGTTTACAACAAAACACAGTTTCTTGCTTTGTTGTTCTTTCCTCAGCTCTAGGCTAGATGATACGTTGCCTTGCAATGCAATACAGAATGACAAAAGAAAAATCGCTGCTTGTTATGTTACTATGATAACATAACCAAAACAGGTTTCAGATTTCATTTTATCTGTTAATTAGGGCTTGGAATTTACTTTCATGGGATTTCACTTTATAAATTTCAGTCATCAATAAAAATATTTATTCTTAACTTTTACATCAATTAGAGAATAACATATTTTTACCACTGAGAACATGTCATATTTTGACATCTGATAAACACTGTACTTTAAAGTGATTTTTTTTTAACTTTGAGGTCAAACTCTATTATTGTTTAACAGTTAAAAGATTTTTCATGTTTAATGTTCAAGAACATAAGCTTTCTGTAATGAGTTTTATGAGACATGCTGACACTGCAGGGGGAATTATCTCTTCTTTCACAGTTCAGAAAAAAAGCTAGAAACATCAGTATAGCAGACCAAACAACCCACTAGCCCTGGCTGCCTATCTACCTTCTTTTCATAATGTACAGATTTATGTCTCGCATTAGTGTCTGGTCCTTAGGGAAAATGACAGAGCACTTCAGTTAGTAATTAACTGTATTACTGTAAGGAAAGCCCAAAGCTTTCCCAAAGCAATAATTTCCTTTGGGCTCAGTATTTTGCATATGACCTTTTCACCCATCCCTCTCACTCATGGATATGCTGTGGGCTGTTTCCTCAAAGTTCAGAAGTATTTTGGATATCTGTTCTTCGTTCTTCTGTGTGGCTGTTTAAGTGCCTCATCTCCCTTGAGAGCCAAAAAATTTCAAAAGGCAGCACAGAGCATTTTGAGTACTTTCTTACACTCCATACCTCTCTTGAAATACCCATTTCTCTCCACTGCTTAGTTAGGTCAGATAGGACATTAGGCTCATAAACTGCACAGCTATTTATCTTTCTCATGTTAATAATCTGAAAATTTACTCCTTTCCATGTTAGCTGTCTACCCTGTACAAGACACATGGTGATCTGCAGGATGAAGGAATATAACACATTAGAGGGAGTTTATCGCTCTCTTCACGGGGCCCAGAAATAGGGGCTAGATTCAGAAGAAAGCCTGTGTAGACACCATGCCTCTGTTTTCAGCTGGCCTTGTTAAATAAATATTAAGCAGGATGCCAATGGGAAAAGTAAACCTTGTACTAGGAAATTGTGGACTGAAATTTGGCCCTGGATGGCAGAATCTGGAAGTAGGGGTGTGAGCAAAGCAATGTTGCAGTCAGTGTAAAAAGGTTACCGCATTCTCACAGTGGAGTTTAACTGCCTTTAGATAAGGCTTACAGCAAGGTTAACAGCCCTTTATACTAGAAGGTACTATCTCAAGGTAAAAATCACTTCTCTTAGAAGAGCTCGCACTTGTCCCGTACTATGAAAGGAGGATAAGGAGCATAGGATGGAAAAGGGTGGAAAATGAGGCACATGTTAGAATCCAGTAGAGCATCTTTTGTCAAGAAGGATTGTCAGCTTTGGAATGCTACAAAAAGAGATGGAAGAAGTCCAGTGTGTAGGAATATAGAATAATACTGATAGGAGATAAGTTGAAATCAAGCCACCTTTCTTAGTAAGAGCCCGTGGGAGTGGATGACAAACTCTCTCTTTAGTATCAAGAACACATAAAGTGAACTTTTGAACTCCTATTTCTGCAGCTTCACCTGCAAGCTTCAGTTATACATTTCATAGATTTCTCCTATTAGTATTGATGCAAGATGGTATATGTAATTTGCTTCATCACTCCAAATGTAAGAAGAATCTGTTCTCATCTTGATACATGCACAACATAAATTCATATTTACAAGACCTTCACTTGCACAGCAAAGGAGTAATAGACTCCTTGCAGCTCTAAATAATCAAATTTTCCATTTGAAAGAAGACTTCAGGGGTTCCATGTTTATTTTTCAAAGGAACAAACACAGTAACAAAACACTTCTTTTTTCCTTTCAGAACTTAAACTTTCATAACTAAAAATGTAAAAACTTTAATTCTGTAAAAGTTTTCTGACTAAAAGGTTCAATAAAGAAAAAAGAAGAAAGCATTCCTTAACATCCATGACCCTCTGGAGTACAATAATAATTCTGTCCTTTTAAGTACAAGTGGAAATTCATGGAGAAAAGCACAGACATTTTTGTGTTCACTGAATTAGTCAGAGTACCATAGTGTGAGTTAATGGATTATGCTTCTGTGTTCACTGACTTCTAATAGAATTTCCAGGAATAGCTAGCACAACTGGAAGTTAATCAAGCATTTGGGCTGGCGAGGCCTTTTAAATATTAGCAGTATCATGAATGTTTAGTATAAGCCACATATATCCTTTGATTTATATTAGAATTCATTTAAGTTGAATGATAATAGAAGTGCCAATGTAAATAAGGATCTCAGTGGCAGTGATAATCGTAAATGATCCTTTTTTAAAAACTTTGCTTCATGTTTTCTGTTATAAGTAAATTCTATCAATATTTCTACAAAATATGTACTTTTTAATTACAATGAAATTATATACTCAGTATTTGAAAAATTATATACATAAACTTTGCAATGTTGATAGGGCCTCTTTATTCTCACACATACCAATAAATCAAATAGTTTGCAGACAAATATTATGAAAAATCATATGCTGTCTTTTTGTGTTTCTGTGTTCATACATGTCTAAATCTGAAATTTGTGTTGCTCTATAGACTCATTTTTTTAGAAGAACAGAACTGATTAACTTTCTAAGCAGGCTAATTATTTGTGGGTTAATGTGACTGCTTTCTTTACAACTCTGTACATATTTGCCTCACCTGCTCTACAGCTTCATCTAACCTTTTCTTCACTTGTTAATGGCTTCATGGTAACACCTGCTGTTGTAGTACAATACCTAGGAGTCAAAACCTCTGCTCTGCTTCCAAGATATGGTTGGTCTCTCACTGGGTTTGCCCAAGTGTTTTTCCATTGGGTGCTGGTGTTAGGTACTATTCAACTATTTTGTGAGAAAAAAAAAATTGTGAAATTAATACCAAGCACAAACAATGTAGTCTGGGCATTAAATAACCAGGACTTTTATGACATGTCTATAGGATCTTCACACAATACTGCCTCCTCCTGCACTCTAAATGGATGCCACCATTAACTATTTGAATGTCATCTTAGACAGAAATGCAGCTGGCACAGTGAGTAAGCTGATATATCTTGCCTTTCAATTTAGAGTAAGTCTTCATGTGGCTGGTGAAGACTAACCCACTTGCCAAGCAAATCTATATATGCTGGAAATATTGTAAAACAGGTACAGGAAATGGTGAGACTGATATGAGATGGACCTGTCTTATAAGACTCTGGAGTAGGATAGGAACTGATGGGCACAAGAATCTTAATCTTCTCAGTTGCAAGATGATCCTTTTATGCCACCCTTTAAACTCTCATTATTCCTTCTTTCCTTTTGATTTCTTTTGTAAGTCTCATTCTCCATTCTCATCTATAGCTAGCTATCCCCATCCAGACTTGTAAGCTTGTCCACATTTGCCCTGACTTCAGACGTTTTCTTCTATCCTCAACTGAATGCTTCATTTTCCTGGTGCAAATTATCAAGAAATTATTTTCTGCTTTCTTTTATAGCATTCCTGCTGCTAACAAGAGTTTCCACAGAGATATGTTATCATTCTCCTTCAAATTCCTCCTGAAAACTCTCCTTTACTCTGATGCTAGGATGAAATTATGAGAAGAGATTACTAGTATGTGAAAACCGCTGTTTTTAATGCCATTGCCTCATTTTCCCTTGCATTTCTCCATCTGCCTATATCAATCTGTTGCCTTTCATCTTAAATATAGATTATAGATTTAAGTATATCAATCTTAAGACCATCTATGAATGTTGTAGATTGTCTGCCATGATAATGCTTTGCAACATGGCTGGAATTCTTAGACACTATGGCAATGTCAATTATCTTCATTTGTCAGTCCAGAGATTATTTTTGGGGGACTTTTTTTCCCCTGCACTTACAGCTGAAAGCTGAAAAATGAGAATTCTGTTTCATAAAATATTTTAAGGTTTCAACAACTAGAGAGGAAAACTGTTTATAACATTGCAGAAAAGACAGCAATGAGGAAAGATCATGCCTCATCACAGTTGCCTTATTCTGAAGAGTCTTGTGTAATGTGGGGGACGAGTTCCTGTTTTTGCTTTAAAAAAAAAAAAAAAGAAAAAGGTATTTTTATTCACACACAGCAAAATGTCTTTAAAAGAGTCATGAGGAGGGAGACTGATTCAAACAGAAGCACAAAGCTATATCTATCTATGCTATTTCTACATGCAGACCTATAGAGTATGAGAAGCTTATTTGGTCAGAATTCCAACCTTCTAGTTAAAGAAAAAAAAAATAAGATGAAAAAAAAACATTAAAAAAAGGAAATAATCTAAATAGAAAGCTTCTGTTCTGATGAAGAAATCTTCCATCACAAAGTTATACAATGATTCCATCATCTAATAAAAGGTATCTGTTTTTTTAAAGTGTTTGCTCTGTGAAAAAATGAGGAAAATAATTTACTATCTCTGTTGCAGTATTATGAGAAAGCATTAATGTCCGAAAAGCACTTAAAAACCTCAGGCAAAATATACTAAAATCACATGCAGTCAACCTTTTAAAAATACATACACTTAATATTAAAATATTTTTATAACTGCAAAATAACAATTTTTTATTGTTTTATTATTATTTTCATGACTACATAAATTAAATATAAGCACATATAATATATTCCAAAATCAACAAATTTCGCAACCCAGCAGTCAGGAAATGTTTCACTGCATTTTGAAAGGCTCTCAATTTAAAAAGAGCTACAGAAAACCTTCCAGCAACATGCTTTTACACCGCATACAGAAATCTGAGGGATGTATACAAAATTACACAGAGGAATTGTTTTTGTTTCTGTTTATATTTCTGCAAGGTTTTATAAAGCTCGCCAGCAGAGTTCAATGAATACTGAGGGAAAAAAAAAGGCATGAACATATGTTTAGTTATATTTTTCTGCAAACTTTCCTTTGTACAATTTCTTAGCTTTCTTTCAAATAATTATTGCAGAATAGATGCTCTAATGTTTATGCACAGGTAACTAGTGTGAATGCTCAGTTAAAAATGTTTGTAAAATCGAGTTAATTTTGTATATTTTATTATCAGCTCATGTTTATAAAAGGTCTGTAATCAAATCAGGAATTTTGGCTTCTATCTATAAATTGTTAAACATAAGAAGGTCCTAAAAGATAAAATCTACAAGTGAAATGATAATTTAGAAAGTAAGTCCTAATGGTGCTGGTGACTGCTTTCCCTGTGTGTGGGAGGTGCTTGCCCCTCCAAGAAGCAAGGGCTGGGGACTTCACGTGTCCTGAAGGGCACCAGGGAATGTGCTCTCTCCAACCTCAGGATACCGCTTACATTTGCAGTCATTCTCCACACAGGGTGCTTGCCACATTTCCCACAGCAAAGAAGCCTCTACTTTCAGATAAATGTAATGACCAGTTTTATTTATTGCTTAAACACTCGCCTTTTGTGGACCTAATAGTTGAAAAATGATGCATCAATTAGCAGTTCTGATCAGGAAGAAGAATTTAAACATATTGATTCAGGTAATAGGCAAGATCCAAAGCCAGTGAATTAAACGGTAAGAGAAGAATCAAACGTTTGAGACAGCTCACAACCTGAAATCCAATTTAATCAAAACGTGTGGGTTAGAATGATGGACATATCTGTAAAAAAATTAGTGCTGTGCAATTGAAAGGCAATGGGAAATTATTATGAAATAAAATATCCACACTTGCTGTAGTTAAATGGTAATTTGAATTTTGGATAAGTTGAATTTTAGAAAAGAAGATGTTAAACTTATGCTTCAGGTATCAAACCACTCGTTCTAAAAAAGATATGAAATACGTATATTATATGGCAGAGGGTCTTTCACATAACTAATATATTTAATTGTCTTTTCCTGAAGCATTTGGAACAGACTAGTGTTTAATAGTCAGTAAGGTAATTTCTATATTTTTGCTCCAGAAAAACAATTTTGCATTTCTGAAACATGTCAAAAAATCTAAGCAAAACATCTCCAACTTTTTTTTCTTTTTGAAAGATGGGTCAGTTTCATAATAACCATAATACCCATGTTTGCATTCCTGTTATAACAATTATCCAGGCTTCCTCGTGTTAATGTTGCATAAGAAAAAGTATTAGGGGTACATCACAACACTATAACATGCTCTGAAGAAAAGAGTTAGTCTCAGCATTATTCAAGAAAACAAGTTGTATCTCCCCTGAGTTATAGAGTTCTTTAATTTCCGCACTCTTGCCTTCCAGAGGAATGAGAAAGTTTCTTTTCACCTTTCTTATGGAGCATCTTCTGAGATATTCCTGATTCTCTAGGATTAAGGAAGCATTTCTTAGTGTTCAAGATTGCTCCCAAAGCCAAAATCATAACCTTAAGGAAGCCAAGTCTGGAGCCTATAAAATCTCCACCTCAGCATCCACAGGCCAAGTGTTCAGCTCTATTAATAATATGGATTTAAGATGCTTCCTAGTCTACAATAAGGAATATTGGTATATAGTTTTACCTCCAGAACTGATAGTTACTGTATCTGAAGGAAAATTTTATTTATTCAGTGCAATTATATATAATAATTATATATAATTATTATTTATATTTATTTTTATATATAATTATATAGTGAAATTGTATATAATACAGATTATATAGTGTAACATAGTGTTCTGATAGTGACATCAAGGATTTTCTGTTCAGCATACGACTGTTATCTGCTGTCTTTTCCATCTTCCTCACTGCTAACAAGGCTGGTCTTTGGTTCCTCCAGAGATAGGGTGGAAGCAGGTGGAAGCCAAGATTAGCTCTTTACTGAGGTGTCCTGTTTTTCAAGATGGCAAGTGGAACTCCTTCAACAGCACTTTCCCACAAAACATATTCAACTCTTTAGGAGGAAGAGAAACTACTGGAAAATTAATGCAGCCTCAGGATAGGTATTTTTCCATGCTGCAAAGTCTCTGTTTCTGATTGATGGTAAAAAGCAAATCTAGCCTGCAGGCAGAGGCAGAGGAAGTTCCATGGTCTAAGAGGCTAATACTTAATCATGCTTTTTTGGTCTTTGAGCTAAAAGGTTTGCATATATTTTCCTAGTCCTTGTCTAGACTCTTGACTATTTCAGTAGCCCATAGATACTCCAGTACAGGAAGACTGTTACTAGTTTTAAATTGAAGCTTATTTGTTTTGAGGTGACACTGTTTCCTGAGGTGCTTACATAGAAAAGTTTCAGGCCAGCTAAACATTCTGAGGAACTCCCTATTCTACCAAAGAAGAGTCAAAGAACAATAAGAAAGAATTCAATCGCATTAGATTATGAAAGTTGAAGCCCTATGGCTCATGGAAGAGAGCTATTTTTAACAATAACATAATTTTTAATGGGAGGAATGTCCAGGAGGACTTCCAAACAGAGTGAAGAGTCTTTCCTGTTGCCAATGTCAGATTAAGGTCTCTGAAGGTTAATTTCATGAAGAGAAATAACCCCTGCAGAGTCTGTGCAGAGCAAGGCCAGTGTGACAGACTGGTGGACACAGTAAACCATCACAATAAACTCCCGGAGCACTTGAACTCCCTGTGTAGTGTGGCAACTATAGATGGTGAGGAAGAAGCTACAACCAGGGACTGACATGAAAGATGGTAAGTGAAACCATGTAGCTTTCAGAGATGATCAGCTCTGCTTATTGTCACAGAAACTCTCTGTAGCAGTTCCTATGTGCCCGTGTAGGGGCTGGAAGAAATTGCTCATGTGGCATGATCACAGTCAAGCCACACATGAAGCGTGGGCTACAGTTTTGCTATGTTGTTCCAGGAGACATTCTACCATCTTTCAGGCTGTTCATTGAGCAGGACACTAAAAAAAGATACGTATTCCTCTGTGTGTGCTTTGACTAGAGAGTTTCTTGGCTATGGAGACTTTCAGCATATAGCACTTTGGGAATTGCCATGCTGAAGCAAATCAGAGGTCCTTCTGACTCTTATCTCCAAGGAAAATTTAAGAATGCTTTATCTGGAACAAAAAAGTGGAATAACTAGACCAGAAATGAGATTTCTTTGCATCACCTGATGATCTCAAAGCTATTCTTATTCTTTAAAGTTTAGACGTTAAGGGTTTGCTTTAGCCCTTTGTCATCTGTGGAAAAAGAGCCAGGGCCATTGATGGTCTGATGGAGCCACACAAGTCTTGACACAACATGAACAATTCATAAGAGTAATTAATCTATTCAGTATCAGTGTTAAAAGACAGTTTTATGTTCTTAGTAGAACATAGTAGAGTTTACGAAGTTGTAGAAAAAGAGGTACCTTTTGAAATTCAGTTTAAGAGAATTTGAGAAAAATTAAGAAAATTTAAGAAAATTTGAAGATGAATCCCTTTTCCTTTTCCTTTTCCTTTTCCTTTTCCTTTTCCTTTTCCTTTTCCTTTTCCTTTTCCTTTTCCTTTTCCTTTTCTTTCTGTGGCATAGTTTCCACCTCCTTGGACAGAAAAGCCAATTTATAAGGAAACAAAATGAGGTATCTATAGTATTCTTCAAGGAACATTTTAAATAAAGAATTATATAATATTTTCATTCAGATTTTGTTTATTATAGTTTTTTTTTCTGTTCATACAATGATTTCATTAATAGTTAAGAAAGTAATTATTAAATTCTCAGATAAACACATATGTATAAATAATAGTCAGAACATTTACTCAAACCAATGTTTACTAACACTAGTCAAAATTAATTAATTTTCAGTTAATAGTTTTGTTTTTTTTTCTGTAAGAAAAATGATTGTCATGAATCACATTAAAAGACAAAATGTAAAATTACTCATTTATGCAAGATTTTAAGTCTCTCTGATAGAAAATTTTATGTATACTATGTATTTTTCCATCAGGGTTTTACTGCATGTCAGTATTATTATTACCTAGGAAGTTATTACTATTTTATGGTATTATTCATTTAGAAAAGAAAATGGAAAACTATTTATAAATATGCATTAGTGATGATACAACTATTATCATTAATAATACATTATTCATAATAATAATGCTCTATGGTGTTTCAGCCAATACAGTTCATTCTACAAATACCCAATCAGGAAAAATATGCATGATGTTTCCCTCATTCAAAAGTCTTTAAAAATCTTACTAAAAATTATCAGTTTAAAAAATCCTATTAAAAATGAGAAGATTTAGGAAGGATTTTTTTTTTTTTGTATGACCTGTATTCAAGCCTAAAAGGGAAAAACTGAAAGCTCTAATATTGCCAGCCTAATAAAAGCTGGTAAATATTTCCAGCTGGCATAACTTGGTGAAACTGTAGTGTTTTCAGTTCTTCAGCCTCTTTTCTAGTGTAGAGTAAAAAAGTTTGGCTCCATTGTACAAAACTGATTATTTATAACCTGGTTAGATTTTACTGTGTCCCTATTGGCATTAGGTTTGCAGTAGAAAAATCCAAACCTCCTCTCTAAAATTACCTGCCTTTTTGCTGTGTTCATTCCAAAGCTTGTATGTGAGAAATGAACGAAGGCAAATTCTTTCAACATGTTCCTTTTTTCACATGGAATAATATACTGTGTCTTTGTCTAATGCAGGTAAAGTTAAATAACTCAGAAAAGCTGTTTCAGCTGTTGAAATGTCCATCATTTTTATTTATTTCTAATGAAGGTATTATGCAGAATGACACCTGGGATCACCGCTGAGAACATAGTTCTTGTAGTTCTTACTCTTTCAATCTGACAGTGCAGACTATAACTGTAATGTAACCTGTGTACTAAAGGTTGAACAGAAGAAAAGCTAGTCTCATTACTTAGGACAAAAACAATACAAAAGAAAACCTTTAAACAACATTATTGGCTGTCAGTCTTTTTCCTTTTGTCTAAGTTTGGGATAAATACTTTGTCTGTTGGCTACACTGGAAGGTTAATTAGGTAATTGTGTCAAAGTAATGTGATGTCTTAGTTGAAATCAGGATGCAGTTTTTAAAATTGGAGTACACACTTTGTGCTTTTGCCAATTAGAGCACAAAACCACCAAAACCTTCAGCTCTTCTTAGTCATATCTTGGGCAAGAAATATGCTGTGTTTCATCCATAAGCTTACTTTTTGGCAACTATACATATTTGAAGTTTTGATGCTCTTATATTTAAGGGCCCAAAGATCACTGCTGGACATAACATGGGACTATAATATCAGTGCAAGGGAGCCAATAACTAAGCTTTTGAAATCAGTGTTAAAATATTTATTCTTAGACTCATTCTGCTGCAGAGTAAAACTTTCTGCTGTTGTGAACAGGTTTCACTGGGAAAAGGGGTGATCAGGAAACTTGGGAAGCAGAGAGATTTTGACATTTTGAGGTTATACTGAAAAGACACATCCTGGCAGGGAGCACATTTCATGTTTGACAATGTTCCATAAATACTGACAATTGTCGCCTTTTCCTGTCCTTACAGAGTCAGAATGAGCAAAGGTGTTATCATCCACAGTGAAGGAACTATGGTCTGTATTCTATAATTCGGCCAGGTTCAGAATAATTTACTATTTGTGAATCCAACAATAATATAAAACTCCTTCATATCTAGTTTTCCATGTCTTTTTTACCTCGCGCTATAAGAATAGTAGAAATTAACTGTCCTTTTCATACTCTTTCTAAAAGCACATATTTAGAAATTTTTTTCAGAAAAATGTAATCTGTTTTTGTCACGATAGTAATTGTTAAAACATTCTTGCTTCTTACATCAAGAATATGATAACCAGCATGATTCATTCTATATTATTATAGGCATTTTTATTGTATTTATCATACCAAATAAACGGTACATTGCTTTATAAAATATGTACCACATTTTGAATGATAACAGAAATGCCCTACCAATTCTCTTCCTACAATTTTTCATTCAAATAAAGAGAAAAGAAATACAAGTAAAATACTAGAAATATAGCACAGTTTATATGGATTACTTATGACATTTTTTTTTAAATTTAGGCATGAAAATCTCTGGCCTGCTTACCATTTTTCATTTAAAAATACTTGGGGGTCATGCAAATTCTTATACTTCAATACCTAATGTCCCTATTTTCCGTTAAAGCATCACTAGCAGAATTTAGTGCCAAATTCACTGGGACAGCGATGGAAGTACATACATATAAGCAGACCATATGGTTTTCTAAATGCAATTTTGACAACCATCATAAAGTATTAGAGCTACACTTTGTATCTCGTTACCTATAATTATATTTTATCACATTCAGAAGTTGCTGAAAAAAAGAAAACTACATAAAAAGCATGGAGCAATACAGAGGATTTGCAAATGTGGATGTCAAAATGGCGATAATTTTTAGTGAGAAGCTAAGTAACTGGGACTATATAGTATGATTTTCCCCTGACCACCACCTACAAAATGCACTCCATGACAGCATTTGGCTTCAGGAGATCCACTGAAATCAGTTTATGGGGAAGAGATGGCAAAGCAAGAAACTTTTGTACATGCAGCACATGTACAAAACTTTTGTACGAGTGCAGTGTGTCTGTTCCCAGTGGTCCCTCTTATAGTACCTTTACATTATCAGGGAAGAACCTGAGGTAAATTGGCTATGTGTAGTGAGAAATTTTCAATTGTACTTAAAGCAAAATAGGGTTTAACGTGGTGAAAAAGAAGAATACTGCATACAAATCATCTTACTGTTAATTTCAGCCAGGCAAAAAACAGAAGTAGAAGCTCAGAACATTCTGTACTTGTCATGATCCATGATTTGTAAATGTCTTGTAGCAGAGTCCTGACAGATGCTTTGTGTAAGAGCGATTGACTTCAGTGAAGTTGTTAGTCATGCCAGCCCAGCCCTCCCTACTGATCAGAAACTGCTGCTCCTTTGCTGCAGGCTCAGTTCAAGCTCTTGCAATAAATCATGCTGATGTCTATCCCTAAGATACACAGGTTGGACAATGGGGTGTCTCTTCACCTTCTGTCGCAGTTCACTAAAAGTGTTAAAATACTCTAAAGAGTAGCTCGTTTGTCACATTATTCTGGTGAAGAAAAATGTTTTTTGCTGCTGTCTTATTCCTTACCCCAGAATCCTAATATTTTCTAAGCACTGAAGACTTCTAGGACTCACATGAAGTAAAGAAGGATTATTATACATATTACTCAGCTACATAATTTGTGGAACAAAGACATTAACATTGTACTGATCAACTTCCAAAGGGAAGAGGAGTCTGATTTTTAACAGCTGAAATAACCTTTCGTGTAAAACTCTCAATGAGTCAAACCATTCCATATCTTTACTTATCTAAGTTATCTTCTTAATAGATTTCTGTCTTCTAATCTATGACTTCTGTTTCAGGTATCTGAGATATATAATACTGCTTTATCACAAACTGTATGAACATTCTTAATTATAGGTGAGTGCTGAGATTTTATGTCAGTCACTCTGACTAAGGAAGAAATATTCCTGAGACATATGTGAAATCCAGAAAATCATGTGGTGAAAGCTATTTTTATAAATGCATATTTAAATAAATATATAATGAAAAGTGTAAAGAAAAGTAAACATATAAAAACAGATAAATATTAGTGAAAATTCTGAAGTCTGTAAAATGACTCTAGGAACTATGAAATTTGAAAAATAATAGCTTGAGTCTGAACAAGAATCTCAACATGTTCAATATGTTGTTAAAAAGTCAAAATATGAGAAAATTACTCTATTCCCTAATTTTCTACATTTCTGTTGAGTTTGAGACATGCCACAGTCTCTACAAATGTTCTTCCTTGATCATCTTCTATAAGGAAATCACTTTGTTTCGGCAGATTCTGAACTTTGTATCCATCTAGTTCCTGTAACTGTACCAATTAGAACATGACCGTAGAAATAAAGAATATCATTTGGCCAAAATGGACTCTGCTGTAAAGCAGAGTCTTGATTTATATGAACACTGTATAAAGGAAATAGAAAGAAAGAAATACGTTTCATCCTAATATCAATGACTAATAGAAGTCAGATGGCTTATAGCCTAAATGTGATCATTTTGATTCATTGCAGAGAGAAAATAGGATCGTAAACTCAGATCTGCTAATGTTAGATAACATTAAAGCCAGCTTTTGTTTCCTGAACAGAAGTCTTCTGTTTCACTTTGAGCCAATGATTTGTTCTAAGTTGGTAAGTCAGTAATAGTCAAGACTGGTGACTATCTGGATCTCCTTGACATGTGGAAGTATGTCTTTCTCATGGAGACTCTACTCTGGTAGAGATTACATAAAGCCATTTCCAGAATCCAAGTGACTGGTGTTTGCAGATGCGGGACTCCACCGTTCCTTCCCTGCTGTGGAATCCTGAATTTAGATTATTTTACTTTTCTCAGCTACTAAGTGCTTTGTCATTCTGTCAAACAGAATGATGCCAATATTACCACTTAGAGTTCTGATTCCCTTTTATTTACAAAATTCCCAACAGTTTGATACATTCAGAAATGTGTTGAGGTTTCGAAATCCTGTTTGTAAGGATATTTGGAATAACATTTCCAGAAATCCTTCAGCTCCTCAGTCTTAGGAGTCAGACATTACAGGAACTGCAAAAGCCATGAGAGTCTGGAACAATAAGTTCAGGGGTGGATGTGAGATACTAAGGAAATTCTGAGTTTTGTAAAACTATAGTGTCTGTGGTGTCTACATCATATATAAATTTAAGGAAAATCTTGTCAAGAAACTTGTTGCTGCACTTATGTGGTTTTTTTTTTTTTTTAGTTTAAGAATGAGAATAACAACTTCATTTTGGGAGATATCTAATGCTTTACTGAAATGAAAAAGCACTTCTAGATAAAACCAGTAGTTTATCAAACTTTTTACTAGTCTTATCAAAGCAGTTATCTTAATGATCCACTAGTTTTCTCTTTTAATACCCAGAAAATGTATAAAACCAGTACAGTGATCTAATTGATCCTGCATCAATTAGTTTCCTTTGTCATGTTTTGCTTTAATGAGAAAGATGAAGAGAACATAGGGTAGGAATCTGCACCCACCAGAATGTCCTGCATGTGTCTCGTTTGCAGAGCAGTACCAAATATATTTTGATATCCTAAATATTATTAGTGTACAAAACAAGGTCATGTTCTTTAATTGTACTGAAACAGTTGGATCCAAATTCATGTTACATCCAGGATGTGTTATTCCATGTAGAAGCCCAACAAACATCCAAGAGATGATTCAGAAATTCTATGCACTGGATACCACTCCTAGGTGAATTGGTAGTCGTTTGTTAATTTCCCATAGAATCTTACTGGTTTCATTCTGACTAACTAGGAACAAATTTGCTTGTTCATGTGCCATCAACTTAATATTTGTCTAGAATGACTGTGGTTGAGCTGCATCTTTCATTGGAAGGGAATGAATAGGCACTGAAAGACATATTACTGTTCTTTTTAGGAGTGTAAATCTGATCTTGTCCATTAAATCTCAAGAGTAGAGGAGAGAGCGTGAGAGGGAATTTAAAGATGGTCTTAGTTTAGCCATAGACTTTTTTATTTACAAACTTGATGAAATGGAAGAATATCCATAACATCTTTCAGAAATCTGCTCTAAAAGATAAATTTAATTGGCAAAACTTCTCTATTTTTTTTCATATATGACTATCAAAAAGCCATTAAAATGCTAAATTTTGTTGAGGTTCTCCATCTAGTGAAAAGTGACAAACAGAGGAAAGATTGGAGCTCATATGGGGTGGATGCCTGCTTTAGGAGTTGCAGTATAGCCTATTATCAGATAAGTGCCGACATTGTATGGTAATATGTTGACGCTTGAGGATGGTATCTTCAAAGACAGCAGAAGCAGTGGGTCATAAATTTCAAGACAGAGGACTAATTTTCATTTTAGTAGTTGCTGAGCAGCTTCCCTGGGAGTATGGTAAGCCTTTTGTAGTTTCTCAGACACATCATTTTTAAGTGTTTTATTATCTTCTACACATTATTAAAAACATCATTTGTGTATTTGCATAGAAGAGAACCATTAATTTTAGATATAATACTACCACTTTATGGAAAATCTTTTTCATAAAGGCTGCATCATCAAAAAGCTTTGAGTTTTTACACAAATTACCAAAAGGGAAAAAAGGGAGACAGCTGATAATGTCACATTTCCAAAAAAAAAAAAACATCCTGCAATGGAATTATTTCCTTGTAAAGCTTATATTTCAGCCCACGTTTGACAATTGATAGTCTGTGAGATGAAAGGTTTGGGATTTACTAGACCATTTACACTTTGTCTGCAACTTTTGCAGGTTCTCACAGACCATGTAACACTTTTGGAATAACTGTGGAAAATATTACAGTAACAATATAGATTATATTTTGTCTATTTTCCTCATTGTCTCTTACTTCAGTAACAAGACTATTTTTCCAGAGTTATGTATTTACAGTAGTACATATTAATGAAACAATGACTTTTTCATTTCTTCATTGTACATTTTACTAAATATGTTTCCCCCCACAAAAATGACTAAAATGAAAATAAAAATAAAACTGATGAGGATATAATTGAAATCATAATACTATGAAAAAATTATCACCTAAGAAAAAGATATCTTATTTCTATGCTCTGATTTATTTGTTTTACAAGCAGTAAGCATTGTCACTATCATCTGAAAGATTTTCATCTCTAATTTGTAAAAATATTGTTATAAGCTCTTTAATGATATTTTATTATCTATAATTACAGTTATGAATAATTCATTTTCTTCAAAACCAAGAAATGACCAGAAAAACAATCAAGTTAATTATCAATAAGTATTTTAATATTGTTGACATAAAAAGCAGAACTGATAGAAGAAACCTTGCCTATACCTGTAATTTCTCTTTGCAGTCCCAGTTCAAGTTAGCAAGATATAGACTAAAAGGAAGAGCAGGGCAGCCCAGAAAGGAAGTCTGCATGGCTCTGGCATCACAGTTTGCAGATAGGTGCTCTCCCCCGTTGTAAAGGGTGACTGCAAAAGTGTATGCTTCCATTTAGCCTTGGTGCAAGGGCCAGAATTTTCTCACTATATGTTCCTGTAAGCATTTCTGTACTAACTTGACTTAAGAAAGAAGACCGGAGACAGGTTAAAGCTGCCCATGGTTTTAAGGAGTGGTCACTGAGGTAATATTCACAAACTTTTAAGAGTTATTCCCTATTCTTTTTCAATCCTGGCTGCACACTAGATTCTTTAGAATAATCATGATGTTATGAACTTTAATATGATTCCAAACAGAACAAGGGTTTAATGTAGTGAAAACAAAAAATCTTCTAATCCTGAGGAATAAACAGTCTGTCTCAGTTATGTGCTTGAATGGTTCTCCTCACCAGGCTCTTGTGAGTATGCATTACTCAAGTGGATGAAACTTTCATAACTTTGTTTGTCAGCTCACCTTTAATGATTATAACAGATATGATTATCATAGCCAGTGATTTTATTTACCACACTTGCTTGTATTTTTTGTAAGTTAGTTGCTATTTTGACAGTATTGCAACATACTAATTAGTGGCAATAAATATACTGGAGAGTTTGAAGTAAAGGAGTCTGACAAAGACCATCAAAGTATGGTCATCTTTTTGTCATCTATTTTTGTCATCTATTTCTTTATGCAACCTAAGCAAAATGAGTTAACTAATTTTTACAAATGTTAACTCAATATTTAGAAATGTTGTGTCTTGGGTAATAAGCCTAAAATTATTCTTTTTCACATGGTTTTGATAACAGTTCACTTTGCACAATTTCTCAATTCAGCTTGTTTGAAGTAAATTTGCTGTATATAAAGGACTGGTCTGTATTTTGCTAGTGTTGCAAAAACACTTTCAACTGACAGAAAATGGTGGCCAAATTTTACTTTACAGTTGGGAAAGTCTATCTGTCTTCTGGTTTTGCATATATATCTTTATTGATCATGGCTTTGATCTGGTTTTGTTGGTTGTTTTGTTGTTGTTGTTTGGGTTTTATTTCCTGTTTGGAGAACAAGCATTAAAGTCAGTCAGCAGCAGCAAATAAACACTAATCAGTTAGGAACTGTGAATACATTGGGCAGATTTGCTAAATGTTACATTTTGGAGCTGTACCTTGTTTCAAGATAGTTCTTCAATTAGTGATATTCATAGTTTCTCTTTCTGATACTGCATTTTGGCACTTAACGTCAGTACCTGGAGAGCAGTAAGTACCTGAAGTGGATGACTTATCCAATTCTAAGACACCTCTGTAAAGTAGTTGGCTGAATTCCCTGAAGAAATACATTAAACCTTCAGTGACGAGAGAGACTAGCTTTAAGACGGCAATTAAAGTCAGGTGACGTTGACACTGCATTTCCCATTGTAGAGACTAGTGTATTTCTCTCAAATTCAAGAAAGTCCAACATCCAGCCTCTGTATCAAGTCAGGTATTTATGTATCATGATGTGGGTGAGATCTGGTCAACTAATGCTGTAGTAATCTAAGCATTTGCCACATGGGGATAAACAACCTCTTCCTTTGCAGGTCATGCGCCTTCAGGATTTGTCCAGGAACTTCCTGGGATTTTTCCAGGGCTTAGAAAGATCTTGCTTTGGCCTCCTTTGCTTACACACCATGTTGCATTGATGGATATATGTAACAGTCCCTTTTTGCTAATTGATAAACTTTTTGTACATTTTGCAATAGTAGTGATTAAGTATCTTCTGAAGCAAGTTATACTTGCTCTGACTGGGATGGAGTTAACTTTTCTCATAGCAACCCATATGGATTTTGGATTTGGTTTGGATTTGTGATTAAAACAGAGTCAGTATTTTGGATTTGTGTTTAAAACAGAGTCGGTAAAAAGTGTTTTGGTTCTCACTGAACTGTACTTGCACAACATCAAAGTTTTCTCTTTCTCCCACCTGTCCCCGTGAGCAAGTATGCAAGGAGGGGTGGCTGAGAAGTTGGGAAGGGACACAGCCTGAACCACTGATCCTGACTGGTCAAAGGGGTATTCAGTGCCGTATAACACCCTGCACAGCAACAAAAATTGAGGTAGAGAAAAAGGAAGACATTTTTGTTTAGGCTTCCAAGGTTGCCTTTGCTCAGAACTGGTTGGGCATCAGTCTGCTCATGGGAGATCGTGAGTGCTTTCCTTTGCATTGCTTATGTGTGGGTTTTTTTCTGTTTCATTCACTTGTTAAAATGTCTTGTCTTGACCCTCAACTTTTTTTAGCCTTTTTTCTTTCTGTTCTCTCCCCTGTCAAGCTGGAGTCGGGAGTAAGTGAGTAGTTGTGTGGATGCTTGGCTGCTGGTTAGGGTCAACCCTCCAGTTTTTTTTTGGTCCCCTAAGCGGGGCTCAAGGGGTTCAAGATAAAGACAGACTTGATCAAAGTGTTTTAGGCATAGTTTATAGCTATTATATCTGTTTAGCTGTGACTTGGCATGTTGTTAGTTTCTGTTGCTGGTCCTGATTTTATTTATCCACTGCTTCACCTGATCTGTTGCTCACTCTCTTTCTTACTGTACATTCAGTTCCAGGGATTGTTAGTGGCTGCTTTCAGCTTTTGCAATTAGCATTGCTTATGTTTTTTTCTCTTTCCTTGACTCGTTAAACTGTCTTTATCTTGACTCACAACTTTTCTTGTTTTTTGTGTTCCTATTCCTGCCCCCATCCTATCATGGAGGAGGAGTGAGTGAGCAGTGGTGTGAGCACCACATGAGCCAATCCTTTAAACTTGAATGATAAAAACAAATTGTCACAGTATTCTTATTTCATACTATATCAATAACAATCATACCAAAGTCACTTCTCAGATTTATATCAGCATGATTTTTATTTGAGTTTTTACAATTCCAGTTTCAATGTGTGAGACACAAACATGTATGCCAGTGAGTCCATGAATTGGACTTAAATAACATCAAGCTGGTAGTGTGGCACTGCAAAAGGGCAGCCTGCAAACTTCTTTAATGAATAAATTTTCAGCAGATTTCAAAAGAAAAACATTTTTTCTAGTAATCTTACTGGTTTCACTCACTGTAGAGTGAAAGCACACTACAGTATCATAAGCAGTTTAAGCCCATAATAAAGAAGGAAGTTGTTCATAAAATGACTCCAGTTTCCCTGCTAGGTATGTTTCTGGCAAGCTAAGATTATGCATTTACTGTTGCTTTTATAGATGTTTTGAAATACATGCAAATATACTTATCTGAGTATTCATATTTAGCCCAGAGACCTGTTATTTTGTTCTGTAATTTTGAGTCAAGTATTCTTTTTAAGGAAGCAAATTTTACTTCTTAATTTTCCATAAATATTGTAAATAATTACATTATTTTAAGTTCCTATCCCTTATTACTGAGACAGAAATTGATCATTTCAACCAGAAATTGTTGACAGAGTATTGTTAGGGGATTTTTTTCCCTGGTTAATTAAAATCAGGCTGGAGTTTAAATTGTTTTGGAACCATCCTATAGCCCTTGATTACACATTACATTACAAAAAGTAAAAGTAACATGCAAGATCAGCACGTTCTATCAGAAACATTTGATGTTTGTGCCAAATTTCAGCAGAGGATGACATCATCTGGCTTTTCTATAAAAATCTTTGAAGAAAGAGCAAGTAACATAGTTTAGCTAAAGATACATGAATGCAAAATACGCACAGATTGAGCTTACTCTCCTTCTTTTTATTAGATAATAAAGCACACTGAACTGCAACAGGCTTGTCACACCTGACCTAGAGACACTCCAGATTTGACACACGTTTTCCAAAGGAATTCAGAAATTTGTAAAGGGGAGTTGGAAAAAAAACCCGATTCCTTTTTTAAGTTAGTATGTGGTTGTGTTTAGTTTCTTCTTAAGCACAAGTATCTTTTACTCAAAGTGTATTTTGAAATAATACATGTTTTCAAATAACATAATTACAAATGCTAAAATTTTTATGTTTATTTTACAAAATAAGCCATAGGTAATACCAATAGTTAAAGAAGTTACCAGCATCTAGTATTCTATCGCATCTGGCTGCTTATACAGATACAGCTCTGATTTTAACTGCCAATGGGAATAATATAGGAACAGATTGGATCTAAGTGGATCTGACAGGGCAGCAGTTAATAGATTTTCTGGCTTGAACAGGATAAAAATGCTACTGACATCATTATCCTTAGGATTAGCAGCTAGAAGAAAGTACCAGAGTAATGTGAGTCCCCATTCCCTCTGCTTCATTCCCTTCACATTCCTTCCAATGCATTTCTACCATCCCACATCTGCTTCACTTCAGCACACCCTCATCTCCAAATTATTGAACTCAAATCTATCCAGGCTTTTCCACTACGGGCAGACTGGTGAAATGATTTTCCACAGCTGTGATACTGCATTTCCTATATTTCAGGGACAAGAAAATGTGTGAATGAATTCACAGGCACATTCTCATGACATATGCTAGGAGAAGAGCAATATCAGGAATCAGGGATTCAATGTAATGCCTAACTGAACAAGGAAACACATACAAATGAGGATGAATTCTCTTCCCTGGAAGGAAACATATTCCCTGTTCTAAATAGCTGTTAAACATTGGTTTTAGAAGGCATCTGGACATTGTAAACAGGTTAAAAAAAAAAAAAAAAAAAGACATCAGAATAATCTGTAAAAGTCCCATGGAATTTGCTCAAACAAGGATTTTCTGCGTGATTCTTGTCCTAAACATTATTTGAAGAAATAAGTCTACCTGACAGTCCAGGGAAGATGCTGAGTTCCTTGAGGAAAGAGCTAGAGAGGAGGGCAGCACCTCGTCATGTATAGAAGAGTGAAAGGTGAAGCTCTGGAATAACAAATGTCATCCTTGACATTGTATGACCCTTAATACATCAGTTTATCTTCTTTTGCTTCATTTTTACTATCAACAAAATGGCAATAATAACAGTGACCTCTTTTTTAAAGTACTTTCATGTTTAAAGGCTAAAAATTAAATAAAAAATGACATAAAATATGAGTGGTATTCTGAAAAGTATGATGCACAAAATGATGAACAGAGGAGAACATCAAAGGTGCTGAAACAGTTCAAGCTTTATTTTTACGTTCTTGTCTTCATAATTCTAGGGATTTGTGTATAGGCACACATGTGCATACACTTAAGAGGCAATTTACTGGGTGGTTTTATTTAATTCAAAGTAATATTTCATAACAATAAGAAAAATAAAAGCAGCAAAACCAACAAGAAAAATAACAATAACAAAACTCTATAGAGATGTAATTTGTGCAAGTACGTATATACATCATGAAAATGAATTTTCCATGGTGATTTTTATTGTATAAATCATAGTTTTGTCAATTGAGGATGCATTGGAACATATATATTTGTATAATACAAATATAATATGGATGTAGTAAGAAATAGTACTTTGCTAAAGTCATATATTTGTAGGGGATATGGTTTCCTGACAGCTCTACCTTGTCACCACATTTTCAGTAAGTAATGCAATGAAGCAGTTGGTTCTAGTAAGATCAGCAAGTGTTCTTACATGATACATGTAGCAGTGGCTCACACTGATCCTTTGAAAAGAATAATGTACTGAAAGAATACTGTCAAAATTACTAGCCTTGAAGTATGACCTACCTTGATAGTAGCTCCCTTGGCAAATCTTACTGTAAAGGCTGTAAGCACTTTCAGCAACGTGATGTAAGAGAAGTAATACAGGGTTGCAATTCGGGAAATTTTTATTTTTCATAATTGTGCTCCTGACAGTATATATGCTGATATGAGGCAAGTGACTCAGGGTAAGTAAGTCATACATCTGTGGCATCTCTTTATTTTGGTGGACATCCACATTACTCAGGGTAAGCGTATGCCAGATTTCCATAGGATAGACTCCCGAGGGGCCAAGGCAGGTACCACTTCCAGGACATGGTGATGTTTTCAGATCCATAAGCCACCAAAGACATCCATACTTCATGAGAAGTTATACTTTTTTTTCACCTTTTTTTATGGGCCTGAGATGTATAAATACTGACTAGATTTTGTGCTTTGATCTTTCTTTCCAAGTCTTAAACTCTGCAAAATGTGTGCCATAAAAGGGGCATGTATTAATATTAAAACTGATGTAGAAGTTGTTTACACAGTGCAAAATATTTTTGTACTTTTGAATTTCTGATTTCGCTGAAAAACTTGGTTTCTTATAGCTGTAACATAGCTTTTACTGGAGAGATTTTTTTTTCTTTTACTAGTCCTTAGAACTGATATTTTTGAGATTAAATAATTCAAGTTCAAGAAGATCCCACTGTCCTTAAATCTATATAAATTACAGATGTGTAATTTACACATACACAGTATGTGTTGAACAGATAAAGGATATTACACCTACTTAGGTCAAAGTTGCTAACTAAACTTTCGAGAGTCTTTGAATAAAATATGGTAACTCTGGGAGCAACAGTAGTTGTAACTTTAGCTGCTTAGATAGACATATCCTTTTACCCAACTCAAAACATCTTTCCTAGAATATTATGTCCCTACAACATTACAACAAAGACAAATAAGAAATATGAGCCATGACACAAGAATTTCTCACCAGTTATCATCTTCAAAAATTAATAGATAAAAAGGAAAGTGGGATATTTTTGAATATAGTCTCAAATTGTATGTCTTTCCACAGATAACAGTGAAATTAATTGCACTAATTCTGTTTTCCAGCACACTTCCAAATTAATTGTGCATACGATTACCAGGGCATCAGCAAGTTTTGTAACAGAAAAGTTGTCAACTAAAGTGTATTTTGAAAAATATCTTTACATAGAATTGTCAGAGCAGTTATTAGGGAGTTGTAGATTTCAGCTTCCCTTGCTGAATTCTTCCTGCTTTAACATTTCTGAATCATTTCAATGATTTAATATTACTATAAGATTACAGACTTCTTGTGGGAGGAGTGTATCCCAGAGAACTGGTAATCTCACCCCAGAAACAGTTAATCATGCATAATTTGCGCACATACTGTTATTATTTACATTTATTGCAGTGATGATGCATGGAAACAAACAAGAATGGTGCCTGATTATACCAGATAAAAAAAGAAAATATCAAGAAGGATATGGACTTTGCATCCAGCAGATTTCATTCTGAATGAAACACACACACACGGGAGATGAATGTTGTGTAAGCAGAGCTGGAAGCAAATGTGATGTTAATTCCGTGATTTTAAACATGAGGGAAGGAGGAAGAGATGAGGGAGAAGGTAAGAGCAGGGTAGGAAGGAGAGGAGTCAGAGAGGTGGGAGTGGAACCAGGGCTGTGGGGAGCACCCTGGTGCCTGACCAGCACTACGAGGCAGCTCCTTTCACCCCACGTCTCCACTGAATGTGAGAGCAATCAAGGTGCTTCGTGGATGCCAGGCAAAGCTGCCCCTGCACAGCTGCCCCCACAAAGCTGCTCTTAAAGCCTGTGGGGCTGCCAGCACTACACTCATCTTCCCTTTTTGCAGGCAACAGACACAGTGTAGGAAAGGATGCGAAAATAAATTATTGTGTGTACTTTGCTCAGTAATCACCCGAACAAATGTGGATTTCTCGAACTGATCCTCAGCTTAGTCACTGCATGATGTTCTGCCCCCTTGCCCTGCTCATGGGAATCACGTCAAATGAATCCATTTCTTCGGTTGTATTTAGTGTTTCCTGGCAACCACCCACCTTGGAAAAACAAAATCCTGTGCAATGAGAAAGAGTAGAGGGCCCTCTCCCTCCTTCCTTCCCTCCCTCCAGCATTCCAGCAAGGCTTCCTATGCTTAATTCTGTGTACAGTCAGGCAGTCTGTATCTCAGCTACTTTCCTGAGATAACAGTTATGGAAATTGATCAGGGGCATGTCAAATCATCGTGTTATTTAAACTCAACAAAGCTTAATCATATGAATAATTCTGATTTATAAAATTAAATATGTGAAGTTTTCCTTTCATTTTCTCAGCATGTTGTGCAGATGGTCTGTTTCAGCTAGGAAAATTAAATGAATTTTAAAAAAGATGACTTCATACAAATATTTTTCTCATAGAACCATATGGCAGAAAATTAATTGAAGGATAATATTACTGATGACAGAAAATTAAACAATAAGCAGCTTTTGTGAGTTACATAAATCCAAATAATGATTAATTTTATTATATTTTAACAAAGTGGCTAGGCAAAATATATACAGACATTCATCCAGGAAATTGTCCTGGAGATTTCATAGGGGGTTACTTGTAAGGGGAAACCTGGATTTTTAGTGCAAGTTGTGTGTGTTTGTGCTCATGTGTGTGAAGGGCGGGACTGCTTAATAGGTCATTTTTATTTGTTTTACTGGTACTTGAATGTTGCATGTTTGATATCAGTTATTATATAGTTAACATTCTTAGGAGGTAGCTAAGATGCACATCTGAAGAAAGCTTCAAGAAGGAATTGAACTACATAAACAAAAGGATGTCAGCAGTGGACTGGACCAAATCAAAGGTCTTTTTCAAGACAAACGGTAACAAACGATTAGAGAAGAGTAAACATATGGTATTAATTCCCCAGTATATTCCATTATACTTCATTATTTTGCACATCAGAGACTTTAATCCTGAAGCTTAACATTTTTCGGTGAAAGAAATGACACTAATGCAGCTACATAAAATGAGCGAGAATCAGACAATTTCCTGGAGTTATGCAGGGTCTACCAAAAGCTTAATGGCCCACATAAAAGTAGAAACAGGTGCAATGATCCTTAAGATAACACAAGCCTCACTGATGCATCCTTGTGCAGAGAGAGAATCATTTAGGTTGGAAAAGACGCTTAAGATCATCAAGTCCAACTGTAAATACCATAATACACCATGACATTTGAAACAGCACATACATGTTTGGATGTGCATGGGTCTTTTGCAGGTCCTCAGTGATAAGTAGTCCTGTATAGCATGGCACGGAGACCTGAGCATGCTGGTGAGAGTTCAAAGAAGCCCTCTTTTCAAGGACACAAAAGATAACTTATGGAAAAGGAATGGACAGATCCTTCTTCACTGTTAGGGATGGAGAAATAAGGTTTAGGTGAAGGGACCAACTATATCCCATCTTGGAAAGAATAAATGGAAAGGGCAAGCAGGGACTTTTTAAGCTGTTTAGAGAAATTGGCAAATAAAAGAAATGGAGTTTGAAGTACATTTTCCTTCTTCAAGTCACATCTGTCATTTGGAACTCAGTCTCCTGATCTGAAGTCCACTACGCTATCTCCTGTTTTTCTAAAAATCCTAAATTGTCTTTCCTATCAGAATAGATGGGTTACTAGTAAGAAGGTAGTTGAAATTAGCATGCTAGTGGTGAAATTAAGTTCATTAGTTCATGACAATAGATACTAGATTATATTCACCTTGCAAAGAGAGGAATATCTGAGACAGCAGTTTCATTAATACCTAGTCTTGGTGAATTGCAATGGGATTTAGACTTACAAATCAGTCCCTTAAATAACCATCACAAAAAATGACTTTTTGTTATGAAGTTCTAGTTTAAAATTACTATAATTTTCAAAATAACCCACCTTGAACCAACAACTGTCAGAAACATCATGCAACTAGTAGGATGGCCTCTTCTAAAATACAGCAAGTCTTGATTACAAAACATGTTTTATTTTAGCTAATCTCACAAATAGATAGAATTGAAAAGTTCCAAAAAGTGCTACAAAAATGTGTTTGAAGGCAGGAACAATAGAAGCTTTTATTTTATGAGATTATGTAGACTAATCTTATTTACTGTGGGAAGAAAACCAAAACTTTACATGATGTGATATATAAATTATAAATGATATAGACTAAATTCTATTAACCCTTTTCAGTACCAGAAGGAAAAGACACCATTCAAAATTAAAATGCAACACAATTAAAATCAGATGTTCTACTTCATACAACATGTAAATAGACTGCGGAACTCAGCACTATATGAATAACATTCAAGCGAATAAAATTCTAGGATTTAAAGTAGTATTTACGTAAAGACTATTAACACTCTACAAGACTAAAATTAAATAGATTGTACAACATACTATTTCAGTGCATTGAGTGAACAAGACATTTTTTCCAGTTTATGTTTTTTTCTTTCCAGTGCTAAGGTAAAGGTTTGAAGTTTCCATTTAAAGTTTACTTAGAATCTTTTGATATCCTAATTGCCTATAGATTTATTTTTGTGAGTGCCAAAAAAAGTAATTGCAGAAGTAACACTGAATTCTCATTTCATTAATACAACAGGAGAAAGATGTGTGTTTATGCCAAAATGGAGAATCATATGGAGGGAGAAATCTTACAGATGAAGATGATATTTCCCAGCAATTAAAGAAATACATCATTAAGTAGTAAGAGAGAACTTGGCATACTCAGGCAGCTACCAGATGAAGAATGCAGCAAAGCACAAAGTGTCTGACAGTCCTTGAAGTTGTTCGGTTTTTATTGCAGAAGGGATACATTTATTGCAGGAAGATCTTTTCAGTTTGACTCTGATCACTGAAATGAATTAGTTGACTGTAACTGTGAATTCATGAGGCTTCATGAGAAAAAAAAAAAAGGAGAAAGGACATCACAATAGAGACAACTAGCTTAAAGAAAGCAAATTTAAAACTCCAAGGATTGGCTTGTTAGATTATAAGAGGCAAATCTAAATCATGAAAAACAGGAGGCTCAGGAGAGTTCAGAATTCCTTAATGATGTTATATAGAGGACACATTAATATTTTTCAATGCACAAAGTTGGATCAGAAGTTTAACACGTAACTGCTGTGGCTGAATCACAAGCTCTTCAACGGCATGAAGCTCAAGCGTAAAGTAGAAACAAGTTTAGTTTATTAGAAATCAGTACAGAGGGGTGCTCACATATGTAGGCACAAAATCAGAAAACCACAAAGCTTTCCACAGATACCAAGGGACATAAATCACATTAAGGAAACATTATTTAGTTCTAAGAGGACAAAAACTCTGTTTCTGGCACAAATCTACTTTACTGTTGTAATAGACAACTTTCTGTTGCCTGCAAAGTAATACTGTGAACAACAGCTTTTTTCCCTTAAGATTTGGATCTTGGATTTCCTTCTTTGGGCCAGACTAAGACTAAAACTGATGCATTTTTCTGAGACAAGAAAATTCAAATTATGCTTCTAGTACTTTGATTTATTGTGACTTGAATAGCAAAGTATTCCCTTCTCTTTTCATTTTTACTCCAGATAATGCATGGTGGGAATAATCTGAAAAGTTTGAAATCTCCATCTTATGTTGCATAGAAAAATGTATTCCTGTAGAACAAAGGTATCAAGGCATGGATTAAAGAGCTCAGATTTTAATGTAGGCAAAAGGAATTCTTTTTCCCACACACAGCAGTAGTGTAATTGACAGATGATTATATATCAGCCTTTGCCAAGAATATTGCTAAACACTTTAAGCCTGGCAAACTGTATATTACATTGTGATTGGTAGAAAAATCTATAATTTTCTCTTGGGGAAAGGCCAATCTTGTATAGGCTCAAATGTTACTCCATACTTTTTCCACCACAGAATTCCAGCTGCACACACAGGACGTGCTCCTAAAAAGATGGATTTTATTTATTTTTAATAGGACTGAAAAATTATTCAAGGAAATAATAGCCTACCAAACTTGGCTTCCCAACTGTTAACATCTTTGAAATTAGAGGATGCCCTTAGCTTCACCTCTGGATTTCAACTCACATGTGAATTATAAAATCAATTTTTTTATCTGGTTGTAGCAAGTCATTTCCTGTGCCCCTGGAGCCCTTTTCCCTCACTGAGTTTGATGTAAGCTTCCAGTTATGCAGCCCAAATATGCATACTCAGAAAAGCTTTTGATGAAACACTATTGTGATTATTTGGTTTGGTCTAAGATTTTTAAGAATTGTAAGCTGTTGTACATAGTTATTACTTAAACAGAATAGCACATTGCAAAATTATGTTTTTAATGTAAGATTATATATACACTTATATACAAAAAAGAAATTGCTGAAATTTATTTTATGAGAAGCTAGTATTTTTAAGTAGTCAGTTTTACAAAGTTATTCATAAAAAGGGTCCTCACCTCTTCCTTCCAGAAGAAGTTATTATTTAATGCAAATGTTAATAAATACTTTTTGATTGCCCCTCATAGTTTTTTGTCAGTGACCTTTTCACATTTCTCTCTTGTTAGCTTAGGAATGGTTTGAGGGTTTTTTAAGAGGTAAACATTGTTCACTGTCATATATACAGACAGGCTGATGAAACTTTTGATATTTTAAATTCAAATTATAGAAAGACATCATTTAAATGAAGTTCTAGTTGTAGACCTTGACCAATTTGACACTGCAAGCCCCATGGGAATGACATCCAATCTGCTATTGAACAGCTGGGTGCCATCTCATTCTCTGATATCTGAGCTGAAAATGCACTGCTGTTAGACCAATTTCTTCTACTTGAATGACAATCTATATAACTGGTGCTAAATACAAGGATATTTTGGGGCTTAGAAACAAGAAGGGAGAACCATAGGAGGGTACAGTTAATTACAAAAACAAATTAAATGACCATTTCTGGCCTGCATTTCTTCTAGACCCAATTAGTTATTTTTCACTGATCAAAATAATTAGATAGCAATTATGCATATTTTCAAACACATTTGCTGTCTCTAAAAAGAGAGAGCATCCAAGATCCCATGATACTTTGAATGCTAATCCTTTTCTTTAAAGTAAATGAAACAGTCTCTTTACTGTCAGTTGCAGTCCTTTAGGACAAATATTCTATGTAATTTGTGTAGAAAAGTAATCAAAAATGCCTGCATGATGAAATGTGCTTCTTTGATAGATTATTTCTGGAATAGTAGTGCAAAAACTCTTCTGAGACAAAATTGGCAAAGCAATTCTTTTTTAACCAAAGGATATCTTTTCCCAAAGTGCATCCACATTCTGATTTCAATCAGAAGTTATATTTAACTGGATAGAGTCCAGACACTTAAGTTATTAAAAGAACAGGCATAAATAGTAAGCTTTTCTTTTTCAGAAATATTGCAAGTGCTTAATTAAGATTGAAGTTATCTCTGGTGCGATAGTACCTTTCTATATATCCTAAATGACATTTATTAGCAGAACCTCATGCATTTGAACGCGAGAAAAACTGGGGAGCAACCTAAGCTGTGAGTGCTGCAAAAGAAGCTCAGTAATGAAGCCTGACAATGAGGATCTGATCATTACTTTCATGGCAATTATGCAGTGTATTGAGCAGGACTTCAACTCCTAGAGAAAGATGGCCAATGAATATAAAATTTTGACCTGCCTTTTAAGACATTCTAAACTAGAATAATTTAATTGGCATCACATAATTACTCAAATAGGCAATCTCAAGTGCATTATCATCCACCTGTGTTAGCCTTGCATACCTTGTTATCCTGTTAGAGTTTGTCAAAAAATTGTCACAGAAGACTGAATCTTACAGAGGATAATAACCCTACTGCTGCTTCTTCAAGTCTCAAACATGAGTTCTAAAATAATGAGAGGGCTCTGCTGCTGGGAAGAACCTTTTCCATTTGTTTGGGATATTTTTTAAGCTAGACCACCCAGTCACATCTGTCATAGCAAGGGGACATATTTTTTTTGAAAAAATACTTCAAACAGTGGTGTCTTCGTGGGTTTTGTTCACTGATTTATTATGCACTATTTGCAGAGATGTATAGCAGTCTCTTGCTTGCTGGGTTAAATATATTCCTAATGATCCCTTTCCATCTCTTCAGAAAAGAAAGAACATGGAAATAATACTTTTCAGGATGACATCTCATCTGCTTTTTACAGAAAGTTTACAAGTAGAATTTATTCTGATTTTCTTTTCCATTTCATTTGAATCCAAAATTTAGTTTGATAGTATACTGCTGCAATATATGTATTAGTGTTACTGTTTGTAGAATTTGTTAGCAAAGAGAAGGCAGCAAATGAGCATTACTGACCAAATTATTATTTACTTTGTTATTCATGCCCAATCCTAAACCTTTTGAATTCTACCAAAATGTAAGAATCTGACGGAACAGCTAAGGTAAATAATTTTCAGAAGAAATATTCCAAAAAACTTGGCTTTTATATGTCAAAAAGTAAGAAAAGTCTTTGTGCTATTGATATTTGGATTAGGAGTTTAATAATGCACCAGTTCACTGTGAATGCCCTCAAGACCAGATATTAGACAAAATCAGATCTTTCCTGCATTTCTTTTACTTTGTCATCATTCTCTTCTCCAGCACTACTGCAGCCCTACCTGAATTACTCTCTCCCCTATTTCCAGGGGACATAGGTAACCTTGTTTTGTCTCTACAGATACTGTAAATTCTAACAGCTAGAAGTCACCGTGCTCTCTTGAATTTTATCTGCAAGTTCATTGTTTTGCATTTGTTTGCCAGACTACATGAAGTTCTGTAATATGCATAGTGTGGGATTTAGAAAGGAGAGGTATCACCTTTCATTATACCTAATTTTCTGTTTGAAGTTTTTGAAATCAGACAAAAAAGAGACAAGCTATTTCTGACAGTTGGCTTGGCTTGAGCAGAGATCAGTCTATAACCAGATCAGTGACTGTTGCAAGAGCTACAAGCACCTCTCATATCTTTCTACTTGAGATGCTTCCATCTCAAATTGCTATGCACCGATTTTCTCCCTCTATACTTCTATCAGTAATATCAATTTGATACCAGATTTTATGGACAATTAAATAAGCATAGGGTAATTTGAGAAAGACAGCATTACTGTATTTCTAAAAATATTTTGAATAGGATACCTTAGGTGTTCAGGAACAGTTACAGATCATGTTTAATGTGGTGACTGGGCGTAGCTTTATGACCCATAATTGAATGTGGACCCATAATAACAAAACCAGTTCAGCATACTATATGCTAAGAGATAAGTGAAATGCAGTAGTGGTAGAGTGCTCCATCCTTCATGATGTCATGCATCCTACATGATGTCCTTGCCTCTAAATTGGAGAGACATGGATTTGTCAGATGAACCACTCGAAGGATAAGGAATTGGCTGGATGGTTGCACTCAAAGAGTTGCAGTAAACAGCTCGGTGTCCAAATGGTGAACAGTGATGAGTTTCTTCAGGGGTTGGTACTGGGACCAGTGCTATTCAGCATCTTTGTTGGTAACATGGAGAGTGGATTTGAGTGCACCCTCAGCAAGCTTGCTGATGATGGCAAGCTGTGTGGCACAGTTGACATCCTGAAAGGAAAGGGTGCCGTCCAGAGGGACCTTGACAAGCTTGATAGGTGGGCCTGTGTGAACCTCAGGAAATTCAACAAGGCCAAGGGTCCTGCAAATGAGTTGGGGCAATCCCAGGCACAAATACAGGCTGGATGGAGAATGGATTGAGGACAGCCCTGAGAAGACAGATTTGGGGATGCTGGTGATAAGAAGCTCAACATGAAATAGAAATGTGTGCTGGCAGCCCAGAAAGCCAAACGCATCCTGGGTTGCATCAAAAGAAACATGACCAGCAGGTCAAGAAGGGTTATTCTGCCCCTCAAATACCCTCTGGTGAGACCTGACTTGGATTACTGGCGTCCTCAGCACAGGAAGGACATCTGTCTGTTGGAGTGCGCTCAGAGGAGGGCCACGAAGATGATCAGAGGGCTGGAACATCTCTCCTATATAGACAGGCTCAGAGTGTTGTGATTGTTCAGCCTGGAGAAGAGAAGGCTCTTATAGTAGTCTTTCAGTACTTAAACGCGGCCTACAGAAAAGAGGAGAGGGACTATTTATGAGGAAGTGTAGCAATAGGATGAGGGGTAGCAGTTTTAAATTGAAAGAGGGTAGATTTAGATTAGATGTTAAGAAGACATTCTTTACAGTGAGGGTGGTGAGATACTGGAACACATTGCCCAGAGAAGCTTGAATACCTCCAGCTTGAATCCCTGGAGGTATTCAAGGCCAGGTTGGATCGGGCTTTGAGCAACCTGCTCTAGTGGAAGGTGTTCCTGTCTATGGCAGGGTGGTTGGAACTTGATCTTGAAGGTCCCTTCCAACTCTAACAATTCTATGATGCAATGTACAACTTCATAACTGAATCTATCCTTGTTACACATGAAAAGAAAAATCTCAGTGTGTTTTTGTGACTTGATGTGATGGAGAAAATTTGGCAGAACTTAGCGACAGAACTGCTCTGAGTCATGATAATGTTGTTGGTATGGCGAGAAGCAATTAGGATGTCCTAGATGTAGATGGGCTTAACATGCCTTGGAAAGAACTGTGGCTTCATCCTATTTTGGGTTTTTGGAGGAGAGAGGGGAAAATTAGCAAATAGCAAGGATGTGTCTTGTATTAAAGAATTAGCAAAATATTTCATGGTTACAGAAGTTTGGTCTGTATCTTTTCACAAGCTTCTACAATTACCAAATCAAATATGCCAAGAGAAAAAACAAATAAATGGCAGTTGCCTCTCATCCTCATCTTGTATCAAACAGACTAATTGAAATCTGTATTACAGTAAGTTAGACTTCATTTCATGCAATCATCAGGAAAATGAAAATATTTCTTTGTTCCTTATCGCTTTGTTTTCCAAGTTGGTTTGTATTGTGCATTCATTAAACATATAATAATCAACTGGATTAAAACAGGCATATGAAAAAAATCTTTTGTTTTTTGTCTTCAAAGGACCTTTCTCTTTTAGCAGGTGTAACACAGTTCTCAATTGGTTTTAAGTGTAATGTTAATAGCAGTAATTATATACTCCTTTATCAACATTTTCTTAATTGTCACCCACTGTATTTACATGTGAATACAGAAATGGCATTTTACTTAATGCTAGGCAGCTGAGCAGTGTCACTCACATAATTTATAATATGAGTAATTAAAATGAAAAAGTTTGCTATAATGTTCTTTACAGTGTTTACTGCATGAAAGTTATTAAAATAGTCAATGCAACAACAATCAATTCCTTATTAAAAGTAAAGTAAGCATGTATGTTTAATTTTATGTTACCCCACTCTCTGCAAAACTGAAAGTAGATTGAAAACAATTTCATGGCAGCATTAAGTTTTTGTATATCATTTAAACATTTTCAAATAGTTCTCTGGATGTAGCCTATATCTGGAGGAGTGTCATGAATATACCAACCCAACTTCACTCTCCTGGTAATGGTATCCTTCCTTAGAACCAAAGTCTTAGGAGGACCTTTTGTATAATCCAATTTACTGTGTTTTTTCTTTATTTCTTAATTTCTAGGGAAAAACAATTAATATGAATTTCAACAACCTGTAGCTGTCATTGTTTTCTATATTTGTTTGCTTAATGTCATTTTTACAAAGTGCTGTGGGTTATTTAGTCCTAACTACATAAATGGCTCGTCACCTCTTTGCATCAGTCACTATAGAGAATGCATTTCCCTCTTTTATCACAGTCGGGAAAGGGTAATGACAACATTCAGTGTTCAATAAAGTTACCAAGTCTTCCATCATAACTAAACATAGAAGATTATATTCTAATAAATTCTTTGTTACAAATACTCTAAATATATACTCTTAGTGTGTGATCACTCTGCTAGCACAAAGCATAAAACTAATTAGCAAGAGCACGCATGCAAATTATGTTCATGTTAAAGAATTTTGCATCATGATGGTACAACAATATGATTGGTACAACAATTATAACAGTAGTTGCATGTCTTTATTAATCATTTTAATAACTTTAGTACACCAAATTTAGTTCATTTTTAAAGTCCTAAATCTAAATAATCCTTTCCATTACATTAATCAAGACTTCATATTGGTTCTTGTTTTCTCTTTTTTATGTATATATTTTTGATTAATAAATCCAGCCACTTTATTAATAAAAGTACTCATTATTTCCCACACTTTAAAACAAACATTTATAAGAATATTACCTTAGTATGAAAAAGTCACTCAACAACAGGTATATCTTTATGATTAATTTTTGCTAGCTGTGGAAAACATTTACATTATGAAATTCTATCCAGTATCTCTTTATGAGGAACAGAAATAGAGACAGTTCTGTGCTTAGCAAGAAGAAATTAAAACGCTTTGTACATACCCATTCTGTCACGTAGTCACAGTTTCACGTCCAGACCACAGTGCAATAAATTAAAACGATTGTTTACTGCTCACTGATCTCAAGGATAAAAGTTTGGGTCTGTGGTTATGGAGGCAAGTATATCCTAGTGCTGTACCTGTAAGGCTATCTTTCGCAGGAAAAAATGCATTTTCCTAGAGTTGACACCCAGAGAAATACCCAGAGAGATACGAGGTGAAAGGTATCAGCAAGCAGCCTTTCACCTAATGTTGCAGTGCTCTGTATATTAATGAGTTTGTATGCACAACAAACTGATAACTTTAACTTAGCAGTTTATAAAACAAAATAAATTCTATCTTCAGAATGGGGCTGGCTTAACTCTGCCTCCTGCTTTTTCTCATATTTTCCTTTCATATGGCCTATAGACCCTTCTTAAGGTGAGAAGGAAAAGCTGATGGTGCTGCACTGAAAGATGCTCTGTGTGGGCAAAGTGTGAACCCTTTTATGGTTTGCTTTGGAAAGGCAGAATTAGATTTTAGTTTAACAGCTAATAAGACAACTTTTAGCTGCAGTGTTTGGCACAGTGTAAGTACATAGCCATCAAATTCAGTCTGGGGAAATGAGCGGGAGAAAACCTTAGGAAATTCAACAAAGCAAAATGTAAAGCCTTGCAGCTGGAGTAAAATAATGGCACAAAGCAGCACAAGGTGGGGGCTGACTATTCAGAAAACGCTCTGCAGGAAAAGTCCAGGGAGCCCAGGCATTCATCAAGTTTAACTTGAGCCAGCAGTGAGTCCTGCAGCAAAGGCAGCCTCAGGACTCTGAGCTGTCTTGGCAGTGATAGCAGTGGCAGCATGCTCGTGGAATTGATCCTTCCCCTCCATTGAGCATCTGAAGTCTACATCTGGAGTAGTATCTGTCTGCTAAAGAGAACAAGGAAAATGGGATTGCTTTGGAGTTCCAGGTAGGACCTTCCAAAGCAGGTTATGTTCTGTATGCCATGGAAAGAGAGTGGGTGTGTCCCACTTTTTTTCATTTCTTCATCACAGTGATGGTCGATTTACAGTAACACAGCTCGTCTGGTATGAAGACAGACTTTTTTGTGATCTCCATGTATCTGTCTTATTTGCCACTGCACCAAGCTTATCTCAGTGTACCTCTAGAGGGTTTCTACAACCATTGCTATTTCATTCTCTTAATTTCTGTCAAGAGGGTTACCAGCTTTACACAAAACAGCTCTAACCCAAACCAAATGCTGAGAGTATGTATCTTCTGTTTTAACTAAACATTAGGACATGCCTTGATTTCTCACTGGAAAAACAGTATATATGCATGAACTATGCATATGTGTATGGCAGCTCAGACTCTACCCAAGCATCTAAGAGCTATGTACAAGTTATTTATTCTTTTCTCCTACTGGCAAGTTCCTTTCTTTGTATTCCAAATCGATATGGTTGATTGCTTTTCCCCAAAGCTTCTGCAAAATGTTGTATATCTCATAGATTAGTGCACCATATCGCTCTCCTTTATCCGATGTCCTTAAAGCCAATTGATTTCCATTAAAAAATGTCACTATACATCTCAGAGAAATGAGCAGTGGAAATGTTCAGCACCAACATGTTTCTTCCTTTGGTGACTGAGTTGTAAATTCAGATCACTTAGCGTAGTTCCTAGCATATCTTCACGTGGAATCAATATGGATATTTTGGACCCCGAAGCACTTTGCAGTGTTTTGATCTTCTTGTTTTCTTTCCCTCAAAGATGACAACTTATACAGAGTATGATATATGTGTAGCTCTTTTCCAGCTTGTCCTTTAGCTCATATAACATGATATACTTTTGATAAGGAACACTCCTCAAAAAACAGGGGAAAGAACCAGAAAAGAAAGTTGCTACATGTCACTATGTTTAAATGCAATATTGCTGCATCCTGCCCCTTGACTTAATTTTTCAAATTATCACAATCCTCAATTAATTTTCACTTACAGGGCAGTAATTCTTGGATATATTTCCCTCTATTGTTTATTTTAAGAAAATGATATAATTAAGATTTCTCTCTTAATAATGAGAGAATTTTTTAGAGTTTTAAAGATTGTGGTAATTAAGCTAAAACAATTCTATTTTAATACCACTCCAGGTAAACTACTACAGGGTTATTTGAAAGCAGCCCAAAAAAAATCTTATTTTTTCATTTCAGTTGTCTCACCTTAAGCTAGAGTTGTCCAAAATTGAGCAATCACAATTCAATTTTGTGACAAATTTTAAGGTGTTGGTGGTTTTGGTGCTTATTGGAAGGTAAATAAAACCCCTGGACATTTTCAAAGAAAAGAATTATGCTGGCTGAGCATATTGGGTGAGAATGTGGGTATGTTCATGCCTGTACCCTGAATCGTGTCTCTCTTTTTGTCTCTCTTCACACACTTCTTACTAAAAAATTTCATCTTTGTCTCAATTGACACATCTCTGGGCAGCTTTACAGCTTTGTAAAAAACAACATTTTGATGAAATTTCACTTGCAAAAAATATTTTGCTTTAAAGCAACTTATTCTGCTTTTGCCAGTGATCTGCTCTGCTTAATTCTCTTCAGGGTCCATTTGAATAACCCATGACAGATTAAAGCTACAGAAATGCAAAAGCTGGTTTGGGTGTGGTGGAGAGGAAAGAGAAGGTAAGGGGTGGGAGGACATGGAGACAGTAGGGTGCCTTCAGTCACTGTTGACTGTGCAGGCAGCCTGGCCCAGCGTGTCTCTGCTGCCTGTGACATGAGCTCTTTTTGCTGAGGAGCTACACTTGAGAACACCACCGCCTGACTCGAAGCATGAGATGAAAGTAGGCATGTGTAGCATGACTTTTTTCGCAGGAAGGTCAGTCAGACCAACATTTGTTTACAATGAAAAAATTTTAGGTTTTTACTTCTCCTGACTGAGCTGAATGCTTTCACTGGGAAATCCACACCTAAGGAGTTTCTGAGTTCAGACTGAACCTTTTTGTTTCATCTAGAAACCTTTAATTTTTTCCATCCCTATTCCACTTTCCATCACATCTTCCACTTTCTAAATTGCTTAGAGAGGAAAAAAGGAGCTTTTACAATGTCAATTATTTCCAAAGTCAAAGGTCTTGGCGTAGCAATGAGAACTGGACGTTTACAGCAATTTCTCACATTTTTCAATAAGGAGAGAGGAGGTACATTGCCATTTCTAGAAATTTCTTCCCAACTTAGTTTTTCTTCACTCCAATCTCTCACCAACTGAGCTCTATAAAGAAGGCTAAACCCTTCAGATTACCTACTCTTTTTCACTGTCTCAGACTTTATGTGCAGTAAACTGCCGCAAAACATTTACCCTTCACAGAAATGCCATTACTTTTCCCCAGATTGGTTCCTATTGCAAAATCAACAAAAAATGCAAGAAGTGCTACAATTCAAGATTTTCAGATAGTGGTAAAATACCATGGAAAAATGAAAGTGTGAAACATGTCATCCGTCTGCTGTTTAAACCAACCAAAATGTATTTATTGTAATTCTTTCATGAGGACTGTGCCTTTAGAAGCAAAACATGTACATTCATTGGCAGCAGAAGGCCTTCTTTAATTGTAATAGGATGAGGAAACATTCCACTTTCCTTTCCCTGATGATACAGTATTTGGAAAACAATAATTTTTATCGACAGAAACATTCTAAATGGAGAATCCAGCTAACAAACACATTATATATACTTCCTTGCATAGCTGACATTGTTCTAATAATATAAATCAAACAGATGTTGGATTATAAACAGAAGTCTGCAACACACTTTTTCTTACTGACTTCCTCAATTTCATCAAACATGATGCTGTCAGAAATTAGAGGAGAAAGATGGCAGAAAAATGAGAATCAAGTGTGAAAAAGACCTGAAAGAGAGATAAAGAAATGCAGTTATTTTTATTGAATTTCAGGCCTTTGAAGACCTTTAAGTGCATGTCAGTTCCAGTTTAAAAAAATAAAATAAAATAAAATAATCTGATATTAAGTGATTTATTTATTAAGGTATTATCAACACTTCCAAAGCAAGTTCATCACCAAGATGATAGAAATATTTTTCAAGCATGGATATGACTGATGCCGACAATTGGTAGCATAATAACACATACAAGTATGTTTTCAGTACAAAAAAGAATTCAAGTAGAGATTCAAGAAGCTGTTGCTCTTTGGAAACTTATCTAAGTACATCACACGGATTTTATGATACTTCTAAGGAGAAAAAAATCTGGAGTTCTAATCATAGTGAAAATGAAACTACTTAAGATGCTAGAATGAATCTCAGGAAACAGGCTGATGAATAGTATATGTGTGAGACAGAAAACTGTTGCTGGATGTCCTTCTTCAGGATACAGATCCCCAGGGGTTACTGCCATGCTAGTGCCCATGGGTGAGAGCAGTATATACATGTGATATAACTGAATCTGTGCTGAATGTCAGGAACATTCCTGTACCTACCTGGAAACATAAATTGCAGTAAATCAATGGTAATGTCTTGTTTATATTTGACAATTTCCAAAATAATTCATATATTTAAAATTATTTGCATCTAAGGACTGTGTAAATATAGCAATTAATTCCATGTATTTAAATTGTGCTCTCAACATTTTTAAAATATTTCATACATGTCACAAAGTACCTCTTCCCTTGAATCTACTGCTTCTGTCATCTTTAGTGGTTTGTTATGGGTGCATGATTCCTATATGTAAAACCATACTTCTATTGCAGGAGCATCACACCTGCAATAAAACTTATCAATGATCATATTAGCATTCATTATCAATCAAAAACATATTCTGGAACAAAAGTATTGCCTGGGATCTTCCCACCATATATAATTGTCTTTATGAAGTTTGTATTATTAGCAAAAAGAAGCTAAGATGGACAAAGCATTTTGATTAAGTCCTTCCATTCATAAAAATATTCTTCAAATTCAGCATAGCTTGAGAAGTTTCCAACTTCTTATCTGTGACACAGTAAATCCATGCAGCCCAATAAGGTCTATATAAATTTTTTTTTTTTTCACAATAGCAAAATTGTCTTCATGAACTGAAAACCAAGAACTTTATCTTTGTAGCAAAGAAAATCTAGCAAAGAGCAGCAACGTTTTCTGTTCTACAACCTAGTTTGGGATTTATTCTTTTAGACATGTAAAAATTCCTACATTGTACATGGTTCGTGTTTATAGGTTCGCAGAGTTTAAGCCTTCCTATCTCTCCACTTACTATCATCAAACTGGGTACTCCTGAATGTGAAATTCATCATACTAAATGATATTAATATATGAAAGAAAATGCTGTTAAAAGCATGCCTGTGGTTCAATACACTGTCAAATGAACATAAGTATAATCACACAAGCTCTGTTGCTTATTTGATTCTGCTTTGTTTCCATAGTAACTATAAATAGCTAATTATGGTACTCTCCTTTTTCTTTCCTGACAACAGATGTTAGTTGTTCTATGGAGGGCGATATTCTGTGCAGGAAATGTCAACAAATTACTTTATGTTATTCAGAAGACAGCTAAGCTAATCGTTAGGATAAATAGCATTTTGCTGACTGGAGGTGTCTAGTGGTTTTTCATAGGAATGCATTTTATTGTTCATCTTGATTAATAACTTGATTTTTGCTGTGGAATTTGGAATGACTCTCACATGAATGGTCTTAACTGATGATATATAAAACAGGAGAGAGAATTAATATCAGTGGTAACATTACTAAGAAGAAGTAATAAAATTTATATTGAGATTTAGTATTTATATAGAGATTAGAAATTTAGCCTAAAAATATCAACTCAAAAAAAAAGTGAACAAAAACACTTCCAGCAAAATAACACATAATCAGTTAAAGACATGAAGCGAAGTCTAACAACATTCCAAAATTTATTCCAGAGACCTTAATGATGGACAGCCAGTGAAGTCAATCTACCATGTAATACAGGTGCTCAGAAGGCAAAACCCCTTTATTCTGAGCCTGACAGACATTGTATATATCTCAGCACGAAGCAGTGCAGAACTTTCATTCAGTCTGGGATACTCTGGGACAACAAAAGAGATGAGCATCCTGTGATGTTTTGAAAAGTAATCCTTAGAAATAGCAGCAAATATTTGTACTTGCAATTCATTGAGTCGGTTTGAATGTTTCTTAACAGAAATGCTTTGTTTTCTATTACTAAAAACAAGACCCAAGATCAAGATATCTTTCTAATCACAGCATTGATTATAATTATGATTTATTTCATTGACTGCAATCAATATTTGCAAAACAGGGCCCACAAGGAGTTCCTTAAATCTCAACAGGGTTGTGAACCTCGTAGTTGTCTATGAAAAGGGTTACTTGTTAATATCATGCAGAACTTTAAACAAGTGCAATTTCATAAAGTTGCAGAGGAGCTGGAGGGCTGTGCAGACCCTAGGAATTCATCCAAATTTGGCTCTGCTCTGCAAAGCCTGTGAGCTGTGTACTAAGCTGTTTGCAATTCTGTGAGGACTTCAGGGCTTTACATACTTATATATGCAAAGACAACTGAAATTTGTCAATCCTGTTTGAAGTTTAAGATCTTTTATAATCTGGCTTTCACAGAAGATCTCAATGTGAGCAAGCACAACACCAATGAAAAAATTAAAAAAAACCCAAAAACTGGATACAGTGCCTCCATCAAGGAAGAAATTCAGTTTCACACGGCTCTACAGTATTGAGAAATCAGCTAATAATTTTTCTAAATATTTGCCAAAAGTCATGGGGAAGGAAAGTGTCCCTAGTTTTGTGGCACTGAAGCAATTTCTAGTCATTTCTTTATGAAAAGACTGGAAAAAAACCAGTTTGTCTACTGATTGTCACTAGTCCCTAGATGGGCAGCAGTTTTTCTCATCTGTGTGAAAATAAGAGGTTATCTCAGAATATCAAAATGTCAGCAATTATGTGGAAGAAATATGAACTGCTGAACGACCACGGTATTGCTTTCTAAGGACCAGTCTGGGCATGTGGAGAATGGAACAGCACAAGTCTGGCTTTTCTAACCTATAGGTTCTTCTTGGATGTCCATGATAAGAGGGAAAGTAGGAATAGGGAAGTAATGTTGTGGCTCTTGTACTGAAGTTTGTGTGGGTGTGCATCCCTAAGGAATCTGAGGGAACATAAGGGAGATGGCTATCTTCCCAAGCTCTGGAAAAACTTAGGCCCATAGAGGGAGAATTTGTAGACTATAAATCAGTAGCAGGAACTAACTACTGTCTTTTGTCCGTCCCTCAAAGATACACTGCAGCAGAGCAAGAAAGAATTAGGGAGAAGTATAACAGAGGAAAATATGTTCCCTAGATTCTCATTCAAAAGTAAAACCCAGAATGATGCTGAGGATCAGTCTAGCCATCAGGAAAATTGACAATCATTGCCGTAGAAGCCAAGACCAATGTTTTGGTACCCCTAGAACAACTGTAAAATCATGTTTAAAATGGTTTGCATTGAAATAAAACCAATTCAGCCACTGATTCAAACTTGAATTAATATTTAAGAAGTTGTCTTGTAGCATAAATCATAAAAATTATGTGAAGACAAACCGTACTCTAAACAACACTGCTGTGGGTAACCACTATAACTAGCATCTCCCTGATGTTTAGGGACAAAAACAAGGGTGGTAAAAATGTTATAAGAGAAAATCTGAAACAATATGCTTTCCTTTTGTGTTGCTTATTTGGAGAAGGAGTAATGATTTCCTTTCAGTTTGACTGTAAGTGGAAAATTTCTAGATCGAGAGAAGATATTTAAAAACACACATTAATTTCTTGGACTGGCATTTGTAGTTTAAAACCTCTGTTCATCAGAACTATTCAGGATATACTTCAATGTCTAGATTAGTAGGCATAGAGTACTTTATCTGTTAATGGACAACAACTTCAGCTAAACCCCCTGAGGTTAGCTTTAACATTACCTAAGTGTAAACTATTTCTATTAAGGAATGATTTATAACCATTCAATTTTGTAATTAAGTAAATTTTTATAATTAATAAAATATTAATTATATCTAACACTATATTATTGCTTATTCAGCTAATGAATGGTTTTATTCCTGGGAAAATACATGTATAAGAGCAGATGGGTTTTTCCATGTGTAACAATTTTATATATATAAAAGCATTTCTTAGTATGTTTCTGTTTGAAAGTTATTTAGAAGTACAGCTTAACAAGATCTCTGTCTAAAATGAAAGAATTTCAAAAGGACTATTACGCACTCCGGTAGAGCAATTGGGGGCCACAGAGCACAAGCATCTGAACCTGAGGTTACAGAGTGATTTTGTGGCTCTGAAACCAAATGCAGACTTTGTTTTTATGAAGGTGAGAGTAGGTGTAGGTGGTTAGTGCTATCCACAGTGTTAATGAGAGCTTATTGAAATTCTTTGCACAGTTTTCATTTCAAGAGTGTAAAAGGGATTCAGCAGCTGGGAAATGATTTTGAAAAGAACTCAAAGAATAATGTAAGGTTGAAAAACCTGTCTCAACTGTAAAAGACTAAAAAAAGTTAATGTGTTTAACAAAACAAAAAGAAGGTTAAGAGGTGAATTGTTTGTAGTCCGCAGCTGTCCACATGAGGAAAGTTTTCTGGTAGTAGAAGGCTCTTTAATGTTACAGATGAAGGGAGAATGAGACCCAATGGCTGGATTTAGTAGCTTAATAAATTCAGAGTTGGAATGAGGTAGACTTCTTCAGCAGTAAAATGTAATTAAACTGTGTAACAATTTGCTGAGGGTTGTGGTGCACTTTCCATCATTTAAAGTCTTTAAATTAAAATTAGCTGTCTTTTTAAAAGATATGCTCAAACTCCACCAGAGTTTGAGGGCTCAGTGAAGGAATTAGTGGTAGAAGCTTTTGAGGCTGTTTTGCTGGAAATCAAATTTGGACAATCATAATGGTTCCCTCTGGATATAAACCTGTGAAACTTCTGAGGTTCATATTCTGTTGTCCTTTCTCATACTGTACATCATCTTCCTTTGCAATTAATCTCTTTTGAAGCCATTGGCACTGCATGTCCAATACGTGTAACAGATTCTGACTCTCAGGAATACTGCTTTGCAATCTCATTCTGTTTTAGCACTAGTAAGGAAAATGAAATTAAAATTTGTCAGACATATAGTCCTTACGTGTATTATGACTGTGACTGAAATCATTGAACTGTCCTTAGTGTCGGTTCATTATTTGCCCTTATACATTTCACTCTGGCACACCTTTGTGCCAGGTAATGTTTAACCACTGCTCACTGAGAAGAAAGCCCCTCAAGATTTTTTATCCCTGATTAGCCAGTGTTACTGAAGCCACCAAACCATCCAGAGTATCATTCAATGAAGCCACTGGAACATCCCTTTTAGAAGGAAATCTTCTTTTTGCTCTGGGCTTTAGTGCTACAAGAGCTGCAAAGTGGCACCTTTTGTAGTCCACTTAGATTGGACAAAAACATGAGTTTCCAAAGTAGTGATTCACCTTCTCCAGACAGGATTCCTATATTTCTGCCCTGAGCTCATATACATCAGTATAATAGTGCATATATAATAAGTTTGTTATCATGGGACAAAAAAACCTACTTCTTATGTGCAAAATACATAAAATAAAGGGGGCTGGATAGCAAAGAGGACTCCATAGTGAAGAAGTCTTTGACATACCTGGGGAGATTTGTAACTGTTGTTCATTCTCAAAGAAAGTGCTCTTAGCATGCTCATTGAATTTGTCTTGGCAAATATATTGGATTAACTGCATATGAATAATTATTAATAATAATTAGTGTCATACAAGTACTGTAGGTCTGACTTACTCATGTCTTAGATGAGTAAGTACTCAAATGTGCAACAACTGGAGAAATGGCCAAAACTCTGCTTCTCCCCCTCTAGGGAAACTAGATGAAAGACAAGACTGTGTTGGGTCTGAGGATATTATTTTTTCTTTATGAGAGCCTATTTTATTATAGTCTGGAATGTTCTCCTTGTAACTGGTTAAAATAAGTCCACTAGGCAGAGTTGATACTGCAGTATACAAAAATTCTCATGCACCACCTAACTTCACTTTTGCAATAATGATTCTGTGCATGGGCTACTTTCATCAATTGAACAGGAGCATATTCTGTAGTATAATATTTAAAACAGACTCCTAAAAAAGGTTAAATTGAATCCACAAACTTCACTTAACTGATTAAAATTTTCAATTGAGTAAATGTGGTGCTCCCTGTTTGTGATAAACAAGATGGTATTCCAAATGCTTACCTTTCACTAAAATAAGAAAATTGCATTATAATTTAGAGTGCAGCTTGCACTCATTTTATGGGACTATTTCCAGAAGCAATAAGTAGCAAACTGCCAACATGTTTTTGAAATAGCTCATATTATTTTTTTCTAAAAGAATATACTCCACAAATGTTACTAACTCACCTCTCTATTTTATGCTTGCACTGTAAGGCTGCTCTATCTAAAGCACATACTTTTAAAACCAGCACATTCATAGGCATACAATATATGCATATGTGCAGATAATATCTCTTATTCTTAATTTAAATCATTATTTTAATTTTTGTTTCCTCATTTTATTTTCTAAATGTAGAGTCAGATTGTTACATAAAGATCTGATCCTATTAAAAATTTTTTGTGCAATTTAATAATACCCCCAGATTTTTATATTATTACATAATTATATAAAATTATACAAACTCATGTTTGAATGTTCTGAAAACAAGCGGCTACAAGAACCTATCCATCAAAAGCTTGGCTAGATTCAGTTTCCTAACTTTGCCTATCATCTGAAAGTTAAGCATCTAGAATTGCTGTATATTTAAGGGCAAGAGAGGGACATGTCCCAAAGGGGGATTACCACATTTTAGGAACTTGGAAAGGCTAAGTCCCATCCCCCCACCTCAGGAGCAGATGTTTATTTATGATAAGAGAAGGAATTTAGGTTTTTTTGAACTGGACACCCTATCTTTAAATGGCTAATGTTAGGCACTATAAATAGCACACTTGGAAAATCCTACACTCTCTGCTTGTCCCTGGTGCCTCATGGTGCCATAAACAGAAGAGTATTCCTCTCAAGTAAGTATAACTCTCATTGGAGTTGGCAGTATTTCTCAGTCAAACCAGCTATTTTTAATTAGGTCCTGCTAATGTGTATATCCATGGGATCTTTTAATTTTCTGTTGCTGGCACATTGTATTATCTGTTGTCTCACCTCCGTGTGTACTCCATGTCTCGCCTCCAGCATTTTTTCACTAGATTCTTGTACATTTGACAATAGGAAACGCCCTCAAGTTGTGCCAGGGGAGGTTTAGATTGGATATTAGGAAAAATTTCAATCATTGGAGAGGATGCGCAGGGAAGTGGTTGAGTCACCATCCCTGGAGGTATTTAAAAGACATATAGATGTGCTTAGGGACGTGGATTTAGTGGTGAACTTGGCAGTGCTAGGTTGACAGTTGAAGTCAATCTTGGAGGTCTTTTCCAAACTAAGCAATTCTGTGATTCATGTTCACTTTTGTCTCCCAAGTATAGTAAGAGCCTGTTTGCTGTTAGACTCTAGTGTTGGTAGCAGTGTATTGTAGGAATCTTCAACAAAATAATATGTTAAAATTTGAAAAGAAAATATTTCAATATGAATTTGGGATAAGGAAAACTCTTCTGTTTTGTAAAATCATGTATTAAACTAGGATTTAAATGATTAGTGGTAGTGCTTTTTCAAATTAGAGGCTTTCTCATTGTCTTAGATTTTAAGTATGATAGCGGGATTTCCAGCAGAGAGAAGCAGTTGAGAAAAACATTTTGCTACAGTTAGTTAATTCTTCCCTACATGTGCTGTATTCAATGTATCCATTTTAAAACCAAATGAGACAGCTTTGTCTTCTTAAAAATCTACAGCAAACCCTAGCTGTGCCAATTTTAGAGTGGCATGCTTGTCTGTGGGAGTATGGTTTTCTAATCTTTATTACATATTAAAAATAAAATAATAATAAATGGGATTTTGCCCAATAACAGGAAATACACTGGTTGCTGAAGGATTTTATAGTTCTTCTTCATCTTGGCTCTTAAATCTAAGCAGTATACTCTTTAGAAGTAATTGAAGTAACAAAAAAAACGTGCAAAAAAGTCTCCTAAACCCTATTTCTGCCTCCCACAAGAGACAGTCAGGTACAAAAATTTACTCACTAAAACGTGTAGGGGATCTTCAGGACTTCTATGAAGACAATTGTAATATTTGAAATGGCAATTCGTTGCTACCTCCAGTGCGAATGTCTCAGCTTTATTTGGGAGCAGTTATTTGTTTTGGCTGCCAGCCACATTTATTACTTGTCATGTGCCCAGAACTGTTTCTGCTATACACTGAAGTCCTTCAAGGTCCAAAAAAAGGGTGGAAGTCATTTGAAAAAATGAAGGAGTCTGCAATGTAGATATTTTCTTCTGATCTATTAATTTGGATGTCCTTTGGAACAAACACAAGTGGTGTCCAAAATAGCTCAGATGAATTGCATCTTACAAGTACCTATTTAATTCCATTGACAAAGGGTTAGCTAGCTTTAAGGTAGACTGTGTAAATATAAACTAAATGCAGACAAATGTTAAAAAAAGTAACATCTTTTCTATATTTTTCCTTTTCTATGAAAGGAATTGAAATTCCCTGGTTTTTGACAATGTTTTTCATGAAGGGGTCACAAGTATGATTTACTTAAGCTCAGGAGTCCCTCTCTGTTCTCCCCCAAATGCAAAATTTTCAAGTAAGCGTCTGAGGAATTTTATTTTTTTCCTGTAGTTTTTTTTTTTTTTCCTGGAGTTTTTTCAAGACAGCAAACTGGTAATGGTTTAGCCTACATGCCAAGGAGACAAAAATAGAGGCAAAAGAAGTGATTTTGAATCAAGTGGATTGTGCCATGGTCTCATCTAATTTCTACATATTTTATTGTGTCCTTGTTTTTAAAGACAGAAGAAATCGGGGGCTGGGGGAGGGAGTGGGGCGGGAGGGGTGTTTGATGTTAAGCTGCTTTTTTTAATAAAAAAACCAAACATTAATGATTTTTGGTACTGGGAATGAAAAAAAATCATAGCTCATAGTTAATATCTGAATGCTGCTGGATATTATAAAGTATTTCTCTGCCCACTATTTCCCATTGAGCAGCTCTCAACAGCTCTAAGATTAGTGCATTGGGATGTGACTGAGAGCAAAAATACAAACGATTTCAAGAAAGGAGAAGGAAATTCATTGAAAGGCCAATGCAAGAACTATTTCAGGAAATTTCTAAACTGGTGAGACTTAGTAAATGGAACTATAGATGGATAGTAATGCTTTACACATTACTTATTCTTTACTCAAGGTTGTGTTGGATCCAGAGAAGTAGCTCTCATATAAAACATGGTTTTAGATGTTTTTTTAAAGATCCTTTGAGTCCTTTGGATCAAGAAGCAATGGTGACTGGGCTTCACTGCAAGGCTTGGCTCAAATCTCAGGTGTGGAAATATGAAGGGGAGATTTGCCCACATCTCTTTTTCACAGCGCTACAAAAAAAACAAGAAATGATGGAGATTCGAGAAATTTTAAACTCAGTACTGGTACATGAGATTAGGTAAGATTTATGTATATACAAAAGGTTTATGTTACAATTTAAAAGTTGAAGATCTCTGAAAGAAATTCTTGATAGATAACAGTTATTTTGATATGGCATCATCCAACATTTGGACACTGGCCTGGAAGACCTTCTGTCACTAGCATTTTTGCAGACCATTTACTACTGTCACATTTCCAAATTCATCTTCTTTAGAGCCTGATGCTGCTGGGAAACCTGCTGCTAATAATAATGATTATTTCTGTTGTCTGAGCCGTTGATTCTTGCATACAGTGTTTTTTGCTCTAGGACTTCTACCAGTCTTCCTTTCTGTCCTTGTATTTTCTCGTTCTTCTGTGGTGTCTCCTCCTAGTGGCAGTTTTGGTGAGACTGAAAGTAATTTGAAGCAATGACATGCCACTGTTAATTTCATGATTTATTTTTTTTTAATCTTTTTTTTTTACCTTTTTATGATCAGAAATTTTGCATGTGTTCTTCCCTGATTAAAAGTGACCTATTATTTTTCTATGAAACTTGGTTTCATAGAATTAATTCAGTGAGTTTCAAGCCACCATTCCTACTCACTCTTATGCTTCAGAGTCCATAGAGATCATGGCCTGGAGCACTTACATGTTCTTAGTCTACACTGAGGTGTTTCAAATGTAACTTAAGGGAAGAGCTGCTTATACAACGTCTTGACAAGGTGTCCTTTGGAAAAACTGATAACAAGTCAGATATGCAAACGTGTAGGCAATCAAACTATCTAGTCCTTTTCAACATCAATTTTTATGATAATAGATCTTCCTCATCTCACATACATTCAGTACTTCCTTTTGTATCAAACAGCAGAAGCCTAAAAATATCTAGGTAGACAATGCACAGGGTTTCCTAACTATGTGTCTTAAACCTTAGTCATTTTCTGAGAGTGATTGTTATAAACCCACCCTCATCTCATACATTAGACAGTCATAGACAAATCAGCAATACAGACAAATTTAAATCTTCTGAATGCCAAACTGTTCTTTACCCATATTTAGCTCATACTAAGTATAAAAAAAAAAAAGTGAGATAGCTGTAGTTATAACAAGGATGTACAAAGCAGTTAACTCCCTGTTATCTCTGGGTGGATGATCTGCATTGCAGTTTAGCTGTGTTGCATGTACAAGGCAGCCCAGCTGGCGTCACCCTGACCAGTTCCTCTGAACAGCAAATCTCACCGTGTCTCCAAAGCAGTCTGTCATACAACCTTCTATAAATTCACAGTCAGTACAGACAGTAATATCAGTGTTTTTTTCTTTTCCTTTCTTTAGTAAATTTATTCTGTCTTTCAATAATCCAATGTAAATATCTGCTTGCTTAGCAGCACTTATCACACTGCTTTGTTTCCTTATGAGGTGAAAAATAATAATAATAAATTCAACAATAAAGAATTCATTCATCTATGGAGACTTAATTTTAATACATCTAATGTTACCTACAGATAAACCCCTCCCAAATTGATTATTATTTTCTTTCTATTAAAAATAATAATAATAAAAATATGAGAGTTTCTTTCAGTTATTAATTCTGTCTGAAATACCTTGCACTCAGATACCTGGAATGTCTTGGTATAAATGCAACTTTTGTCTCTAATTCCCAGAATTATAGGCTTTACTATGTTATCTTTAAGAACACTGCAATCTAAAAGAAAGCAATACAAAACTTGCAGAAGAAAACATTAGCATTAGTATGGTAGATTCGTTATTTTATATAGCTGAAAAGTAGCTGTTATTCCTCTCCAGCGATATGTAATTTCAGAAGTACAAAATGACATCTTTGTCTTCTGACTTAGCTGGAGCAATCCAACCCATTTGAACCATAAGAGTCCTTCATTTTAGTTTTCATTTTGCATATTTGTATCATATAATCCATTAGGCCTATCAAGAATTAAGCGTACACCCTAAGTGTAACTTCCTTCAGAACAGAGGAATTTCTTAGATGAGAAGAGTTACCAGTTCATGTTTGATCCATGTTGACATTGAAGTACTGACTCTCAAACTCATCTGTGCAGAAGTATGCTGTGGATTCTCTGCAGAAATTTGATGCACCATAGGAATGTGTTAGAAGTATAAAATATTCTACAGGTATATGTTACACATATAACTTCAAATCATTCCAAATAAAAGCCATGCCACTAGGAAAAAAAATTAATTTACAAAACCAAAAAAAAAGGAGCAGCAAAGGTTATAAAGACAGAAGTGTCAGAAAAGAAAGCAGTTGAATTATTTCATACTCAAATCTCTCTAAAGCTAGGTGAAGTTCTCCCTAGGACTAGAACTAAATTATAAACACGTACTTACCCTGCATGGTCAGGAACTTGTTTCTCCTGCCAGCTGTATACATCTTCAGAGTACATTCATGAGAAAGAGCTTTTGGACAGAAGAGAATGCTTACATACTTATGTATTGCTTATGTTTTTATTTAATTTCAAAATCTTTCTTTGTCCTTGAAAATATTGACAGAAAATTTACCAGGAAGAAGTTTCCTTTCTGGACTGCCAGTTGCTTTTATTTCTCTCTAGATACTAATGTTCTGCAGACAGGATTGGTGCAGACATCCTCTCTCTCTTCCTTAAACAAGTAGCCAGTCACTCATCTACGGGTAAAATGTTCTTTCTTACCTAGTACAATACGGGTATTTTAATTGGAAGTTATTTCCATTTGTTGAACTTCTTATTTTCAGAAAGATATAATGCAACAACTATGATTTTTTGCGAACTTCATTTATACAAATAAATGAGACTAATACTTCATATCATTGCAGGCTCATAACTGAGAGCAGATGCAATTGAAAATTAGTGTCTCTGAAGTGATAGCTACATTTATGGTAACAGACTCCAGCTTTTGTCTTCAAGGGACTGTATAGAACTCTCTTTTTTCCAAATACCAATAAAGAACTGGTCTAAAACAGAAAGTAAAAGGAAAGGGAGGGAAATAAATAGAGAGTTCTTCTGAGAGAAAAAAAAAAAAGAAAAGAAAAAAAAGAAAAATGTTTCTAAGCTTTAAGATGTTCAGGTTATAGATAAATGCATTTATCACTGGCTATATCACACAGTAAATCTTAAATTGCAAATTCTTAACATGAGGATGAATTGCTTCTGAACATTTTCTCCAAGCAAAATAAACAAGCAAACAGCTTTACATTGATACCATTTAATTCAACTTGAATGGTGCCAAGAAAACTGTTGGGTTTTTTTTCAGTTTTACTAACCTTCCTTGTTTCTCCGTTAGTGATAGAATCTGAGACTGAGGACCACAATAGCCTGTGTTTTTTCCTTCTTCATGCTGCTATTTAAGATTCAAAAGCCATACTGTAACTGCCACTACTTGGTGACTTTTTGCTCTGTCACTCTTATATCGATTTTTTTTTCTTCCCGGCACTTGAAGATCCTCTTGCAATGTCTCTTGTTCTATTGCCCTGTGAAGTAGCACCAGACAAAACGATGGGAATGCAAGCCTCTTCATGCTATCACAGAGAGTCCACAGGATATTGATATTCTATTTTAAAGTGTATATAATTGTTCACAACTACAGTTCCTCCAACGTCTATACGGATTCCTTTCACAAGCCACCATATGTCTTTTCCTGAAATAAATTAGGTTTAAGAAAGCTTAATTAATTTTATAAAGGAGAATGCACTATAGTTATTACTGGAATGCACCATGTCACTCAGCAAGCTGGTAAATGATGTTTCCATAACTTCCTGATCATAATATAATTATAGGAATTAGAGAATTAAAAAATAATTAGTTCCTGTAATCCACCAGACTTGTCAATGCTTTTTTCCTAGAGAAGAAAATTATCTTCTCCAATGATCTGACAACCGATATATTTTTAAATTACTACATTTTCCACCCTTTCCCCATGGAAGAATGTTACACATTCCAGAAAAAGTGCTAATTTTTTTTTCTCTCAAAACTTCATAGACCAGTTAACATGTAGGCTTTTAAACTGTTGGCTTTCTCAAGTGGCCTTGTGTCTCCTATGTATCAATTTTATCTTGATCCAGTTTCCATTAAAGATACTATATCTGTAGCTAATATTCTGTTCCGGCACAACTTTGACAGCCTTCATACCATTATATTATGTTTTGTGCTCAAATCAAAGCTGAAAAATGGAGAACAAATTCAGTAATCTGAAAGATATTTGGGAAGAACTTCAACTCACAAATCATCTTTTGTTTTTTTATTAGCATACGACTTGCCATCAAGAGTCCCATTTATCTGCTTTGTTTTCTTGTCTCAAATATAAAGCTATATTTGTGCCCCTGAACAGTTTAATAATAATGACAGCTGAAGGATAGGCACAACATATGCAATCCCCTTACAGTGTGAAAAATTCTGAGATTTAAAAGCTAAAAATCACTTCTTGCTGAAATTTATAAACTGAAATCAGAAGCTTGGAGGCAGTGAGTATCTTTACCTTGACAAACTATTTGGTGTGATATCAGTAGTCCGATAGACTGACCTGCTTTGTGTTGGGGCCTGAATTTTGACAACATTTATGTTTTGGAGTTTTACTTCAGAATTCATTTTGGAGTTTTACTTCACTGTGACTGCATGCCTGTTCCATTATGTGGCTCAAAGCTGCCAAAAGGGATCCGTTATGTGGCACACATGTGGTTCTCTTTAAAAGTTCAGTCCACCTCAATACTCCTCCAAAAACTTTGTCTATACATGTTAAATAGAGCAGAGGATGACCCGCAGAACTACACTGCAAATCTGAGCAGCTTGGTGAAATCTGTAGGAAGAATCTTTTTAATGGGCTATAGATTCATGGTTTATTAATACAGCCCTCCTTGTAATAATTCACCCTATCGAAAATAGTAGAGGAAGAGCTAAAACAGAATATCTCTGATTTAAGTGCTAAGGGAAGAGGAGACTTTCACAAGTTTAAATAGAGAGCAGGATCAAGCAAGCACCTACGTGTCCTGACATGTGCTGCGAGATCTTCTTAGTCTCAGAATAAGCATAGTTTTTGCTGTATTTTTGATCTCTGTACCTCCTATTTATCCCCAGTGGAACCTCGGTACTGTGGTAGAGGGAACTTTGACCTGACCTACTATGAGCAGTGTCAGCCCTAGTCAATCATCATAACCTTTAAAGCAGATATTGTAAAAATGATTGTATGTGGAGAGTGCCAGGTATCACCGAAAGTCTCAGTATTATTGTGTTTTTGTAAATTTGGAACTTCATCAGAAGTGCCAAAGCTGGCCAGAGTATGGGCTGTATACAATTCATGTCCTGAGCTCTGTGCTATGTAGCCCTTTACAGTGAAGACAGTGGTAGTGTTTTCAGTGACTGAAGTTCCAGAAATGACTGATGTCTTTTCCAGCATACTCTAGTTCATATATCTTGGAAACAAAACAAACAAAACATATGAAAAAAAACCCAAACCACTATTCTAGTTTGTTGTGGGGAATATTTTCCTTGAAGACAGGGGTGGTGGTGAGTTTTAAAATCTCTATTAAAAGAAGGTTTACATAACAGTCTAGTTTTTAAACTAGCAAAGTATTACAGCAATATAAACAGAAAAACCAGATTAAAAATTTAACTCTTGACTAAGGGGAAATTGGGGATGGTGAATACGGTAGCTAGGGAAGGATTCAATTAACTTTTTGAGACAGCCTATGGTATCCTTTCCATTCTGCAAATGCAAAGGACACAGATCTCCCAAACCTCTTGCGTCAAACCCACCCATTCCACAAAGTATCTTGTGTAAGTGGAACTGAAATGGCACTCGATGCATACACGTTAGCATCTGAGCTGAATCAAAGGCAGCAGATCTTGCCATGATGGAATGATGAAACGCTGGAAAGAGCAAAGCACTAATTGTTGTATACAGGTACTTTTCATCAACATGTGATAACCAAATCCTTCTCTATTCAATTTAATATTACTCTGCAGTCAGACAGCAAACGCACTAAGGTCAAATGCTGATCACAAAGTAGAAATATGAGTAAAATATGAATGTGAAAAAGAGCAAACTGTCACTTAAGTCAGAGAAGTGGTTTAGCTAGTGACTCAAGAAGGATCACTTCATTTAAGCATGCATGAGGTTATGCTCAGGGCTCTCAATGCTTTCTAATTCTGAACCCTGTGAACACAACAATAGAAAGACTGTTTCAATAATCACTTATGTTAGGATTTATTTTAGCCTAAACATTTTTATCTTAAATATTTTACATGGAATAGTTATAGTAAATGAGACACACCAAAAAAGCACTGAATACTTCTGTTTGGGAAACTTTATTTTTATTCCCTTTTTTAAAATCATCTTCACTTGACTGGTGGTGTTCTGTGGTAGAATGGTCCTTTCAGTAAAACATATCCTGCCTAAAGTTGTTTAGCTGCAATGTGCAACTGTGTGAAAAAAAAATGCTTTCTTTTGTCAGACAAGCTTCATAAGGATGATATCATTATAAAAGCTCTGGAGTCATCCAGGTGCAAAAAAAAAAAAAGGGAAAGGTAGAATGAGAACATTACTCTGCTGTGTTAATCATAGTCACCTGTGAAAAGAACTAAACAACCCCAATGTCCACATGGCTCTAAGGAAGTAGGAAATGTAGGATTTAAAAGCAATTTTGTGCTCAAAACCCTTCTCTGCAGAACAGATTTTCATCTCAGGGCAACATCACTCTGGTCCTGTTGATATAGCCTAAGAGAGAGCCATAGAGAACTGATGAGAAGAACTGAGTTCTCCTCAAGGGGAAAACAAAAGACACTTTGGCCTATGTCCATAGTACTTCAGTATAATTCCTTGTAATTTATCCCAATTAGAAATAGGATTTGCATTTTAGGATTTGTTTGCATAAAAAACTTTGTGACTGGTCTTTGGTTGAAACAAAAGACCCAAGGGTCTGAAATCTGAAATGCCAGCAATAAAATGAGTCTGAAAACTTAGTAGGGTTAGGGAAAAGGAATCTGAAGCAAATAGAAAGACTGAATTAAATCCATAAAACCCATTCTCACTTGTGTCGCTGGGATACACTGGTAAGGTTGCCCTTGGAGCGGTAGGAGATAAGAGCAGAAGAAAAAGCTCAAAAAAATGTTATAAAATGCTTCCTCTGTCTAAACTACCACAATGAGATCTGAGCAAGAGAAGACAAAGAGTCAATGCTCTTGGGAGAACAGTGATTACAATAATTTCAGGTGTAACTGAAAGAGTTCAAATAACAAGTGCTTTGAGAAAAATTGTTAATCACAGTTATTATAATATTCAACTTTCCTGCATTTTGTCTAAGTAATGAAAAAGGGGCGGGGGGAGGTGGAAGCAGGGGACTAGGTGGTGAAAAAGTAGAGGAAAAAAAAAGGAAGGAAAGGAAGGAAAGGAAGGAAAGGAATAATTTTGGACTTTTTGGTGCCATCTTGCTTTTGAAAACATGTCTTGAAAATACCTCTTTTAATAGTCTGGGAATTTCCAGGTATCTTCATAAGCAAAATGTCAAAATGCTTCCTCTGAAAAGCAGGTTTGGGGATAGTGGTACAAGCGCAAAGGATATGTGCATTTATTAGATTGAATGTGAATTAGCTATTACTATTATTTTTTCTGTCAGTAATTAAGTTGTGATGAATGTACAGTGCTTCTAAATAAGCTGTATGAAATGCTACAGATTGTGATTTTCTCCGTATATTTCTTGGGACTATCCTGAGCATGAACTCAGTTTGTCTTCCTGGGAAAAAGAAACAATTTATTCCACATTTAGTTTGCTTAGTTAAAAGCCAAAAGACCATGAGGATGCATGTGTGTTGTATTTTCCTTATTTTTGTGACAAAATACTTGGGATATAACAGGTTCAGAAATAAATATTATGCTCAGGTTCTGATGCTGTGCCCACTACCCCATTTTCTGAGTACTTACACAGCTTAATATTTTTCGCTCAGCATCTCCTCATAAATTGTAAAATCCCCCATAATAATTCTTCAGATATTGCAATTTCATTACTGATGCTGAATTTACAGAATAAGATGTGCATGTCTAGATGTGACCCAGGCTACTACAATCCTGTTGTAGTCTTACAGGTATAGTAAACACAGTGGACTCCAGAGAATTATTCATCACATTATGAATTGGACAACAGTAGCAACGAGTTATATCTTTTGCCTGTTTCCTGACTCAGAAAACAGTTTTAGATCATTCCTAGGTCATTCCTAGTAGGTATGCTAACAAGTCTAAAATTCATATAAGCATATATATGTAGATATACTTCAATGTAACCTTTCAGAGAGATCCATGATACCCAAAATAAACATAAATGTTTATGGCATTGGCTGTCAGTATGGTTTCTTTACATTCCAAAAACATGAAGTCTATCCACCTAAAAACATCTTTGGAAAAACCCCAGAAACATAAAGATTGAAGTACATCAAGTCATTCCCTGTTAGCAGCAATGTTGTGTCCAGGAAGAAGAGGTTGTGTACCATCTCCTCTTTCTTGAGGACCAATTAAGTTACAGCTTTACTGCTCTTCTATGTATTGATCTTTATGAAAGAAGGTATAGCTGTAAGAGATACATTCCGATTATTTTAGTATGTTCATGTCTTGATTTGGCTATTCCTCATCTCAGGGTTACTTTAGAGAAAGATTACCAAGGAAGAGATGTAACTGAACATCACTGTGACAGCCTATTAGTGAAAGAAGCTATATTTCATTAGCGCTTATCATGACATTAATAATGATCTGAGTTAATGAAATGCAAAAATCAACCAGTTAACAGGAATTTAATCCACAGAAAAGTAATTTAACAGTACTGAATGACAAAGTATCCCTAACGTGAAACATAAAAGATGACATTTCCTTTGCTTCTTGATTGGTGGAATTGTCTCTGTAATTCATGCAGAGACTTCAGTAATTGTGTTTCTTGGAGAAAACTAGTTTGAATGGTTGAAGAACATTATTCTAATCAGGTTATTTACATCTTAATTAAAAAAAACAATAAAAAAAAAAAAGTTTAACATTCTATGTCTCTGGAAAATATTCAAGAGAATTACTGTAAACTACTAGACTCTTTCGTTATACCATTTCTCATGGATTTAAATTTAGGGGGGGTGTGTCCCTTTTTTATCACTAGCACTTCACGCATAGTTGATTTTCAAGAGTGATCTTTTCTATCTGATAATTATAAACACCTTAGTTATTATTTTGAAATGTGGCTTTTTTGTGTTTACAAAGATATCTTAAAATATATGTCTGATTGCATGTATTAACTTCAACTTCATAAAGCAGTGGGCTATTGATTCAATATCTGCAGCTAGCTCTCCTTTGCAGGTAGCATCATCAAAAAGTGCTAGGTGTAACATCTTGTTTATCTCTAATATAGTTCTTTGTTATGGAAATAAATCAGAGATGTTCCCAAATTATACTTGTGAGAATATCTTTTGTCCATCTGACCCTCCATTTATGGCAAAATTTTATCATCTATGAAAAAAGGTAATGAATTAAATGCTTTCATTGAACTATTTTTATATACTCCTCATATAAGAGGAATTGACAGAGTTTTGTGTGCTGTTCTATATACTTCCTTCTTTTACAACTTTAACTTGGTTAAAAATGTATTTTTAGTTAGGCACCCCAGCAACAAACATTAGCTTTAAATCCACCATGCATGGTGGATTATTATTATTATTATTATTGTGTACACAACTCCATCCACACAAAAAAGGTTCAATGTATAAGTGTAGCCACTTTTGCAGACTAATTTGTTTGCACAGAATCATAGAATAATTTGGGTTGAAAGAGAACTTCAAAGGTCATCTAGTTCGACCCTCTGCTATGAGCAGGGATATCTTCAACTAGATCAGTCTTCTCAGAGCCCTGTCCAAACTGCCCTGAAACATTTCCAGGGATAGGGCACTTACCATCTCTCTGGGAAACCTGTTTCAGTGTTTCAACATGCTCATCATTAAAGATTTCTTCCTTATATCTTGGAAACTTGTTCTCTGATATCCTTATAACTGGTTTGATCAAACTATTGATTTTCTCTCTGTGGAAGCATGCTATGTTGTTACAGCATCCTCACAGAAATTCCTTTACACTACATTCAACTACTGCCACAGCAGCATAGGCAGAACAACGTATTTTATTTTCCCACCTTTTTCTGAACAGATATTTTTGATCTGTTCTATTTAGCAAATTGGGGCAGAAAGGGGGTATAATAGCTCTGAACTTTGACCAGGTGCATTATAATAGCTCCTCAGCTGTGATATGGTTTTCATGAAAGGTATAGAAATTTGAACATAACGGGCAAAAATTAATCAAAATGGACACCTTTTTACATTCACATACACTTATTTGAATTAAAATGGATTTAACAGAAGTAAATAACATATACCCATATGAAGCCAATGTGAATGAGAGCAGAAACAGCCCAAATTTTCTACTATTAAGTGTCAGCAGTTCACCTTCATTCATTGCAATACTTATGGAGTATATGAGATATACAAGTTCAAATTTAAATAACCCCAGATACATGTCTTTTTTTCTTTTATAAAACCTATTCAAAGAAAAGATCTTTCAACCGCATTTTTAGGAGGAGAACTTTTTTCCTGGTGAATCAGTACTTCAGTAAAGTGGAAATTATAGCAATTTTTTTAATTTTTTTTTTTTAACAAATGAGATATTGCCCATACTCATTGATTAAAACTGCTCATTTTTCATGAAATGAAAATGCCTTTTTCTTATGAGAAGCCACAAAATCCTTTGGAGTCCTAACACTAGATAGAGATGATAAAAATATTTTTTATCTTTGAATACTAAGAAAATGAAGAACTAAAATGAAGGTTCATTATGAAAAACGTCTAAGGGAACAATAAAATTGTATTTGAACACTCATTTTAAAATGAAGTTACGTGTTTCAGGATCTGATGCAGCTTAGTTATCATCTGGTCCTTTAGGTGTTCTGCCTCATTATTGCTCGCTTTAGAGGTACGCTCATTGGTTTCATTACTGGAGCAATTAATAATGCTGATTATAAATTACTCAACAGACACTGATAAAATGGAAAAAATTTTGAGTCAGTGTGCACTGCAAGTAGAGCAAAAAAAAAAAAGTGACAAGACTTGAAATGCCCTTCTTCATATTCTCTTCTGTCATCCTCTTTATCTTGTAGTGATAAAGAACCACATTTTGAGAGTAATTCAAGTTATTTTATATGCAGACTGAGGTGAAATTTTCAGTGCTCTTTGAGCACTTTCATTGCATAATACATTGATATGAGAAAAAAAAAAAAGCTAATTGATTGAATTCATATTTTCCCAAACATCTTTTTCTTATGCTTAAAAAAAAAAAAGCTCACAGATTCATCTCATGTTGTATGATGAGCACACCAAAAATACTGTTTTAAACTGTTCAGCCTTACGTGGAATGTGATGAGGTTAAAGTCTAACTTCTGACATGTTTATCATTAACATTTTGACATTCTTTTAGCCTGCCTGTACGGATAAAGATGAATTCATTACAGATAGGTAAATAAAAAAAAAATTTAAAAAGTTATTTTCTCTCTAAATTAATATAATCACACTCTTACATGATGAATTTTCTAAATCATTTTCAGCTTATACTTTCCTCTCTATGGGTTCAATTATCTTTGTCATAAAAAAGAGCTTTTTCACAGACAACCTTTAGCCATTTTTCATGGCCTAATTTAACTATAAAGCTGTTAACATCGCATTTTAAAGATGATGACAGATTGCCTTTTAACCTATTAGAAAATTTCAGATTAGATATTATAATATTCATAGATATAACCTTATCAATTATGAAGAAAAACTCTGAAAACACAAATATGGCTTTAACCTTGAAACCTGACTGGGATTCAAATACAGCAGAAGCTGTCGTATCATACCAGTGTTTTGTCACAGCAAGTTCCGTGATTTCTTGAAATGACTGGTGCAACACCTGAAGGCCAGATTCTTTTCAGACTTTTGTTTTATGGGGTTTTTTTGTAGCTGATTTTACTGCTTGTTACCTCAGATGTTTCAGATACCTTTTTTTCCCTCTATTTACTCTTACGCTAAAGTGACTCCTATCATGTGTTTTCAAAAGGGGATGGAATTTGATTGCTTTATTAGCTTGTTGTTGAGCTTTCCTAGTTTTGCTCTTAAAAATTGTCTGTTTCAACAAAATAAATAATAACACACTTACCTAGGTCACTGACTTTTTTTTGAGTAGTGGAATAATCAATAATATTCACTGCAGAGGTAACTGAGACATTTCTGAGGTAGAAAAGAGTCTCTGAATTTAAAACATATTGCTAAGTTACTTGTAATACTTTTACAGAGGAGTCTTCTACAGACAGCAGCAGAGCTAAAAGAAAAAATTCACCTGAGCAAAATAGTTTCAATTAGCTAAGATTTCCCAAACATAAACTGGCAGCTGAAACATAACTATCCACACCACCAAAAAGAAGGACTGTACACCAGTATTTACAGCCAAGTCTTTTACCAGGTGGTGTTAATAAATGGCAATCTTTCTCTCACCTGTGGCTCATAGCCTCAGAGCACAAGAGAGAACATTTTAAAAATTAAGAAAAAGGGAAAAGAGCAAATTTTTATCTATATTTGGGGAGATCTACATTGAGCTAAGGATTTTGTTAGTTAAAATTATATTTTATTATTTATGAAGGAAAGCAGGGTAATTTTACCCACATGACATGATCACTGTGTCAAAATCAATCCTACTTGCCTCATTACATTGATTTTCAATTGGCTTTTGCTTCACTGTTCAGGGATAGAAGTCTCTCCTATGAGGACAGGCTGAGAGAGCTGGGGTTGTTCAGCCTGGAGAAGGCTCCGGGGAGACTTTATAACAGCCTTCCAATAACTGAAGGGAGCCTATAGGAGAGCCAGAGAGGATCTCTTTGTCAGGAAGTGTAGTGACAGGACAAGGGGTAACAGTTTTAAATTGGAAGAGGGGAGATTTAGATTAAATACTAGAAAGAAATTCTTTACAGTGAGGGCGGTGAGGCACAGGAACAGGTTGCCCAGGGAAGCTGTGGATGCCCCATCCCTGAAGGTGTTTATGGCCAGGCTGGATGGGGCTTTGAGCAACCTGGTGTAGTGGGAGGTGTCCCTGCCCATGGCAGGGGGGTTGGAACTAGATGATCTCTAAGGTCCCTTCCAACTCTAACCATTCTATAATTCTGTGATTCTATGATTCGTCTCTGCCTAATTAGCCTCTTTCCCCTGATGCCTTTCCCCTTTCTGGAAAATCTCACTGTAGTAGCAATACAAGCCTGCAAATATCTGGGGTGTGAAGACACTGACACTGGGGTGTCAGTTACCTGGGACTCACTCACTTAGAAAACAGGAGCATGCAGCAGCAGCAGGAGCATCACCTCCTGCAGATAAGAGCAACAGCTTTCCCAGAGTTTCCCTAATGCAGTCATAAAGAATTTGCAAATAGAAAAATGAAGTACCAGGGCACCAAATAGAGTGTAGCTTCCTTGTTATGTCATCTTCATTGAATAGCAGGACTTTTGAGGGGGGTGGCTATGTCCCCCTGACCCTATGTGGCACCAGCCAAAACAGAGTGCTGTGGCCAATAGTACAGTTAACAAGATGCCAAATGTATATCTTCTTTCTATGACTGAGGAATATCATTACAGCAATAGACAGTTTTATATATGATTAAGGGTCTAAGTTATATCTGTTAAGGTAATGGGGGCTAGAGTTCAAGACAACAGACTGCAGTATGTCATTGATTCGGAGTTCCTGGAAGACATTTAATATTACAATGTAAATGGGTCTTCCAGTGAAGAACAGACCTGATGGTGGTATGTTTTTAGTGTGTTTTTAAAACACAAACATACTCTTAACATACTCAAACACTTAGAATATGTGATTTCATCCCCTCTAACATTTATGGGAACCACCGATTATACTATACTGCATTGCTGAAATCCATGTATTATGAGATGAGAATGGCTGGATTTGATTCCCCAAAATTATCCACCCCCACTGCCTGCCACTCTCTCCTATTTTAATGTGCTTTAATTGTCTTTGCCAAAGGAATCTTCCTTTCCTATCTGTTGCTCTGATCATGTCATTCTCCTTTCTGAATCCTTTTATTGAGTGTTTTTCTCCTTCACATTATGGTAAGGCATAATGATGACAAAACCCTTCACAATCTCACTAATACCTTTATTCCTTTCATCTGCACATTCCCTACTCCTTCTTAAGCCTTGGTTTCTTCTTCTTCTCTTGAGTTCACTTCCTATTATCCTCCCCCCTGCTGGCTAACTCAGTCTTCTGTTTCCTGCTGTTCTTTCTCAGTTTTCAGAGAGAATTCCCAAGCTTCCTGGGGCCAGTCATTCCTTGTTATCATGAATAACCATCCCATCTAGTATAGCCTAGTGTTTGGGGTTGACTGTCACTGCAAGCTTTTTAAGAAAATGCCTTGCAATATGCTTTTAAAATGTTTGTAAACCCAAGCACATAATATAGCTATTACAGCTTAAACAGAAAAAATGCATGTAAACCGCTAGGTCCGAAGTGTTTATCAGCAGGCTCAAGGTCCATCAGGTAAACAAGAGAAGAAAATTGCAGTTATTCTCCATTGTGGTTCTATTGCACGTTTTCATTTTGATTACAATCCAAGAATTCACATGTGAAAATTTTAACAGGGCTTTTTAGCTTACCACACCATCTGACACCTTGAAAAGCAAGGAAAGCCATGTTTTAACCTACAAATCCCTGTAGAACAACTTCAGTAAAAATGGAGGAATGTCTTTATTTAAGCAACTATGCATGTAGCCTAAATACCAAAACCACCCATGTATATGGACATCTAAAGGTGGACACACAGAAATCACTAGGCATTTATCTTGCCCTGACCAAGCTATGACTTTAGAGGAGACTGCAGAATGCTCAGCACTTTAGAAAATCAATGCTCTAAGCAGTTCATAGTTCAGAATTAGGAACCATCTTTAAGGTACCATTTCTAGGTCTTAACTACTTGGCTTAAAGCAGACCTTTAATGGAAAGTTGCACCTATTTTTCTCAGCTCAACAGTCTGAAAGCTGACAAGGTGAGACATGCTTGTATGCCTGAATAAATTGCAATGTGTTTATTTTTAGGGAGCTTTAGTTGCAACTTGTCAATTTAATGCTCTCCTGAAGAGGGGTATCATTCTTGAGGAGTGCCATATGAAAAGTAAGGATTTTTGTGAATTTAAGAAACAGGAAAAAACATTAAAAACCCCTATAGCCTTAAAAAATGTCTTTTATGTTCATTTCAGCAATTACTGAAATAGAATCGAAGTGTGTTTACAGATTCCTACATTGAACTGTCACACCACTACTGTCACAAATCACATACATTTTCAACAATGGGTCATTTCTAGTACTCAAGAATGGGAGATTGTTTGAAATGACATATTCCCATGAATTCACAATGATGTATTTGTTGCCTTTAATGTACTTTTAGGTGACATTTTCCTTTTTGGCATTGTACACTGTCTTGCTTATTTTGCTTCGTAGCATTACAGGAAAATGGAGCTTTTTCCAAAGATTTATTTTAAAATTATAGATAGTTTGCACTAAAAATTCAGCTGACATGAAAGTTTTTTGGAGTACTTATGCGTTATACATTTCGAATCTGCAGAATATTTTTTTTAATTTTATGCAAAATGTGTGGTAATATCGTTACTGTTTGAAGTGGAGATTATAAAGATGGAGGAATGGGAAAGGTAAATGGCTTATAGCTCTGCTCTTGACATAGCAGAACAGTCTTTCTCCCAGATTCTGCCAGCTCAGGGTAGTGTCTATCTGATTTGATTGACATGCACTTAAATAAAAATATATTGCTAAAAGAAATGGAATTTATCCTAAAAATGTGGATGTTCTTCTCTTTTGTTCATAGTAGCTATGATTCCATGGTCCTGCTTTTAAAATAAAATGAAATCATTTCATCTGGCCAAGAATTCTCTCTTACCCTCTCTTAAAATATCAGTCCACCCGAGGGCTTTTCATATCACTGAAACAAACATCCATGTCCCACCTACACTTTATGAACATTTAATGCTTTCTACTTCTTCCTGTTGCCAAATTTTAATCCCAGCTGTTATTTTCTTTTTAAATTGTAATGTCAGTTTATGTCCCATGGGATATGAAAGAAGGGCCTTGAGTATGATGAAGGAAATATCAGAAACCTTCACTGTATCTTTCTAACATATCCTGGATACATGGATGAGTTCAGAAAAAGAAAGTGCCAATTAGAGAAGTCATATAAAAAGATGTGTGTTTGTTGCCCATGCTGCAAAATGAAGGGAATCTAAGGAGAAAAAGGGTTATGGATGAAGTATGAGAAGTTCTTGCCTGATAAAGGAGTGATGGCTACAATGAACCAACATTTCTCAATGTTACTGGCTTACTAAAAATGAAATAATAAAGACTGAAAAGGAAGAACAACTGGTAGTAGTTCTTCAATTCCTTCACCACAGCAATGGACAGTTGAAATACCCACTTGTGAGAGTGGGTGAGAATGTGAGTCATACTTTCCAAAGGCCCAACCTCAAATCCTAATTTTCTCAGAATTTAGACTTTTTCAGTCCCAGGATCACTGTTCACGGTTGTTTCTATTTTGAAGTTTTGATACAAAATATGTATCATAGAACTGTAGGGGTAGAAGATTTAGCATGGGACATTTGCTTATAGGGAAATATTATGAATCCTGTACATTTTAGGGCCAGATGTCTTGTGGGGTTATTCACAGTGCTTGTGATCACAAATAAAATAATGTAAGCTTTTAATTAGAGATTTGTGCTCACAGGAGTCATGCTTGTGTACTTACTTTAACATCAATCTGCTGAAAAATGTTGAAAATAAATGGAAAATTAATCTATTGTCTTCAGCTTTGTACTGAGAAAAACATAAATTAACTGTAATTCAGCTAAAAAATGTGTTATGTTTATCATCTGCTTGTTTGCCCTCCATCTTTATTCTTCTTTTTAGAGTACATGGTCCTAATTACTAAGTCAATTAGAGCTCTATAGTTATTTCTTTTGGCTAATTATTTGTATCAATCAATCTGGTTATTGTGGTATATATTTTGATCTGAAAAATAAGGTACAGCTTGACTAAATGAAGAGATTTTTCAGCCTACTGTGGCACAAATCAGTGAAAACATTAAGACTGCAATATGAAGATTAAAGAGTGTAAAGTATATTCAAAAACAATGCAAAAAGTGTATTAAGCACTGTAGAGATAAACATTTATCTATTTTTTAGTTTCTAGAATCCAAAGTGGAAAACACAGTACTGTAAACTGCCTGAAGAAAACGAGACACTTGCAATAAACTCCATAGCAGCTGAGAGCCACTTCAAGTACCTCATATGAATACCATATGAAGAGCAGGATTTAACTTAAATGTCACTCTTGTCAGAAGCTTTGGTACTTAACTCAGGTCTACAGAGAAACATTCCTGTCAGACTGGGATTCATGTGTCTAAACTCTTTCACAGAGTTTGAAAGTGAAGCTGTTCTCTTAAAAAAAATTGAATGGAGGATCAATCTTCTATTTTGAAACATGATGGTGGGACCTTTTCTGCTGTTACCTCTGCCATTGCACGTTGGAGGGAGTAGGGCTAGACTCCAGGCTTCCAAATTTGCCTTTGTCTCCAGAAGATTGCTGGATGTTAGCTGCAAGCTCCTAGCTTGAAACTATGTGCCCCTGTCAGGAAATAATGCAATATTTATTATGCCAGAGAGACGGTAAATGAAAGAGCAGGATTCTCTGGCCTGCAATGAGACTATTGACCTCAAAGGGAGAAAAACTGATTAGTGGCTGTGGCTCCCAAGACACATGTCTTTCATGTATTTCATGTCCTGTCTATTTATTGCAACTTGTGGGAAGGTGGCAAGAGACAGGGGAGATGCTAGATTCCCAAGGATAATAGAAATTGGGAAAAAATATCCATAGAACAGGGGAACTGTGGAACATCTAATAACAGAGGGATGTCACAGGACACAGACTAAAGCTGAGACAGTGAGTCATAGCAGCAGTGAGAAACATCCATTAGAAAGAATTTAAAAAAAGGAAAAAAAAAGAATCAGTCAAGAATTTCAGATATGTTACTTATGCTACTACCACTTAGCATTCAGGAAAATAGCCCTGGCTGGAAGGAGAGACATTTCTCTGAATAAATCTGCACCTTGTATTGCAACAGCTGCATGAACAGATGCTGGACTAGCCCGAGAACTGGTGGTAGGATTAGTAACTGCATTCAAGGTAGAAGACTTCCTATACAAATTGCAAGCATGCCTATAATCGTTTTGGGACAAGACCTACCATCCCTGCACAGCTGTGTGGTACAGAGAAATCCTCTTGGTTGGAAGTAATGATATATTCTTGCGTTGCACGGTGCAGGCATGCCTCTTGCTTTGGGGGCAAGGGAAAACCTCCCTCAAACAGTCTGTCCTATTCAGTTCGTGTAACAGAATGATCTAAAATACATTAATCTTGGCTTCTAATAAGGATTTCTTATTAGGTCTCACTGGTAAATATTTTGAGAAATGGAAATATATTCAGTTTCCATGACAGATCAAAACCAGTAATGAAGTGATAGATAAACATTTTGCAGAAAAAAATATCTATGAAGCGAGGGAGGTCTCAGATAAACAGAGAAAGAAGAAAGAATATTTCATATAAGAGTGGCCTCAATACAACCATATGTTTATCATAACAAGTTGAAAGAGACCAACTATCTCAAAGGGGTAAAGTAGCTTTCTTTGAAGCATAAATAGGATTTCTGACCCTCTATAAGTCAATTAAAGTCAAAGGACAATAAGGCATAAATAAATTATTATTTTATATTTTTTTTTTATTCTTAAGTGATAGGCATATCTGCTCACAAAAATGGTGTGATGAAACTGGAACAGTTTTATCAGGTCTTTCAATCTCTGATGCAGGGCAAGCATTCTCCCTCCAAAAGGAGATTGTGCCCTTTTGGGCCTGTGTGCTATTTGCAGCACTGGTTCTGTGGTGGGCAGAGACTGACAGTCCTTTCATAAAAGCAAATTTCCATTTCTCTAATAAGTAAATTTTTCACAGAATCTGGGAGCAAGCATTTCATAAATAAGAATCTATGAAGTAATTCACTTGTTCACTTATCTGTCTTCTTCCCTTCTAAAATATTTATTGCCTGAATGAGTTGTCGGAAAAAGCTGCGTATCAAAGTTATGGGGCATTACAGGTCTCATAACGTCTTGCTGCCTTTGATGGCTCACTAGCTGCCTCTGCAGGGCAAGATCTGAGCTGAAAAAATTACACAGAAAAGTCACTGACTCACTCCACCTCAATTAATAATTAATGACAATGGCGTATTATCATGCCAACAGCACATTCAAATGAGATAGACTGGGATGAGGAAAATACAGCTTTCTGTGAGCCATGCAGGAACCAAGTTAGGTCAGAAACACATTGCAGCAAGTGGGAGTTTGCCTTCCTGAAAACAGAAGCCAAAGAAAGCTTTCTTAGGTCTAAATTTGCCAAAGAATCCCTTATCTAAGGTATGAAATTCCCATAATTTCAAAATAGGAAGCTGCTCTGTCTGATTACCACTTAATGGCATGTGTTTTTAGACATTGTAGGGTAGGGAGTATGTCTGTCCTTGTGCTTATGCATTGCCAACAGAAATGGTGCAGTCAACCTGCCTACCTACTACAGTAAAAATAATAATGATAAAATCGATGTTCCCTGTTTTCCATTGTTATGGCAAGATAACAAGAAAAAACATATTTTTGTTTTTATATAAACAGCTGAATTACTGTCTGGCACATTTTATGACTAAGAAAAACAACCAAACAGATTTAGGATTTTGAGAAAACTCTGGAAGGTGCCTAAAGCAGATCAAAATCCTCACAGTTAGGTATTCCTCATTTAGTTAGTGTGAAATATCCAATTCTAGCTCAGCCTAACAAATGTCATTGTTGCATCTTCATATAAAAATTGATGACAAGATTTCCCAGCTTGTTGTGTCTGCAGTGACTGAAAATGATTTTTAAATTTTTTTAAACTATTCTTAAGATTAGTACTCACTCATTGCAGGTGTAATGGAAGTGGGAAAAGGGGAGAAGCTGCTTTGGAAATTAGTCTTTCTAAAGGTCTTATAGAAATCTTGCTTTCTGAATAAGAGATGTTCCATCTTACAAGGGTCAATAATGACCTATTGAGACAAAATGGTTTTTTTATCATAACTGGTAACAGATAACAATCACATTTCCAGTTCTTTTCATTTCTGTCTCTTCTGTTAAATGTTGCTGTGAATTCTTGAGTCTCCAACTTTTAGTAAAGCTTTTGATCTAAACCTGAAGGTATAGGTGCTGCACATCCTAAGGAAGCTGTGTTATACTTTGGCTCTTGGCTTTATTTGCCAATTAAAGTTGAGAGAATTAAATTTGGTCAACTAAGACATTTCTTTAGTTCACCAATTACTCCTGATCGAAATCATAAGCTGAGTTTTCTCTCGAATGCTTTCACTCCTACTTAAGTCCTCACTGATCTAGCTGGAGTCTATAAAGAACTTGAATAATTGATATTTAACCCATTCTTTATGCAAAATATTTTATAAGATGGATCATATTCTGTGACTTTATGTTTCCAAGAATTCTATTTAATTTAACACATTCACATGTAATATGCTGCTTCTTGTCATCTTAATTTGGATCCTTATATATTTAGGATTTTATTATCCTTCCTGGTGGCTAAGATGTTATCTCTCCTGTCTTCTGAAAGTAAAAAAATATAAATGCTAATGAAAAATTTACTTTTGCCTTCAAAAATATTAGTAGTCAAGTCATATAAAAACTTAAAAAATTTGAAAGCATAGTATAAGAAAGATCAAAGAGAAGACTGGGGAGGCAGGAGGGGATGACAAACAAAACTACCTCACTAACCATGACAAATTCTCTGTTCTGACCATTTGGTCACTTGAAACACCTGTACCCTGTCTCAAATCTAGCTAATCAAATAAACAACTTGATAGGTGAAAAACTTGAAGAAATATCATTTGTGATAAACATAAGAAAACCTACCCTAAAACCAAACAAAACCCCAAAAAAACACAATAGGAAAAAAACCCCAAACTGGTAAATTTAAACCATCGAAATAAAAGGAATAAACACCCCAGAACCAAGGAGGGATGGGGTAGGGAATGTGTGTGTGTTACTTTGTTCCTCTAGGTGATCTCTACAGCTGATTTTAGCACTTCTTCATGTTTTTGGGGGTTATTGGTTTGCAATTTTTCCTATTAGCTCAAAAGCAACTGAGGCAGGCAGGTGACCATGCATATTAGCCAGAAGAAGTATATAATAAGAAATGTGAGGCAATTGGCAGTACACCAGGGAGATATCTGTGTCCTTGGTGGATTTGGGTTGGGTTTTTCTCAGTGGAGGAGACAGATTCTGGAGGGATAAAAGCACCTGCAATTTTCTTGTTGGAGGTAGAAATAAAGTGATATGTAATCACTGGCACACAAGCAAACAACTGAGCATCATAGATTTTTCTTATTTGTAGAAGGATTACAATAATTTGAAATGACTGTTTTTTTGAAGTGAGTCAGATGAAAAATATGGTATGGAGATCTTCAGTTCTAATTTATGTGTACATCCATTAGAGCTCTGTAAACTGCACATTATCAAATGGTTTGTCAACATTCTAAGAATTGACCTTGTACTTACATAGTCTTATATCTTTCTCTAAGATGGCACTCTCTCTAGGCAACACATAACACAGAAGAAAACATGACATGGTATCAAATCATAATATATGTCTCATTAATTTACATCTGCAATTAATAAGAATAAATTTTATCCATGCCTGAACAAGAAAATCTTTATCCTCTTAAAGATATGCAAGTTTTAGCTTTAAGATAACCCCATTCCATTAGTAGCTTGGTTAGCTCCAGTAATTCTAATTTATAACTACAAATGTAAAATAAAATGAAATTTCTGGCTAAGACTCATGAAGTAGGTTTCAATACCAGAATTAAAGGTAAGGTATAGTTTATAGCAATAAACATTTTCCTACTTGGAGTAGACCAAACGTTTCATTTTAAGTTGGGCTTCTCGTGTGCTCCGTTGCTAAATTTGATTTTCACAGTTTCACCTACACTGAATTTATCTCTCCCTTCTCCTAGGAGAAGGAATAATGCTGCAGAGAATATTTGGGTGTCAACATAAGAAGACAAAGGTCAAAAGACTGCAGAACTATTATTTCAGCTAATTAATCAGCTGTGACTCCATTTAACCATCCAGCATAAGCAATATAAAGAATAACATCTGTAACTACCTGAGCAAGCTAGCAAGAAAGAAGAATGATATTCTTTTTTAGGAACAAAATTAGACCATATAAAACAAGTGGTTAATAAAATATTACTTCTTGAGATTTTTAGTCTTTTTGTGGCTAGCAGTGTTGATATGTGTTTTGTCATAAATGACCCTGCCTTGAAGATGTTCACCACTGCAGAGCAAAGGTCAGATCCTGAGGGTCTCTCCATTAAGAATATGGCTTCAAGTGCTCCATTCAGTGGTCGCTGAAGTGTACCACTGAAATTAATAATGCAGTTTATATCCATTGTCACATTTACATTAGATTTTGTCTACTAAAATTTGAGAAGACCTTAAAGTTTTAATGTCAATATGTCGTTTCAGGTAATTTACTTGTTTATTTCCTTTCTTTGTTTCACAACCTTGGGAAAATATGTAAGCATCTGTGAGAGATTCAACTGTGCTATGCTTAGTGCACTCTAAAGCCAAACTTAAGACATCTTACAATCATCTTGTACTCATTTCGTCTTGAAAGCGGTAGTAAGACATTGTTAACAGTGTGAAAGGCAGCAGATATAACTGTGTATTATATCATAAAAAGAGACAATTATAAAAAGGGTATGAGATGAAGTACCTGCTTAGAAAGCTGTAATTTTAACTGGTAATTAAACTCAAGTGTTTCATTTTCCCAGTCAGCTCATCAGTGACTCCAGAAAATAAATGATCTGAAAGTGAAATACTTTGGGGGAAACAATAGTAATTAATTACATTTCTCAAGGGACAATATATTCCCAAAACTTGTTTTTAGGTAACCTTTTGAGCAACAGACATTACAATGTACAGGTGGCAAAGTACAGAGGATAAGAAAAAAAATAATTTAATTAAAATATTCATGAAGTCTCCAGCCTGGTTTACAGTCTGTCATCATTTTCTTAAAAATCACAGAATCATCACATTTCCCTTAGTATGTGACAGTTAATATTTATCACTTTTGCCCATATGAAAATAAGGAGACAGTATTCTACAGGATTTCCTGCAGTATACTCTCTGGCATTCTTCCAAAAATTAATTACATATGCAGACAAATTAGTGATAAAAAGGACCTAGTAGGTCAGAAAGTAATATCTCTTTGCAATGCAGGAATTCTCCCAAGAAAACATCCTATTATATTTTTCCTCTATATTAGATTTAAGACTTGAAGTGTTGGGAATTTCCCTTTTGTTCTGGGAAATTAATCGATTCTACTTTTCCTAATTTTTTTCTGACTAATTTTTCTTCTGATTAATTTCCTTCAGTTGCCTCAAGTTATTGTGTTTACTCCCTGCATGACTATCAATCCCTTCTTAGTTTTTGTTTAGCTACTCTACACATATTAAAATTTTAATCTGTTCTTGTACGTCAATCCCTTCAGACCTCTTGCACGTTTCAGTATTTTTCTCCATAATCCTTCTGTTCTGCATACTCATTCTAGCTATCAATCATCCACAGTGAGAGCTGAATTTAAAACCTTTATTACCAAAGCCAGAGATTTTATGGAGCGAGGTAAAGACATCTTCTAAATGAGAATTCACAATTCTGAAACTGTTGGGTTAAAATACCAATCTCTTCTTTCCTCACCCCTGCAGAAAGGGTATAAAACAGTATCTTTAATGACTGTCTCAGATTGTTTGCTTATTATTATAATGACCTTAAAAGAGGAACTCAAGATGAAGATTTTCATGACGTGACAGTTGAAAAGCAGGCAAGAAATGTTTCACAGCTGATATTGAAGATAAACAAGCATGCTGTCACAGCACCTCCAGGACAGGCAGCAGAAGTTGCCATGCTGAGAATTAGAGATTCTTAGCTTGGACAAAGGTCCACAATAATTTGGATTAGTTTTCTTCTGGGGCGCGGGTGTATTTCTTACTTGTGCCAGTATGTAGCTCTATGTATGTACGTACAGCAAGTGGGGTACCACAACTTCCCAGCAGTCCAGAACAGCCAGACAGAAGTTTGCTGCTTAGGCAAGGGTATCAACCTTCTTCACAAGCCCACCACTCCAACTCCAAAGTTACATTTTTGCTCTTTTCAGTCAAGCATTACCAGCATGCAGAATCCTTCAGAATATAGGACTCCATGTGACAGTGTTCACAGTGCCCTGATCAAACACTAAAAGAGGTTTGGGGCAAGAAGAAATATCTCCTATTAGATTATCTGAATTAGTCTTGTCGTAGCTTCACCATGTGATTCCTCTTGTAAAGATCAGACAGCTTGCATCATTTGAGGATACATCAATAGCTTTATGTACGAGATTAATAAATATTTATTAAAAAAATAGTGATCTTTATTGCCAACCTATATGTCCCTAAAATCATCTTGGCCCATTACAGGAAAAAGTTCATCCAGAACTCCAACATCCAGAATAGCATGGTTTCAAATGTTCAGATCTCTCAAACTAAAAATTTTAACAGCATAATGAAAGGAACCAAGGTGACTTCAAGGCTCTTCCTAAGCATCTAAGGCATATCCTTTTGCCTTAAATTACCTCCTAAAAGTTCAATCAATCAGAGAAAAGAAAAGTTTCATATGTCTTTTAATTAGGTCACTTTTGTAGCTGAAAAATAGTGTTAGAACATCATTCATACTTAAAGAAGCCAAAGTAGTTATGAAATAGCTTGCAAGGAAGCATGTTTCATGCAGATAAGTGTCATATAATGACAAAGACGAAAAAGTGTTGAGTTTATTTGAAACGTTTGAAATTGGTGGTCTGTGGATAGAATCCAGCTGTTCTGAGACAGATTTTCAACACAGGAGTCCTAAAGATTTGGTGAGTCCAATGCACCAAGATGACAGAGTTTATGTGGCACTCAGTGACTGGAAATAATCATACTGACACATGGAGTTAGAGAAGAAGTGTTGTCATCCTGGTGAGCTATTTGAAAAGCAAAGACAGGATGACATTAGCACAAGAGTCAAAACCAAAAAAAAACCAAATTGTATATATGAATAATTAAATGCACAAGAATATTTCTCTGAATTTCTAACCCAAAACTTTAGCAACAGATTATTAATCCAAATTGTCTACAAGATTTCAAAAAAGTGAGGCATATCAAAAAAGTCTGAACAGACTCGCAATATTGTCTTTGTTTTATTTATTTATTTATGTATTTCTTTGCATTGTGTTTGTGCCCTGGGGCAATTATACTAGGCAAGTACAATAGACAAGTACATTGCAGAGATATTACCTTTCCCCAGGAAAGCTTAGAGTGTAAAATAAGGCAACAAGCAGACACAGGGAGCTTGGTCACTGAGCTGTCTCTTTCCAACTGCAGATATCAGAATACCTCACAGATCTCTGAGTTAAACCAGACATAAAAAGGCTCAAAAGTAGCACAGAAAGTACAGGGATGTATGACTCTAGCAATATGTGTAGTGCTTTGATGAAGTAAAGCACTTAAACTTATACCTAGCCTTAAACACGAGTGGCTTCTCTGGCAGTAACATTGTTTTGTGGAACTGCATACAAAATCTTAAAGAGCATAAAAATTAAAGTAAAAGATGCAGAAAATCCCCTAAAGCAGTTATTAATCTAGTATACCCATCAGGCTTGTAGTTTAGCCAACTGTTGCCTAACCTGTTTTTACATGATATTATTACTTAAAAAGCTTTTGTAACGATCTCAGAAGTCACTATGCAAATTCAGTGTTCCACTCCTTCTTCATTTTTGAAAGTTGGAAACTGTTTAAAAGACAAAATATTTGCCAATATTCTGTATTTTGTATAATTTTGCCAATATTCTGTATTTCTGTATAATTTTGTATATGTTAATACCATGTTACTACAGCCAGAGGAATTTCAGGCGCCACAGCATCTCAATATGTGTTTAACAGCATGTTTTAAGAATGCAGATGACTTACAGTGTTCTCTTCACATCTCACACGATACAAAATGATGTATACCTCAGGAACAAAGGTCTTGTTCACAGAAACTTCCCTTGACAAAAATGGTTTCTGTGTGAAGAAACTAATTACCTTAGGTGTATAATTATTTTGAAACATTATGGAATACCACTCAAACAACAGAAAATGAACCAAGACTGATAATAAAGCATCTTTGACTTATTAAAACAACTTAGAAGCAAACAGTTTTGAATGCATAAAATATTCTACAAACACATAGGTCCAAATCTTTTGTTAGAGCCAAGGAACTGGCTAGACACCAATTCTCTGTAGATTTCATAGGTTGACTTTTCATGGACCTGGGGGTTCATCTTGATGTCCCGATTTCAGTGGTGCCAAGGAGGAACTCTGAAATCCAGGGAACGATTTCCTCCTGTTTATGAGCCCTGCAGAGGAATCAAAGCACTCAGGTCAACTTCAGAATAGGATTTTGGAATCTGTATTCTAGTCCAAATGCTGGTCTCTTGGGAAAACCTGAAGAAAGGATGTCAAGCATTACCTCCAGGTCAGAGATAGAGATACCAAGATGAAAATGAGCAGGTAGAAATGATTAAGTGACAACTGTTTCTCAAAAGCTTTCAATTTTTGCTTTTCATTTATTTCTTTCTAATGTCTGGGAAATAGTAGTAATTGTATAGCAGTCCATACTTGAATTCTTTTTAAAAATCTCATGTAACAATGATGGATTGTCAATGGTTTTGTTCTATATATTTTTAAGTTAAAAACAATTTTTAAAAACCTTCATAACCTGATTCATTAGAAAAGACAAAACTCTAATGGCTTTTCTCAGAAAAGAAAAAGATGTTTTTATTTCAACATTTCTGTGAGAGATTTCTTCAAATATCACCATTTTAATTTTTATAGTCAGTTGTGGGGCCCCAGGATACAACCATCATTAGCCTATTAAAAGATGGTCATAACTATGTATCGATATTTCCTCTTAATCAAACATTAATAGTTTGGACTTGAAAATTGACAGCTTTACTCACTATCTGGATTTTTATATCATCTTTAAATTTGTAATGGGAAGTAAATTGGTAAATTAAGAGGAATTCCTGTTTTAAAATTGTCATATGATCAGAATACAGACCCATAGAAAACTGCCATAAGTACATAGAGTTGATGAACCCCAATTATTTGCTATGCGTATTTGAATCTTTTTTTAACCTTGTGATACTTATAGCCTTTGATAGCCTCCAGTGAAGTATAAAAGACAGATCTTCACCTGACTGATATTTTTGGTGAATAATTTCTTTTCCAATCTTAGTCTTTTCACATTATTTAGTTAATTTAGTTAATTAGTAATATCAGATTAAAAAATCAAATGGATTGGAGGACATTCTTTGGCAAACAGTTTAGGGAGTTCAAGTTAAGATGAGAGGAAAATATATAATTTTAGAATTTTTAGAATTATTTAGGAAATTATAATTTTATATCTTAATATATTTTATATTTATTTTATATATTTTATCTATTATAATTCTATATTTTAATTAATTTTATCTGATAATTTAGACAAATTCATAAATTCATCTGACTGATGAAGGAAGAAGACTTAGGTTCTTCTGTGATTTCTTTTCAGGCATGTAGACAGTGCCAGTAGAACAAATTCACTTAGAATCTGGCCCAGGATTAGAGCTTTAAGTATGGAAACTGAAGTAAAGGCTTTTTCTGTTTGGATTTTCTGAACCTAACTGGTATCACTGAAAATAAAAAGAAATGGAAACTGAAATTTAGCCTTTATTCTCATAGTTGTTTTTTTAAAAAAAAAAGATTGTGTTTGTTGAAGAGGAAAAATCCTGAAACTAGCACCCTAGCTGCACAAATGAGGTGAAAGAAAAGAATGTGGTTGGGTCTCTGTGGCTTAAAGACTGCTTACAAAGCAGTACGGGAATAAAATACTGCCAAGATAGAACAGTTTCATTATGCTCATTTTGTACAGACTTAAATAGCCACGGACAATGAAGAATTGTCAGATCACATGTACACAACCAATTTTGTTTGCTTGTGCATGTAACAGCCAGTGTCAGAAAAGAGAACAAAAATATAATTTCCAATATGTATGGCTAAACAGGCAGATTGAAATTTATCTGACCAGGTAAAATCATCCAAAACTTGCTGCAATTCATTTTGAGCTGCCTAGCCATTTCCAAAGTCAATAGCATCAAACAAAAACAGTGGTTCACTTTGAATACTGATTTAGAATAAATTAACATGCAAAATTTGCAAGTCTTTTGTGTGTTTGAAGAATTATAAGACTGGATATGAAAAATAAAAATCAGGCACAAGGAAAAGCTACAAAACACAAAAACAAATGGAAACTTTACTCCTTCAAACCAGAGCATGATTTTTTTTTCTTGCACTATTAATTTTGTCATTATTTTTACTGTTAGAATATTTTTAATTCTACCATGGTTTAATATTAGGGTTTGTTGCCAATAGGTTTTCATAACTTTTAGTTTTAGTTATAAAATTATATTCCTGAAGCTTTCTATGTTTGACAAGTGTTTTCCAATATACGACATATTTTTATTTAAAGGATCTATTTTCCTAAATGTTACACTTTCTGATCTATTGTCCCTTCAGTAGTTCAGTGGCCTGTGTTTTAGTGGTAAAATCACATCCTCCAGCTCTTGCAATATCTTTCAGAATGTTCTGAAGTTTTGTGAGTTCCCAGTCCAAGGATTGCTTAGGAGTCTGAGCACTGTCTGTCATTTATTATGATTATCTATCACTCACAAGCCCCTCCACATTCCATAGAACATAAAAGAAGACATAAATCTTCTCCAAAACTTTTAAAGACAAAGTAGACAGGCGATGACTGGACATATGTGCTAGACATGATAATGCTGATAAATCCACTTTTCTAATGCTCTTAGAAAGGTTCACAACCAGAGAACTATGCTAGTCAAGTATTTTTATCATTCACGTGAGTTCCTTAGTAACACAACTAAACAACCTGACAGGAATTTCTGGGTGATCTCTAAGAAGGATTGTTGAGGGTACCTTTGAAAGTAGAAGGGAAAGACTGGGCACATATTGCATTAGCAACTGTGTGAAAAAGTAGACTGAAAGAGTAAGTTGGACAGGAAAAGTGAAAAGATGAAACTTAAGCTGTAATTGGAAAGGCCAAATGAACAATGTACCCTAAATGGAATACTGGGGTGGCACAAGGAATGGTGGCTTTCCCTGCTTCCTACAGTATGGTTTTGCAAAACTTTCTGGATGATACATTGAAGAGGCTAGAGAAAATAGCCCAGATGCAGATATCATTCTTTGGTGGACAGGAAAAGGAGTCTTGATTTAGCACCTAAATAATGCAGCTAATGGCAGAGTGGAAGGAGGATAACAATCTGACCTTTGCAGTTGCTGTGACTTTTCATCCCAGGAAGGACAGGGAAGGGACTGTAATTTGATCACAATTACTGCTCCTCCTAGGCTGTTGACTCAGTCAAAGGCTCAAACTAACTATTAAGATTAAATAGGCATGAAAATAGTAATGATTGTTGGGTTTTGTCTCTGTTATGAACACTACATATATTGAAAATTCTAATAAACCTTTAAAGGCAGTGGTGTTTGCAAATGGTATACTAACAAAAACTGGTTTTAATGACTTTCTCACTTGCTGTACAACAAATAAGATTAAAAAAGCTATTCCTGTAGTTTTCTCTAAATCTTTTACAGTATTTTGACTCAGTAAATAAGATGATTGATTCTGACTCTTTTTTATGTTATTTATTGATTCTTAGCATAAGCTTCACACACACAAATACACTTTTTTTAATACAACATCAGGAAAACAGCACATAAAATCTAACACGACATAAAACGTAATTGATAAATTGCCAAAATAAAACGACTGCAATAAGGCAGCACTGTGGGTTGATCCTGGGGGTGGGGGGGGCGCTAAGCCATCTGACAAATGTTAGATTCTGCACTTCAACAAATCCTTCCAGACTGCTTGCTAGGTTCATATTGTTTTACATAGTTATTCAAATAGTCCAGCCTACGTACTGAAGGCACCTTGTGAAATCAATAGAATTTAGACTCAGTAGCAGCTGTAAGATTTGGACTCCAGATAGTGTAGAAGAACAAGAAAAAAATTATTCAGGAAGGGCATATATTTTATGAGTAGAAACAGCAATGCTAATTGAATTCTACAAAGAGACTATCATTGAAATGTGAAGAGCCTTTGAGCAAATTTATGGCCACATTATGCCTTCTTTTTGCATCCCATTGTGCTCATCTGGCTCATAATTTGGCTCCAAGATCCAAATCCTCAGCTGCTATAAATTGATGCCATTCCACTGAAGACAGAGTAGCTGCACTGATTTATAACAGCTGTGGACCAGGCTTGTTTATTCCTTCTATTTTTTTTCCAATATTTGAATGAAAATATAGCCAGAAAAGCTACTATGGTCTAAAGAGCAGATGAATAAACAGTTTGAAACAGATTCATCATGGGTATAGCATTTATATTACTTGAAGAAAAAGATAACACCCAAACTACCACTGAAAGTCAGTTAATTGGAGATTCAGAGATCTCCCTCACACTCCCTCACACTGTCTGTCATTACATCTACCATAAAGGCAGGTGCATTTATGAACCCAGTCTAACATTGGGTAATACGTTGTCTTCTGGAATCAGAGTTCCTGGTTTTATTACATTCATTTTACTTTTTTTATATCCTGGTTTATATTAATTTAGTGAATAAAAGCAGCTTGAACTAAAAAATGGAAATTAATCTCTTATTTTAAACAAAACTCAATATTATTTTTCCTTAGTAAAGTCTTCTTGAAGACTCCTGTATTTCTGTAGGCATTGTACAGCCTGAGTGCTCAGTATGAATCCCATAAATTTAAGATTTTCTATCATACCCAGAGAAAATTAGATAATATTTCCTGATAGACTCTCTGCACTCTGGGATATACATACAAAGCTATAGATATACTTAGAAGAGATACTCTAGTCTTCACTTCTCCACAAACTAATCCACAAGGCCTGTTAAGCATCAGATTGCCTCTGTCTAGGTAGCACATTGAAAGGGCCTTCTAATTCCTGGGTGGCATATCCCATTAGCACCAGTGTAGATATTTGTTTCATACTCAGAATTCAGAAAGCTGAAGGTGTATGTCAGAACATTGAAAAATAAATAATTCTGAAGGGCTTTGATTGAAGATTTCTTAGAATTTCTTGAAGAGGCAGTTATTTGGAGTATGCCAAAAAGCTATATTCAAATATCGAAGTACAGACTCAGTGACTGGCTTTGGTTTTTTACATTTTCAGAAAAAGCTCTTTTCAATGCATCACTGTCTATAGGAGTGAGTTAATTCACCAGGAGAAATTAAGGATATCAGGTTTTTTGTGACAGGTTGGCACCGTCCCAAACACAGACTGTTCACCCAAAGGATCAGAGGATATATCATTGGGAGAGGGATTTCATCGTTAAAAGTATGAGAAAGAAAATAAGTATGAAAGAAGTTTTGAAAAATGTGAAAATTGTCTGTTTGTGAAGGAAGAGTTTATTGCTTTTAAGTATTTAATAATAATTTATTATAAACTATTCATTTGTTAATACTGATCAATTAATGAATAATTAATACTTAAGTGAATGTGATTAATTGCTACATAATGATTAGATGATGCTGATTAGTACCTAAATAATGATCAGTACTGATTATTAATTATAATTGATAATAATTATAAATTCCAGTTATAATGTATCTTCAATAGAGCTATTTATCCCTTCCCCATATCTATCTATTCCTGTAGCATCTAAAGAACAGATCAGTGAAACTACAGGGAAATAAGCCTCTTGTTGTGTTTAAGAATGTGTCTAAGTGACTGCAATTTTGGGGTAAATGGATGGAATCTTTGATTTGACTGCCATATCCATTTGGATATCAAGTCTCTGTAATTCCTGTCAGAATTTTTTACCAACTCTAAGAAAACAGGAAGTGATTCTGCTGTTCGGGCAATGTACTTGCAATAATCTAAAATATTACTTTAAAATAGAAGTGTCAAAATGTCCATTAAGTTATGCATTTAGTTTCCCATTCATGAAAATAAAGGCAGTTGAACACATTATGAAAAGACTATTGTTAAAGAGTGTGATAGATGAGACTTTAAAATTATGTTTGTAGCAAAATTTTCTGAAAAATTCTACAGCCTGATCTGTTCATTGAAAAATTCAGAGTTGGCATAATAAGGTGTAAGCTCAGAATTCAACCTCAACTGCTGTTATGCAAGGATAATGTACAATTTGAGGACAAAAAAATAATATTAGGAATTTGGATCAGACCCTTTTTCAATAAGTCCATAATCTAGACGTATTTGAGTTAATATGCCTGGATCCCAGGAAAAAATATATATGAAAAGAGAGCCTTCAACAGCAAGGGGTGAATCTAAATTAGACCTACAAGCACTACATAATGGCATCTAAATTACCATTTACCTGGTAATACACAGATTCCACTGAAACTTTTGAATTTTTGATATTTAGCACTCTATCAGTGTCCAGAAACCCATAGCTTCTGAACCTTTCAATTCCCACGTAATCATGATTTGGACAGTACTCAAGGGTGAATGAAGAGATGCCAGCCTCCTGCACTGAACTGAATTTCATCCCTCTCTATATTCAGTCACTGCTGTCAAAGGTATTACTTCCTCAGGGACTTAAAAGCTAAAGACAGACATTTTCCTGCCTACAACTACAAGAAACTTCACAACCAGTGATAGACTTTGGCTCATAATCCAGTCTTGCCAAGGGAATCTGAATTTTAAGTAAGGTAAAATCTTGGCCTATCATGCAAGCAAGATCCAAGCGTTTTTGCTTGGTATTCCATGGTCATAGCTTCTCTGGCACAACTGGGTGAAGTTTCATCTTATTTCTTGTGTGAGGCCTCTGAGGGAGAGAAACGTTCACGTAAACGTAAGCAATGGGATATGCCAGCAAGCACGAGAGGTGTGAACTTCAACCTGTGGGAAGGGTCTGTCCCTGCAGGTGACCCCAAATGCCTGTACCTACTGATGGCTGAAACTCCAGGATATTTTCTCCCACACTATAAAAAACACTGCATCGAACTGCACATGCAGTACTATTCAGTGTACCTAGAGTGTGCTCACCCATTCTGAAGATGTGCCAGTTTCTCGGTGTACGAAATAGAAAGCTACAGTAGGTTATAAAAATATGATGGATGATTTAGGTGGCTGTATTCAGCTGTAAGCAGTAAATGCTGAGCTCGGCAGAAACTACTAAGGGCAAAACTGCAAGTGATTTACTAGCAATTTAAAGCACATGAGATTTGTAATGCATGAGACCCTCAGGCCCACCACTTCTCTTCAGTAATGGGAAACAATATTTTAGTGAAAAATGGCACATTTAATTTCAACCTTGTGCAATAAAATATAAAGGCAACCTAGTTTTCTTTATTTCTCATTGTATAGATATTTGCATCTTATTCAAACTGCAAATGGATGTTAAAAAAAAAAGGCAATATTAATATCCCTTGGGTGAGTTTTGTTATGAAGTAAAAAAAAAATTATTTCAGGTTAACTGACACAGTACAGTTTTTTAACCAGTAGTTTTAGTAGTTTTAACTACTGGTCTAAATTATTCTAATTTTATCTTGAGTATGATAAACTTGTGTAAGATTAACTCCACAGTGTGCCAATACAGGTGTCCTTTGAATGAAAAAATGAAAATGTTATCTATTTCTACCCAAGTACCAATATAGCTAAGTAGTTCAAATATACATTTTAATTTAAGGGGGCCAAAGTGGGTGAAGGGATGCTGACAGGAAGCTAAATACCGAGACATCAAATATTTGGTGTGACAAAGATAAACACTATCCAGTTGGGGACTTATGCTGAAGTTTTTCTGATACGTCAAATCTCAGTTCACAAAACAACCTTTAAAATATTGTTCCACTTAACAGTAAGCATGTGAAAATGGTGTAGTGGATCCTACTGTGAGTTTGGAGCACTGGGATTTTAGGTAAAAAACATCTTTTTATTTTCAAGTGCCCTGCTTGGCCTAGAGACTGAAAGGCATGTTGAACCTACAACCTTGCAACACCCCAGTCTGACCAAAATTACATTTCCACTCAGGAAAGCTAATGAAGTTTTGCCAGTTGTCCATTGGTTATTTCCAAAATGGTCGTGTTAGCTTAATTTCTGAGTTACCACCTCCTCTCTGAAAAATGCATTAATAGTAGGTGAGTTCTACAAGCAACCAGATGGTGGTCTAATGACACCAAATCCTCCCGTAGCTAGCAAAGATCAGGTACCTCTTTTCTTCTGTGGTATCAGTAGCTGAGCAACAGGTTACTCATAATCCAGGGTGTAGCTGAGTGATTTCTTTTGGTTGATTTTCTGTGCACTGTCCTAAATGTCCCACCTCTTTTGCATCTCTGCTCTATACCATACATTGACTTTTCCTCTGCTCCCATGACTCCATGGGGCCAGCTTTGCTCTCCATACATCTCATGTGTGCATCGTTGCAGATAGGATTATTTTAGTTATGAAATATTCTTTGTGAATGTAATAAAAATGTCTTGAAATACTTTTTCTGGATAGATAAATGAATAGACAAAAATTGTATCCATTCATCCACTTGTTAATGAAGATTAAAGCCCAGTAGTAGGGGTGAAGAAATAACATTTCTAGGGTTTTTTTTAAGTCTCTGGTGGAGTCTTTCCCTTACAGAAAACTTGAACCTCTTTACACTTTTTAAATCACAGCTGAACTCTGTCTGAGAAAGTTTCTAACCAGAAATACAAGTTACTTGATACTACAGGCCCTTAGACCAGCGACATGAGGCAAGCTGGAGGGAGTTAAAGCTATGAACTAGATATATATACTTTCATCCAGAATCTGTTGAAACCATGACACATCAATCATTTCTGATCTGTAACCCCAGATGTAATGCCAGTGTAAACCCTCTTTATGATTAAGATGAAAATAAAGTTGTAAAAGCACTTTCTGTCAAGAGGCGGTGTACATAGCAACTTAAAATCCAGTATCTATACAAGGAACCATAGCTGATTTTTCCCCCCAAAATTATTCCATTGGAACAAAAAAATCAAAACACAGAAGCATTTAAGAACTAATGGCTCAATATAAATCAGACAGTCAAATCTTTTCAAGAGAGTTTTTGATTTTATCTTTTTAAAATTCTGTTTCTATTTTTAAACAAAATGCCTTATTTATCTTATTTATCTTATTAAAAGATTACCTTATTAAAAGATTCTGCTGGACTTCATTATTTGGAGCAATTTAGGAGTGGTAAACTGTTTAGATAATAAAATAAATATGAAGTTTGAATAAGGACTTACCTCGCAGGTAGGGCCATGAAAGATTTTGATAATCAAAGCTGTTTTTAAAGAAGGTGTTCTTAGTAGTCAGGGTTTAATGAGAATGGGTAACATTTTACAGGACTGCTAGAAAGAAGGCTGTTATAGAAATTTGATGAGATGTTGTGGATCTTTAGAGGTTAGGGATGTTAAGAAAGGGTAGATATCACAAATGCCTGGAAAGAAAATAGCAAGATTTAGACACATTCTACATTCACAGCATGAGAAAGAGCAAGAGCTGGATCTGTGCTTTCCTTCTGTCACACACAAGCTATTGCCATCAGTCAAAGGCCATATTATGCTTTCTTTTCCCTTAGGTGGGCACAGAAAGGAAGTAGAATTTTCACCCAATTCTATCACTTCTGATTTCCCCATTTTTTAGAAACATCTAAACATCCAAGTCTTTAAAGGTGTGAAGATATTTCCTTTTGACTTCTTTAATGTAATTTCCCTTTTTAGTTTCCACCTCATCCACCGTCTGTGGAGTCTTTTTTTTTTTTTTCATTTTTATAAACAGTGTGTTTACAGCATTTTAATTCAAAGAGATCAGATTCCAGGGTACTAGAGATCACTGTTGTTCCTAAATCATACTTCAAAGGAAGTCTAGGACTAGCAAAGGATTTGAAATGTATGGAGGAGAGCACCTGCCAAGGCAGAATATTAGATGTCTTCATTTAGTGACAAATGATGAGACAGTATTGTCCAATGGCTCTTGTAATGTAAATTCATTTCAGATTATTATGGAGTCTCTCTATAGCTGACCATGATTGCATAGACATCTATGGAAAAGAGTTACTGTGCTCTAAGCCCATGGTTTTTAAGTCCATGTGGTGGGTTCTTTTAAGTAACATGGTTTTTAATGAAGACTGTTGAAGCTGTGACCATGTAGAATTTACTTTGAATAAAAATCTTTTCCATACTGGTAGGTTTCTTATTTCTTTCAGTGAGTTATACAGTACCTGACCACAGTAGTTAGCTAGTTACTGTCATTTTGTACTCTCAGTCCTGCTGAAAGATGACAGTCATATTTTTCTTGCCTGTTTCTCTGCGCTGCTGCCTGCAGATATTCTTCCCTGGGAAACTTTTATGAAGCTACTCAGAAACAACAGGCAAGGAGTTAAAACTCCATGGGAGTGCCCACATGGGACAGACCAGGGATTGTGTGCCTGCTTAAACTATTAAACTGTATCTGGCATACAGATGAAATTATGGCATGCATTATCAACAGAAACATTTCTGCAAGTGTTTGGTCCCAGGAAGATTGTCGTAGTATCTACCACAATATGTTAATTGATTTCAAACTTTCTGTCATAACAATATAGAACCAATGTCATAACGAGATGCTCATGAAAAAATCAACATTATTTTTTTTTTTAAATAGAGCAACAACAAGGGTAATAACTTCCAAGCAACAGAAAATTTTCAGATGTTTTTGTCTGAAATCCCCTTTTTATAGGGTACATATAACCTTCTGCTCTGAATTTTATTAATGACAGCAGCCCTCAAGCCTAATGCTGTCTATTTGCAGGAATGGTGTGGCAGAAACAACTCGTACCTTTCAGGGTGTGATGAAAAGATAGAGGAGAATTAAATGGCTTTTTATAACACTTTTTTCAGACATTTGAAATGATTCACACTTTAATAAAGGAGTCACTAAATGCAGACATAATAATAACCTGAAGATTTATCATTTAGTCACTGAAAGCCAGAACAAATTAAAAATTGCAAAGTAACTTTCATGTGAGAAGACTGTGTTTTTCTCTCTTCACCTACATCTTTCATTTGAAACTAAGATGTATCATGTAAGCACAGCTGAGCCTACTATTTTTAAGTTCTTGCCTTTGGGATCTTTAAAATAGAGGTCTTACAGTGTAGTATGATGTATGTTTTTGTTGTTAATTATTTTCCATTCAAGAAAAAAAAACCCAACAGTGTTACTCTATAGATTTGGAGGGAATTTGTGATTAACAAGGACATCTGTTATTGTGAAAATCTTTATTAAATAAACCGATGCTTAGAGCATAAAACTCTCTATTTCTCTGCATATGTTACAATGTTTATTACACTGAAACATGGGGATGAAAATGATCTTTTCCTCTTAGAGAAAGATAAATTGATAATAGTTCAATTTAGCTCTTAACTGTGTATTTTCCTTTATAAACTGTGAGTTTTGCCTAATTGATTTGATTTGTGTGAGTGCAGAAGAGGTGGGATGGAGATATAAACCATGCTCTTTACCATGCTGCTGAATCAAAACCTTGATCAGCTATAAAAGAAGAATTCATCTCCAAAGTATTTAGGCTTGATCAGTATGAAAGGTAGTGTCCTACATCCGTGGTTAATTATGGCTGTTTTCCATTTTCACCAGATCACTAAGTTATCCTCATAGCACCTTGGAATCAGTAAAAATGAGCCCCATGTTTGGTTTAGTAAATTATCTCTTATCTTTTCTGTTTATGCCATTACGAGAGTTTCGATAGGTCCTTGGTTAGTTCTACGGTTACACCAATAACTTTATGTAACCTCATTTTCCAGTGGAGACTTTTCTGATGAATCACAGGGCAGAACTCCCAGCATTGCCCTCCAAGTGGCTGGGACAATTCTTAAACCCAGCTTCTGTAATATGAATCCAAAGTAGTCTGAATATTAAAAAAAAAATCCCTGAGCAAAACTTTCATTAAAATATCATTCTACCTAGCTCATATAGTGTGGGTACATAGGGAGTAAACCGATAGAATGACCAACATCATTCATACTAATTATTATCCTGATTGACATGGTTAAATCTGAATGACAGAGGTGCATGGAACAGGGCAGAAAACAATTTTTTTTATTTGAAATGTATGTCAAACTCCAAATAAAAACCATTGTCTCAATGGTTCAGGAAATGTTAGCACCTTTTGTCTATTCTTACGACATTTACAAGTAATTCTCCTGGCTTTTTATTAGAATTGAAGTGCTAAAACAAAGGTCAAAATGACCTTGAGTGTTGAAAACATAGTAACCTGTACAGAAAATATTCTGTGATGGCATACTTTGCTCCAGGCCTAAGGATTCATAGTCCATTTTACTTTTGATACACCACCAAAAAGCTTTTTTCTCTTTTTTTTTTTGTTTTGTTTTTGTTTTTTGGGTTTTCTGTGTGTTATGGATAGCAACAGACAATATTCTCTTGGCTAAAATTTTTGTTGTTCTGGTGGTACATTGCCCAGGAAAAATCAGGACCTCCAAAATATCTTTCTATATTCTCTTTCCAAGTTTTTTGTTCCAGTCTGTTGTTTTCAGAATACTGGGCAGTCAAGCAAAATACATGCAGGATCCTCCATGGTTTCTTAGGCCCTTGTATAATTTAACATCCACGTGCTGCTCTTCATCCCAGCAATGACCATACAAACATGTAATCTCTTATGAATTGCTTGCATGTCATATTTTAAAGGCAATGTGAACTCAGAGAAGATGGTTTTGCCAAACAATCCTTGCTCTGCAAATTCCTCAATGACTGTTAGATGGGCAACTTTCCAGTAAATGTATTCTGAGCAAGATTAAGGTATATAGCACTTCCATTCTGTCACATCTGGAGATACAAAGGCTGGCAGAAAAACCCTACCGGTTTTTAGTGAAGTTCTGCAAGTTTTCTGCATGTTTCTGTACAAATCTAAGGCACTTGAAGGCACAGAGAGTGTTATGTTGTTAAATATCTCACTCCTTGACAGAACTCAAATATCTCTCCCTTCTCTCTTGCTCTCCCAAATACTGTATGTCTGAAAAGCTAGGATATGGTGAAAGGACAATATAGATACAAGAGCTTAATATCTTAAAGAAGCCTTTTCTCACATTAGTGAGCACAGTTCAGCCCTCATGATTTGAATCTGCAAAGGTTCAACATGTGGATAAGAAACAAGAGTGCAATTTTTATGGTTGAAATTAAATAATCTTTTCAGGAATATTTGGTGCAACTGTGATGCATGAAGTATTTAATTTTGGAATATCCAACTTTTTCATTCAACACAAAACAATGAATTGCGTTTCCTTTCCAGCTTTTAATCCCCTATGAAAATTTTTTTCTTTGTCAGGCTAGATAATCTCTCAAAATAAAATAAATTAGAGTAAAAAATATTGACTTGGTTTATTTGAAAATGTCAAAAGAATGCTATTGATATTTTCTACCTTTCTCTAATTTATCTGTTAAAACTTATCTGAATTTACAAATAATTTTGCATCTTGTTTCCTTTGCTTTCTAAAACTAGATAGTCACTGACATTGCCTTGGTCAAGGCAAAGTGAATTGGATAAAAGCTTTGTGTACACCCAAGGAAGGAGACATAGTCATGGTGTATATGGTCTTTTAATGGGAATTTTGTTCTTTAAGGTCTCTTGAGTAACTACTGCTCTCAAATTCTGAATGAGAGCCAATGCATCCTGCTTAGAACCTGGACAGACCTTGCTTGTCTCTCTTTCCGAAATAGCTGGTAGTCTTGCCTTACATGAGTAGTAGGTATTTCTTCCTTCTACCAACTCCAGTCTCTCCCATGTGTAAAAAAGTTCCCCTCTACAAACAGAATTACAAATTTCATCTAATTTTTATCATCATCCATGGTAATTCCAGGCAATTTATATACATGAACCTTCTAATTCACTTAAGATGTTTTCCTTAGGAGGATAAGAAATATTTAGGAAGCATTACTAAATAGGTCAATTCCCATGATGTTGTAGTCTCTGGATAGTCCCCCTTTTTGTACATTTAAAAACAAAAGATTTTATTACTGCATCTTTAACATGTAGAAACCTTATGTTCTCTGTGAATTCAGAAGAAGAGACAGAAATAATTAATATTTAAACTGAATTATTACCCATACCCCTCCAAGAAGATACAGCTTGAATCCAGGAAAACCATGGAGATTACTGGCAAAGCTGGCAAAGGAACCATTACCACAAGCATGTTATCAGGCAGCTGAGAATAGAGTAAGTATTTATATTTACTTAATGAGGGCAAATATTCCCTCCAATATTCTCCCAAAGGGGATATATTTCAATCTACCAATAAAGGGGATACATTCCAGAGAATTTTAAAGCATTATGGTGAATAAAAACTAATTATATAGTACTTAATCCAAAGACACTTGGCTTGGCTTCTGGCCAAATCTCTCACATAATTATGCAACTTTCTTGATGGTCTTTTGGCTAAGCTCCAGTAAAACATCAGTTTAATATCTACTAAGTAGGTTAGACGTATGAAAACTGTATCCTGCACTAAGGATGTGAACTCAGTGGTCTGAAAGGTCTCTGCTGCAGCCACTGTGTTTCCATGATACTTTTGGATTAACAGAAAGTGTTCACCCCCTAATGCCAGAAATAAAATAATTTCTTGTAAGATATGGGTTGATTTTGTTCTTCTTTTCTCATAATTAGTCACTTTCTCCAGCTGACTAAGATTTAATCTTTCATCTTGGCTCTCAGTAGAACTAGTCTGATATTCCTCTTCCCAGTTCACCACACATCAAAAACACATTTAGGGGTTCAAGACAGATAGCATTCCACAGGGCTCTCCTTGATAATGTGAGCCAAAAATACAAGAAGCACATCAGTAACTCTTGTGAGCAGTGAAAATTGTTCAGTGACCCATACATGAAAAACTGACTAAATCCCTTCTTTTCAGTCCACATAAACACTCAAATTCCATTTGCCTGCTGTTCACCCATAATAAAGGACTACAAGATGATGCACTTCTCCATGGAAGGAGTAATATGGACTGTCCTCATGCATTTATCTCACAGCAATAGGAGCCTTAAATGGTTTTATATTTCATTACACTATTACAGCTGTTGAGCTGGGCAGTGGTAATGATGAGGGTTATTTTGCCAGCCATCAACAGATGGCATATTACTGTGCAAAATGCTGCGGTGCTGTGAAAACAATAGGTGAAATCTCAGTCTAGGATGGGAGTTTTGCTGTTAGCCTGGGCAGTACTTCAGCAATTGGTTTCTTATCAAGCTAGCAATCATAAAAGTGAATTAATTATGTTCTACTGGGCAGAAAACATAAAGCCAGCCATTTGTATCAGAAACGTTGTTGTGCTATTTAAGACTAGTGTCAAATACCTTAGGTGCTCAATACAAAGGCAGTGTACAAATACAAAATACTATCCATAAAAGTAGAGGTGAAATGAATTATTTTGTGAAAAGAAACAGGTTAAAGTTCATGTAACTTGGGAGTCCCACGATTTCCCACTGGATTGCAGAAGTAGGAATAAAGGGAAAAACAGGAAAAAATAGGACACACACACACACACCCCTGCTCATTGCAGGGTGGGTGGACTAGATGATCTTGGGAGGTCCTTTCCAACACAAACTATTCTATGATTCTATGATTCTATGAATTAATATATGGAGCATACACTAGTTATGTATCATGGAAGTGAGAATTATTTTAATTGGAAGTGGACAGGACAAAATTTTGTTCTGACTTTGTGACTTTGTGATGAATGATTCAATTTCTTCAGATCTGCGTCTTCTAGCAAATATTGTCTCTAACCAGTAAAACCGCACCAGATTATATTGCTAGGGTCCAAGTTAATCCCTATTATAATACTACTCACAGGAGTAATTATGTCTTCAGGGTATATTTAAAAAAAAAAAAGACTTATACAGGTATTGACTGAAGAAACTTGGAATAATATTACATGGACCATTAAATAGCATGTGGATACCCACATAAGAACATATACCCATTTCTATAACATATGCAGCTAGATTTTTTATTTTTGTTATAGGTTAATTACCTGGAGTATCAATATAAGATTAAGACTTGTTACTAGCACATATTTTTTTATTCCACATATAATTCCTTCTCTAATACAATGAATTCAATTACAGTTTTCCCCAATTTTTATTTTTGTTACTTTGGCTTTTTTCCTTTTACCTATGCCTTTCTTTCTATACTAAAAGCATCCAGAAAGCACTATGTTTGCTACAAGTCAATGCTGAAAAGAAAAGGAAGTAAAAAGATACCTGGGATGTTATAACAGATATTGAAGATATATCCCTACTAGAAGCATGAAGATTTTTAGAACAGGAATGAAGTTTTAGGTGTGTGATGAGCGTGAGAGAAAATATTCTCTTCCCCCATGAAGCTTATGATCCAACGCCCCCAGCCTATAAACATATAGGCTTAATTTGAAGCATATGAGTCATCTCCTAGTGTAGAGAGTGTTAAGTAGTTTCCTCATGGTAGAACTGTAGCCTAGACCAGAGTGATAATAAGGCTGCGGTTTTGGTAAGGTTTCACTAGCAATTTGCTTAGACCCCTTTTCAGTGTCTATCCATTCAAGCTTTATTTACTATTTTCCTAACAAATTGCAAGTAATATAGCCCTACAGATTATACTGAATTAAACTTGACAGCCTTTATATAAATGCATTAATAAGTCTTCCCCTTTCTTCACACTTCTCCATATAGCCTGCCAAAAGAAGTAACCTCTTTGAGGAACAGATGAAGAAATAGTGAATGAAGAAATGAACAATCACAAATGTAACTAGCAATACTTGTTATCACAGTGACATTTACTGACCTCCACCAGAAGGAGGATCCATTGAAATTTTAATGTGGTTTGTACAGAAGAAACAGTAATTATAAATCAGTGTAGAATCATAGAATCATTTAGGTTGGAAAAAACCTTCCAATCATTAACATAACACTGCCAAGTCCGATACTAAACCATGTCCCTAAGCACCACATCTACATGGCTTTTAAATACCTTCAGGGAAGCTGACTCAACCACTTCCCTGGGCAGCCTATTCCAGTACTTGAAAACCATTTGGGTGAAGATATTTTTTCCTAATATCCAATCTAAACCACCTCAGATGCAACTTGAGGCTCTTTTCTTTTGTCCTATTGCCTGTAACTTGGAAGAAGAGACTGAACACCATCTCGCCACAATTTCCTTTGAGGTAGTTGTAGTGAGCAATAAGGTCTTCCTTCAACCTCCTTTTCTCCAGGCCAAACAAATCCAGTATGCAAGCATCCTACAGTTGTGTTATTGATGTGCTTCAGAATGGAAAAGGTCTGATATAGAAGTAGTATGGACGATCTAATATAGCTTTTTACAGCTATAGCTATTATATCTGCATATTGTTTCACTATGTAATGTAACCAGGCCTACTCATTCATTCAGCAGATGCTGGGGAGTCTCATTTGTGGAATCTCATTGACTTGCTGCACTTGTAGTTTAATTAAACAAAACAGAGGATGGGAGGACAAATTTCTGTGAGAACTGATGACAGGTAAATTAGAATAGAAAGTGTCAGTAACTAGCCCGAAGTCATACAGAACACATGTAGCAGCACTTGAACCGCATCTAAACGTCAAGGTCAGAAATTTTTGGTAAAAGAGTCTTACTAAGAACAAATGGACTTAACAGCCTTTTGACAAATCAAACTTCTTAGATTTATGGCAAGTCAGTGGAGATCTCCAAGCTTACAATGCCCTGGTCTTGAATATCGACAGTCATGTGGGATGTTTCACACCTGATCAGTGAAGCTGGAAGTCTGAGTTTCCTGTGGACTATAATTGTCATATCAGAAGCATGTTTACTATGCAATGTGACTGGTATGCCAGTGATCATGCTGCATCCCTGATCCTTGAGATGGTCAACAGGGAGGCAGACTAGAAGCTACAGTTTTGAGAAGCTGCACTTCCAAGGTCCATATTTGCAGGCAGAAAGACATGGAGGAGTTTCTAAGATCATTGATGTGAAGCTTGCTAACTTCCCAAGTAAAGCCTTGGGATCTCCAGCTCCAGCTACGTTAGTCTCCTTAACAGAAGGTTTTAAAACTCTTGAAATATAGGTGAAGCAACGTCCAACAGGGTTTCCAAGTCATTTCCTGCAGTACTTGAATTCAGAGCCTGCAATTCCTGGGAGAGATCTCAGTATCTTAGTTTAACAAGACAGCCTTTCTCTTGGGATTATCCTGGGCTAACAGGTCTGAGGTGCTAGTCTATTAAAATTAAATAGACAGAAAAAAAAATCCAAGAAAAGAGAATGTCAAGTGTTTTTATCAGAAATCCTGTCTCCTGGAAACCTTTGCTTTTCCGTCTCACTATCTAAACTACAGAAAACTTAATTCTATTTAACCCAGTGTGTCCAGGCTATGAATCACTCATTTACAGCCATTTCATAAATAAAACTGTAAAAAATCTATGGGAGTTACATTTGTGTTTCTGACTAACCAATCTAACAATTTTCCTTGGTAATTTTAAATAATCTGTTGGAGCTTTTTATGTTCCCACTTAGTGAAAGAGTAAGCTAATAGCTCTGAATTTTTTGTCTTAGTGAAAATCTGGGGGTTTGCAGCTCTCTACACAAACAACAGCTCATCTTGCAATATCTCCCATGTCACCAAGATAAGTTTTAATTCACAAAAGTGACATTTAAGTAACTAATACCTTTTTAATAGAAATAACTCTAAAATGAACATAAAAAGCAGATTTTTTTCCTTCAAAGTCTTCATTTACGCAGAAAATGTCATGTCAACCTTTTTCTTCTGCCTTTTCAACAAATGCTCTTTTCAAGCTCACATTTCAGTTTCATTCTAATATGTAACCTGTTCTAATCATATTTGGAATGATTCATTTTATTCAGGATAGCAAACTGCTCTTCTTAGCTAGTTCTTATTTGTAATGCCACTCTTAAGCACACAGTAGAAGAATCTTTCTCATGGATGAAGGAAAGTAGCTGCTGTCATCCACTTCTCCCACATCTCTTTTGCAGTATTTTACTTTGGTTATTAGGTGGTGCTTTTTTTCCTTCCTGATCACTTCTCAGACAAAATAATTTTATAATATTTGATGGTCTCTTATGGTAGGGGCCTAGCACATTCCAGCCTTCATAACTTATGTGTGAAGACAGAGGTCTAAGATGTATCTCTGTGTTAACAGGGTTCAGGCTGCCTCTTGCCTGATCTGGGTCCTGGAGTTGTCTCCAGGTGTGGAGGCACTGGCAATCGCAGGATGAGGAGGAGGGGTGACTGTGGAAACATGGGGTAACAGGAGTGTTGTGGACTTTCCTTTTGATGAGAAAAAAAAGCAATATCCTCCTCCTTCACCTCAGTCTTTTATTGGAACCTGTTTTTCGGCTCCTGCAGTGTCACTGGATAGGTGTCAGCAGCCCATCTCTAAGAGAATATTTTCTCATTATCGTATTCCAGCTTCCCATATACACATGCTTGAAAAGGTCCTGTCCTAATTTCAACAGCAACAATCTTGTCCTGTTTCCCATCTACTCCTTCCACACAATACTGACCTAAACATTAAAGATGGAAATAGCTTTTACAAGAATCCCTTATTGTACTATAAGGGGAAACAATTCAGCACAACATTTAAAAGTTACTACAGTTCCCATCGAGTTAGCTTTTCTCTCACACCCATCAGTACAGGTATTAATTTTAGGGAGACACTCAGAGAAACTAGAAAAATTACAGCACCAGTCACCCCATGTCATCCTATTACCTGCCTTAGACACCAAGAAAACACTGCCTGCCCTTACAATCTTAGAAAAAATCCTTGCTTCATCTAGTGTAGAAAAAACTTTGCCTTTTTCCCTCTGCCTTTTATTATTTTCCCCTGTTTTTTCACACCTCTTAAATTCTCTCATTATTTAACACTTGATCTTTATCATCTCACACTACAAAGTCTTTTAGGAGAATAATTTATTTGAAAAAAATAAAGTTAATATACTTGTTATCCAAAATCTAAAAAATTACAAAAGACCAACACCACAACAAAATAAAACAGACAAATCTTGCAAAGCTTTAGACATAACTTTCTATTGTACTTTCTATTGTAGACTTTACCAGTCTACAAAAAGGGCAAGAAGGAGGACCCAGGGAACTATGGGCCAATTATTCTCACCTCTGTCCCCGGGAAAATTATGGAGTGACTCATTCTTGATGCCATCTCCTAACACATTGAAGATCAAGAAGTTTTAGGAAGTGGTCAGCACGGATTTACTAAGGGTAAATCATGCTTGACCAATCTGATAGCCTTCTCTGACATTATAACTGGATGGCTGGGTAAGGACAGAGCAGCAGATGTCATCTACCTTGACTTCAGAGCAAGGCTTTTGACACTCTTGTTATGTCTCCCATAACATCCTCATTAGAAAATTAAGGAAGTGTGGGATAGATGAGGAGACAGTGAAGTGGATTGAGTCCTGGCTGTGTGACAGGACTCGGAGACTTGTAATTAATGGGTCAAGTTGGAGGCCTGTGACCAGCGGTGTCCCCCAGGAGTCAATACTCGGCCCAGTCCTCTTCAACGTATTCATCAATGACCTAGATGAGGGGACAGTGTATCCTCATCAAGTTCATTGATGATACCAAACTGGGAGGGCTGGCCGACACTCCAGAGGGCTGTGCCACCATCAAATGTGACCTGAACAGGTTGGAGAGCTGGGCAGAGAAGAACCTAATAAGGTTTAATAATGACAAGTGTAGGGTCCTACACCTGGGGAGGAAGAACCCCAGACACCAATATAGGTTAGGGGTGGATCTTCTGGAAGGCACTACTGAGGAGAAGGATCTGGGAGTCCTAGTGTATAGCAAACTTTCCATGACCCAGCAATGTGTCCTTGTTGCCAAAAGGCCCAATGGGATGAAGGCCCATTCCCCATATAGGGAAGAATGTGACCAGTAGGTCAAGGGAGGGGATTCTGCCCCCCCTACTCTGCACTGGTGAGGTCACAACTGGAATACTGCATCCAGTTCTGGGTCCCCCAGTTAAAGAGGGACAAGGAACTACTGGAGAGAGTCCAGCGTAGGGCAGCTAAAATGATTAAGGAATTGGAGCATCTCTCTTATGAGGAAAGGCTGAGAGAGCTGGGACTCTTTAGCCAGCCTGGAGAAGAGAAGACTTGTACCTTTACAAGAATCTAAAGGGTGAGTTTAAGGACGATGGAGCTGGACTCTTTGGTGTTTTCCAGTGATAAGACAAGAAGCAATGGGCACAAGCTAGAACATACGAAGTTCCATTCAAATACAAGGAGAAACTTCTTTATGGTGAGGGTGACAGAGCACTGGAACAGGCTGCCCAGGGAGGTCATGGAGTCCCCTTCTCTGGAGATTTTCAAGACCTGCCTTGATGCAATCCTGAGTGATGTGCTCCAGGCGTTCCTGCTTTAGCAGGGCAGTTGGACTAGATGATCTCTAGAGGTCTCTTCCAGCTCTGACAATTCCATGATTCCGTGATTCCATGACTGTGATTTTCTTGAAACCTGGAGAAAATAAAAGACAGAGAGTTGGGGGCAAAACATTAAACTGGATAAGCTCTCCTAGCTGCTTTTTGTCTTACCAATAAATTTCCATCTTTTAACTTCTCAGATAAATGCACAGGCTTTTGTTGAAAAGCACATAGTTGAACTTCTATCAGAAGGCTATTTTTTTTCTTGTCTCTTAGTGCTAAGGAAGCTGATTACTAGTCCTGTTTTATATGTGCATCCTGTTAGAACAGACAGATTAGTTGTCTACAGGGGACAGCCATATGATCTTGTTTTTTATTATTGGCATTGCTGTAGTTTATAGTCTGTCAACATTTTCATCATGAAATTAAGGCTGTTTTCATGGACTACAGTTCTTGCATCTAGAGGTTTGCCCTCCTGATATTAAATACAGTCAGGTACAGATTGTTGGGATAGTGGATCTCTGCTTTGATTCATTTTGGGTGGCTGTTTTACTCTTTCTCACACTTTTTGTATTTGAAGATTAATAATCCCAAATTAATATTTAAAAAATACTTTTTATGAAAGGAGTATTTTAAAGTGTTTCTCTCCTCCTCACTTCAGATAATCTATATGACTTCATTTAAGATAAATATGGATTTAACTGTTATTGAGAGTATACACCATATATTTAGGAAACTGGCTGGATATGTAATCATGCAATAATTAATTCCTAGGTGCATTCATTTTGGACAGTTTTATAAATAATATTCATTTTCATATGCCTGCAATTATAACACATTTTTAAAGGGATGCCATTTAGATGTCAAAGGACTGAAAGTAAACACTGTACTAAGCCCTTTCTGAAAATCCATCATTGTTTTATTATTCAGTAGTTTGTAACAGCAGTTACAAATTATTGCATCAATAAAAATCAAAGCCTGTAGCTGCAATAGTATTCTTTAAATCTGACGATGATGGGCTAGGTAGTGTAAGGGTTACCACACCCTCTCCTTCTTCCCCAGACCTGGATTAAAATTCTAGCTCCAAGCGACAATGAAAGGGAGGTCCACCTTAAAAAGCCATCATGCACCTTGGAAGTCTCAACTCTGGACTGGATGAGCATTGGGGCTGCTGCTTGGGGTGGCATCCCACACCTCTGCAGAGAGCTGGGCTGTCAGAGACAGCTGCCTGTCACCTCCCTCCGTGCACAGTTTGTATCATAAATATTGCATAATGAATATTTGTCTCTGCTCCTGTAACCAACAGCTGTCATACCTTATATTTCTATTGTCACTCAAACTCTGCCTTTAGTCCTTGCTTTGAGAGCTGAAAAAACTGTTAAAAAACACAAACAACCCTGTAGACAACATTCTGCATTCCTGGGGCTTGAATGAAGCAAAGTGAAATTTCCTTTCACTTTCTTCTGCCTTTAAGAAGTGTCACGACTCCCATGGCTCTCAGAGCACTTAGAAAATTAAAACAGAAAGTACAGTATTGGTCAGCGGGGCGTGGGGGTGGGGGGGGTGGGGGGTGCACGCTGGAAGAGGGGGCGGTGTAGATTGTGTAAATTGATCAGGACATTCGCATTTATGTTAGTAACAGGGATTGATATCCTGCTTGCCGAACTCAGGTATTTGGCTTCAGATACAGGAGCCCCACATCTCTCAGGAGTTTTGCTGGCAGGTCCCTGTACACTGCAACTGTGGAAATTACAACTAAAGGAGGGTGAAGGTGGACCAGAGAAATGAGGCCCATGTGGCTGCTGCAAGAAGATAAATCACTTAAGCCTTGCGGATGTCCAGACTTTCCAGTATTCAAGAGCATCTCCTTTTGACAAATAAGTACCAGAAATAAAAATAATTTGATGATTAATTGTTCCTGAGAAGGAAGTTGTTTTGGAAGAATCACATTCCATGGTACTCAGGACTGTAACTACTTCAAATGCAGATGGGGACATCAGGCTCTGCTTCTTCCTGTTGTACCTGTTGTCCAGCCAGGACACTTTGCTGTTAAATAATAATAACCAACGTAAGCCAGCACTCAAGCAGGTGTAACTTAGGACTCCAAGAGTAACGCCTCCACTCTCAGCCATGTGGTGCAAGAACAGCTATGTCGGTAGAGAGGGATGGAGACCACAGGTCTTCATACTAAAATGCAAGAGAGAGAAGGCAGGCTTCTGGGGCTGGGAGCAGCAGGCAGGTCCTGACATGGAGAAATTCATGCAGAGCAAGGACCCAGAGAGCTAAGGTGTTATGTATCCCAGGAGTGTGCAGCAGGAATCCTGCCTTCGGCCAGACCCATCTTTTTTCTTATGGGAACTCTGATTATAACACAGGTTCTCTACTCCACTTGTCTGCCTGCAGGTCAGACAGCAGGGTCCAGCATCAAGAATTCAAGTTTGCCCCCATTTCTATACTTTTTCCCTTTAAGGTCAAGTAGCACAGCACTTGCTGGATTCTTTTTATTCCGTTGGCGGCATTTATGCAGCTGCATCATCTATCAATATGCAATTCATAGACGTACATATTGAAAACATCTGTCTGCCTTCCATGTGGACAGGAAGCTGATCAATAGCAGCACACTCCAGAATGCATATGGTCCAAGAATATAGCATATTTGTCACAGACAAGCAATCGAATTTCTCCATTTCCATCTTTGTGAATAAGAGGACTTTGTTTCAGGGCATTCTTTGGAAAACAGGGGACTAACTCACACGTGCAAGAGAAACAGAAATACTACATGGTGAAATGGCTGCGGTATAAAATGGAAAACCTTGCGCTGTTAGAAACAACATGCATTCACATGCTTATGCAATAGAAATATTTGATGTGTTAGGACTTTTAAAGTACACAAACAGATATTCGTCCATGTGATACTTAATTAAATGGCAAACATCAGCTATTTCTGTGGGTATGCTAAGAATTAGTATTCTCTCTGTGCATTGCAGTACCTTTCTGACCTAATGTGAGGACACCATGATTTAAAGCAGAAGCACATCTAAACTATACTTATATCATTATTTTTCATTCTTTTGTTTATATATAAAGACTCTGTATGAATAAGCATGAAATACCTTTCTACCTTCAGAGGCTTTATTGCAGTAAAAGGGAAAGTTGGCATTGATTTTATTTAGATATTTTATCAATAATCATCAGGTTCAGTTCCTCAGATCTCCAACTTTCAGTGGTTCTTAATGGCTTTCCTGGTGAAAATTTAAACAGAGAAGTGGTTTCACATCATTTTGAACCAAATCGAAATATTTTGATTCATGCAAAAAATGTGTTTTATTTGAATTGTATTTATCCTATTGTGCCATATTGCTCCATGGGAATGGTAGTTTTCCCCATCCATGTGCTTGCCAAAGTAGCCTGAGTCTTTTCCAAATGATATTTTCCATCATATGGTAGGATCTGAAAGGACTGGTTAGTTCATTAAAATCTTAGAACTGTTAGTGTTTCCAGTGTGTGCTGAAGAGTAAAGAACACCCGCCGAGGACATAGTGTTTAATTATTCTTTGTTATTTGGAGTCTCAATTTCCTTAACATCTACCTAGCAGGTGTAGGTGGCACCATGTGTGCTACTTTCCAAAAGCTCTGCTTTTATAGAAGATCTCCCATATGCATCCCATATCTACAGTGTATTTCAGAATACCTCCTTGCCTGAATAATTCCCTTCAACCTACTCAATCTGTGGCTTGTTTGTGAAGAAGCAGCAGAGGGAGGAAAAGAGTAGTCAGGCTGACCAATATATATTCTGTTCAGAAAGAACAAGCAAAGAGGATTTCTAACAAAAAAAAAAGAGATTTGAATGTTTTCATCTGTTGGGCCAATGCTCTTCTGGTTAAAATAAAATAAAATAAAATAAAATAAAATAAAATAAAATAAAATAAAATAAAATAAAATAAAGTGTCAGGTTTTTTTATAGCTTGCACAGGTAAAAGAAAGCAAAATGAAAAGGGAGCTGTGCTATTGCAAGTGTACTATATTAGAAAATTGTCATTGTAGGCATGGGTGGATTGGATTTATCATTGTGTTTAGCAAAACAAGTTTAGCAACAGCTGTGTTCTAACTCAGAGGAGTCACCTAAATCCCACTTTCAGTCGGCTTCAGCTTTGTCTCTGGATTTTCTATAGGAAGAAAGATAATGTTGTGAGAGCTGCAATGGCTTGAAACCATCTTCCTTGACTAATAAAGACATTGTTCTAGCTTTGTAGTTGCTTGGGGCCCAGGGTCATCTGAGGAATTCCAGGAGGTTGCTGTTCTTAAATATATTTCTTATCAATAAATATTTTTTACCAGAGAGACATACATTGAGTTATTTTTATTTTTTTCCCTGATCTAACTCCCATGAAATGTAGAAACATAAACAGGAAAGCCCTCCTGCTTTTCTAGGAGTTTCCCAAAATGTCACCCAGAGCAGGACTCCACAAAGGTAAAGCTGGAAGAGGCAGTTCTAGGGGTCACAGTCTGCTGAGGGGCAGTGGCATCTCTGGGTGTGTGACCTACCTGCCTCACTTTCAAGGCACAGAGAGAGACCATAAGGAGCATGGTTTCCCATATGGGACTCCTTATGGGAGCCCTTATGGCACTCCTTTATGCAAAGGGAACTTCAGGCTGCTAGCCAAGCTTGTTTTCTTCCATGTAGCATCATCAAAATGCAAAAGCCACGGCACAGTTGAAAAAGAATCCAGAAACAGAACACTGAACGATATTAAGCTAGGTGCTGTTTGGACAAACAGAAAACTCCCAAAAAAATAGTGAAGTTTGACATTTAGAGCCACCTCTTCCTTTTTTCTTTTTTTTTTTTTCTTTACACTTGAGTTATTTTGTTACTTAGAATATTTTCTTGTGACATATCTAAAACCAGCTAGACTTTTAAAACAGAAATTAGGTTTTGATCTGACAGAGAGGGCACAAGAAAAAAAGTGTTTGAGAAATGTATTTGTCTAAGAAAACCCATGAGAAAATATGAGCTTCTAGAGTAAACATTAAGTCAAGCTTATAAAACAATTGCAGTGACTTTTCTTTAGCAACTCTTGCCTTATGCTTGTGCTAGTTGTTGTCTCCCACTCCAGCCTCTACTTCTGAAGAGGAAGGAATGAAAAATACTTGCTGAACAACTAATTTATCAGCCTGACATTACCATCTATCAAGAAGAGTGGCCTGCTGTTAGGAAAATCAAGATTATTGGTTCAGAGTTTTTTTTACTTCTTGTGAAATGAAGGTTAGTTTAACAATATACGTACCTGAGAGATGTTCTGGGCATTTCAAGCCCGAAATCCCATACATCACTTCTTTTTCTGCAGTCTGCTGTGGTGGTTGGTGTCTTCATTGACTCTCTCTGACAGCCTCTCTCTCTCTTTAGTAGCAGGCTAGAGAGCCCATTCAAAGCAGAAAGGATTTGAGTTTCTTTTCTTTCACAAGCTATGAAGCAGCCTACTGAAAATTTGTAATGTTTTTAGGTTAATCTTAGATCTTATGATGCATGTTTCAGTATAGCACATTAATAAGTGTTGCAGACTCAAATATCTCAGGGCTGATGGCAGAGACCATGTAAGCAGCCACATACAGATACCTCCATTAAGTGTCCTGCTGTTGAACTGCAATTCAGCAGCTGGAAGCCTTGCAGGGTAACGCACTTTTCATATGGCATATGGCAGTAAATGACTATGAGTGGGCAAGTGAATTTAGCCCTACAGTGAATGAGAGCTAGTTTCTAAGTAAAAATACAACAAATAAAACCATAATGAACCAGAATTAGGCTTTTTCCCAAATAAAAAAAAAATAATAATCAGCAGTCCAAGGAAGTTATTTTTTAACCTCTCCAATAAATAAATTCAGTGAAAGTTCAAAAGCTACAGTCTCTCTCTGATCTTGCTGCAAACCTTCAGCTGATGTCTTTTTTTATTGTGGAGGAATGGTTGTGTATACTTTAAATTTACACATTTATGACCTGAAGAACTTATTTGATACATAATTCAGAGTCCTGTGCAATCAACGATCCATTCTGCAGCATAGCGAAATATGGACGGGTCTATTAATGAAGAGATATAGCTGTGTAACCACATTCAGCCACTTTGTATGTTGCTTGTATGATAATATTTAGTGGAATGATAATATCCATCCCTTTCAAACCTACATCCACTGAATTCAAAGTAGAGGGAATTTGCACACTGTGTCTTCACAATCATATGGATGGAAGACCTGATGGCTTGCCAAAGACTTCACAACATGCCGCTCAGTAATGAGACTAGAATTTAGCATTTCCCAGTTTGTAGTTATATTAGTTATATTTCAAATACTTCAGAAAACAGGAATTTTTCTGGTTTTCTATTTTTCTTTTTTTTTTTTTTTAATTTGGCCTTACCAGCTATATGAAACATGCAGCAAGACAGTTACAATCTGGTAAGACAATATAAGATAAGAAGATGTGAAAATATGCATGTAAACTGGAGGGCAGCATAGAAGTAGATGATGCTCTTGTAGTACATTCTGCTCTAAGGGAAGACTTACAGATTCAGAGAATATGATCATATGGCCAAGGGTCATGGCTCAAAACTATATGGTACCCTATTTAGTTTAGTTTAGTTTAGTTTAGTTTATTATTTTTTCTTAATCATGTTTTCAAGAACGTTTTCAAGAACTGTTGAACTGTTTCAGGACATGAGACTTCTCTGAAAACATGAGCAGCTTCTATGTACCTGCCTGCTGGGCTTGGCAGGTGATGTTGGCAAAACAAGTGGGTCATTGAGTTTGTGAGGAATTGAGACCTATCTGTCATGCCTAAGAAGTCAGCAGCTTTTACACCCTTCCACTTGGAAGACTGACATTTTTTCCAGTGCTTTTTCTCCAATATGAACAGAAAAGATGGTATTTCATTCGCGTGTGAGAAATTTTGATTGCATCTGCCTTGGCCTTTTATAATTTCACTTTGAAGTGTTAACATTACAAATAAATGAAAAACTTATAAGTGTGTAGTGTGTAGGTATTGTCTGTGCATAAGTTTTATAAATGGTTTACATTGTACAGAAAGATAATGTATATTTCAGTATACAACATTTCCACTCTTTTGTCCCTCAATATCATTAGATGCTGAGCGTGGTCTCAAGTGCTTCACTTCCATAATGTGTCTTTGAGGATTCTTCTAAAAGGCAGTTGCAGAAGATGTCTGATAATTATCATTGCTTCTAACAAAAATGGTTGTCCTTGACTGAAGAATCTGTCAAATCAAAGGCTTGAATGGGTGCCATCACGGTGTATGCTGATTTGTATGACTAATGGTGCAAGTGTAATTTAGACTGCCCATACAAGATGACATTTCACTAACCACAAGACATTCACTATTTGCTAATTACAACTAGCAGGTTCTTAGCAGGCTGATGTTTTTAATTAGAGCTTATGCACGAGGAATTTATTTGGGGGTTTTGGTTGGAGGTTTTTTTAAAATGTTTAGAAGTTAGACAGTGCCCTCTCCTGGACATAGGCTCCCATAACAGTAGTTTGAAAAGTTGCCAATTAGAGAAAATGGACAGAAAAACAGTGTGTTGCTCTTCTGAAGGGATTTGCTAGTTTCAAGGAAGTACACTTTGTTGTGGTCCTTCCTTGCATTCTGCTCTACTTGAAAGCATACTGTGTAACAAAAATTGTTCTCAGTTTAGATGGCAAAGAGCTTTCGATTAATTTAACTTGAACCCAGTTGGCTAGAGTTGGCAGTGCAAGTTTATCACAGTAAGCAGCAGGAATATGTAGCGCTCTACATTCCAATTTTTACAAAAATCAGCTCAATACACTAAGAGCGTATTCAACTTCAGAAATAAGGGTGATGAAGAAATGTGCAACTCAAGCTTACTTTTTAGGTGCTCTTTTACATGTCGTTATTGCATTATTTCACAGTGAAACATGATAATTATAAAGAGAAGTCAAAAGTGTCATTTTTATCCTTTCTTAAAGGTGTTTTGGGTTGGAGGTTTTTTGTGGGTTTTTTGGGGGGGAGGAGGTGTTAATAAAACCAGCAACACTATGAGTTTCCCTTAATTAGATTAGAATTATCTTGTGCCTTTGGACTTTGCCAGAGTCCATAAAAAGAGCAGTTTATCCAGGACATAACTTGAGCCAGAAAATTGTCAAGAATTTACAACGTCTCACAGCAAAGGGGACAGAGAGAGGGAGATACATATTTCCCTAGTAATTTAATTTAAAACAGAGTTAATTTAAAATGCATATTTAAATTCCTTCAAAGATAGACTATAAAACTGTAATAATGCAGCATTTACAGGAAAATTTAAATTAATGGCATAGAAAACATTACATATCCATTCATCAAACTTTTACAGTTTTCATATCACTTCAATAGTTTTTCTCAGCACAGAAAACACACAGAAAACACATAGTTCTGTAGGATTAGTTGGGAGTGATTTCTATTGACTGGATGAAATGTTATTTTATACATCAGCTTAAACATGAAGCAAAGCAGCTGTTGTATTTATTTATTTAAATTTTGCATGCTTTCTAAAAGTCTGCAGACTTCTTAAAAACAGGCTGCCCATGCAGGGCAGTAGCTCTGTGCCAAACTAGGCATCCTCTCACTGCTCACTTCAAAGGTGTGCTTCCAGGGAAAAATACAGCCCATCCTACAGTGTAGACTCGCTCATATGAGGCATATGAAGCAGAGATCAAGATGCACTCCCAAAATATCCTGTCCACTCATAACATTGCCCTTCAGACAGCCTTTGCCCATTACTTACATATACCTGCAGCTTTGAGTGTCTCTGCTTCACCAAGCCAGCTCCACTGACCCCTGCAAAGAGCTTTGAGCTCTGGAGTAACAGACCTCCTTATTAATGGTAACAGTCGGTCATGAGCTGATCACTGAATCTTTCTTTACGACCTGCTAATGAACTTCCCATTGGCTTATTGTGAAGATTGGTCAAGGTAGACACTATAGGCAATTTATAGCTGAACACCCACACGCTAATGGCCTTTGCTCAGCAACTGTAATTGACGCAGTATTACTAAGAGACATTGTATCCCTCTTAATTTATTTCTCAGGTGTAAATATTTCATGTTGAATGGAAACTTAGGATTCAGTGTTTAAAAATATGACTACATGTTTCATTAAGGGGGAAAATTTCTTTAAGAATTTAATGAGGAAAAAAGCCTTAATCATACAAACTTGTTTTTCTGACTCTTTTTGCCCTTAACGAAAGATGTTTATTTTTAAAAAACAAGCCTATGCACATTAATATTCAGCTGTAAAAGGCTCAGTGGCCTGCATAGTGCAAAAATCAGCTCTCAGTAGGTACCTGTTAGCTGCAGAAGCCAGGAGAGCTTTGATGGCTCAGTACCTGTGGTGCCTAATATCTGTGATTCTTGGATAAGTTGGCCAGAAGCTATAGTCCCTCTAGCTGTGGTCTTGCTACCTCTTAAAAGCTAAAAAGTTTCAGCTGGGCCTTGACTTGGTAAGAAAGCTTGAGAAAAAGCCCAAAAAGTGACAGTGATGTATTAGGTATCACTCTTCCAAGATTGGTAGATAATGCCATAGGGGTTATCCAGTTATCACAGGACCTTGCTTTTGCTTTAGATGTGCAGGTACTTTCTCCTGTTTCGAGAGTGATCAGACTCCATCCCTGCTGAGGCTACTAGGCATACATGCTAGATTGGATGGCTGTGGCCAAGATATTAATAATCCTTTAATTTTGTATTTTCACTTTCACATGCTCACAAATATGATGGAAAACAAACAAACAAAAAAAGTATTTCATTTATATTTGCTATGCAACTACTATAAGAAACTGGAGTTGCATCTCTTACAATGTCCTGAGCATAAGCAGAAAGTTTATCATATTCCACTACAGGTTTTCATGCACTTGACACACATTAAGCGGTGTCCCAATGCTCATGTCATTCCTTGCAAAAGGCTTCAAGATTGCAAAAATCATTATTTCCAGCGCTTTCAAATGACAATTCTTGAGCTGTGTAGAGCTTGAGGATGTGACCTGACCATTGCTCTCCAGAGTGTGGAAGCAGGAGCTGCGGTTGTCTTTAAAAGAGAGTTTCTGCACTCTTACTGAGTATCTTCAGCTCCCCTTTGATAACTTTGCTCTAAAGAGATGAGATTATTAAAATGTCTCATTAGTCAGAGATTCAATTTCATGCCTTTTGATTACAAATAAGACCCTCCTCTCCATCCTGGTTTCAAATTCTGGGTTACTGCTGTCTCTCTAGCAGGCACTTCTGGCAAAGAGTGTGGCACCAACTGAAATGACTAAAAGCAACTCAGCTCCTTAACAGCTTGAGAAACCACCATGGATGGTACTTGCCTTTAGGTTGCACATTTTGACTACAAACATTTGATTCTGCACCTTTTATGTCATGGATGTGAGAGTTCAAGCCAGACAGAGGAACTAGATGCTTTTACAGAAACCCACAAATCATTTCAGACAAAAACCACATTTATTTATAATTCTCATCTTCTTGTTATGCAGCATCCTGCATTTTTTTCCATACTAAAAAGTGAATAGAATTTTCAAATATTAATGTCATATGTTTGAGAAGGACTAGGTCTTGACCCAAAACAGTGTATTTCTAAGGAAATTTGTTGAACCCAGGTGGACTTCTCATGGCATTTCAGTACAGAATAAAGTGGTACTACCAATATACCAATTACCAATTTATTTTTTTTTTGGGGGGGGGGGGGGGGGGGGGGGTGGGTGCTTTTTTTTTCTTTCCAGGAGCTGTGGTCAGTAAGCTTTAAAATCCTAAGACCAAAAATTGAAAGCGTAAATAAAATATTAGTTTGGTCTCAGCTGTAATATAAACTCCAAGAAAATACTCTCCTCAGGGGGGAAAAAACACTCCTTAAATCACAACACTTCCTTAAATCGCTGTGTAATTATCCACTAAAGAAATGCACATAACAGTGTAGAAGAGTTGGTACATGTTGACACAAACGTCTTTACAGCAGTGAATGGAAGATCTTTAACTATGAGGCTGTCCTCCAGTTAGTTTTATCCAATCTTACCAACATACAAAATGAGTGCAAAGTACTGTTTCAATTTCTGTATGTGCTGAAACCCCAAAGCCAAGTGATACTAACACAATGTAAGACTACACAATGAAAATAAACCAAAGTGAAGGCATATTGCATTTTTAATTTTCACTATAATGATTAGATAATTAATGCTGCACATGTATAGAATTTCTGCTCCTTGCTGCATGTACCTAATGGTTATTCCCACTCATGCGGTAAGATGTGTCCCACAATGTACAGAATGAGTTCTTTTTTCAGGTGTCAGTGTTTAATACTGTCCTGCAAAGATAATGTCACATCTTTCTACTGCCTGTCCCTCAGGACAAGGTACCCCATATGAATCATCCCGGCACTTTGCAGAAACCATTGCAAAGCTGAACTAATACAGATATGATTGCACATCTGTTTTACCTAATCTTTATCTGTTTTACCTAACCTTTACCCATTTTCAGTGAAAACACGGAAATCTTTGGTTTGGTTAGCTCCTTTTGAATAACATAGTCTTACCAAACACAGAAACTTGGTGAAACAACACAAAGTGGAATCCTGTTCTTATGCAACATTTAATTTCATTTTTATTGTATTTATTTTCAGAAAATACATTTTAACATTATTGGCAAGACAAGTAGATACTTTTGGATGTTTTCAAGGGCAGCTGGAAATTGAGGGTCTCTACAGATTATTTTTTTACATCAACAAAAACAACTGATTCAAAAATAAAATTATTTTTATAAATTTTGTAGTAACATATTTTCTTGCATTCTTTATAACAGGTGGTTCTGCTAATCTAACCTGCCGAGCTTTCTTTGGATATAGCGGAGATGTCAGCCCTTTAATCTACTGGATGAAAGGGGAGAAGTTTATTGAAGATTTGGATGATAGTCGAGTCTGGGAAAGTGACATCAGGTAACAGAAAAAGTATTTTATTTTTTCAGTTAATACCTTTTTTGATAGTTAATGTAATACTTGTTATAACAGACAAAGTCGGGAACACTTTGGGTCTGATCTCTGTTTTTACAACATCCGCTCTTTACCTTTTCAACTCCATCAGCAGAGAACAGAAAATGCACGCCTCAGCCAGATCTGATGTTAAAGAGCTGCAAAAGCAGAATAGCTGCTCGACAAGTACCATAGTGTAACGGACTGGAATTTGCATAGTGACTTTTTCAAACTGAGGCAGTCTACAATAAGAACCATTAAGGCAGTTACTGAGATGAAACAAAGGAAAATAAATAGATCAAGGAAAACAGCTCATAAGAATCTTTTGATATATGGAGCTTTAAATAGAAGCCGAAGTCTGGCTTCTGTTTTGAAATGTTTTGATTTCTTTGCTTCAAGAAAAAAACTGAGTTCCCTGGGATGCTGTCTGGCCTGTGAGAGCCAAGCATCCTGTTATGTGGGCTGCTTATATCTGCTGAACTACTTGTTTTAGAGAGGATCTGGAAATTCACGTCATCTACTTTTACTGCTCCTAAAAGTGCTGCCTCATTTGGAAATTAAGAAAAAAAGCAATTTTGTATTGAGAATTATATGCCTGACATAGCGTACCAACTCCTTTCCCATTTGAAGTATCTACTTGGATCTGAAGAGATTCCTTTTTCATTTATAATTCTGTATGTGTGTATATCACTGTGTCTATATATCACGAATAAACCCAGATATGAAGGCAAAAATTAAATGTGTGTTACAAAGGAAGCTAAATAATCACAGATTTGTTAACTACAGTGATTGTCCATAATAGAAAAGAATGAGCTTGTTTACACTTCACTTCTTACATAGGAGTTTACAATCTCATCAAGAGACATGAAGTCATGCTCTTTTTCAGCTTAACCTCTAACTTCTTTGGTGTAAACAAAGTAACAGACATCAAATTCAAGAAGGAAGAAGGCCACACAGACTTTCAAGCACATCTCCATGTCCCCAGACATAGGCAAAATGGAAGCATAGTTCACCCCAGTGTACTTCAAGTTTATTCCATAAACCTCAGGACCAATACACTGAACGGTACACAGCAACCAGAACAGCTCTATTTCGCAACTAAAGCTTTTCCTAAACCCTTTAGCCAGACACTTAGCATTCTGAAAGCTGAGAAAAAGGTGATAAGAACCCCGTTAAAACTTTCTTGTTTTGTGGAAGGAGGATTCTACTTCTTTTGTCAGGTGTGAGATGAGGGAGCAGCCTAGAGTTGTTTTTCATTTACTTTGCTGGGTTTCTAAAACCGTTGATGGGCATGCTAAGAGACAAAGAAAATGATGTGAAGACAGGTGGAGTCTTAGGTAGGAAGTGTTTTGCTTTATTTATCATCTGTATGAACGAGCAGCATCTGGCATGCCAGTTCTTTCTACTGATTTATAATACCCAGTCAAATTTTGTAATACATCCAAGAAATATTTTTTCAGGCCCTGACATGAACATGACACGTTAAAGAGCCTCAGAAAGTGCACAAATAGTGTTTAGCCCAGACTTCTAGCATGACCCTGAACCCCAAAACAACTATTTACACTTTTCTCTCTTCCAACATTTCAAGACTTCACATACTGCTGATCAAGGTTTCCATCAGAGTGTGCAATAATATGTTATCACTGTGCATATCATCTTGCTTAAAGAAGACAATTGACTGAAGCTCTCATTAACATTTACAAAGCCAAACCTCCTCATTAGAAGTGAGGAAGAAAAGGGCATGATATAATTTAATTAAGATTTCATCAAACCATAGCCAAATTTGAAGCCAGAGAGTTGTGAATTGTAAGTAGCATTATTATGTCATGATTATCTAATGCTCTGCTATGATACAAGTAGCATAGCAGCAATGGTTGCTTTATTCTCAGGGTTCTCAAGGAACATCTTGGGGAACAGGAGGTTTCCATCTCATTGATTCTTGACTCAGTGGAAGAGGCAGACCTGGGGAATTACTCGTGCTACGTTGAGAATGGAAATGGACGCCGACATGCCAGTATTTTACTACATAAAAGGGGTAAATATTCAGCTTTTATCCATGAAATGGTACATCATAGAGGTGGTCAGTTTGTAGAGCTTCCTTCTTATGCAAGCACGAATTTTGGCTTCCTGAGATATTAATAGGCAATGATTACTTTCCCCCAAGCTTTTGTACAACTTTCAAAATAAAACAGAAAGGTTGATGTTAATTATGATTGTCACTCGGAAAAATACAGCAATACCTTTTACTTATATTTATATAAAAGATGCATTTAATAATTCATGAACTTTAAAGCTGATAAAGGCTTGAGAAAGGAAAAAAAAAAACCACAAAAAAAAATGGGAAACCAGAGGTAATACAACTATGATAATTTTCTGTAAGAAATAAAATCAACTATTAGGAAAGTTATTCCACTTCTATCAGAAATGCAACCTAAACCCCATGCCAGGTGAATTCCTACATAGCCTGACTATGGATATTTTCCTTCTAACACATTTGTTTAACACTAACATTTCTGAAATGAGGTATCATAACAGAATCTTCTAAGGACCTTCCTGTTTCTACTCGCCACTCACATCCCATGTCTCCAGCCTGCCTAACGGCCACAGCCATCTCCCATGGAGATAATTATGGAGAGGTGGAGAATCTCTTGCAAAGCAAGGTTCCCAGATCCACTTTGTTCACTTTACCTCCCAGAGGGTACACCACATGCCTGGGCTTGACGTTTCTCATCCTCATGCAGCATCCTGCTGGTTTAAGAGAGTAAAGAAATAATCAGGAGCAGTGTCTGTATTTCATTGTCATTACTGTGCTTTTTTTAGGTTGTTTGTAAAGGTAAGCAAATCAGGTTCTTACTGTGGTGCTGAACTATTTGTAGCATCTCAATCTATATCAAAGTAGTGATGTCTTCCCTAGTTCTAGTCTTGTAGCATACAAAGCCTATCTAAGTTTAAAAGGAAGCCATCAATTAAGATAGTGTAACTCAAGTATTTAAATGTATTTTATGTACCTCCAATTAATTTAATAGAACTAATCTGGACCGATTTTTCTGAACTTTTGTCATTGCTTTTTAAGAGATGCAGATGTAAATAACCAGATGCTTAGCCTGGCATTTGCCATATCTTCATGAATTTACTGAGATGGGAAATTAACTAACCTCAACAATTTACCAGCTAGTAGTCATATACTCCAGAGACATTTGAACCCAGAGAAAGAGCTTAACCCAAAAAACACGGAAATCCAATGTCTTGTCTTTAATAATGAAATTAGTGCATGGAACACTGAAAATAAAGATTTTTTTTTGTTAAGGCTTAGAATACTTTAAAACCAAGACTTAACTAACTGATGTGCATTAAGTCACAGGCTGATGGCGAGTCCTTATTTTCCCTTCCGTACAAGCAGAAGCTCCAAGACTGACAACACATAAGTTTTTTCTCTTCTGTGACCACCAGCTTTTTAATCTAACAGTGTGCATGCATAAATTTTACAAGGGTCTACTTTCCTTACTCCCTTTCTTGGAGAAATCCAAGAAACATGTCAAACACACTACAGTATGTGGCCTCATGATGACATGCTTAAGAGGAAGTAATCTCAATATTTAATTGCCCTTATAAATAGTAAAATTCTAAAAATAACAAAAAAAACCCCAAATGTGTTTTTTTTCCTCTTTAAATAAGGCTGAATCTGAAACTGTGATTTGGAAACAAAATCTGGTTTGCCCTCAAAAAACAAAAGGTACTTGGTACAAGCCTTCTGCATACTTTGCATGTTGACAACTGTTTCAGTGAAATGATAAATTAACCATGACAGATAAAAATTTGAGCTAGTCTCTCAGGTCTCCTAGGAAGAAAAGCTTTGCACTACTTGATTATTCTCCTATATATCACCATGACAACATTTCGGTTTAGGTTTCCTTGTTTAGATCCACATTTAGTCTCTGCTAGGAATGAGTTAGCAGTTTATTAATTTCTGATTATTGGCTTACTTAGAACAATTGAGACCTAGCTGTTAGGTAAATTTGCTTCCTGAACACCGAGGCGCTTGCAGAGGTATTAGTTTTGGCTGGATTTCTAGTTAGTGATCTTTTTTTCCAGCCAACAAAAATGCTGAATCTGGAATGTTCACTGGATACCTGAAAAAGAAATTACAATCCTTCTTAAACTTCGTATGTAGTACATTATCACCAGGATCAGAAGAGACAGGAAAGCAGAAAGCTCTGTTACTGAACAAAGAGCATTCCTGGGAAAAGAGGTATTTAGGGCTAAATGCTGCAGTGGGCATTCAGTTACAAAATTTAAGCCTTTCAAACACCCCTGCAACAGCTGTTTCACCCTGGTCAATATATTCTCTGTAAACTTAAACTTCCATGATATTTGAAAAGTCGTGGCAGTCAGGTGAAGTCCCTGCAGACTGGAAGAAAGGAAACATCATACCCATTTTTAAAAAGG
>JAOQGH010000001.1:121160130-121244238 GCA_025769975.1 Gallinago jamesoni | reverse complement strand
GTGACTGCAGGGGGGTCGGACTAGATGGCCTTTGGAGGTCCCTTCCGGCCCAGATGATTCTATGATTCTATGATTCCAGGGAGAGCTTTTGGATATGCCTGCAGTTACACAGGCCTTGAAAGGGCAAGAAGTTCAGAGCTTAAAACATAAGCAAAAACCCGGATGCATCTTCCTCACTTTTCCTGCCAGCTAGCCCAGCAAGGATAGGCACTCACTTCACAGAAAATACAAGCAGGGTCCATCCGATAGTAGATCCCAACACAAACCAGTGCCTAGCATGCTCAACCAGGGAGAGAGGGCTTCTGCTCTTTCCCTGACATGGCACAGGAATGGAAACCCAGAGACCCCCCTTTCCAGAGAGGAATTTTGAGGGAGGAGCAGAACATGGCTCCCTCAGACTCCAGCGCTACTTGTGCAAGAAGAGCGAACCCAGTTTGGGCATACAACACTGGGAGAAAGCTGGAGCCACAAACACTTCCCTTTAGCCCAGATGCCAGTGCTCTGCAACTCGGGAAGTTGAGCCCCCATCTTCTCCTGATCTTCTTTTACTTCTGAGTGTCAATGAAGAAAACCTATTAACTATGTTTTTGTGCAGCCAGATAACCATTTTTAGGCTGCTAATTTTCCTCAGACACTGTGCGTAGGGAGCATTTAACTCCAAGCTAAAGGCAGTAGAACATTTTGAGCATGACAAAGCCAATGCTGTTTCCTTTTCTGGTCCATTCCCACAAATTTTGTCTAAAAATAATCAGAAAAAGAGAGAGAGATCAGAACCCAGGAGATTTAACTTTCATTCTCTTCTTCCATCTGTTGGCCAAATCTCTTTCTATCATCTTTAAAACAATCAAGTTATTTTTGCTTTTGTGTGAGAAAAAAAGAATCTACTTGCTATAATCTAAGGCTGATTTTGTTATTTATTGGTGATAGCTATCATTGATCATCTGTTGCAGTTACAGGTTAATCTCCAGCCAGGTAGAGGAATCTTCTAGAAATTAATTTTGAGAGTCATACTGACAGCAGCTAAGCACAAATTTATTAACGGTAGACTACAAATTTCAAATGATATAAGGGGTGGATCACACACTATAATTCTATTTTTTTTCACAGGTTTTTAATTCAAGAAGACAAGCCCATAGTCTATCTGTGTAGCAGACAAAAATATAATGCATAAGGAGAACGGATGCTTTTGTACACTGTTATGTATTGAAAAGTATGACTTTCATGCTGGATCAAAGCCTTCATAGTTTCATTTAATCATAGACTATGTTGGAAATACAGGTTATTATCTAACAATGTGATTATTTTTTTGGAAATTCTTGCCTGTGGGTCTGCAACTAAAATTCTAAATTAAAAAAAAAAAAATCTTGACATTTTTTTAATGTTATTGCTAATATTTTAAAAGCTTCATAATATACCTGTATTTTTCATGGGACAGACAACAGAACTAAGAGCAGGTAACATACTTTATGCACTTTTTCAAAGTATTTCCTTCCCTTTATTTTAATTTTCTTGGTGCTGTCAAATTTTCTGTCCTGGGCCTCTTTTATGTTTTAAGTTTGTTTTCCTCTGTCATAGATCTTCTTAAAGGACATATATGGGTCTTTTTGACTATAAGCTCATGAGAGATGGTTAAAACAACTTTTTTTCTGTTGGACCAAAAAAAGACTTTCACTGAAATAAATTGTTCAGGGGAAAAGATTTGAGAATATATGTTTGATATATGTTAAAAAGAAACAAGTTAATATTTCCTGTAGGAAGTGCATCTTGAGGAAATCTACAGTTGGGCAGGCATAGTTTAAACTCATAGTTTATTAATGCAAAAATGCCATATGAATATTTCCTGTACAATTTAATAGTAAATTCTGAATAACAAGTAATTCTGAATTTTGTTCATACAGTTATGAACAATAACGTCATTGCTGACAAACACCTTAAATTACAGTGTCATTCACATAATAGTATAAATCTGGTTTATTACTTAAGGACTTGAATCAGTTAAGTCTTGGATCTCATGAGCATTTTCAGGCACTAAGACATGATTTTACACAGTGATACTCATGAGTGATAATAAGACTTAGAAAAGACACTAATTCTTTTCTAACCTCTGCAAAGAAACCACAGGTGCTATAGCTCCCTTTGCCATAAAGTTTCATGCTTTTGAAATTTCTGAATGGGATCTCGCCATGTGAGAAAAGAGAGCAATGAGTTTTATATTTACACTTCTGTTAATTGGTCCTAATTACTTGAACATTTCGACAGATCTCTGAGTCTCAGTGGAAGCAAAACTGTTGTAAAACTCTGACCCATTTGGTCAGTTAAGATCTTACACGTGGATATCTTCTAGTGTATAAAGCACTCAGTTTTTATTCTGCACTGCAAAAAAAGCTTTTTGAAGTTCCTAACCAGGTTTTAGAATTGGAATTGAAATTTGATTTGATTTGATGGAAATTGATTTTTCATCTCCCTGTGGTCACTGAAGAAACCTTCAGGTTGTCGTTGGGCTGAGCAGTGCAGAGGGTTAGTCAGCAAGAGGTTCACGACATTGGGCCAAAAGGCCAATAACACCTCCCTTCCCGTACCAAACCTAACCAAAAGTGGCTGCTCTTTTTACACTCAATCAGATCTAAAATCAGTAGATTTGTAGAATACTAAAGACTACTGCCTGACAGAAACTCTTGATAAGACCATTTTCTTCATCAGTAAGGTTTTTCTCATCCTTAGAAAACTGGACTAAGACATCTCCAGTACAAAGGTTAGTTAGATTCCTTAGCATGTGCCTAATTCTAACTTTTCTCTGACAAAGAGTCAAACAAGTTGGTTTGTTTAACAGATTCCTTTTTAAAACAGCTTTTGTACCCCTTTTATCATAGTTTTTCCCTTTATATAATGTCTAAGTGCAATTCTAACCTTGATTGGCAAGGATGAAAATATTTCAAAATCAAATGTCACAAATGGTTGCCATAATGCATGCAGAGCTAAATTATTCATTAATGCTATCCTCAGAAAAAATGTAAACAGTATGTTTTATGATCTTACATCTTTGGAAGTGGGTACTCCATTTTTTCCCACATTTTAGCACTTCCCAGTGCTTCTTACATTCATTTCTTTCAGAAGATCTAAAAGAAGTAAGTGTGTGGGCTGTCTGATTTCTATAGTGCAAATAAGCAAATAGAAGTTCTCCTAATCAGTAAGCCTATAAGTCATACACAATTCATTTATTTAGGGCAGCTAAGCAGAGATTATTGCAATTTTGCACCATGACAACTTTTTTCCTTCAACCTGAAATATAAACTCCCTTTAAAATGCATTGTTCTTTATTTAAATGTAGAAAACTTCAGTAAAGCTGCAGCACCTATATTTCTTTCAACCTTATCCTCTTTTGAGCTAACATACTATTGGAGATAGTGTGATTATTCTGCTGGAAACAGGTATCCCACACTTCTCAGAAGAAATAAAAATGTCATTGGTAAGAATATGCTTCTATTATAGTAATTTACTATCTCTGTTCTAATAACACTGAGAAATCCAACAGCACCAAGGCTCAAATATGCTGCCTGTCATACTAATGAATAGGTTAACAAGATCCCTGTCTTTTATTTGTGCACATGTACATATAATCCCGAGCTCAACTAGCCCTTTCACAAAGATGAATAGGGAATATATACTACATATTGATCTAAAAAATAAAGTGAGATAACTAAATCTCAATAGTTCTAGTAAATAAAATGAAACTACTGCATTGAAAACTACATTAAAAACTGTAACTAAATTTAGCTACCTTAAGTCAATTCTGCAGACATCTACAGACATGCATGGCCTATGCTGACAGAAAGCATATACTCTGTGCTAAGAAATGGTTTCATAATCAAGCTAATGAACACCTCAATTCTGTTTCTAGTGGTACCACAAGTATTATTGACCTACGATATCATCAAAACCATCCATGAAGACATCTATGTACCTTAAACACAAACAGTTTTTGTTTGGCAGGTTGAAAAAAGAACCACAAATAAAAGATGCTAAAAAAGAGAGAATAGATTTTATATATAATATAATATATATACTAGATATGCATATGCTGTATATATAATATATACTGGATATGCATATGCTGCATAAAGCTATGGTTCCGTATGCTATACTTCGGAAATATAAATTGTTTCACAGCCATGTCATAATGAATACTGCACATACTTCTCCATTTTTAAACTGTGGGTAGGGCTTTCTTTCTTCCTAACCTAAACTCTGCCTACATTTACTGCTGATGTCTGAAATAAGACTCAGATGAGTATTGCTGTGTTAGCCAGACTCCTTCTCTCTTTAGAAGAAACATTTTTTTATAACCAAAGCTGTACATGTGACACATCAGTCTTGCGTTGGCTGTCAGTATCTGCCTTCTTTACCTTCTCTCAGGTGTTGTCACGAGAGCTTGTTGTCTTCAGCTGCTCCCCTTCCAAATGATATTCCCTACCTTTATGTTTCATTTAATAACTTAAGTCTATGAAAGCATACCTGTACAGAGAAGTGTCTCTAACCAAACCTTGTAACCTTGTGAGTTAAATCGTCCAAGACAAGCAGAGTGTAGGCCACAAAGCTGCAAAGATTTATGTATGCACTAACCTGAAGCTCTGTGAGTAGTCCTGTTGACTTCAGAGGGATTACTTATAGTCCGTGAAGTTAAGCAATCTGCGTAAGTGATTGCAAAAATGAAACCTTAGATAGACTGTAATTGGATTTTGAAAAAGGCTCAGACATTGAATACACAGATATAAATCACACGTCCTTGAAGAGTTATAAATCAAAAAAAAGGGAATGTTTGAAATATAATTATTTTTCTTAGTGGCTCAGCTGTATGTGGACTAATGAATAGAATGAGATTAATTTTAAATTATCACAGATCATTAAATGTAAAGTCCCTGAAGCATGTCGTATAAGTCAAAAGATATGAATCTTTGAAGGCACCCTTTTGTTTACTTTCCTGTTACAACTCCAGTTACAATAAGTGAATTACCTGCATGACACAGTGAAAGGAAGTTTGTCAAATACTAAAGCCAGGTGAAGATCAAAGATATAGCCTACAAATATGGCTAATAATTAGGATAGAATCAATTTTAAATGAGTGCATTTATTGCCAGCCATATCGGGATGGATACACATACTTTGTTTTAATTAGCTGTCTCTTTCACTGGATTGCTTGGCCAAAGCCTCCTGATAAGAAAAAAAAAACGTAGCCATTAGTCAAAATGCTTGTAACAAATCTTGTTTTAAGTTGAAGCTATTTATTCAGAAACCAATCTACTACTGCAGCAGTAATCAATGTGTTTTCCCTTGGAGTAGAACAGTTCCTGTGCTACTGGAGGACTATTGTTAATTGCCTGTAACTAAATGATTGCTTTGCTTCTGGATGTAACTCCCTGGCAGTTGCTCATTTGTTGTGTTTAACAGAATGCCTGTCCCCCTAAGGGTTAGCTGAGTAATTTTCCTCTACTGTTTTCAACATTCAGCCTCAGCTCCTTAAGGAGGGCTAGGTCTGTAATTTAAGCAACGTAACACAGAGGCTAAATAGATTTTAAAAGGTTTGCACTTTTTGTCTCTCCCTTCTGATGTGGAATTGTGCTGAAATCGAATCTTTTTAGCGTGAAGCCACCACAGTAAACTTGAATTTCAGAAGGAAAAACATATCATACTTCAAAGGGAGTGTAATGTCCGCCATGGCAACTGTGCTCAAATCCCAATGCAAAAGGTAGAATAAAGCAACAGGAAAAAACTGTTTTTTCTGAAGGTAACATTACACTCCAGCCTTGCTACAACACTTTGACTCAGCTTTAACAGTCACTACATGACTGTTGACACACACATCACCAACACCCTCAGTGTTCGTAGAGCACCTTCAGGAGGAACCTCTCCTACCGAGGAGTCAGAAGCACCCTCCCCACCTCCCATTGGGGAAAACCACTGTGAAACAGCCTCAATCGCTCAATGGGGCCAACAGCAGAGGCAGGGCCCGGCTTTCCACTCCTCAAGCCCCCAGTTCAGCCCAATGCAGGGAAACACGCTTCACAAAATCCCCCTGGCAGCTCAAAGCCAGCTGGTGCTCCCTGTTTAGCATCCTGAAGCAACATGAACACAAGGCCCGGAAGTCACACTGGGCTTGGTGCGGTGCTGGGCCCGGGAAACCCTCCCACCTTCCACCACGCTATACAGATGTGGCTGTCCCACTGCCAGCCCTCCAGGGTCAGCTCAGGCATCTGCTGGGCTGGGTGTGAGGATGCAGCAGCCCGCCGGGCCCATCACTGCTCCCCTTTGCTGTTGAACCCCCAACTAACAGCACTCCAGGGTGGACATGTGCTGGTAGACACTGCCCAGCACAGAGGCAACCGCAGGCTTGCTGTGCTGAATGGATAGGGCAGGGATCTTACTTTGCAAACAAGCATCTTTAAGAAAGAGCCACATTATTCTTGTGCTCGTAAGTGGTCATGATGGGCTCAGCAGGAACACGTGAAAAGGGAAAATTCTAGTATGTTTCAGGGTGACAGAAAATTTTGTTGTTTGCATTGGTCGCCTAATTTAGGACAGTTTCATGTGTGTTCAGATTGACATGACTGAAGTAAAAATATAGGCATAATCTTGAATTACTTTAAGATGAAAAAGATAAGAGGGACTCTTTAATGACAAAGTGATACAGTGCATTAGTCTGATTTCACGCACAGTGACAGAGAACAGATGACTACCTGCAGTTAATTTTTCTATTTAATCTCAAAATCATTAATTTCAGAAAAAAATTCATTTTCCAGTTGCAAAGTTTTTCCTTGCCTTTAATGAGTCATAACAGCAGGCACATAAATAGAGTATTTTGTGCCTAGCAACTTGAAATATTAAAGCCTTTCTTCTAATTACATTGAACAGCTGTATCACCTGTAGTACTAAATGATAAACAGGGTATAGTAAGCCAGTGCAGAGTAATTTCGATTTCCATTCGTATTCTAAAATACTGTATTACTTGTCTATGCAAAAAAATTTTGGGGGTGTTTTTAATAACATTCCCCTGTCTGCACCAGAAAAGTACTGAAAGTCTGAAACAACCATGTTGGTCTTAAAAATATCTAACACAGAGGAGTTTCCAGCAGAGTTTTGGACAGAATGACATGGAATATAAATGCTGCCTTATTTTATTTTATTACACTTTTAGTGTCTTCTAGAGAGCAATGAAATCTTCTTATAGTTGCCTCAAAATAATAAAAAAAAAAATGTGATTCTCAGTAGACACAGTGAAAATAAATGGAACTGTCACTTTTTTCTCTAACCTTTTTTTCTCTCTAATTGAATTGTATTGTGCTGGAGTATCATATCTGCATAACCCCCCTCCCAAAAAAAGGTTATTTCAGGGCTACCCTGCTTCACTCTGATAGAAGTTGTCCACTGAAAGAGAATACTGTGAAAATAACAGGGAACAGGTCTTTCTCTTCTAGAGATTTTTATGAAGCAAACTGTGTATATTAGATTTCCAAGATGATTTGATTTCTTACCATTTCTCAAAACAGTGATAGTGGAAAACTATGGGTGGTCTTAATATTTGCCATCTATTAGCCATTTCAAGTTACAAAATTGTTAGTAATGCTCTTCCCGCTCCCACCTTCCTTTTTTAACGTTGCCAGTTTTCAGTTTTCAGCAAATGAAAAGTAAAAACAAAATGGATGCCACATAGCTGTGTGAACTTCCTTGAGCTGGGGAGGTGAAAGTCTGTGACAGCATATTACGTAGGCACTGATAAGTGGTCCCATTGAGATACTGCTGGTCATAGGCAGTTGTGGCCACATTTGACCAGAGTCCCTGTCCTCAGGGATGGAATTACATGGTGACAGTCTCAATCCATCACATGAGTCTCCAGTGACAGAGGATAGCAAAGACACCAGGGGGTAATGGTCTGAACGGAAATGTTAGAACAGATAAATTGGGATGATTTGCTGTGACTTCATATAAGCCAAGCCCTATAGAGGAAAGGGGAGAATAAAGATGAGCTACAGATCATTGGGAAACAGTGTGAAAGATATTAAAAAATAACTGAGATGTGAGGCTGTGGGGTGCCTTGGGTAATATCTCTTCACATCTTTTTTTTTTTTGTTTTGGTTTGTTTTTTTGTTGTGTTTTTTTTATTATTATTATTAATTTTCTTTGGAAAAAAAAATCCTTAGTGTAAACTTATCCAGTAGACTGAAACTCATTTGTGTGTGGAATACAGGAGGAGCTTTGTTTGCATTATAGTCCCCAAAAAAAGGAACATTCACGTCTGCTTTCATTGCAAGTGGAATGTCAATATTTATCTGTGTAAAGCAAACTGTGATCTCTCTATAGAGAGAAAGAAAGGAGTTATTAAATATCTCCTATATATATATGCACATAGTAATATACATACACACCCCCACACTCCTACCCAGTAATTGTTATTTTTAAAATGAGCAATTCAGATGGTGTACTAGAGGAAACACTATTAAAGAAAAAAAACCCTATCAATTAGGTATTTCTTCAAGGGCCCTATAATGAAATAAATACATAAATAACCCATCATCCATTATTTTATTTTAATGTATAAGTGTGAGGTTGGCTGCTACTCTTTCTCTTCTTTGGAATGTGGTTGTTATTGCATTTTGTGATTCTTTGCAGAGCTGATGTACACAGTTGAGCTTGCTGGTGGGCTTGGTGCTATCCTGCTGCTGCTTGTTTGTTTAGTGACTATCTACAAGTGTTACAAGATAGAGATTATGCTCTTCTACAGGAATCATTTTGGAGCTGAAGAACTAGATGGAGGTAAGGCATCTTCTTGGTATGTTTCCTACTTTCAAAGTATGCCTGTCTTGTTTTTTCACTTCACTAAGGCCCAAATTTTATTTCAGTTCAAGATGCATTTACAACTGCAATTTTTATTTCTCACTGCATTAGGCACTGACTTGCGTATGCATTCCTCATGCAGCACACTAGCAGCGGTGATTGCTGAGCTGATGTACATGCTGCTCTCTGGAGCTCCAGAAGACACCCATGTCTTTTAGATTTTTATTCCCAGCACTGAATGTAAATTACCAACATTGGTGCATGAAAGGTTTTCACTTTCTGTCAGTATTGAAAGCCAGATTCACTTCTCATAAGCTAGGGAGTATCTTCCCTATTTGTATTCACCAAGTAGGTAGAGGTTGAAGTGAATCTCAATTTACTGCCTGTTTAAACTGATCAGTTTCAATAAACTGTACCCAGTGTTTGGGTATGCACCCAGCAGTTCATTTTCTTGAGTTCATTTACTTAATCACTGAGAAAGCAGCTAATGGTCATTAAAGTTGTTCTGTGATTCAAGGACACCCAGCCTAAACAAATGTAATCCTCACTGTATGCACCAGCTTGTGTCAAATCTATACTTGCATTTTGTTTTCTTCTCTTTTTAAGCACTGCAGAAAAAGGTCGTCTTTGCCTCTAGCTCTACTAATCAAAACTGCTGTTGAACAGTGAACTGCGATGAGCTGCAGGCTCTGATTAATTAGATTTGGTTTCTTGGGTCAGAGTTTCTGATGTTTTGTGCTACCACTATGTCTTTCGTGACAGGACCTTCTTTTTAATGAAATACTAATAGAAGTTATTTTACAGTTGAAGGTAATAGCCTGTGGGCAGAAGCCACTGTGACATATTAAAATAAATGTGTACTGATAAACAAGCACTGGCCGAAACTGTCACCGGTATGGGAGAAGAGCGGCAGAAGAATTAGAGGTCCTTATATAAGGGAAAGAATTCCATAATAAGATCACTAGGGAATGACCCACTCCTGCCTCCCATCTAAAAATGCACATGGATTCAAAATAGAAAATGCTCAGAACAACAAGTCCAAGAACATTAGAACATTTTGTATCCTTCTACTGGATTTACAAAAAGGATGCATTAATATAGCAGCTCAGTGGGGGAAAAAAAATACTTCTTGTTTTACAGAGGAGGAAACTGAGGCCCAGAAGGACTCTGACTCATGGAAGATTTTGGCAGACACCTTTTATTTTCGGAGCTGAGATCCTCTCTTCTCCACAAAGCTGCGCCCAGTTTAAATGGGCATGTTTACTTGCATAAATTGTGTGAATTTAGTAATAGTCATATTACATTAGGCAGAAATAGTCAGTTTGATTAATAATTGTTTAAATAGATGCAATTTAATGTTTTCCCTCACAGATCAGTAATTTTTACTTTTACAGCTGTCATTTATTGTTATCCCAAATCATTACAATTCTTTTGCAAACTTACGCAGATGTTACACACTTGCCTCTCTCCTCTCCCATCCCAAACCTTGGTCACCTAGGAACAACAGTACTTTAATCACACATTTTAAACAACAGAAAAGTGACCTGTAAAGGATTCAAAAGGAGGAAAACCAATATCCATTCAGTTTATCCTCCTGAGCAACGATCATTGTCAAAGAAGATGAAGCATGGATGCTCCTTAGATGATCAATGCAAACACTGATAGCTTGAGTGCTTAACCGCAGAAATATAAGAAGGAAAACACTACTAGCAGATTCCTAATAGAAACCTTTAGCTTCTACTATATTCAATATACTAGCAACATGAATTGTGTTAATGAAGTTACTGCAACTGAACTTTTTACTCTCACTTACACACTTGCAAAAGCGAGAAAACAGAGAGAAAATGCCCCACAGAAGACCAAGCCAAGGCTTGTGCAGAAATAAATTGCAGAGGGACATTCAGATTCTTTCCTTTGCCTTAGTTTGTTACTGACAGACACAAAATGCTGAGCTCTAAAATCTTCTTCTAACCACATCTCCTGCAGTGCAACAGCAGAGCGCCCACGTGCTATTCATAATTTACACTATATTCTGTCATACTTCAGGACAGCATGTAGATAAGCAAACATCAAAATATCACAGGCTTTTTTTGTGTGTGCACTATATTGTACCCAGAGAGGATTTGAAACACTTTAAAAGTGAGGTCCAATTAAAATTTTCAGTTGAAAATCTCTTTTAAAATGCAACGCTTAATTTCTTCCCTGATCAGAGAACAAGCCTTTCAGGATGTCAAATCTCATCACAATTCCTTTTTTTCTATCCAAGCCTTAAACACATCAGTTTTTCTCAGGCTAACATACGCATTTCTGTGGGAGGCAATGGTAAGTTGTGAGATATATTTGAAAACAAAGTCTTTAACTCTTACAGCTAATGCAACTTAATTTATTACTTTCAGTAGGGGTACTGCAGATTAATCAAGCAATCACAGCTGCTGATTCTAACTTTTCTAACTTGTATCTTTGAATTTCCTATCTTGTCTCTCATCATGGGGACTAGAGTCTCCTGGTTTTTCCTCCCTCCCACAAACACATAAGCTGCGACGCCTTTATTGTTTCCTGGGAAAGGGCATTGAAGCCCCCTTTTTCGTTTTCATGGTTAATTCCCTGCCCTGCCTACTAAATTGGAGTATAATCAAATCCAGCTCACATTTACTGTTTCTCCTCCCACTTTGTGCCCATGCTTTGCAGCCACCCGGGAGCTCACTCCACACCAAGGGACTGTGTGATGGACACTGTATTGTGTCCTTTGGTGTGGAGCAACGCAACATGCCAGTGTTTAGTCAGTGGACCTCACCATGAATGTCTGGGAGCTGGAGCATAGGGGCAAGAAAAGCACTCTGACCCTTGGCAAAGAAGTAGCTTTCTCACCTGTAGGTGTTTGGCATGACCTCATGTCTCGGAGATATAACTCACCCTTACCAGTTAGAAACTCCCAAATCTGTTTACATGGAGAATTTCAGTTCAAGATCTTTCCATGCACATAATGAAGATGATACCTTGAAATAGTATGCAAACAAAGAAATGTCCAGTTTTATTCTGAAAACACCAAAATTTTCAGAAACAGATACTTCACTGAGAACTTTTGAGGACTGATCATTGTTAAATGTCAAGCAACCTTTTTAGGTTTGGAGCTATGAACTTAAAAGCTTACTTTAAAAAGCCTTGTCCATAAAGTGCACTTTAAGGACTAAAACATTATTAGTGAAATCCACTTTTAGAAATTATGATTTCTTCTATTTTGCTCTACTTTGAGCTCCAACACAAGAGTTCTTATATCACCTTCATCCTCTGAGTGTTTAGCAATTACTGTTTATGTATTTTTATTTTCCAAGGATATTCTCTTGCTGCCTTTCCCAGATTTTAAATGAGTTGGTGAACAAACCAAGTATCATACTTTAACTGACAAAGACAAATAAAAATGCAAGTAAAGATTGAGAAGTACCTGAGATCAACACATCAACACAACCTGACTTATTTCGAGCTTGCACCTTAAAAGGTTGTTTGTATTAGATGAGATATTACCACTGTATAGAAATCTGCTCTTTGCCTACATACTACCTAACTTCCAGGCCCCCTAAAATCTAAGGAAATTTTCCCAGAATTTTACCTACAACATCTGTCTCCTTTGTGAGACTGGTCCTTCACATCAGCAGACACAGCGAGGGTGGAGAGGGAAGTCAGACCACTTCTCCAAGCAGCACCATTTATGATGCCACCATAAAGTGGCCAGGAGGCTCAATGTCACCAAAACAGCTCTTTTCAACTCTTTCTTGCCATTTCAAGACCTGAGAGTTTTCAGCGCATGTGCAGATGTCTGTATGGCAGCTTTTAGGTATACTAAGGATAAATCCAGAAGTCTGTGGATGACAGACTAAAACTCATTGGACATGGTCAGATAGGCAAAATTACTAAAAATCATGAACTTACATATGTGTTTACATTCCAGATTCCAGTTTCAGAGAAAAGAGCACGTAGTATAGTTAGCAATAGAAACAGTCTGTAGGCACCAGCCCCTACCATTACCTGGGTACATTAGTAACCATTCAAATTGGCAAAAGTTTTTGCATGAAGGAATTAATAATCAAGGGGAAGCCAGTATCATAAAAAAAAGGAGAAAGCTAGGATTAAAAGGGTAGCATTAAAATTGATAAGAATAAAAAAGTATCAACCAAAGAGAAAGTCTGAACAAATATGCTGTAAATAGTTTTCTAATGAAATTTACATAAATATGCTTTCTCACAGCTAGGCTACAAGAAGGCAAGCCTTAGGCTCAAGAACAAAAAAAAAAACCCTGTAGGCAGCTGATAAATAGAAAGTGAGAGCTTTGCTAAGTAGCTGGTATGATGACCTTCACAATGACCATTGGTGCTTGTAGTTTCTACATCAGCAGTTTCTGCAATGTGGGACAAAAGCTCTGCATGATGACCCCAGTCTTATTCTCTGCTTTCTTTGCCAAGGAAACCTTGGTGAATTGAGGGAAGAACCAGTCTCTGTGCAGCTGGGGTGCAGGCAGGGAAGGCACCTTCTTCACCGTCCCCGTCCCCCCCCTCGCCCTCAACATTGCTGAAATAAAACAAAGTGTTCCTAACGTGATAAAATTGTGTCACTGCTGAGCTCTCTAAATTCAAGAAATCTTGTTTGGATTTGGTAGAAGACATCTATACTAGCAGTTTCTTGGCTGTGCTGGCTGCACTTCCTTAAGAGATGAGTTTCTACTGCTTGCTGAGGGGAAGCAAATCAATGCTCAGATTAGGAGATTGATGAAACAGTTTCTGCCTTGAAGTCTCTGTTGCACCTGGGAGCCCTTAAGTAATCATGATTTTTGTCCTCACTATTAGTTAGCTGCAAAACACTAGCAGGGTTCATGGACAGACCTATGGGATTGCACAGATAATATCTTATGAACTCTACAAGAGCAAGTAATATATACCTTTTAGTGGTTTCCTGAGTTTCATCCCAGTAAACCTCTTACACAGCAAGGAAAGGCAACGCTTCATGTTTCAGTGTGACATAGTTGCTAGCTTTCAAATATAACTTTTACCAGTGGTTTAGGCACCACCAAAGTACTTGTGTTAATGATTATGCTATGCAAGTATAGCTAGGCTGAAATTACAGCTGAAGTCAGGGACTTTGCAATTACAGAATCTTCCCTGGGGACCCATAGAATAAATTTGCAATAGCAGCCTCACCACCGCTTGTGTATTCTTATTGGCTATTGGCAAACCACAGCAATAAGAAATCCTGCTCTATGAATACAAATTTCAAATTCTATTAAAATCACCTTTAGGAAAATGCAGCTTTCATCTTTCTAAATATTACCGATTTCAAAAAAAAGGATTTTCCTCTTATTTAATTACAATTTTATTTTTGGGAAGCTGCTTCTCTGACCTCTTCTTGTTTATGCTATTTATTTACAACTGAATTGCAATTCAAACAATAAAATATCAATTTATATCTCCACTGAATATGGGATTTTCTAGATTCTGTCCTTGAAACTTACTAATTCAAAATAAAAATCCTGCTTTTTTTCTCTCTTCCTATTTTATAGCATTTAAAGTACAGGTGTAAGATATATATATTAAAAAATGAAATAACTCTATAACCAAGAACATCTTTAGATTCCAAACTAAAAGATTGTTATAGGTTAGAAAGTCCAGATGTAAAATAGGAAAAAAAAGAGAGTACCATATATAAAACAATGAAGAATGAGATATTTCCTGTTCCTCAACCAGCAGCTGTGTCAAATCATTCTCTAAGCTTTGAAGATTCTTTGGAAGCAAATTGCAGGTTTCCAAGGTAGGTGAGATGAACACAGCATAATGACATCTGATTTCAAGAATCCTAGATTGAAAATTAGTTTTCAAGCCATTTCTCCCTTAAGTTTTACTTATATTTACAATTATTTACTTATTTTTTAACTGCTTTTGTCTAAATCAGGGCCACTTTTCATCTATTTTTCAAAATACTTAAGCCAATGATAAGATACATGTACTATCGTTGAGCTCAACAGAACTAAGGAATATACATAAAATTAAACAGTTTTTTTATAAAGGTAAGTAGTTGTTTTGTTGAATTAAGACCATAATGAGAGCATCACTTCTTGACACTTTTTATTTAAGAAATTTCTTTAGTATAAAGAACTCTTTCATTTTCAGGGTTTACATAACACTCTTTATTAGTGCCTCTTCTTACTTTCTTCTTTTTTAAATAGTAGCTATTTTCTTCCAGTGTTTCATAGATAGCTACTACACCATTCTATGCTTTTAGCTAGGTAGTCACCGTTAAGTCTTTAAATATCTACTAACAATACATTTTTTCTTAGTTTGGTGTTTGACCTGCAAATAATTCAGAGCAATCAAGAGAAGAATTTCTATTACCATCTTATAACTTTCATAATTTTTTAATATTCTGAAACTCTTATAAGGACTTCTGACTTTTTTTGTATCTGTCAAGAGCAACTTCTAAGATTAATGCTTCATCAGTTTTTTATATTGAAAGTAGAATGTCTTCAGTAGTAATAATAAATTTAAACTTCCATGTTAATGAGAATGACTGAGAAACATTTGAGATGCACTCTTCATTTAGTTAGGAATCTAAAATCAGACAGTATGAGAGAAAAAATTAATTTTAATAACAGGTTATTCAGTTTAAATAAGTAATATTATATCTGATGTATCTATTAATGACAAATTTTAGCTGTAATTATAGAAAAAAGAACAAAAATATAGCTTACAGAGAGAATTTATTTTGATCTTAAAACCACGATGCTGTATTATTTTTTGGCTGAACTTTTATCTGCTGAGGGCTACTTCAAGTTTTCAAGAAATGTCAAATTCAGCATCGATATCTTGCGTTTTTCATAAATATTCTTTTCTAATCAACTTTAAATTGGTATTTCTTGTATTTTTTCACGGTCTTTAGACTTCCAAAAATTAATATGGCTTAACGGGGACTTAACTGATTACATTTCTTTAACCTCTTTTCCAGTGTTGCATTACAAAACATCCCTCTAATTCCCCATTACCCACTCTGCACAAGGATATGGACTATCATTAGGAATGCTACACTTAACAAATACATTGCCATGGAAAAAGCTAGCGTTGGTAGTTTTTAATTTTTATTAACAATAAAAAAAGCTTGACATTTAAAAATAAAAGAAAATGTTACAGTGAGCTTCATAAGCAACAGTAAATAGTGTAAGAAAAAGTATAAGCATTTTGAAAGACTTAGGATTTGAGTATTTAACTTAACTAAGCATTTAAATTACATTTTTCATTACATTAAGGATGATGAATGCTATTACAATGTGTACGTTAAATGTGGCCCCACAAGTAATGAAACAAATGAAGCAACATCAGTCTGGTAAGTTTTGAAACCCCAGTACTTTACAACCTTTCCTGAACACATCATGTTTTTTAAAGAGGAAAGCCTCCTGCATTTACGGGACTCTAACTCCTTGCAGCACTGGGAGGATCCATTCTGTTATTTCTAAGAACCGTACTTGAAATCCTGAAACTCCAAATTAAATCAGCAAGCCCATGTCTCCTAGACTCCAGTAATGAGTATCTGAGTCTTTACTAGGCTCTGGCAAAGGAGGGAAATCATCTGTTCCCTGTTTGGGGAAGAACTGCCTTCAAACCAGGGCATCTAGAAATGGAAGATCTGCTCAAGCCAGAAGTGTTGCTGGCTACACCTAGATCCAGAGCAACCTGCGCATGATCAGCTGCCATCAGTGCAGTTTCTGAAGCCAATACTACTTATTCAAGAGGATTTCAGGATGCACAGAGGCATGGGTTAACCCTGATGTCTAGGTCTTACATCTTCATTAAAATAAGATTCACTATGAAATACAGTATTGTTGATTTTTCTTTGTTTCCATCTATTAATCTGTCTTGTGTTAAAATGTATCATTACGGATGAAAATCAGTTTGTCATCTACTTGAAAATGGCTGATAAGAAAAAACACCTCTATGAAGTTTTATTTTTAATTTTTAATCCTTTCTTTTTCTGTCTGCCATTAACATAAATATCTGCAATGTTTAAGGTTTAATAAACCCTCAAAGGCCCAAGCTGCTGGCTTCCTGGGGTGCAACATGGAAATCATTAGAAAACATATACATCTATAACACAAATTCAAAGTTGAATATCTTTGCTGGTCCCTGTAGAAGAGGAACTTTTATCTATGTTTCTGTAGGCGCTAGCTTACCATTTCTTCATGTGTAACTGTTAAAGGAGCATGCATACAGATGAGTTCTTAGATGTTTGATAGTGACTTACTTACCCAGAGATCCCATTTGCATGTGACAAAATAGATGCTTACAGAGTCTTGGTTTCATTTTATGCTTACATTGAGCCTTTACGTGACTGCTGTTGAGTGCATCCTTGGAATAACAAGCAGCATTTGCAACTTTATCCCCTAAAAGTTTATATCACTTCTGATGGATTAACACTGTAGAAAGTTATAGGAAGGATGATACCATATTCCACATTTGGATGAGTACCAAAAGGAATAGACAGTATCAAAGAACGCATGACGCAATGATGCAACATCTATTTTGGCTAAAATCCTGAGCCACTAAGTGAAGTACTGTTTCCATGTGTTATTAATGAAGCTGGGATTTCACCCTCAGTGTTTACCCCTGAGATCGATCCAAACATTTTTTTCAGACCTGTGGCTGAGCACAGCTCCATGACCATTACTCAGTGTGTCCTTGCTTTCAACTCCACAGAACAGTTAAAATGGTATGGCAAAGGTTATTCCTCACAGTCTGTTTTGGCCAGAGTCTTGCAATACTGGTGGTTTTAGGCTGACTGAAATGTTTGTGAACTGGGTGTGTAAAACCTTGAGCACAGGCTGTATTTGACCCCATTGTGATGAAGTAATCCAGCTCTCATGGTTTTCTACAGTACAACAACAAATAATTGTTTTTGCATCAAGTCTGGTTGACATTGGCCATGCAAGGTCTGGTTTAGGTTTTGTTTCAATGTTTTCAATTAATGGATACAGCAAAACTTCACAGAAATGGAGGTTGTTGAAATGAAGAATTCCATCCTAGTTATATACTATCTGTAGGCAGCAGAAAGCAACTACAAGCCACATAATAGAAAAGGATTACTTGTCCATTCACAAAGAATGGAAAGAGGAAAGTTATCCCACCAAAATGTTTGAAAGTATTGCTGTTGCGTGATATTGTATGTCACACTCAGCTATGTTCACTAAATTAAAGGATAGCCATTATATAATACAAGTCTGCAACATACCTGGAGGTAATGCAAGATGAACTTATTCTGATATGTTTCTAAAAAAAGAATCCTGAAATAGTTAAGGGAATAAGAGTACTCTCAGGTACAAAAGTATATGTGGATAATTGCTTTCAATCTCCATGGGAAAGAAAAAGACTTTCAGATGAAATGATCAACATCCCTGCCTTTGGTTATTAGCAGGTATTTTTCTTCCTAAGTGTGGGAGGAAACAGGTAGTGAGTAACTATTCTCCAGTTTATTGCTAATGCACAGGAGCCTGACAAAAACAAATCTTTGAAATGGCATAATCTATATCTGAAGCCAAAGTGCAAGCAACAATCAATCACACTTTCATTCCGAGGATTCTTGGATAGAAGACTTAATTGTTTGCTGATGAAGGAAAATAAGGAAATTCTCATTTTAAAGAAAAGCTTAGTTTGCCATCATCTTTGTTCATTTTGAATTTGGATTTTTTCCCTTTTTTTTTCTGACACTGATTAGATCCAGCCAGTATCTGAACTTACTGCATAGCCAGGTTCCATGTAACACAGCCAAAAGACTGGCAAGAAGCAAATCCCAGCTGTAAGATCTGGGTGTCTGCAGGCTCCCATCTCTCCCTCTCAGTCCATTGGGACAGCACATTAAAAAACTTGAACTAAGATCAGAAATGGTCTTTACAATGTAGACATCAGTCCCACCCATTACTAAGAGGAATAGGTGGGATCATTTAACTGAGAAGAAACACAAGCAGAGACACCATCCTACTTTCCTGGAAATGGGAGATTTCAACAAATTCTCCCATTTTCATTACAACTGAATTTCTATTGTAATTTTTACTATCCATAATAATTAGAGAAAATAGTAACGTAATAGTAATGTAATTCTGCTGTAAACTGAACTTTTTACTTTTCATCAAAGAAAATTTAAAAAAAACCCAACAACTGACAGATGGGGAGTACAATACCTCAGGAAACCCACTGTGCTGATGCATCTAACATTTTCCAAAACTGGACTACACGTCTTTGTGGATTGGAGTTTCAGTTAATTCACGATTGCCTGAACCCGTCTGTGGAGACATATCCTAGATCCTGGATATTCTTTGCCCTTCAAATGCTATTAAAACCAGGAACTAAAGTGGAAAGAAGTGTTTCCTACAATACCGGATAATGCAGTTGTAGTCAGTGGAAATGCTGGAGCCTCCATGGTATGAGAAATGCATATATCAAAATAAATGCATTAGTGTGATATTTACATATGCAAGAATACAGTGTAATAGCATGAATAGTTTTCCCTGCAACTAAGAATGTGCAAACCAGCTCAATATACAACACTCTGAGACTTTAAAAGAGTTTAAATACTGCATTATTTTTTATTATTTATCCCTTTGAAAAATGATACATTTTCATCTTTACTCAAAGGCTGTTGCAAAAGAGCAACGCTGCTCTCAAGCATGTACTATGGTTATGTTCATTACTAAGGTGACAACAAAAAATACCATTAACACATCATTATTTTGTCAGTTCTCATAATTTCCCCCATATATTTCCTGATCTCTCCGTGTGCTGGGTTAACACTGTCCTACTGTAGAAGCAAAAACCTGCTGTGTAATCTCCCTCTATCTCATACTTGATCCATCCAGTGTTACTTAAAGGCATTGTCAAAGGCATTAGGTGCTTGTCTGTTGTTAAGGGTCATGGTTTCATGAATACTCAAAAGAAAAATAAGGGAAAGTGAACTACAGAAAACAGTGTTGCTCTTTTTCTTATTTTCCCTTTGTTGCTGTGGTTGTTGTTTTCGGGTCTTTTTTGTGTGTGTGTTTTGTTTTCTGTACATATAACAATCCAATAGATAATATCACACAAAACGTGGGCAGGGGAGAGAATGAGCACCCCGTCATTTCACAGGTTTGGAAAGTTTGAAAGTAGTAACAGTATAACTAATTTTAATTTTGTCATTTGCAAATGTTACTGAGCATAGTATGCATCCTTCCTCAGAAGGAAGAGTGGACTGTTCAAGATTAGCAGTGTTTCACTAGTTTATTTTATACTCTTTGCACCCACTCTAAGTTTGGCAGGCTTTTCTAAATAACGCTACCAGAGTACAAGGTGTAAAATGAGGAAAGAAGTGGTTCAGTAAATAACTGAAGTCAGCATTGACAGAACATAACGTTACTTATGACACACATTCAAGTATTCAATCAGGTCTCTTTTACGAACAATTGATATTCTTGATAGCCTGTGCAGAATGTTGTCGAGAGACTTAGAAGGATGTTAACATTTCATTATTCTTGCCATTGATTTTTTCTGCTTTCTTCACAACAAAAGTCAAAACGTGACCTCTTATTCCACTGAATTAGTTCCAGAGCACTTGGCATTACTGACCTCCTAATGAAAATTAATGATGGCTCTTTTGATTCAGTCTTTCAAGTAGGCACACCAAGCACATTGAAGAAACAGGCATGTTTATTTTTCATATTGAAATGAAATAACATACTGTTAAGTAATTAAATGTACATTAATACAACATTAAATTTGCAAATTTAAGTGCACAGAATTCAAGAGATTTCAACTGCATTATCAGGAGTTGATGTTACAAGGATTTAAGCTTGGCAATAATTTCAGACCTGGAAAGCCAATGAGTTTTACAAGTAAAGCTACACATACACTTAGAACATTTCAGCCTCAGGCCCTAAATTTATAGTAAAAAATATGGCAAGACTGAAATGTTTTACTATGCAACGGAGGCAATTGCACATTAGCTTAGATATTTCCATGCTTTTATTTTCCCTTTTAAAGCTAGAGAAGAATTCAAATTATTTTCAGAGACTTTTTCTTTTGTGCTCACAAGCTGTCACCCTACAGGTCAGTGGATTTCCTCTTGCATAAATGTTTATGCACAAAATTATTTCATTTTATGAATAGGGATCCCTCCTCTCTTGCGTCTGTGTAAATAAGGATTACCTCTACTAGGTAAAACAGGAAAAGTGAATGGATTCATATCTAGAGATTGGGTGAAAGCTTGCCATTTTATCTAAACAATTTCCTGTTCCTGAGGAATTCTCCCAGAAATAACTCCTGGGGAATTATCTAGGAAATCTGCAAGAGTAATGAATAAACCAACTTACTTTCTTCCTCTCTTTCCTTAGACAACAAAGACTACGATGCATATCTATCTTATACCAAAGTGGATCCTGATCAGTGGAATCAAGAAACTGGAGAAGAAGAAAGATTTGCTCTTGAGATCCTACCAGATATGCTTGAAAAGCACTATGGATATAAGTTGTTCATACCAGACAGAGATTTGATTCCCACAGGAAGTAAGTCATGTCTTTATTCTTGGGTGTTTCCTAAATAGCAAATGCAGTGATAACAGTGATTATTTTAATATCATTTCTATACCTACTCCTTCAGAATTTATTTTTTCCTCTGTTATCTTAGAGAATGATGAAGATAAGCCACCAAACATACTTAATATGTATTTCTCACATAAGAGGACTACTTTTTAGTACTCATATAGTATAGATTGAAGATGAGATAGTGCAGAAAGAGCATGCATAAGTAAAGAAAATGAATGAGACTAGAATTTTTACACAGATTTTTTGAGAGTTTATATATCTAGGAATGAATACAGAGATCTTTTTTTTTCTGTTCCTTAGAGTTTGCCCGGAAAGATATCTATGATTCTAAGTATTACAGAAATTCAGACAGGAAGGAAAAAGTTGTGTTTGGACTAAGGCAAAGGTTGAATAATAACATCTACAGCAGAGCAAAGCAGTGAATTCTGTTAGTGTCCACTGCAGATAAATGTGTACTGAAGGTACTAGATAATTCTCAGAGACTGAAAATTAGAATTAATTCCAGCTGGTACAAGTAGATCTTTTTTTCATTTTTCTTTCACATATCCCAGCCTAAGTACAGCAATTTTTTGTAAGTTGCTGCAGTATTCTTCACAACTTCAGTGTAACCATATAGACAGATACTAAAATCAGTATCTTTTACTAAAGATAAGAAAGGATTCTTAGTGTAGGCAAAGCATAACATCAAACAATCATATGGATATTTTTTAAATTTACAGCAAATTAAACATTAATTTACAGAAGCCAACACTGTTTTTGTGAAAGTGTGTGGTGTGGACATGAAAGGAAAAGAAGAATCTAAACCTACATTACACCTCAGAGTATCATTTGTGTTTCAGACTGAGGCCCTGAAATACATGGTTGCTGCTCAGTTGCCTACCTGGGTGACTTTGCCTTTTTAAAGGAAAAAGTTATGATGGACACACTCATTCCAATAAAGATATAAATATTGATTAAAATCATGGCTCATGAACAAACACTCACAGTCCATAGTGCGTGCAGGAATAGATGTTTTGCAGGATCACAGGATGGTTGAGATTGGAAGGGACCTCTGGAGGTTATCCTTTCCAACCCCCCTGCTCAAGCAAGGCTACCTAGGACCATGTCCTGGTTGCCCAGGACCACGTCCTGACCAACAAACCTGGCACATTTGCAAGTGATGTTCTTGCATATCGCAGTGAACTCTTCTGGGAGCAGTTGTTTGCAGTTTATGGGAGCAGAGTGTTTTCTTAGATTGGTTTTTGAGCAATTGTCTTATTTTGTAGCATACATTGAAGACGTGGCAAGATGTGTAGACCAAAGCAAGCGACTGATCATCGTCATGACTCCAAATTATGTGGTAAGAAGAGGATGGAGCATCTTTGAACTGGAAACAAGGCTTCGAAACATGTTAGTCACGGGTGAAATCAAAGTGATACTGATTGAATGCAGCGAACTACGAGGAGTGATGAACTACCAGGAGGTTGAGGCCCTAAAACATACCATCAAGCTCCTCACTGTCATTAAATGGCACGGACCAAAATGCAACAAGTTGAATTCCAAGTTCTGGAAACGTTTACAGTATGAAATGCCTTTTAAGAGGATTGAACCCATCACACACGAGCAGGTTTTAGATGTCAGTGAGCAGGGGCCCTTTGGGGAACTGCAGACAGTCTCCGCAATTTCCATGGCTGCTGCCACCTCCACTGCACTTGCCACTGCCCATCCAGACCTGCGCTCCACCTTTCATAACACATATCACTCACAGATGCGCCAGAAACACTATTATCGAAGCTATGAATACGATGTACCTCCCACCGGCACCCTGCCGCTTACCTCAATAGGTAACCAGCATACCTACTGCAACATCCCTATGACACTTATAAACGGGCAGCGGCCACAGACAAAAACTAACAGGGAGCAGAATCCGGAAGAGGCTCACACAAACAGTGCGATACTGCCCCTCTTGCCACGGGAGACAAGTATATCAAGTGTCATTTGGTGACCGAAATGCAAGGGGCCATCAACCCCCTTGAGTAGGAGCAGAGTCTGCAGTCCGGTGCCTGGAACTACATCCTCGACTGCTGCTGTTAAACATGCATTACAATCGATAACATACGAGGAAAAACAGGGTCTTGTACATATGTTTTTTGCAATTTCTTTGTAACATCAGTCTTCCTGTTTTACCCATGTTTCTTCCCATTCACATTTTCGACTTTGTTTTATATGTCATTGGAGTTTGTATATTTACATTTTTTTAAATGAAGAGACTGCTGTATAGATAGGAAACTTTTTTGCTTCATTAGTATAGTTTTAGACTTTTTGTTTGTTTGTTTTTAACCTCTCTTGGGAATGCTTGGACAAAGCTATGTTGATACCAGAAGCACCATCCGTTTTGTTGGCCTGCCTAGCCTGATTCCTGAAGGCCATGCCTGCTGCAGTTCACCTCTTTTGGAGAATATTTGTTCTTAGAAGGACCCCATCCGTCACTGAGAGCTCCAGTTTCATTTCTACTCCCGTAATGTGCACTGCTCCTTCCCTGCCCTCACACTGACCCCCATTCGGGGTAACACTACAGTCTGATCATCTAACATGTAACGTGGTAGATACCTGTCAAACAGAATATACCCAATCTGTATCGGTTGCTTCACAGTAGTCACTACAGAGTGTGTAGAAACTAGAGATGGTTTGGTTTTCGCTTTCTTGGGTTTGTTTTTATTTTAATTATTATTTTAAGAATGAGTTGATTGTATCCCTTTTATAAATATAAAAGCAAACCCTATTTTTAACACTTCCTGGAGAAGTATTAATGTGGTTGTGGATTTTATTTTTAAGCATTTAACTTTCTCTTTCCTGCCTTTCAATATCCTACAAATGAGATCATTTGCAATTGTCAGGCAAGTAAGACAAGTGAGGTAATAGGCACTGAAGTGCAGAGAGTCCTGCTGATATTTACAGTGATAACTTCCAAACCAAAGGGGAATAAAAAGACAATATTGTAGATGGCTTGTCGCTTTGTATTATAGAAAGTGTTATTTTCTAAACAAAAAGGAATAGCAAAACACTATTTTGCTTTGGATTACAGAGTCCCCATGTATTTTAATGATCCAAACCCTGTATTTGCTTTAAAATGATATATTCAGGATTAAGAAATCTTTCATTTGGTTTTAGCTTGTAATGATAAGTAAAACTTTATTAATTTCAACATGATTTCAGTAAGAACTCAGGCAGAAAAAAATGACATGAATACCAACAAATATCATTGTTTTCAGAATAAACTTTATTTATACAAAATTAATATTTAAATCAGACCTGGAAGTATTAAAAACAATTTATTCACTTTAATGAATAAATAAATTAGTTTTATTTTTTATGTATGATTCTATCTTTGAGGAGTTGCAAATAATGTGTGCACCATGGCTGCCAGGGAAGGAAAAAAAACCACTTTGTTTACATCTGGACATCTTTAAGACAAATGGAATAAGCATCTTACTCATACTTATGTTTTAAATAATGGAGAAGTCCCTTTTGGTTTTAGAAAGAGGGGAGCAGTGTTGTAGCTCTACAACATTTTCAGGCCAAGCTCTCTGCTAGCAGAAGAGGATCTGGGGTAGAGTTACTGGTTGCAGCACAATGTCATGTCATGGATTTGATTTACCCTCACAGAAATATAACTAGTATCCTGGCAAACAGACTTTATAGTCTATTTATGTAATTAATTAGCTTTAGGTATTTATATGATAGCTGAATTATATTGGCCAATATAATGGATGTGCGGGGTTTATTCATGCTGATTGTCACAATGAAAAAAGTACAGCTTATAGTATTTTGGTATTCTTAATGAGAAGTGATGGGTAGAGAGCGTGTAAACGGCAGTTTGGGGGATGTTTGTGGGAGTAAGCCAGAACCGACAGTGTGGGAGGAAATGACTATGCTCCTGTTGTGAAAGTCGAGAAATCTCAGTATCTGCATAACAAGCTAATAGAGCTTTGCGATGTGCACTGATTTTTATTTGCTTAAAAATGTTTATTTTTCTGACAATTTGCTCAAGTCCTTTTCTACAATCTGTTCTTTATTATGGTGTCTCCCTCTGGACATGTGCCAAACATCCACAGAATGGAAATGAAGCTGCCAGGCCAGATAAAATTTTAAGAGAGCTTTGCACATTTGTTTTTTTTCACAGTGTAAGAAAGCTATTATTTATGTACTCTCACAGACACCTGTCAGGCACTGATGGCATTTAGTTTCATTCAACTGGATGCACTGATGGCATTCAACTTCATTCAACTGGATGCCAAATACCCCAGTATCCTCTGAAAGCAATGCATATTTTTTCCCCCTTTTCCTCCCCTTACATGCCCTGAAGTAAAGATTGGGATGCGAAATAAATGTAGAATGTAACTAACTGACCACAGTCACATTTAGATGATTGGTAGGTGTTTCCTTAGCCACATGGGGAGTACTTTTCTCTTGTTCTATTTTTAGTGTAGATTTAAGCACTTTGAATAGCATGATTCAGGGATTGATGGATACTATTTGATATTCACACTACTTTAAAGAAGTTTTTCTTATAATGTTTTGTCATAATATGAAACAAAAGAAAAATAAACAGACAAAAAAAGAAACAAACCACAAAATGAAACCTGAAATAAATGGAGAAGCTGTCTATGGTTTTAGAAACATTCCTCCTTACTCTTCCTCCTCTATGAACACCTGTGTGGGAAACAGTGAAGGAAACTGTTGTGTGTTCATGTGCTTTATGTTTGACAAAAGTTCTGTTGGAAAACAAAATAAAATTAAAAAAAAAACCACAACAAAACCAAGCAAAACACAACCAAACCTGTCATTGCCCTAGTGCTTAGGCTCCATCCTTTTCTGGTGAAGGTGTTCCAGTTTTTGACAATGCAGCCTGAAGTGTGCATGCAATAGACACATATAAGGTTTAGCCATAAGCAAATAGCACTTTATTTTAAAAACTGCACAGCATGATGATCGGAAAAATTTACCCTGCCTGGTCAATAAATTTGGGTCAGTATGTGGATTCTATACACATGAATTATCCAGGTGTGGTGCTTGGTCTTTATAAGGCTCTGTCTATTCAGGGTAGTCTTTGATATAAAACTAAAGGACACTTGCACAATCTGTGGAAATTCAGTATATAATTTCTCTGGACAATACGTATAGCTGGACAGAATTGGAGCACTCTACAGTATGCAGCTAATTATTTTGAAGGCAAAGTGCATTGCTGGGTCTGATTCTGTTCTCAGTTGCAGCAGTATGATTTGAAAGTAAGTCTAATAAAGCTGAATGAGTGTAAGATTGACTTGTGTGGGAGGAGAAAATTCCAAAAGCAAAGAGAAAAGTAATTCATATTTGCAGTCTGTGACAAGCTGAAATCTTGGCCATAAGGAAAGCAGCAGCAAAATATCTTCCCCATTTTAGCAGGGATCCAGTTCTCACCTGCCAGCCAACATCAAAAACTTTCAATATGATCTGGTTCAGAACTAAATACCGTTAGGCTTAGATACAAAGTAAGATTTTTCTATTACTGCACAGCTGTGAAAACCATGTGTATCTTACATAATGGGTGATAATCAGCTCCAAAATAATTGGAAAGCTTGTTATACCCTCCTGATTAAAATTAAAAAAGTTTTACTTGTATATTGTGCATTAATGGCACATTTAAATTATAGATAAAGCTGTGAGAATTGGGGAAAACTGGCCTGGTAACAGCCTTCCTTCATTCTTAAATTAAAAAAAAAAAAAAAAAGGAGAAGAAAATGTCAAGCTAGCAAGCCTAAGGAGAGTTTAACTAAAATCCAAAGAAGAAAAAAATTCACAGCAGTAAAGTAAGCTGCTTTAGGATAAAGGCCAATGGAGAAGAAAGATCAAAATACCCACCTGTTTTTTGACTGTATTGTGGATTTTTTCTCATACAAAGCTTTGTACTATGGCTGACCTACATAAAGCAACTGGGGTTTTTGGGGCCCATCCAGACAGATCAGCAACACAAATATGTCCCTGTACATCTAATACACTTCTGAATGATTTTGTACTCAGTAGTCTAGCACAGGGAGTTTTTGATGTGTCTTCTATTGTGGTACAGAGGATGGCAGAAATCTGTCAACGTTAAAAAAAGTCTCCATAACAGGTTTAGTTTATTACCCAGAGTAAATATATTCACTTCACACCCACCCCTTATCTGATTTGCTGTTATTGGAACACTTTTTTTCATCCATTTCTCAGCTGAGCAAGAGACTAATGTGACTGGCACCAGAAAAATGTAAGCAATTTCATAACAATGAGTCTCTTTGTATAATGAATGCTGCAAGTTTCCTTGCATTTCTCTGTATAGTCACAACTTTTCACCTCCTAAATAGCCCATTGAGTGGAGGTTGGAGGAAACCATTGTGTCTTTCATTTGATATTCACTGAATTTAGTGGTATGGGCACTGAGCTTTCATTTGTGATGTAATTTTGCTGAGCTATTATTTCCCATCGAGTCTGGCTATATCCTCCAAGAAGATGTGTTGGCAGCATCACACTTCTCCAGCTGGCCTTGGGTTGAAGTTCCAGAACTTGGAATTGTTGCCCTGGGACGTGAAAGTAATAGAAATGTTTCAGATACTAAGAGTTTTCCTACACTTTTTTGTTTGTTTAAACACTGTATGAGACAAAGTTTGAGCTTTGCTCTAGATTAATAAACTCTGAGGTTGGGAGGTCAAGAGTCCACAGAATCATGAAGTAGTCAGAGCAGAAATTACAATGACAGGCCTGAAAACTTATTTGGAAAATGTATAAATTCTGATGTTTCTCAGATTAGTAAAAGATGAATAACTTGAGATTGAGGGTTGTTGAAGGAAAGTATTCTGTTTCAGTCACATTCTAAAAGCTTACTGGCATTCTTAGATTAAATAGCCAATATCCTAGAAAATGCAATTTCAGAAACATTCCAAAGTAAATTACATAATTTTATTTTGGAGGATTAAGAGTAACATGATTCTGTAGGATATAAATGTTAAATAAAATAGATAATCTTTACCGAATACTGAGTTTACAGAAAGTACAAACCTCTTTTTTCTGGGTCACAACTATTAGGAAAAGAATTTGAAGCAAAATTTGAGAGCTAAGAGTTTGATGAAGGTGTTCTTGGTATTTTTTATGAAGACATCTACCTTAACCATGCCCCATCCCTGGAGGTGTTCAAGAAGAGGCTGGATGGGGCTTTGAGCAACCTGCTCTAGTGGGAGGTGTCCCTGCCCATGGCAGGGGGGTTGGAACCAGATGATCTTTAAGGTCCCCTCCAACTCTAAACATTCTATAATTCTATGACAGAAGGAACACACAAATAACTCAAAAAATAAAATGGATGTCTTTTTTAACCTTTTCTTTCTCTATTTATCTGAATAGAGGTCTCTGCCCCCCTCAGAAATACAAAATCATCCAGGAAAAAATTAGTATCTAGAGAACCCATACTCTCAAACAAATTTGGTGGCAGATAAAGAAGTGCAAGCCAGAGTAAGGGGCTGCACCACATGGCTGTGACTGAGAAGCTCTACAGTGGGGAAACCATATATGCCTGTGCAGGAGAGCACAGAGTCCTTTGGCCATTGTGTTTAGTTACTCTTATTTCAGGTGGGCACAGAAGGAACTGCAGGCTCAATACATCACCGCTCTTCTACCTGCTATAGGCAACACAGAAGGAGACTGTGCAGTAACCTTTGATGTTAGTGACATTAAATGTGAGTATCATCAGCTGGCTGAGCACAGATACCCTATTGCAAAGCAGCCAGAAGAGTAGAAGCAGCTGACAGTGTTCCCCATTTTTTTTTGGTGTGCAAAGTAAAAGGCAGCACTGGGCATAGAAAGAAGTCTATCTTACTGGATTAGTATGCAATCCACCAAATTACAATTACAGGAAAGTACCATCTCGATCAGCTAGCACTGCACCTGAGCTCCCTCTGAGCAACTTCCACCCCATCCCATCCCATCCCATCCCATCCCATCCTATCCCATCCTCTCCTCTTCATTTACTTGCAGGCTGTATTAAAAATACAAGCACTCAAAGCTTGCTGTGAGCCCTGAGGTTGGGGTATAGGTGAAAATTTTGCAGGGATGTTTAGGGTGAGTAAATGTCTTCTCTCATGAAGAGATTTACAGGAGCAAAGCTTTGGTTTGTAAAAAAAATTTACTGTTCTCAGTTTACACACTATTTTTCACATCCTTGTAGAGCGCCCACATGAAACAATGTCCTGATATTGTCCTGAATCTTCTGTGAAGTAAAATGAAAGTCTTAAAAAGGTCAGTCATGGGTTCAAAGTATCTTCATTCATGCATCTGCCATTAAATGTCAGGTTCAACACACATACTTGAAAAGTGAAAATAAACAAAGAGAAGCAAAATAACAATGCAATTACTAAAATCTATTTAAAACTGGTTTTTAAGGACTTCTTTTTTTCAGGAAAAGTTTTTTTTACTGCTGTTTTGTAGGACATTATCTGAGAGATTGTTTTAAAATTTCTTTTCATTCTTTGCATGACAGGTAAATGACAGGGAATTTTTTTTTTTTGTGGAAAGTCCCATTGAGTTTAAAACACAAGTGGCAATGAATTTACAGACTTAGAAGAAACTGCTTGCCAGAGTTAATATTCTCTGGTGAACAGCTCACTGCAGCCCTAATTAAGTTCTTAGGGACATTTCAGTAGGAAATTTAAACAATTAGTATTAGACAGGTACCTTCAGCACCACATTAGAATGTTGTGCATTTGTCTTCGTAAAAACCAGGAAACTTCAAATGGAACAATTATTTAAATACAAAGCAGAGAGGAAAACAGCGACACAACTGTCTCCATCCATCTTAGCAAACAGTTCAGTGACATCAGGTTCCTTCTTTGAGATCACAAACCTACTCCTACCTCAGTAACATACATGAATCTTTCCAAAATGCGCAGATATCTGGGGAAAAATTGTTGCAATAAGCACTCTCAAATCTTAGTTTTGTCATAAAAAGCACTTTATATATTTTTAATGCTTACACATAGATGCTTCAACTTGTAATCATTTAATCATAGAATATTACAAGGAAATAAAATATGTAGCAGCCTCATAAAGATTCAAGGAAATCCCAAAAAACTGGGTTTGTTTACAGCACCACATTTTCCATATGCTGCAAGAAGTCATACTTGTAACCAGCCCATTGCTAGGTGGCCCTGTGACACAGATAGGTAGCTAGGGGTGACGTGGGTTGGGGGAAGTATAGTGAATAAGTTTCTTTGTAATGCCACGACCAGGTAGGGGTTACATGACTAGTATTCAGCCAGTCCTACTGCCATAGGGGATTACAGACATCCTTTGCTTGTAGGACACTAAAATACCGGAATTTACCAGGTACTTCACCTCCTGGGTGCTATCTGAAGCCATTTGCATAACCTTGTTAGAGGTAGGAAATATCTTTTCAAGATGACAGGATCTACCTGAATCATAGGAATATCTGCCAGAGTTCCTATCATTGTAAATAATAATTAGTGTCAGTACAGTTCATCTCCTGTTTTCTCCACTTACCTTTTCACTCTCGTAAACAAAAGAGATTGTGAAAAGCTCTCAGTCCCGTATAGCAAATAGCATTTCTACTTTTCTTGTTTACTGTTAGATATTCGAAAAGTGAGAAACAGCATCAAAGACGTTACCTGCTATGTTGTTCTTTATGGAATTTTGAAGAAAATTTCCCTGTTCAGTCATCTTGGGCACCTTACCTGCCATGCTTCTTACAAAACTCTGGTAAAGGGCAATCTATAGTATAAAAGTTTGGAGACAAACTGAACTACATGTATATATTATTTTCAAGGATGTTTTTGTTCCTTGTAGCTCCTCATATGGCTCCAGTTTAGGTTTTTTGGTTTTTTGTTTGCCTGTTTGGTTTTCTTTTGTTTTCATAAAGAAAGAGGTACCAGGACTAAATCTCCTACCTGTGCATATTATGCCTGTTCAAAGAGTTGCTGGATTTATTCGGCTCCCACTTCAGTCAGTTCTCCACCTAATAGACTCGCCAACAAAGAGGTTTAGATAGGGAAAATAGTGCTTTCAGGTGCCATAATATATGGAGTCTCAGACACAGTGAGTCTGATACTACATGCTCCCTGAGAGACCAGGTTTTGTGAGAGGCCTGAGCTTTCCATCTAATTTTGGCTTTCGGATTGCCATATGTTGGCTTGCTAAAGTTCTCTTAAGACTAAAAAAATAAAATCAGCTATTTGAAAGTCAAGGTAAATCAATGGAAATGTATAATAGCATCAGCAATAGTTTCAAGTAGCTGACTAGAATGCAAAAATCTGCCCCCTTTTCCCCTTTCTTCCTCCTGTCCTGCCCTAGTCAGTCACCAGTTATAATTAATTCTAAATTTTCTGTAAAAGTAAAATCTAGGGTTTTTACTATTATATTAGTCAGAAAACTCAAAAATAGTTTAATATAACATCTTGGATTCACCATAACAGTTTGCAGATTTGTTAATCACTTTTATTTTATCCCTATTATAAAATAAATATATTTTATAAATATATTTTTATTTACATTATCAGCAACTAATAAAGTTAAATTAGACAGCTACCCAGTCCTGGGCGGTGGTGAAAGAGCCAACACATTTAGTGAGTTGAGGGTGTTAAAAGACAAAATATTCATCTTAGTTTTTCCAGTAAAATGGAATTAAATTATCTTCCCAGCATTACATCTAAAATTCACTGCTGTGACTCACAGCACTTTTGAGCCACATGTGAATTTTCCCACTGTTCAGTCTGTGCTGTCTATGCAGCATTTCATAGATAAGTGTTTTTATCAGCATATGGTATATAACTGCCTTTTCTTCAGAAGATAAGAAAACAAAATGACCAAAAAAACCTTTACAAGAGAGGTCATGTGCCTAGTTGCAATAGTAGAAGAAAAAATTCACTGCCTTCATTTTTACAAAAAAGCTGCAAATTTAATACAAATAAAGAAATAGCCATCTGTAGAGAAAAGTTTGATTCTGATGAAAACTGCAGCATCTTTTTGCCAGTCACAATTTTTTTAGGAAATTTAGTATCTTTAAGTTTATTCTCTTTTTACTCATCTCGGGAGGACTTGGCTGTCCATAAGCAGAGTGCACAACACAACTCAAGTAGTAGCAGCCCCTCCTTGGGAGCAAGCTATTCGAAGTTAATAGCTGGATAAGAATCTTGATGAAGCACTTTATTGCAAAAGCTCTCAGCTGGCCTTCTGGAATTCTGGGAAAAACCCTAGCTGAAATGCTCTGTAGCTCCTATGGAATACATGTACATACATTGAAGATCTAAATATACATACTTACCAACTTCAAAACATTTTGCATTGGTGGAATGAAACAAGCAAGTACGATGATAGGCTTGGGGATCATTCTTCTTAATTTGCGTAATGGTTGACAAAATTAAAAAATAATTTAACTCAAGTCAGCAGAATTAACGCTGTGTATAACTGGTGCAAAAAAAAAGAGCAGAATCAGGACCAGAATTTTCAAACATAGATTTCTGGTTATTCTGTATTTTAATTCAGCATCATTATTATTTCCAAATGTTCATTACTACCATCATATAATCCATAGATTAACATATGCATTCTTATCAAGGCTTTCTTCAAAGCAACAGATATGACTAAAAACTAGAAAATATGCTTCTTCCTTTGTACACTTTGTGCAAAATCATTGAAGTTAAAATAAAAGCACTGAAGTCAAGTAGAGATACATTGACCTATATTTATGACTACTATTATATTAAATATTTTACCTAAAGAGATTAACTTATATTTATTTTTTAAAAGTTAGATGGATTATAGCTAAAAACAACCACATTTTTGTAGCAATTCAATACACATTGCTGAGAAGCAAGAGAGTCATGATCAAAATGTTACCTAGTTTCAGTGTATGTTACTTTTAAAAGAACATGTTTTATGTTATCCTAACTTTTGGAAAATTCACCAAGCCTGGTATATAAAAATGAGCAGCTTATTGTAACAACTCTAACATATTAAACATTTTTGTATTTTCATCACTTTTTATTCTTACAGAAGAAAAGACTTTGTTCACTAAATATGAATGCTGCACATGTTAGCAATAGAAATATTGATTTTTGTAACTTTGATTGCACTTGCCTTAACTTTTCCACACATATATATAAATACAAATAACAAATGGGGGGGGGAGAAGATTAAGGGAAATAAAATCCACAAAATAGGCAAGTTTTGCATTATTTAATGAATAATGAACACATGAGCATATTCACAATACTTGTAATGAGCACATGATGCCATAGGTTTGTTAAAGCACAAGGTGTACTTTGTCTAGATTAAAAAGCAAAAACAAAAACAAAAACAACAACAAAAACAAAACAAAAAAAACTTTTGGTGTGACTTTGCTTTAGGTTTAAAACAGTTGGATGTTTAAAAACTCTTTATTACTTGCATATGAATATTTTTGTATAATAATATCTGAAGAAGGTTTTAAAACAAAACAAAAAACTCTACATGATTTATGGTGTGCAAATTTTAGAAACAAATAAACAGGGTATGTGTCCAGTTTGTTAAAAAATGTTCTCCTTTCAAAATTACTCTTTCACTGGCTAAATGCAAAGTTATGGCAACTTGAAATACTTTTTTTTTTTTTTGTGAACTGACAAAGAAAAAAATAAAGCAATGTGAATAATTTGCGTATGCAAATTTTTTAAAAAATAAATTATTGCTAATGGCAATACAGATTTAACTGCATGGTAGAGAAGGCTTGAAGATTCCAGTTCATTGACTTGACTTGCAGGACCTACTGGGCCAGAGCATATGCATTGGATAAACTGGTATGGCTCCACTTGAGGCAATGGAGCTGCTCCAGCTTACACCAGCAGAGAACTTGATCTTTTGCTTAAGAATACTTTTAACAGTAAATATCTCTCCATTAATATGTTCTTTCTTGTTTTTTATTCTTTTTCTATTGTTCAATTTCTTAAGAGTATTTCTTTAGAATGTATATATTCTATGCATATTCTTTTTTCTTAAAAACGTGAACGGTTTTGGATTTATTTATAGTAAAGCAAGTAGTGCAGTCTCATAACTCTCTAAGGGAAAGATTTTGTGTACATGTGTGGGTGCACACTGATGTGTTTGATTTACTGTTGCATTGCTCCAGTTTTATGACTATTTATCTCTAATGGAACCACGGGGTAATAGGGGAATAGAGTAACATGGTAGTAAGTAATTTCTTCTAGAATTGTGTGCTGTGTGTGAGCAGAGTGGAAGACCCCAGCTGGTTTGTAACAGAAGTGGTAGTGAAACAGAAGTAGCTCAAATCACAGCAATATTGTCTTTGTACAAATGAAAGGTAACAAGAAAATGTCTGGAAAGACATAAATGAAAACCTGGGTGATTGCTTCTCTTTTTTAAGTTTGTTGAATATGACATCATGCCTGGGTCAGGAAAAATTATAGAATTTGTTCTATATTTGTTCTATTTGTTCTTGTTTTTCTGAATGGAGTGTTAGCTCTGTGGTTCTCAACTGAGGCATCATAAATCAGGAATGTCATTATCGAAGGCAATGGGTTTATTCCCGTGTTATAGCAGTCACATGAATTGCAACCACCTTCTTTTTCACTTTTCTGTCAAGACCCTCATCTCCTCAGCTCCTTGAAAGATGCAAGAAACACACAAACATATTTCCACTCTTGCATAGTTTTGTTTTTTTGGATTGTGTATCCCCTCAGGTTCCAGAGAAATTGCTCCAAATTTAAATCTCTTTGACATAACAATTTGGGACATTGCAATAAGAGACAGGCACCAGGGCACAGCAGCTCTTACAAAGGTTGATCATATGCCATAGCTAGATGATAAGTTGGTAGAAGGGCTAACAGTCTTCATCCCTGGAGACTCAGGCCATAGACCACCCCATATCTTTGCACCTCATTAGTATCACAAGACTTTTAAGACATGACAGTTGTATCAGTTTACCTGCAGCAACTCATATTTAAATACATTATAATGCAACCACCGTGTTTTGGACCTGCAGTCTGGATCCAGGAGACAAGGTGACCTATATTACACAACATTGTTTCTACAGTAGCTTTTTTGAACTTTGAAGCTGTCTATTGCATCTACGTCTCATAAGATTTTTGTCATTGCTATATGAAATACTAGTAAGATCATCTGACCAAAAGATCATGGTTTCACCAATATCAACAGGATACATTGGCCTGGTATGGTGGGTGGAAATGCAGTCAACATTCTATTAGACATCATAAGAGTTATGATTACTCAACTACCAGCATTTCAAGTGCACAGAAATATGGTATCCACAGTAATTCAAAAATTATTAATGTATATTTAGTTACATGTTTAAAATATTGCTATTAAACAAACATTATTAAAAAGAGATCAAGATGATAAAGGGCTCTGTTCTTTACCACATTACTCTGCATTCCTTGCATTTTGTAGACCCGTGACTGAGACAAGCATGAATGCAGAATATTTATTAGTTGCTGATATTCCTTCCTAGAATTATGCACATGTAAATAGATCAGGAAGCCACATAAGACTGCATGCATGAAGAGAGACAACCACAGGAAAAAGTAAGTAAACAAGAAGATTGCTTGGAAGAGCACTCTAGAGTCCTGGTTCCAAAAGATAAATAAAAAAAGAGAAATACAGAGAGAGACAAACAAACGGAAAGAGAAAAGAACACCAAAAAGCTTCAGTACAGATGAAAACACTTAGAGTACATCTGGAAAACTTTCCTGGAAACTCCTGACTTGCACCATGTAGAGTGGTTATCTGGAACTCTACATTTCATGATAGCTGTTTCCTGATAAAACCACAGAATGATTCTCATATTTATTTATTTATTTATTTAAGAGCTCTCATCCTCATACAGCCCTCTTCTTCAGCATGCTGTAACTCAAATACTGTAAGTAAAGTTCTGGAGCATAGGAAGCTCTCTCTGCTTTCTAGGGTCTTTTGGATCACCAAATTAGTATTATAATAAATTTCATTCATTGATTAGATTGTAGATTTTCATTCTCCTTTACGAGTACTTATTTCCCTGCTTTTTCCCAACATGTCTTTTTTTTTCATATTTACTTTATTTTGCATAGATATTTGAATTTGGTAATAAATTAAAAAATACGTATCTTTTAAGTACTAGGTTTGCCACCTTGGGAATTCAGTATGATATCTGTAATTGAAGCATAGGTTCTTGAACAGAGCTCTGAAATGCAACTATTCACACACTTGTGTGCCTATGTTAACTACTGCACCAGGGAGATCAGAATGCCATTTGAATTAACACATATATAACTGAAAATTAAATGCTCAGGTATCTATAGCACTCAAGAGCAAATAAAACTGTTGTTTATAAGTTAATAGCTGTTTTATTTCAACCAGAGAACTATATGTAAGGTCTGCTGTTAAACAACCTCATAAGAATCATAAAAGACACACTGATAGCCATATACTACAAAAGGTGATACTGAGAATAAGAAAAAATAGACATTACCATGCAAACTGATCTGTAATTGCAGTTTAAGCTTTAAAAATCTCTCCAAAAGATCTGGAAAACATCATCACCTGAAATAGGCTCATGGATTACACACAGGTTAGTTTCAAAGCTCAGTGAAAGCAAATGTCAAAAGTAAAATGAACAGTAAGCATATTTTTCAGCAGAACAGGAACTAGAGTACTGAGAATAATGTTAACAGAAGAGATAAAACAGTAACATAGAAGTGAGGTCTAAATGCATTGTCTAGAGATTGAAAAATAGGATCTAGAACATTAGTCAGAGATGTTTAAAGTGCTTTACTTTCCAGTTACATCCAGTTTGTTTTCTTACTTCAATATGCATGCCACAAAATCAAAAAACTGTTCTTCCAGGTTATGAATGCTGATGAAACTTAACCAATTTAGTATGTTCTCCCTATTGCAGAGAAATATGCACTGAGCAAGATAAATCTAGGACAAAACCTGTGCGCTTTATGATTACGGTATATGGCACTCTCATTTCTGTCTCGAGAAATTAGGTGTTGGCTATCATCAGATTTAGTATTGGCTATGGTGGAGACAGCTGTCAGAAGCAACATATCCCAGATAATTGATGTAGGAATATACTGTGGCTTCTCTGTCAGCAGCACTGGATACACTGCCAACAACAACCAAAGGCTTTTTGTACTCCAGCAAGGGTCATCCTGCACCCCTTACTAGCACCACATGTATTGGATTAAACGGAGAGAATACCAAAACAGTAAATAGGAGGAATATACCATGAAAGAGGATGAAATAAAAAGAGGAAAAAAAAGAGAAAAATTTATCATCACACATGGTAAATTCTTTGTTGCCTCCACCAAGCCTTGCTTGGTCCCAATTTCTGGCCCCAGATGGATGAGACAGATAAAAAATGCTGAGCCACTCCATTTTAACTCCTCCATGCAGTGCTCACTCAGCCACCTCTATACTCCCTATATCAAGAGGTAACTTCCAAGTAAACTTCCAAAACTCATAGCATGCATAGCATGCATGCCATGCCATAGCATTTCATGCCCGAACAATGTACTACATTATTTTGCTGTCTTCTGGTAAGATAGTTTTTGCTTTTGATACTCTGCTTGTTTTAATACATCTACAAGGACATTCTCTTTATGGAAAATTAAGGACTGTAAAGTTAAGGACTGTACATTTGTTTGGGTATACAAAAAGGGAGGATACGGTGGTATGAAAGCAGAGACTAGTTTGAAACGTAAGTAATGGTGAAGAGCAGCATTTCTTCTGATGATTGAAATCACAGAATATACTCTTCCAGGTGAATAGTTAATTAGCACTTAATGTAACCAATAGATGCCTAGAAAAAGATCTCCTTAGATTATAGCTAAATAAAATACAATAAAAAGATAGCAACCTAAATATGCATTTACAAAAAAGATTTGAACAGCTTGTAAAGGAACTGTTTCAAGCTATTAAGTACACGATACTTTCAAAAAACTCTCAAAACCTATTTTCATCTTAGGTAACTTTGTAGAAGTTGCCTTGGTCTCTTTGGTAAATAATTAGCATTTTTAAACTGATTAAATAAATATTTATATAATGGATTAGAAGGGGTTTCAAGGACTTATTACTTGCTCTCTTTGTTGTAAATAGGATGGCATGGCTCTGATCTAATCTCTTGGGTAAATAATGCATTTTATAACTCTAATTAATAATGGAAGAAGTAGAAGTTCTTTTAAACAAATACTTAAATACCATCAAGAATTTTATTCAAAAGTGACAAAAGCCATCAGATTTAAAAAAAACAGAAGGATATTCCATCCTTTCCCTCTAAAATAGTATGCCAGTTGTTGGAGGTTCCCTTCAGAGATTGTCCTGTGGGGCTGAGAAATAAGGTCTGGCCTTCAAACTTTCATGGATGACTTTACAAAAACTATTGTGGTCTGAAGCTGAATTAACATTAAGCTGATACTTTTTAAGATTTTTCTATGTAATGTGCTTCATACATCAGCAGAATCTGGAGCACAGGTGATAGCATTAGATTTTATTTCAATGTGGAGATAACTCTGTTCCTGGAAAGATTATGCTCACAGATCAGGAACTTATGCAAATGTTCATCTTTTTATTAGTCTTGATTAAAAAAAAATCCACTCAGATACAGGAGAAAAGAATTTGATTTTCCTCCTGACTCCTACTTGTAGGTGACTTAATTGTAGGAGAGGGAGAGCTTCACCCTCTTCCCAGAACTATAAATGAATTTATAGTGGCTGTGAAGTAATTTTCCCACCCTTCCTTTAATTAGGAAATTATTTCTGGGGAAATATTATATTTTCTCTTTTGAGATCCTTGTTGTCTTAAAATACTTTGTAGGATGTGACCACTGTAGAAAATAAGTTGCAAAGCTGTGGAGTAGAAGTGTAAATCTTCTATATTAGTTATGAAAAAGACACGCCATGAACAAATCCCAGACAAGTACAAAAAAGGCTTGGTACCTGCTTCAGATAGCTCTTAGAAGGTGCTACTGAGTAGAAATAAAGGACAGCCCTATGAATATTGCACTAGGACAAACACTACTGGCTTTCAAGTCCAGTCCTTACTATAAGTATCCAATGGGGTACAGTTCTTAAACATGAAAAATCCAAATAATTTTTGTTCTTATTTCTCTCGTAGATACTTTGTTCCAGAACATAACTTTCTACTGTTCAAAATTCATTAAACACTTATCCTAAATATATTGTTTCTGTGCCAATGCTGTTTCTGTGCTCAAATAATTCTCTTGATCTTTGAGTTCAGACACAAAGTAATAAGGTATTAGGTATCATCCATTTTCTTCCCAGTCTTTTTTCTTATTAAGATCAACAAGACAAGTTAGTCTAGTCTTCCTATAATACTCTTCCCTCTCAGTGTAATTAAGGTTTCTCCATGACAGTTCTGGTTTTAAAACATCTTTCTTGAATATGATTGAGCCTGCAGTATTCCATTAATGATCTACAGGAAATCTTCCACCAAATGCTACTGATATTTCCATCTCTATTTGAAGCATATTTTTGCTGCTAAAATAATCTTCTTTTATTTTATGGATGTCTAGAACAATGATTCAGAATTGCCTTGTGATGAACTACAAACTCTGTGTGTAAAGCTCTGGGGTTAGGTGTTATTTTGGGACATTGTATTTTGGAGGCAGTTGTTATAATCCCTCATCAATTTCCAGTCTTTAGGTAAGTCTTCTGTTGTTTATGCAGTTTATTCTTAGACTTATTTATGGAAAATGCATCCCAAAGTTGTGAATCAGAACTTTTCCTTAGCACAGCTAAGAGCTAAGACTGTTGATGACCGTCCACAAGACTGATCTAAAAGCTCCATTACCAGCATCTCCTGACAGATTTGCTTTTCAATATAATCTAAAATAATCTCATTTACCCATTCTTTTATCAGTTTATTTTTATTGACTAGTAATTTCCCTCATAGAATCATGTTAAATGTTTTACTGAAGTCTGGGTTGATTAGATTTATTTTACTTCCATTTTCTAGAAAACCAGAGTCCTTACGTGGATGGTCTTGCACAATACATAGATGATAGATCCATAGTATTCAACTTCCTTTCAATTTGCTTCCATAACTTTCAGCAATCAGTTCTAAAATTTTTCAAAATCCTGCCTACTGCTAGAGTCAGATAAAGGAGTCTATGCACAGCTGTCCCTTTTTCTCCATTTCTTAAATGTAGGTAGTACGATTCCAATTATTTAGCCAAGAGGTACAGTTATCAACTGTATTAACAGTTCTTACTATTTGACGTCGACTTAATGTGCAGTTTTCTTAGACCTCTGGGATGGATGTCTTCAAATTGAGTTTTACTTCAGTCTTGGATTTAGGAATTCCATTTTCCCTTCTGTTTTTCCCATTATCTTTTAGGATAGTTGGCTAGTCACCTTCATCAACCATACCAGAAAAAAAGGCAAAGCTTTGATTTACATTTGGATTCTTGCTGATGCTGCTTTTAACCTTAATTCCATCCTTAATGTGTAGCAGGGGGTAGGGGTGGGATGTCTTTTCTTGTTCTTGTTTATTTATATGACTATTTTAATGTTATAAGTTCATTTGCAAGTTCTAACTCAGTTTTACTTTTGCCAGTGTTGATTTTATCTGACCATAAACCTCTAAGTTTACTTTACATGTGCACAGCTCTTTTTTCCACTCCTTACTGAGGTTTCTGTTTATTCCTTTTGAGGAAGGGATTTTCCCAATGAGCCTGCTGTTCTTTATACTTTTTCCACATATGTTTTCACAAGTCTTCCTCACAGTGGTCACCTTGAAAGTAGCAAATTAAACAGTGACTGGGCCCATTCTTTGGCCCTGGGGCCAACGAGTGCATCGATACTATTAAACTCTTTTGGCATCCAAAAGAGGTGCCTTATCCAAATTGTCTATTAGGAATGGTCATGCAGACTTGCTCAGGCACTGACTAGGAGAGTCCTTGGTGGCCCAGAGCAATATCATGCCAGAGACCCTTTTAACAATGTGAGAGGGAGATAATAGAGCACCAAAGGCAAAGTTTAATTAACTTGCGTAGATGAGTCACTGTGTTCCCCAGCTCTTCCTTCACGTTCACTGCAAACAAGGGCAGAAAGTTGTTAATTCTCACAATCTTATAATGAGCTTCACACATTTAGGAGTATATATTACAGCTTAAACACTCAGAAAGAAACATTTTGGGATAATTTTACTATCCTTTAAAAAAAATGCCCAATCTTCATGATTTAAAAAAAAATCTGGAAAACACTAAGTAGCAACCTACTAAAGGTTTAGAGACTGAAATATTTCCCTATTTACTAGTAAATGCCTTGTGAATTTGATGAAAGGGGTCTAATTTATAGCTTTGAGTACCTGAGACTGTTGACTGCTTGAGACTACAGACTACATAAAATTTCAATATTGCTAAGCATCATCTGGCTTGGAACCAAGCAGATTTGAGTTCTTAGAGAGAAACCCTACTTGTGTATGTAGGGTCAAGTATGAAAGCCATAGTAACTTCTGGGCCTAAATAGGTAGCAAAGAATTTGGAGCAGCCTAGAGAAGCCCTGGTGCTCTCTTTCTTCCTAGGAGCTGAAATTGTATTGTAACAAAATTTCAACATATTTTGATTTGATGGAAAGAATTAATGTTATATTATATTCAAAATTATAAAGAATGTAGCTGCCTCCAGCTAAATAACATGATATAATTTATAGGCTGTTTTGGTGGTTGATTTGTTTTGGTTTATCAATGGAGAAAGAAATAAGATCTCGTACTACATACACACAACACTTTCCATAAATGGTGTTCTGGACTCTGGCTGATACTTTCTTTTCATTTCTATAGCAGTAGACTGAATCAAGACTGAAGAAACAAGAAAAGTGTTTTCAGTGTTTTCTTCTGCAATGTTTTCTTCTGCATTTTCAGTGCAACAACTGACCTAAATTAACTATAATCTTCAGCTTTTTCCAGAGAAAACTGAACGGGGACATGAATCAGCACATATGCTTCTCAAAGCCTGCAGGATCTTCAGACTGTTACAGGTTATGGATCAACTGAAAACACAAACCAACACCACAAGTAATACCACAAGTAATATTGGGAAACATGCTTTTCATGGATATAAAAGAACAGCCAACGACAAGCAAAAAAGGTAGAAAGCAAAATGTGAGATTTATTGAGTGCTATCTAAAAATGAGGCTCAGCTAATTCACAAGTTGAAACAAAGACATATTATTAGTAGTGTAATATGAGAAAAAGAGATAAAAACCTGGCAAATATTAAAAATCCTGCACTTTGAAACAACAGTCAGTGGGGTTTTAGGGTTGGTTTTTCTTTTGTTCTATTCAACAAGATTTTGAAAGACATGTTTAAGGCCTCCCTGCTTCCCATTACATAAAAATATATCATTAGATTGTGTTGAAAAGAATTTTGAGTATCTTAAGAAAGTTCCTAATCTGGATTAACACATAAAGAATTTTAAAAAAAATTAAGCTATCACTTCATTTTGTTTTGCTTTGTTTTTTTCCCTTGAGGTGTGCTTCTGTAATGGAATTACTGAGATGCTATTTTGAGCAACTGTTACCAATACTCGTAGCTTTCAAGACAATTTTGAAGACATAGCACTAAAGATATTTTCTTCCAATTTTAACTGAATTTTCTAGATTGCTGAATAATTCTCTTATTTCACATGTCTCTAGCCATGCTGCTATGGCAACTTTATTTATTTATTTATTTGGAAGCTATTCCCGTAGAATCTTGGATTTTCTATATATTTCCATGTGGTTAGTTGACCTTGGCTGGCTTCCAGTTCTCCGTTCAGCCAATATTTCACTCTCCCTCCTCAACAGGACAAGGGGAGAAAATATGATTAAAGACTCGTGGGTAGACATAAGGACAGGAAGATTACTCAGCAATAACCATCATGGGCAGAACAGACTTGACGTGGGGAAATTCATTAAATTTATTGGCAATGAAAAACAGAGTAGGATAACAAGAAACAAGAACAAATCTAAAACCACCTTCCCTCTACCTCACCCTTATTCCCAGGCTCAACTTTATTCTCAACTTCTCAACTTCCTGTCTGTGAGCAGCTCAGGGAGATGGGGAATGGGGACAATACTTCATCTCTGCTGCTTCTTCTTCCTCACACTCTTCCCCTGCTCCAGTATGTGTCCCACTCAGTAGACAATCCTCCATGAGTTTCTCCAACGTGGGTCCTTCCCACAGGTTGCAGGTCTTCACTATGTGCTCCAGCGTGGGTCCCTTCCATGGGGTACAGTCCCTCAGGAACAGACTGCTCCAGCGTGGGCCCTCTGTTGGGTCACAGGACCTGCCAGAAAACCTGCTCCAGTGTGGGCTCTCTCTCCACGGGTCCACAGGTGCTGCCAGAGTCTTCTCCAGTGCACACTATCCATGGGGCCACTGCTTTCTTCAGGGCACATCCACTTGCTCTGTTGTGGGGTCCTCCATATGCTGCAGGGTGGATGTCTGCTCCACCATGGACCTTCATGGGCTGCAGGAGGAGAACCTGCCTTACCGTGGTCTTCATTGTGGGGCTGCAGGGGAATCTCCACTCTGGCACCTGGAGCACCTCCTCCTCCTTCTTCTTCACTGACCTTGGTGTCTGTGGGGCTGTTTCTCTCACATATTCTCACTTCTTTCTCACAGCTGTTGTTGCATAACAGTTTTTACCCTTCTTCAATATGTTATCAGAGAGGTGCTACCACCATCACTGATAGCTAGCAGTATAGCTTAGAATCTGCTGGAACTGGCTCTGTCCAACATTGGGGCACCTTCTGCATCTTCTTACAGAAGCCATCCCTGCAGCCATAATGCTACCAAAACCTTGCCAGGTATAGCTGACACATTCCATTAGTGTGATCTGCAATGAGTCCATCTGACCATTTGCTTGGAAGCTTTCCTGTTTCTTTTTTAAGTTTTCATTGTATGTACTTACCAAGGAAAATAGCTCCAATTTAAAGAGGTTCAGTGTTTATATAGTTAGAAATATGTTGAAAGATGATTGCTGTTCTATAGAAAGCAGAATATGTGCCTACTCTGGTTATCTAGGTTTTACATTGACCAAATAATCAGAACGAAAGAAATACACGTTAAAGCACTTCTAACTGAATTTTAATTCTTCAATGCTTCTCTTGCAAAATCTATGCACAGGTCATTCAACTTTATCTTAGTTTGCTTTACCTGGGTAAAGAAATTTTCAAGTATCTAATTTTCTACTTAGTTTACCCTCATACCCACAGTTTAGAATTCATTTATTTGTTCTTTGTGGCTATGTTTATTACCTTTCCACACTGAAGGAAGTTTGTTTCTTGTTATGAAACGTACCAATGACATGCAAATGACCGCAATGGTCTACCAGAATCAGGAAATCTAAAGTGAAGGCACCTAACATGTCCTTGCCACCTGCCACTGTATTAAACTAAATTAAAAGAGGACAAGAAGATGGCACCACAGTGAGGATTATGGATGAAGTGTCAGGCATTATTTTAAATCTTCTTATCTTCTGTCAACTTAAATCAAATTCTGGAAATGTACTAGGGCAGAGAACAGGGAGGTGGCTCTGCAACGTGTCTAAATTAAAAATATTTCTTTTTTCCTATGAAGCAGGATCATTTCTGATACTTATTCAGAGTAATATCTGTTAAATGTGGTGACAAATGTAATATTTACTGCTTCTGGTGTTATCAGTCCTGCAGAGCCCGCTACAGCTGACTACAAGCGGAGGCTTCTCCACAGAAATAACCAAAGTAATGCTGACTGTGTTCCAAGGCAATCTGAGGCAATGATCCAATTTACTGATGTCCTCGGGTGTCCTAGGTACCACAGGTGACATAAAATGAAGGCTATGTGACTACACAGCTGTCACCAAGGAAATGGGGAAATCAGCAGGGTTGCAAAAATATACACAGGGGTATGATGTGACCCGGAGAACACTTACTACAAAGAATAAAGAAGGAGGTCGGAAATGATTGATTTTACTACCTCAAGTTGGATGGAAAAGGAAAAACAAAATTATAATTTTGTTAGCATGCTCTGCCCATCACTGGATCTTTCAGTGCCAGGGTCACTGCCAACTGTCAAAAGACAGGTGTATGTCATGTCCTTATGGAGGAATTTGAGACTGCTCAAGACAAGTTAGTCTCAGAGTGCAGACTGACAATACACTACCCATCTTTACGGTACACGGTTACCTAGTGACATTCACAGCCCTTCCTGAGGGTTTATGTTTGCACTGTGTAGGAAGTAAAACTTCAAGTTTAAGAAGGCGAATCACAGAAAATAGAACATGGAGTAATGAACATCTATGCCAGAGGATACAAAATGATGAGAACAAACACAAATAATACAGTGTACCTTTCTCTTAGAGTTAGATATTTCCCTTCAGGCCAGCACAGGTTGTCTGTCCTCGACAGAAATTCAGCCCCTGAGCTGAGCATCTGTGAAAACTTCTCAACCTCAGACTGGAATAAGAGTTGTGAAGGCTTGTCTCTCATTCTCCTCTTTTCCTGCCTAGAGTGATGGAACACATTTAAGTGTCATCAGGTAAGAGTTTTTGAGGCAGGATAAGTCCCTTCCATTGAAGATTTTCCACTTCACATACAGTAATTAAATATCCAGTAGACTAAAGAAAGCATAGGAAAAATGACTTTGTGGCCTATGGGTAAGGAGCTTGTTTATGAGGAGGATGTCTAAATTCATATACCTTCTCCCTTCATTTCATTACCACTCTGCAGGTTCACCATCTCCGACAAATTAACTATTAGTTTTTTTCCCAAGCAACATAGGACAGACAAAGACATTGGATCCCAGAATATACTGGGTTTTACTGTTAATTTAACCTTCTTTTTGTTTTTTAAATGGATTGTTTTGCAATGTGCTTTGTTATCATCATTTATTGTTTCATAGAAAAACATGCACTTTTTCGAAACAATTCAGTAAATTAATAAGAGTAAATTTCATCTCTGTAAGACAAGATAATAAATACTGGTGGTTTTTTCTTTTTTTTTTTTTTTTCCCACAGTTTGTTTCTATTTGGAGAATAAGACACTTGGACACAATTTCTTTAAGGATTTGACACAAGATTATTGCTGAGTTTCCAGAAGTCCCTCATGACTTCACTGTAAATCCATGCGACATATGCCTGAATGGGACAACCTACGAGATTAATACCTGAGAATAGATACTTAGAGATTTCAGATGGATGTGAGGATCCAGAAAATCCCATAGGTGGGATTTTTTATCTCTCAAGAAACATGTCTGAGAATCTGTCTCAAACAAGAGGGATTTCTTAGAGCCTTAATTAAAGGTTACAATCTTTCAAGAGTCCTTCTCCTCTTCTCATACCCCTTTATTGTGCTTTCCTCCTTTTACATTATTTATTGTTAAGAAAAGATAGGTTTTCATAAAAAACTAACAAATGTATTTATTCATTAATTTACTGGTCTTACAGTTGAGAAAAATTCTGTAGTTCAGGCAATAAATATATATATATAGAGAGAGACTACCTACCTTTAAGAACATTTCACATTCTTTAATAAAAAACTTTTTCCTGTTCTCTCCTTGCCTGATATGCCTTTTGCCTTTAATGCCTCAGAATCTCTCACTAGCTCTTCTCTTTGTATAGAAGTGTCTTAGTTTCAATGCTGGTTTTTTTTTTCCCTTCCTGAATTTCCTGAAAGATTAAATAGCAAAAAGTATGTCCACCAGGAACACAGAATTTATAACTATGTGACAGGAATGATAAAGCAAACAAATACAAGAACTGATATATTAATCTGAGTGAAGATGACTACATAATAATTTGTAATTTATTGCAAGTCAGATAAATATTTTAATGAGCTTTTCATTGTTATTAGGTTCAGATACATGGAGACATAACTTATTAAAGCTTACTGTGAGACAGATGCAGAAGCACTAAAGAAGACAATGGTATGGACTGTAAGAACAGGACAAAAATTCTTGCTTCTGACTTAGTATTTGTCTTCAGAAAACCCCTTATTTTTACTACCCTTAACTTCTTGTTTTCTTGGATACTATTCTACTGACACTAATGGTGATTACTGTACTGGTCCTACAAATAGAGATCTGAAAGTCAAGTAAAGTCTTCAGTCAGACTTCAGTTTCTCATGTTAGGTTTTGCACATCTTTTGTACCCAGCCTTGTAAACACACTCAGCCCAAGCTCTGTGCTATCAAGCAAGCTCAGATATGACAGCTCTCTGGCATGAGTAAGGCACACTGATTTCAGCAATGTTTACACCGAGCTTAAAATACTTCAGCTGAAGCTCTCTGGCATCTATTGGGTGAAGAATAGATGACATACCTTGCTTATTGTAGCACAGACATGAAAGGTTCACAAAAAGAAAAACAAAATCCAAGAGAATAAAAGAACAGACCCTGATCTAAGTAAATGCAGGATCAGCCTAAAGTACTGTATGCACAAAACAATCATTTGCTAAGTGTCTGAATATTAAAAAGAAGTCTGAAGTAGCTCTGAGTAGCATTGTGTATGGACATATAATTTCTTTCCAGATTAAGTCAGCAATGAAGCTAAATCTAAAAATTTATGCTTAGGTGTGTTTAAATTACTTTTCTTTTTCTAGGCTTCATGGCGCACATTCAGCTTCAGCACCCACATTCCCTCTTCTGTCAGACAGTTCTTGCTCCACCTGTAATGGATACGAACACAACTCCCGGGAGCATGCTTGGTGTTGGAGTCTGCCAATTAGGATGGTCAGAGTGAAATTTCACAAGAGACTATGTATCTTAATAGTAATTCAGAGGAGACTATTGTTGAGAATTGTGTTCATTCCTTTTTCAGATGGATGATTTTTTATGTAACACTGATCTGTCCCCTGTTGCCAGCTCCCTATTCCATATTTGCCAATGCCAGAGTGCTTCTCAGGGTACCACAAAACATAACCTAACTCAGCACCCTCATGAGCAGTATAAAAAAAGTCATAAGTTCTTTCTGTTATCATTCCTATGCTCACATGAATGAGCAGTACATTGTGTTTCTGGAGCATCTTTAATACAGTGTTTCACACTAATTTTTCAGCAATTACCAAATTATAACAGGTATGTGACCTAAGCAATTTTCAGTAGTCCCACTTAACTGAGCAGCAAACTTCATAGTTTTAGGGTTTATTTAGTTTATCTTTTAAAATATAGTATTTTAATCAGTTTATTAAATTAATAAAACTTAACTGCTTTTGCAATTTGAAACAAACATTAGTAGAAGTTTAAATGTAAAAGTATGTAACTTTAAGAAGAATTGAAGTTGTTATAGCTACGTAAAACCTGAACCTTCTAAATTTCAAAAATGTTAAATTACCCTAGAGAAATAGATTAATCACTATCTGTTAGTTTGTATGTGTTTTCAATAAAAATAAAGAATCCAAACTTTGGTTAAGCAGTGCAGAAATTGGAACTAAAGCCAGACTAAATATTACTAACATAGCATATCTCTAAAAATTATTACCTTAAGTAGCCAGAAGTATTAGAAGTTATCTATTTATGTGCATGTAATCCTTTAAAAAACCACAACAAGCTAAACTATACTTTGCAGTTGTCATTTTTTTTGTATCAGAGAGAGGCAGCAGAGTAGGTGTTCCGATCTCTTTTAGTCACTATAATACTCAAGATGTGATCCTTACTAGGAAATGTGATATACATTCACTAGACCATAATGGCATAACTTTGATGAGGGTCTAAATTTAGAAAAGCAATGAACATCATGATAGACTATTACCATAAACCATGTCACCATCTAGATTAAAACACTATGGTCTTGGTTTGGGAGAAATAGAGGGAGGGCTGTGAGAAGCCTGGTTATGGACCATGCCAGAAACACTCAAAGGATCCGGAGAGGGAAGTCATCTTCAGTATGAGGCTGTACACACTGCCAAGTTTCTGAAACTTCTGCTTTTTATTGGCTTAATGTCACACAATTTTTAAAAGAGCTGTGTGGAAATTGCTGACAGTTTTAACAGAGTAGCTCTTTCCCTACTTGTCAAACATCAGATGCACTTGTTGTGCTATATATGACAATAACAAAAATTGCATGAAGTAGAAAACATAGTGGGTCTGATTATTAGCTGCCTTACTGCTTATTCAGAGTCCAACATAATGCAAAGGTCAATTAACAGGTGGTATAGTTCAGGTGAATTATGTACATAATTCCATGGACTAAGTTTTTTGTATTGTCTTGTCTACGGTTTCCACATATGGCATTACTAGTGGGTTAAGTGAAATGCAATAACATGGGCTCTAAAACAGAGTACTCCCTAGTGTGTATGCGTGTGGTTGATTGTTATTATTTTCATGGTCATACTTTGGAAAATCTGTGAATTGCCTTGCATACAGGTTAGCTACTGGGTTTGCTGTATTTCTACATAATTTCAAAAATTCCCTTGGGCCACATTCTGGAGTAACCCTTGCTAGTAGATCCTTGGGAAAAACCTCCACTGTATTGTGTCTTTTGGGATGTTTTCCTGCACAGGCTTACCAAATGGATTTTCCTCACCTTCTGTGAAACCTCCAAATGTCCTTGCAGTGATGGCATCCAATACAGAAGACTTTCATAGCCTTTCCTAGAAACCCCTGAATATTGGCTGGGGCACTGTTGGGCCGGTCAGCAGCTGGAACTCAGCTGAACTCAGGCTTCATTCCATGAACCAATGATCTAATGTGACAGATCTTTTTGGGAACATTCCCAACAACAGTGGGCGTACACCAGTACTTTCTTTAATCTCTTTGTAAATCATCCTATACATATAATTGGTTAATATATGTATCCTAGTATATCCTAGATACAATTGGATTAAATCTGTTACCTTTTTAAGTAAAAGATAATTCAGCTTCAGGGGCAGTGGCCTTCCATTTATATGCTATGGAGAGCTCAGAGAAAGAATTATCCCTCAAGAACTCCTACTGATAAGGATGCAGCTGAAACAAAGGTTTTGCGAGGAATAACAGGAACATCTAGATTAGTAATGGAAAAAGCAACTACAAATAGACTGAGGAACAAACACGTTGCAGAAAGTGGAAGCCCCAGCTCCATGCCAGTCTTCTTTTTTTTTTTGTCCCCTTTCAGTCCACCTCCTCTTTTTTTTGGTCTCCAGTACTAGCTTCTCTTTAATCTTTGATAAAAAATAGTTTCTAAATTTTCCTAAATTTTTGGAGGAACCTTGACCATGAATAAAAGGTGAATCTTTGTCATTTCAAATCCTTGGCTAAGGATTTGCTTCCACTTCAGAGCAGTTACAGGAAGAATGTGTTTAACCCATTGCATTCACCCTTATAAATTAGAACAAAAGCATCCAAATGTGAAAGCACAGAAGCCTGCATAGTTTGCCTTGAAGAAGGTCTTGCAGTCTTGGTGCTCTCACTGCATGCCGAGGCAGTGCGTATCTGCCTGAGGGTATTGGAGAGGTATGAGACAAACCTGTTTCTGCCACTCCCTGATGTGGGCAGCTTCTGGGAAAAGCAGTTGTGACCACATGGCTTTCCCCTCCCCTTCTTTCTTCTTGTCCACAGTCCTCTTCAATTTAGATTCACATTCACTGTAGATACAACTAGTCTCTAAAAACATGAATAATCTGGTCATCCTGAAAGCAATTGTACAGTCATCTGATTGCTTACTCATTTTCACAACTTCATTCTTCCTTCTGAGGACAAAACTGCAATGGCAATAGTTACACAGCTTTTACATGTAAGCACGTAGCATTTAAATGTAAGTATTTGGAAAAAAAAAATCTCACTACTAGATTTTGTAAAGCTAATTCTTTAGGGTAGATATGGGAAGACGGAAAGCTACCTATCTTAATTTCCTAGAACACAGTGAATTTCAGAGGTATTTAATTTCAGTCCTTGGATATTCTCTTAAAGCTGAGGACTCTGAAGAAAGCCCCACGTGCATCTCAGCAAGACTGGCAGTCATGGCCAGGGCTGCCTGCAGCCACCTGTCCTCCTCTGCAGCCTACATCACCTGGGAGGCAACTTCCAGTGGAATTTGACATTTATGACCATTCACATTACAAAGAACATGCACAACATCTAGATGAAACAAGTGACACTGAGAACATACCCCAGTACTGTGTCACCGATCATGTTTTTTCCAGGAAGCTGACTTGACAAGTGCACTTTTCGTAAAGAGATGTTAAAGTAAAAAGTAGAAAGTAAACCAGAATCCTGTTAATTTCAGCGTTTATGTTCGCTTAGATTTTATCCTTCCAAAGTTTAAATCTAAGACAGCAAAAAGGTTCAGATCTATTAGGTTCCAAAAAGCACAGGCAGTGTGTATCAGTAGCCACTAACCACGAAGGCATCTTACCTTTTTGTTCTGCATTAAAGACAAAAAGTTACTGGTTTGCATATTTTTTTCTGGACACTCTGTAGCGTATAAAGTTGGCCTTTATTGGCTTACCCTTTTAAAATTAAAAATAGCAGACTTCTAACTGATACTTACAATGACAATCTAGTGCCAATAGGTTATCACATCTGATTTATTTTGATAGCTAACCAAGCTCATAGCAAATCACAAGTGAATGCAGTAGGTTGTGGGAAAGAAAATAGAAGATGACATAGGAGGAATAGCAAGTATGATTTAGTAGCTATAGGAACAATAATATTGTTTGCTTCTTCATTTGAGGTTATGATCTGTTCAGCATGTTTTCTCAAAGCAAAAAAAAAAAAAAAAGGAAAAAAATTACAGAAAAAAAAGGGGGTTGATAACAATCTGTGATTTTATTTCCAATATTAAGTGGTAAAGATGCTAATACTTCAAATTTAATGAGGGACTATGTCTGACTATAAGACTTATAAGTCACAAGAAATCCTTTAAAGTAAATGTCCTCAGCAGCTGTAAATTTCATTAACCAAAACTGCACATTTTAAACAACCTTCCAGTGGCTTCTATGAGACTTTGTTACACTTTGGTAAAAACTTGGTTTGTGGTCTGACTAACACAAATTTTCTTTTCCTCATTCCTTGCTGTTTATTGTAATACTTATAGAAATCTAATTTGAAATTATATATTTGTAGTGATTGAAGTAGAATTTTCTTGCCTTCCAGTCTTTGAAGTTTGTGGTTTTATGAAACTGAAACTTGCCTAACTCACAATGTTTTTACTCTCCATTTTGTCCAAGCCATTAGTTCTCAGAATTAAACATCATTAGCTATCACAAACAGTAAACAATTGCTTCTGTGCATTGATTATACCATAATATGTTACTATTAACTAAATGAGAGCATTTAAACTCACATCCCTGGTATAATTACAGGCCAGTCTGTGAATGGTAGCATTTCAAAATCTATTTGAGTGTTCAAGCCAAAGTGATTGATCACAGATGTCTTATCTATTAGGAAAATGCAATGGCACTATATTAAAAACAAGTTTCTTGCTAAATACACCTGCAGTTTTCTTGCTGAGAGTGCAGAGTTTCTTTTTTCTTTGCATATATAACTGTCTCTTTTGACAAAATGATGACATGCTTGTCATCAATTAGTTCTAGGACATCCAGGAAATTGTGAATACACAACAGAGTTTTTCCTCAGCATTTGGCTCAAGAGAAGCATTTCAAAATTCAATTAAATTTTTAATCAGAAAAAGGCCTTCTCACACTGATATCTTCCATGGTCTGTATTTATTCTATTTAACTTATTTTTAATTCATTTTTTCATATTTTATTTTTTCTTCAGGTCAGGTGTTATATACCCAACCTGAATCACATTCTTCTTCTCATAGCAAACATTTCTTCAGTTGTTACCAGTTTGATGATTTCACCAAAGATTTGTGAGAACAGATAAAATAGGTAGCATTAGCTTTTCAATAGCTCACGAAGGACAAACCTTTCCTTGAGTGCCTGGCAGTTTTGTCTGGGGGTGCTTTGCTACCCCTAGCACTTCTCCTGCTGATAAACAAAGCATAGGATAACCTGACTCTCTGCATCAGCAAGTTGTTCAATGAGAGAGAGACTTTTTCTACAGCTTTTTACCTAAAAAAGACTGTATTTGCATGTCTGGATATGTTTTGGTGTTATGCCTGCAACTAGAAGTGTTAGTCTGAGTCTCAAAATCTCCCGTGGTAATTCCAGTGAGCAGAATTTAAGAAGAAGATTAAGATAATATGATGTTTATAGGCAAACAGGAAAGGGATCTGCTTCATCTCACTTGCCAGCTTGTGACGGTGAGAGGTAAATTGACTCATATGTAGCCAAAATTGAGAGTGGGTGGAAACAATGTCTGTTTTATTCTCATTAGTACTTTCCTGAGGTCTATTCTCATGGAGCGTCTGCATTAGTGTCTTACTTGGATCAGAAACACTCTTTCAAAGTGTTCCTCCAATGTTCCCTGTTTATTATTTGGTGCACATTGCAGAGATGACTCGGAGTGCTTGATCTGAATTCCCTTTGGATATAACTGAACTTCAGTGAACTCTTCAGGAATTCACTTACCGGGCCCCACATGTGAGTAGGAGGTCAGCCCATGGAACCAGAGAAAATTTGGCCTGAAATGTCCTCCTCCCTCTGCCTGAACTGTTTGTACTATGGAGCACTGGCTGGTTTGCTCTCCAGGTCAGCTCACATCGTTACACCTGACAGGGGAACAGAAACATAACCACTCCTTTTCCTTCTCTATGCTTACGAAATGAAGTTGTTATGAAATGGAAATGAAATTGCCTGAAAACATGAACTCTGGAAAGCATCAGGGTCAATCATTCTACACTAATATTACACAAAATTAGTGCAACTGACCATTGTTTAATATCTGCTGGACTTAAGTGAACAAGATGACATGAATTTCTTTGGAGAACAGCTGTCATTACCATTGACCACACTACACCAGTTAAGATTTTTTTACAACTGAATTTTTTTAGAAAATAATTTCCTATTTGGAAAGTTGAGTAGGTTTACCATACCACATCAGGAACATACTGACCTCACCTATATGGGTACAGCCTAATGGGAGCACTTTTGCTGCAGGTTTTATAAAAATGTCAGACAGAATGGTTTTATAGAGACAGCAGATGCCATCAGCACTCATATATTATTTTCAAAAGTACTTGCATGCACTTCTAAGATGATGAATGCACTAATAATGCAAGAGAGGAAACATGCTGCAAAAGATCTAGCTGGCTCTCTGCATTAAAGTCCAAAACAATATATCCTGTTGTGCAGATTATTTTATTATTTTTTAAATTTGGAATTTATCCAAGTTTCTGCCACAGGATTATGATCTCTTTGAACTTGTTACCATGCTAATATTGGAATGCTTGCAACTGAAACATTATGGTTCAATTCTGACAAACAGGTAATTCCAAGTGAAAACATACACACTGCGTTCCCTATTCTATTATTACTTTAAACATACTTGGGAAGCTAAGGTGTCTCCAGAGAGTAATCCATCCAAATATAATGCAATAGCTAAAACAGGAGGAATTAACCCCATTCTGAGGATGTCTATCTCTCTATTCTACTTGAAAAGGGAGCATAATTTACAATAACATGCTCAAGAGTTAGGTAACCATAGTTCAGTAAGAAAATACCCATTCTCAGTGTCTACTTAAAATTTTGTGGCAGATGAGAAAATTTCTTTAAAAATCTTTCTATCAGTGCTAACTTCTGTTTTCAAGTTTTAATTCTTTCATCTTTTTTCACTTAGGAGGGATGCATGTATATGATGTCACTCCCTCAATTTGAATGGGTGTTTGATCAGATTTCTGTGCTCAGGACAATGCTGTTCACCATTAACCATTGGCTTTTCTTCCTTCCCAGCCTCATTTCTGTCATTTACAGCTAGAATGAGCCCAAACCTCATTAACTAAACATCTTTATTAATGTTGTTTCATAATCTGACTGACCTGCTTGGAAATGCTCACATCAGCTGCTCTCTGATGCTCAGATGAGACCAGAGTCAGTGAAGAACCAGGGTATTCTGGACCACTAGTGGACCATCAGGTTGCAGTGTCTTTTAGGATATTATAATCCTCAGAGTATTGCATGATCTTCATTGGTCTACTAATTGCCTTGGAACACTGTAAGGTACTAGTGATAAAGTGAAAAGATAAAATCAGTATAACCACCACTGCCTTGGGAACCATACTAAACATCATTGCCCCACCTGGAATGTTAAACGTGAGAACACCCAGTATTCTTATCATTTCACCACGATAAGAATTAGGGTTTTCTGTGCTACTTCGGTGCCAATATGTGCTCTCACTTGTCAGAGAATCAAAGACAAAAAATCCCTAATGTTTACTCAGTTGATTTTTTCTGGTTTGCAAAAATGGCTTCTGCTACTAAGTGTATGTAAAAAGCAACATAACCTTCCTAAAATTACACCACCTTATTTCTGAATGTAGAGCAATTTATTTTATTTTGATGGAGAGAAAATTCAGGTAGTTCATGTTAATTATTTGCCTCTATTTATAACAAGTGCTTAAAACCATTTTGCAAAGCATTTGGGACTTTTTTTTTTCCCTTTTTATATGATTTCACACATTAATTCAGATCATTTCAACTTTTTGGCTATATATTGTGTACTTATGCCAAAGCAAAATTAAAAGTTTCTAGAATTTTAACAATATCTGTTTTAATTTTTAAAGTGTAAGCTCATTTTGAAACAAAACCAGAGAGTAGGTATTTCCAGGAATTATTATATCATTTATTCTTCTTGTTGTTCACACAAAGGTAAAAAAAGAAATCCTCTTTTAAATCCATGTTGTAGAAGGCAACTGTGAGTACTATACTGAGTACTATACACATGTATAGTATTTTAGTTAGAATAGTCACACTATGGTTGTAAAGTAATCTACTCTTAAATTATTTGAAAAAGTGTTCTCAACTTCTGTACCATGAGGTTTTTTACAGCTTGGATGGTGTTGGGTTTTTCTGGGGGGAGGGGTTGGATGGTTTGTGTTGTGTGTTTTTTTCCCCCAAGATACACTTCAGAACTCACCAGAAGTTTAGGTTTTCATCATTAAAATATTTCGCGGCAATCTCAGCTACATCTGAAATAATAAGTCCTGATGTGCCTCAGGTGCAGAACGAGTGAGGCTGTGCCCAGCCAGAGCTGTCCAGTGCTCTGAATTTCAGAAGCTTTATTAGCTGGAATGCAGTGCTATACCTGTGCAGGAGAAATGTGGTTTTGCTACACTGTACTTGAGCTAGGCAAAATTTCCAGCTCTGAAGTGAAGGGGGTTCAGGGTAGTCTGAGCTTATAAATCGTGATAGACTAGACGTAAGGTTATGCAATCAGTTTCAGGGTATGGGTATTACCAGAATTTTTCCATTTCCTGGACTATTGCACCCCTCTTATTATTTTTTTTTTTAAATGGGGACTCATCTACATAGTTATCCTATCAGGTATCCCTGAGCCCAGGTATAGTTAAGTTCAGAACTAACAACAAACCTAACTTCTCAGTTTCTTTCCACTCCAGCCTGTTGGCCTCAGCTCTTTAGCCTGTGACACAGTAAATTCTAATTACAAAGAACACAGTAAAGCAGCAATTCTTGTTAGTCCCTGCACTAAGTATAACCTATTTAAGATATCATTCTAGCCCTGGAAATGTTGCAAACTTGATCAATAAACCTATTTCTGTTGTTTCAAATGCCTGCCCTAACACAACCACTAACACACAAGTGCAGTGACCTTCCTGAGTCCCAATATCAATCAAAAGCCAAATGCCACTGCTGACACTGACCTTCATCTTAGCTCTGCGGCCTTTGTAGGATCTGTTAGTGACCCACAATGGTCAGACTTGATATTAATCCTAAACCAAACTTTGATATTAGTATAAGAACATAATACTATAATGACCTTGATTAACCCAAAGAGTAATCACAAACATACAGCTCACTGTTATTCAGTACTTTCCAGTCATACTCTTCTTCCAGTGGTAGTTACCTGGATCCTAGATCAAATTTATATTTTTTTACCTAATGCTCTTATTCTCATATAATGAAGGAATTAAGCTAACCCCTTAATTCAGGTTAAATTCAGCCTGTTTTCCTAAAGACTGACATGAAGTCTGACTCAAAGGTAACCCTGCCTTCAACAAAATTGACCAGCAGCCCTCCGTTTGGCAGAAATCACAGCACATTTAGCTCTGTAGGCATTCAGTCCTACATAGCACAATACAATGCAATAATTTTTGTTCCCTCTAGTGCTAAAGCCTAATACCAAGCCTACATTTAATATACATATTATTAGCCTAACCTAACCCAGACCTTATCATAAAATATTTCTAAAATTACCAGCTCTGTGTGCCATTCAGAATTCAGACTTAACATTAGTTCTCCTACCTTAGCTGACCCAAACCCCAGCTACAAGCCTAAACTTAGCCTTAACGCAATAAAACACTCACCTCTCACAGTCCCAGAATCAATTATAAACTGAACCTAGCAGTAATAATCTAGGAGTTAATCTAGTTCTTTACCCTCCACTATCCTTAGTTCTAACCCTGGGTTAAAAAAATCTCTCCCCATATCCTGCAGGAAGAAGGCCAGCCTTCCTTCTCTTTCCAGGGTTGATCTGTAAACCCTCAAACACCCCAGGATTAACATTTCGTGCTCCAGGATTGTTCATAGTAGCTGGATGTGCAGTATTTGCAGGCAGAAGCATGGGATTGTTCCACAGCTAACCCCAGCCATAATGAAAACCACTCTAATTCATCCTCCTGCATAAGGTATTTGCCCATGTCAGCAATGAACTTTATTGATCTTTGCAGGGCCAAGATATACAGCTGGCTCAGCTGTTCTAAATCTTATTGCAGCTCTAACAGCAATAGCAGGTATCTCCTGCCAGCTCTTGGCCTGACAAAAAGTATTTGGGCATTTTCACAGAAGTCAGTCACAGTACTAACATCGATGGCTTAATGTTAATTCTCGGGTTAGTGACAGATTCTGCTGTATACTGCCACAGATAGATTAAGACTGGAGTTAAGGGACAGAAGAACAAGACAGCACTTGGAGATTTACTACTCGCTCCTGTGAGGTTGGGATAGGAGTTTTTCACAAGGCAATGTTTTAAGACACTGTCAAGAACTGATGGGTGGTGACACTGTAATTTCATTAGGGTTAAGACTAGAAGTAACAGAATTTAAAGAACCAAGTGCATGCCAGATGCATAGAGTCAGGATGTTACTTTTATACACTTATAACACCAGTCCCTTCCACTAGCTCTTAGAGACTCCGGGGGGAAACCAAGTTTTGCTTCCAAGAGGGGCAGTGGTCATGAGCACCAGTTTTAGTCAGGAACTCTAACAGAAATTCTGCCTGATGAAATACTAGCATTATCATTAATATCTCCAGTTCTCCATCAGCCCTCAGACTTCATGTTGACCACAGCCCTCAGCTAGCCCAGAGGCAGTTGTACTGGCATTATAGAATTAAGCAGGTTACCAGAATCAGAAACATGTGATTTCACTTCTTCAGTTTCAGAAAAGACGCAGCTCTTTTTCCTAATGCAGAAGCCAAGTGTATTTAATAGGCGTAGTCATCAAACAGCCTTCACTGGCTAAGATAGCCTCTGACGCTGGCTAGTTGAAGGTTAGGGCCTTCATATATTAAACCTCATTCCCTCCCAACTCCTGCTGTCATAAATGGCAAAGCAAAATCTAGTTCTAACTCAAATGTTGCCAGTCCCAGGAATAAGACCTTGTCTGATCTCACCACATGCTCACCTGCTTGCACAAGCAGGAAGAAGAGCTTTCATAGATGTGAATAGACAATTACTGGTTTAAGAAGTGCAATTGTTTCTGGGTGAGGATTAGACTAGGTTTATATTTTAGGAGAGTTTAGGTAATTGAGCTACATTAAATATTGCAGTTAGGTTTGTGTCTTGAATACAATCCAGAGAAAGAAGAGTAGTGAATAAATGGCATCATGCAAGGATGGTGAGAAGGCTCTGACTGAGAGGAATAAGAATCATGCTGTTTTCTGGACCAGGAAGCACCCACTTGTCAGCAAAGCATATCAGAGTTAAAGTTTGAGGCAGTAATATCTAAAGAACTAGTTTTAGTCCTTAAACCATATTATTCTGGCTAAGATGATGAAAACTTACAGAAAAACTTCATGTATCTCTAATAATTTCTGGATGAGAAAGATGTGTCTCGCCTTCAGTTTTGGGTTCAGGACAGGAAAGAATGAATAACTAGGATTATTTTAATGGTCAAACAAAATCTTACCTTTAGTGACAAGGAATATGGCAATCTCTGGTGTAAGGGCAGAGATTAGAGAAAAAAAGTGCTTGTTTCTTATAGAAGGTACAAGGCTTGCGGGGTTGGACTGAGCTACACTGGTGTAGTTGCAACTTGTAGGTCTCTAGCTTGTATTGCTGTAACTGGACTATGATTTTGGAGTGTCACGGCTTGTAAAGATTTAATACCATTAACTAAGGGGATAATGAGGTCCTCTACTACAATGGTAATTTGACTGCAGTGTGGATTATAGTCAGGCTTGGAGCCAGAAGTGCTTACACAGATAACATTCTATATTCTAATACTAGAATGAGGATTAGTGACATCAAGACTATTTAAGGGAAGGGCATGGGGGTTACAAGGCTATGTCAGTAAATTCAGCATTAGGTATTCATTTTGGAGGAGTAGGGAGTGATAAATTGGGCTCATTGCTGGTCCTGACTGGGTGAGGGCAACTGTCAGTAACTTGAATACTTTGTTGTCATTCCCAGGGTAATAGTGGTCACTGTTCTGTGTGAGTGGCTGTGTTTCCATGTGCGTGTATATGTAAAGACATATATATGTGTATAAGATATCTATATATACACATGTATTCATGCATTCAAACAGTTGGATCTTGGCTTAGGACTGAATCTAAATTAGGTTTCAGGAACAGTTCCAAACTGAAGGAGATAAATAAGTGACTATCATATTCGTAATTCCTTAAATTCTTGAAGAAAGAAGTGGTTTTGAGGTGTGCTGTGTTAAGTGTGGAAGCAGAACTCAAGCTGGCAGCCTTCACAGAACACGGACTTGTTGCTGAATTCTAAAAGTCTTATCATGTCTCTGAGACACAAAGAGATTACACTTTGGAAGCCAAAGAGGGATCCCCTGGCTCTGGTGTTCTGTACAGCACCCAGGCAGCTGTAGATGCAGTAAAATTCAGCATTGCCTTTAGCCATAGGTAGCGACTTCTGTTCCCTGCAGAAGCGAACTGCAACATTCAACGAACCTACCAGAGAATGCACGTGTTGACTTTGATCCTGCCCTTGCACCTCATATCCTCCTGAAACAGGTTTCTTCCCTTAGCCTATATCTAATGCAAATCCTGACTTTAACCTCAGCTTAAACTAATGACAGCCTGCAAAATTGCAGCCACTCCAGCTCAGGGGAATACTTCTCTTGAGCAGTATTTGCCTGGATGCCCACATGGGTGCCTGACCACTGGCTGCAGTGCATTGCTCTGCTCAGACCAGCTCACAGGAGGAGGGAAGGGAGCAGAATGCGAACAGCTCTAAGTGCTTTGCTGCTCAGGCCCAGCTGTAACCCTGTCAAAACAGTGTTAGGAAAGGCATCAAACTGTATTTCATTTCAGCCCAGGATATGTCATCCAAGAGGGAAAGGACAGAAAGATTTAAATTCCTGCAGTAGTCCATTTATTGACTTGCTTGTTGTTTCCTTTCTTCAACACACAATGCAAGAATATATGCAGAAAAGAGAAGCATTCAGATTAGTTATTTCACTGAACACATCAATTTTTCATTTCCTCCAGGATATAAAAAGTAAGGCAGGGTAAAAGAAGAGTTTTAAAATAATTAGTTCAGGGTTTAATTTTTTTCTTACAAAAATGGGGATCAGATAGAAACAAGCAATTACTTCATTGGTTACATTGTTCTTTCTTGTTAACATATAAAACAATTATGAAAAATGAAGATATTTTAGTAGAATTACTACATTGATTCAATTTTTTTTGTTCTTTGTATTTAAAGAGAGCATGACAGATTGAGTTGCTACTGTAATCAGTTTTAAGTTAGTTCTGTAATATTAAATGAGGTCAGACTAATGGTCTTCATAACTGAAGTTTTCTAAAGTAGCACTAGTTGGAAAATTGGACCTATAACTTCCTTTACAGAAAACTTTGATTATTTTTTTGTGTGTGTGTAAATTGAAATCTTTCATTTAGTAACATCTATTAAGAAATGTTACCATGACTCCCTACAAGACTGAGAATTTAAATATGATTTTACTGCCTTCTCCTATGAGCTGGGTCTAGCTTTCTGGCTATACACTTAAACATATACACTACCGATTTTCTCATTACTCTCACGATTATTAAACAAAATGTTGCTTCATTTAATCTAGTACAACACATGATATTTAATAATGAAGAGTCTCTCCAAATAGGGTGTATAACATATGTAATTTCTTAGACTCAAAGCTGGAGCTAAAAGTATATTAGTGTAAGTGAAATGGAAACCAAAGTTTTCATAGAATCACAGAAGCTGAATGGAAAAAAGCCTTTGAAGTGAATTAATATTATTGCCTTTGAAACCTCCTAGGGCAAGTATATTCCAATCTAATAAAAGTACTTGTGAAAAAAAGTTCATAGAATCAAAAAGTCATAGAATGGTTTGGATTGGAAGGGACTTTAAAGATCATCTAGTTCTAACCCGCCTCCTCATAGGGGAGGTGCTCCATCCCATCTTCATGGCGCTCCGCTGGACCCGTTCCAACAGATCCATGTCCTTCCTGTGTTGAGGACTCCAAAGTTGGACACAGTACTCCAGGTGGGGTCTCACAAGCGTAGAGGGGCAACGCAGAGTAGAGGGGCAAAGTTGTCTAGTTCTGACTGAAGACCCATTTCCATTAAAGTCAGTGAATAAACTCCTGTAGGCTATGAAGGGGCCAAGACTTCATATATTCTTATATGATTTAGGCATATGCAGACAGGCAGAGTGTCCCTGTTTGAGTAAACAGCACCACAGTGTTGTGGATTCCTAAACTAGCGATTCCACTGTCCGTCTTCAATTCTGCTCTCTCTACCTCAAAAGATACACATCTTTCTGTATGCTATAGGACAAGACCAACATAAGCTCATAACCTCAAACCAAGAGGAAGAATTGCTGTCAGAATGAGATGTATGCTTTTCAAAATCTCTTAATAGCTGCCTTGGACAGCCCTTCTCTTTCCTTTGCCCTTCGTGGCAATGGGGCCTCAGGATGCAGGCATCTAACTCAGAGCTGTGGTTCCTACAAGAATGGAAACCTACATGTCATGGGAACTTTCTTCTTTTTCTTTTTTTTCCCTCTTTTTTTTCCCAGTTATGTTTTGTTCAAGTGCCCATTATCAACTGAATTTAAGAAATTATTGCTATTATTATTTTAGACAAATTGTTTCATTCTTTTAGAAGAAGGAGAAAGATTTACAACACTGTAAATCTTATCTTCTGTAATAATCCTGGTTAGATTTGTAGCTGGGAACTGTTAATCAGAAAGGCAATGCAACAAAAGAAGCCCTTTTGTCATATGTAAACACTTTTATTCTTAAACATGGACTGTAATTCTATTTAAGTAAATGACATTTTGGCAGCAGTTCCCATGCATGGCATCCTCCCCTATAATACTTTATGGTATAAGGCAACATTTCTCAGATAAATTGATCAGCTGAAATTCACTGGTTTACAGCAGAAAAGAATAGGGTTAAATAATACCACCAGACTCACAGCTAGTTCCTGCTTTTATATTTCTCAATAGTGATGCAGTTTTCCTCTAAGAATTAAAAATTCTTTTGTGGATACCTGATCTCAGATTGTATCTGAGTACACAGATAAAAACACCACCAAGAAATGGGCATAAGTTACCTTATTTGTATAAAACAGTCCCATGCTGAATCCTTATAGGCATTTGTCAGGTGGAAAATACTACCCAAAAGCACCACTTGGGAAAGTAGGCCCTGGATGACATCTACTTAGGTCTTACAGGCCACACAGGAAAGACATGGACCTGTTGCAATGGGTCCAGAGGAGGACCCCAAAAATGATAAGAGGGCTGGAACACCTCTGCTGTGAGGACAGACTAAGACAGTTGTTCAGCCTAGAGAAAGAGAATGCTCCAGCCCTTATTGTGGCCTTTCAGTACTTAAAAGGGGCCTACACGAAATATGGGGACAAACTTTTTAGCAGGATCTGTTGTGATAGGGCAAGGGCTAATGGCTTTAAATGGAAGGAAGTAGATTTAGACTAGATTAAGGAAAAAAATTTTTACAATGAGGGTGGTGAAATACTGGAAGAGTTTTCCCAGAGCGGTGGCAGATCCCCCAACCCTGGAAACATTCAAGGTCAGGTTGGACAGGGCTCTGAGCAACCTGATCTAGTTGATGTCCCAGCTCATTGCAGGGAGGTTGGACTAGATGACCTTTAAATGTCCCTTCCACTCCAAAATATTCCATGATTCTTTGAAAACAAAGAAGCAATGGACAAATTTTACATGTAATTGTCCCTAACTTCACACTTCTGTTACACTGAGAGGGAGACCAGAAGACATGAAATGCCAGTAGCAGACCCTAATTGACTTTAGACATAAAGAAAGCTAAAAACATTGCGCTGGTGCTCCATGACGAGCAAGGTTATTTGCAACCTGTGAAGACATTCTAATTCAGAGGTAAAAAAGAGTTAAAGCAGGGATCCCTGGAGAAGGAACACTCCCAGGGGTTGCTAAGTGCTCCCTGGCATCCAATCTCCCACGGCCAGCCTAGGTCTGTGACAGCAAGGTGGTTTTACAGCTAGATACTAGTAATATTCCACTATAAGTGCCTGCTTATATGGTGCTTTTATTTCTTTCAAAATCCTCATTCTCCTAGTTTTCAAGGTCACCTTCTGCATCATTTAAAAGGAATAAGGGCTTAAACAATTACAAAATAACAAATCAAAGAAAGGAGGAGCCAGGAGCTAAGCAGCTCAACTCAAAGATTTATTAAATTATGGACAAAAAGAGGTATCAACTACACTTGCCAGAATGGTAAAATGATTTCTCAAGTCCTTTATTTTTCCATTGCTGAGGAAAAGTGACAGAAAAATCTGTCATAAACATTGAGAAAAACAATCAAAGTTTTTACAGCCTAATGCATTAACAAATTGTAGATGGAAAAAATAAAAGCCCTGGGTCCCTTCTATAGTTCCTGCAAACATCCTGTACATGGATTCTTAACAAAATTCTCAGAAGTATTGGTTCATGAAACTCATTCTGCTTCCATTAGTGTCAATGGGAACTTCACGGTGTATCCTGGAGAGTTACACAATGACTTTTGCCTATGACATCAAAGATATTTCTATTTCATGCTTTCAGGGGAAAAAAAAAGCAACCCACTTTTATTAAATGGTTCTTGATTTCATGTAATCCATATGTGTATATATGTATACACTGAGACATTTCAGTTAAAGCTACGTAGGATCCTGGCAATGTGTAAATGGGGAGCCTGTGAAATTATGGTTAGTAATAATAAATATGCCAGTCCCTTTTGGAAAGATTTGAAATATGAGAATTCAAACCCATGATATGGGAATAATTTTGTTTAATGCACATTTTTGGGGATTTGAATGAATAAAATTGAAATGCATTTGTTATAAAGGAAAAAACTGAGAATAAAAAATATCACCCATATACACATACCACCACTTTAACTCTTTATTACCTCTAAATTAGATTGTTTTCACAGGTTGCAAATAACCTTTGCATTGAGACAAACTTTATTCTCTGTGTCTCAAGTCTTAACTCAAATTTTATGCAAACCTGAAGAAAGAAAGATGAAAAATAGAGATGAACTTAGATGGAGATGTTTAGATTTTTTCTATTATTGTTGCTTCCTGGTACCAGTAGTATTCTCAGTTGTATCATCCTACCTTAAATTATAGCAGAGAAAAAGAAGAAATAAGAGAAAAGAAATAAAATAATTATAAAAACTGAGTTCTTTGTGAAGAAAAAAATGAGTTCTTTGTGTTCAATTGCAAAGCCTGTTTAATGTGCTTATGAGACAAAGACTATATGATTGAGATACATAAAAAGCATATATCATGATAGAAACACATAAAGTAACAGATGCCATTGTGAATTTACACGTTTCAAAAAACAGACTAAGTGGTGACAAAAAATGGAAAGATAATAAGTAAAAATTGCATACAGTGTTCAGAGTTTCTTTATTTCTAGAGGAGAATGCAATCATTTGGACTCAAAGCTCAAAACTTTGGCATACAAGAAACTTTGAGCTTTATGTAGATAATAATAGCAACCATACTGTGTCAGTCAGGAAAAAGTATCAAGCGTTAAACTTTCAACCTTCGTGTCATAAAGTGAAAAATCATCCATAGTAATTTCTGTTGCTAAGGAGAACTTAGCCAGCTGAAACTCAGAACAGAAAGTAGTTGGAACACAAAGTAGTCGAGGTCTGCACTGATAAATACTGCCTCACGAGAGAAGAGGCTCTGTAGGGTGAGCCAGCTGGTGTGAAGGGCACCCATCTGGGTAGTGGGAAGGGAGGAAAATCCCAGCTGCTTTTCCCTGAAGCATAAGAAAACCCTCGAGAGTGGAAATTTCCTTCCTGTCATTCTTCTTGCTTGCCTATATGATCTGAATTTATGCCTGAAAACTACAGATGACATCTCGTGCTCAGGGATGTGCAGACAAAGAGAAGACACACCGTCAGGGCCAGAACTGCCGGTAAGTGCCGGCTGCTTTACTTCAGCAGGCAGGAGCAAAGCAAGCAGCGTATCCTGCCATTTATGACCTACATCAAAATTGCTATTGAGTACGCTGAAGCATACATGAGCTATCTTAAAAGGAAGCATTCGGATTTCCCACTACGCGTAAAGCCCCAGCTCTGATGCTTTTAGAGGAATTAATGAACCCTCTAAATCTCAGAGCAGTTTCCTGATAGATTTAATGAATAGCTGTCAGCACAACTGGCACTAATTGGCATGCTTTTGGGTACCCTGGAGGGGAAAACTCCAAGTGGATAGTAATCTCGCACTTCTTTGATTTATAAATGTTCAGAGTCAGACTGACACTTCATTTCTGGGGCAGTACATTGATATTTGCACTTTTGTTTCTGTGCTGTTTCTTACTCTGTGAGCACGCAGAGACCATAATGTCTCCAAAACGTCAATTTGGTGTTTATCCAGAACACTCTATGGAAGGGTTTTAACAAAAATTACTGTGTGGGCAGGAAGGAAAAGGAAAATCTTTCGAGTTACTAAAAAATAAAAAATACCCAACTTGCATATGATGCTTGCAACCTTGATTTCATCAATCTTCTAACTATTCCGCTACTTTAAATAAATCTTGACATCATTAATTCTGTCCAGAGAAATTTTCATGGGGTCTTTGGTTTTTAAAGCTTTGCCACAGTCAGAAGTGTCTTGAGAGTGAGATTTAAGACAAGGTTGTATGTTTGACATTTTTTATGGGAAGTTATTTATGTTAAGGATTCTTTCCAAATTTCTTGTGTGTCCTTATGTCTTTTCAAGACTATCATTGTTCCCAAACATCCGCCCAAACATGTCACTGTGGTGGGAAGACATCAGCTGAAGATGAGACATCAGTCTCAGTAACTTTATAATTTTGCTTAGGTTAAAACGTTAGTGATAATGTTCTTGTATTTAACATAACATTACCCAAATCATTATTTAGACCGACTGTTCACAGAATCTACACTGAAGGTTGCCATATCCTCAGTCTCTTGTCCAGCTTAATAGCAGTTGCCACACAGCTGAAAATGACTAATTTTTAACACTTTATTGGTCACTTCAATTAGTTTCATGGATTTTAATCAAAGGCTGGAAGTAACAAATTACAGAAAACAATGTAGCAATATTGGTAACAGTAGGTTCTTCTATATATGGCTATATGTTTTCTGTTGATTACCTAATTATTGAGACCAAATATACTCTTTAAAAACATTCTACATTCCAAAGAAATAAAACTTTCCTATCATAATGTAACACTTTAAAGTGGAAAATTAAAATGCAAGTGTAATATACTAATATAATTGAATCAAAAGAAAATGAGATGTAATTATCTTTGTGGAACAAGGGTTTTGTAATTATAACGGTGGCTGTATTAATTAGATGTCATATTAATACCTGTAATAAAATGTCTTATGGAGCTTTCTCAGCTAACAGAAGAGTTACAGAAGACTGGTGTAACCAAATGTTAAAACAATAAAATTATATCTCTCATGGTTGAAGTCTTGCTGGATTAGAAAGTATTATAAATAGTCGTGTGAATTAGGGGGTCTGATTTATGTTTGTTTGTTTTTTTTTTTTAATTCCTGGAAGTCCAGCTAAGAAAAAATACGCACACAATGTATATTTTAAAAGATGTTAAAAAAAAAAACAGTGTCCTCAGTTTCTAAAGGGGATGTAATAGCTGGTCACTTATATCCAGAGCTGTTAATCTGTGAAGGCATCTTGTCAATGGCACTGTATTAATGTCATGCCCAAGGAGGCATCAACTACCTACTGCTGAAATTCTATACATCAGATTAGATGCAGTAATACTTGAAGGTTATCTGGGTAACAAGAGAGAGAGTCACTGTGCTTTATTCCCTTGTCTATGGAAAAATGGACACATTTCAGACATGGCTCTCCATTTATTGCTGCAGAGACATGGCTTTGCCGTGTGTGAAACCCCCAAGTGGTGCTTCTTCAGCACTCTCCACAGAGGACATGGCACTGGTGGCCTCCTCGGCTGATGGGGAGCCTAGCCTGCTCCTGGGTACCGCCCTGGCTCAGACCATACCTCTCTCACCAGCGATAGAAAGTGTACCCTTTTCCACAGACAGAGCACTTGCAGGAGATTTAAGTTGGTGAAATTCAGGGCTGTTCTGCAGTCAAATTTTCACTGGGTCTTGTTTCATTTTCGCTCCTGCATAATGCATGAAATGGCACATAAGAAAGCAAGATATAATGAAAGCAACAGCTATAAATAAACATGAAAACTTATCCACATATTTTCTTAAAGGAAATCAGATAATGGAATCAGCCTCTCTTATGGAAAATGGATTCTTGTCTTTTCAAGCACTAGTCTTATGAATATTTTCATGACAATACTTTGAATGTTTTAGTACCCACAGCTACCACGTTTGGAGTATTAAAGAGATATTCTTGCTCAGAGATATTTTCAGAAGAAATTAGGTGCTCTTAATGCTACCACTAACTGCAGCATCACCTGCTGAAAGACAAAGACCTTAAAGGTTTCCATTCACTTTAATTGTCAATTCAATTTAATTCAGATCCACTGGATCAGGGCCTATCATTTCATAAGATTGTTTCTTGCATTTTGCTTGAGCAAAGCAATGAACTCAAAAGGGCTTTTGGTCATATTGAACACTGACTGAGGTTCCCTATTCAGTTTTTGCATATTGGCAACAGACAGTGATTTCTGGATTTAAAATATTTCTGAAAACATTCTTGACTGACATTCTTGACTGATCCACTAAATTTAATACATATACACGTATATATATGAACATCTAACAAAATAATATTCTGCTCCACAGTTTTAAAAAAGTTAGGCCTGACAATGTCTCTTTAATTGCAGCAGCTGTAAAATTCTAAGATGTTTCAGTTTATTTTAGTTGAGCAGATCCTGTACTATGTAGAATAATGGCTCATTAAAGAAAAGGCTCCTAGGAGAGAAGTTGTCTAAAGCATAATGATTCAGATTAGCTTTTCAAAGGAATTTGGAATAGTCAGAGTCACCTTTGATCTTGTTTAGTACACCAAAATGAGGATTCTGTATATCAAGTCTGCAAGCTAAATCCATGGCAAAGGAAATTTAATAAAATGGATTATTTCCTGTGTGAGGTCATTTGATAGATTTAGTTCTAAATACTCTCTCTCAGGAATTGCATGAGATCCTAAAAGCTGGAGAACAGACAAGCAGGAAGATGTGAGTAAGCCTGGCTGGTTAAATCCATTAAAGCTGACAGAGTCCAAGACAAAGTCAGGTGGACCTTTCACAGGAGAGGAATGATAAGGCAAGCAAGGAAGCAGCTACTATTTTAAAGAGGCTGCAGTTTGATCCACCTTCAGTTAAAAACCATAATACAGCACCCTTGATAACCCAAATCCCCGCAGTGCTCTCCCCAGGTTGTTGGAGACTCAGAGAAGAGATGCATGTTTTTAGCTGCTCTTTCCTGCTGTCAAAAACCAGATTAACCCATGAAGTTTTTGATCAGCTAAGGATATGGATATATGATCTCAGGTTGCTCTTCTCTTCTAGTTCCCTGGGTTTTTTTCTCAGTTATGTTCTCACCTATACTGGAAGAGATTTTACATTTCCTTTAAAAGACTTTTTTTCTTTACCAAATATTTTTGAATCAATATATGATTTGCCTGAATTCTTTGGAAAAATCACATTATTTCACTATGCTTCAAATCTGGTCATTGAACATGTCTGGAAAGTTGAAAATTAGATGGTGATTTATTGTGCTGCAGCCAAATGATTTAGAAGTCCAAATACATACAATCTCTAACATGCACTAACTCCCTGGGTGGAGTAGGGGAAATATTCTGTTAACAAAATATTTGTTTACAGACATTCAGTCAGGATGTGCTATATTGAAAACTTTAGTAGATTCAAGAATTCATGATTGATCTTAAACTTTATGTTACTACTGTGATCTTGAGAGATCAGAAATCTGTAAATTCAGACTTTGAAAAGGCAATAATTTTTTGGCAATTTCTGAAAGGTTGTTAAAATAGGACTTTATTAGAGTAATATAAATCACTTGCATGTAAACTTTTTATTTCTTTAAAACCAAAACAACTCAGGATAAATATATTTGGAAGGAAAAAATACACATCCATATCTAGCAATAAAAATGTGGTTTACATTTTTCATTTTAAAAGGAACATAGCTTTTCCACACACAAAAGTCATATATATCTAACCACCATTAAACAAAGTGTTTGCTGACCCTCAGAGCAGCCCATGTCTTATGCCTTTCTTTTGCTTCAACTGTACTTTTCCATAGTTCTGTGTTTACTCACCATTTCATCAACACTACTGATCATCTGTTTGTTAGTTATTTCAATAGACCTCCACATTTTCATTCCAATATCTTTCTTCTCATCACCATGGGAACCACTATCTTTTTATCCTTCAAGAATATTATGTTTTAGAAGAGCTTTCATCCTTGAAATGGAAATTTGCACGTGAGAACAGTTTCCTTCTGTATTCTTAACTTACAGACCATTTTACTGCTTGTGGTGATTCATCCTCTCTCTTGGTTATGTCTACACTGTAGTCAAAGGTACCATTGCACCTCCTAGAAGTGTAGTCACGGCAGCCGATTGAATACTCATTACAGATTTAGTAGTGGACAAAGACGAGTCTGCAGCAGCAGCAAAAGACTCTGCAGGGGTTATAAAAGCTTCTCAGTAAGTCTTAGCAGCTGAAGCAGCTGTTATTACCATCCAAACTTGCAAATTTTAGAGCTACTTTGGATATGCATATGTAATCTGCACATACTGTAGGTTCTCTACTGCAGACGTTATTTTGGCAACCATCTCTGTATTTTTCTCATTTAGTGGTTTGCATTGATAAATACTAGGAAAATCAGGGGAAAAAATCTAGGAGGAGAGCTGGAGAATTAAAAGATCACATTGCAGAATTAACATTAAAAAGAAAAGGAACAGTGGAAGGGAGATGAATAGAATTTTCAAGGCTTAAAAGAAAATTTAAATTGCCCTGAGATATAAATAGAAGACAAGTGTATTCCCAGAGCAAATTCTTCTGGATTGGCTTTCCCTCTCCTTCCCACAGACTTGCTGTAGGACCCCAGGGCTGACACAGTAAGGCCATCACAGTAAGGAAACTACAGTGGATTTGGGTACAGATAATTTAATATTTGACTGCTCCCTTGAGGGACACCTAGACTTTCAACTCCATGAACCAGGACTTTCAGATTGCATGGTAACATCATCATATGGTAAAATACCCTTACTTCCTCATGGATTTGTTACATATAGCCAAAGTTCACAGTTTCTCTGACATGTGAAAGAGGAGGACGAAGGAAGGAGAAAACTGTTTCCTATTCAGCCTGACTTGTCACTGGTTTCTGGTGGCCTTCAGCTTCCAGCTGAACCTGGTGGGGTACATTTCTGTGCCAGGGGAGAAGGAAACAATGGATTTGGCTCCAAATCTCAAATGGCTGACCCATTTCTCAAGACACCTGTTTTCTATGTGCAGGCACACCATGAAATACAGACTTGGCTTTTAAATGGACCCCCCAAGCATTACAAAATCTTATATACTAACAGTTCATCACATGGCAGTCAGGTACAGCCTGCCCCTAGTAATCATATTTCCCATTGTATTACTACAAATCTCCCACCAAAGGCTTTCGGTCACTAACATCTGTTTGCTAAGCCTTATACAGCATGAGGACTGGGCTTAATCTCCCTTCTTCAGTTTCCCATACTGTTTCTGTGCCCTTGCCAGCACTACCCATCAGACACATACACCTGGCTCTGTAAGCTTAAAAAGAAAGACACAACTTAGGCATTTATTTTTCAACTGGCTTTTAAAGAGATCAAAATTTGGTGCAGTAGTGTCCATGTCAAAATAAAACCCTCAGGCTCTATTTCATGTTTCAGAGACGATAGCTTTTCTGCAGCGAGCAGAGTGATTCCTTAAGTAAGCAGCCTAGTTGGTTTTGGATTTACTGACATAATTCAAAATTACTTTCATCTACTGATTCCTTTTTTATTTCTGGCCCCTGCACGTTCGGAGAGCAGTTTGATTCATCAGATATTATTCATGAGCTTCTGAAAAAGTACATTACAAGAAGCTATTAAGGAACTTAAGCTGTCATGATATGAAAGATGAAGTGCTGTCAGGAATTAGGAAAAGCTAAAGACAGAAAACAATGTAGAAAAAAATGGTCAATTTTCAGCAGGACCAAAGGGTAAGTGTGGGGTGTGATCACAGGCACACGTGTAGCAGCGCTTGTGAGCTTGAGATGGGATCAGAGAGCAAGGCAGCACCAGTTCCAGGGAAAGCGCCCCCCTCAAGGCTAGAGACACCCCTAAGCTGCTCAGCTAGATCTAGTACAGAGCATGGAAGCAGCTGTAGTTCAATACTGATAAATATTGAAGACGATATTGATATTATTACAAATATTGATAAATATTGCAAGACAATAATTGGGTATACCCCAGTTGATTTGGAAATTAATGGAATCTAAGTTAACTAATCTCTGAGCTAAATGTAAAGGACCATTTCACATTCAAACTAAACCTCAGTCTAATTATGGCTGTGGCAGTAAAATCACATGCATGTACCTGGAAATCTGCAAGAAGCATAAATAGCAATATAGAAATGAACCTGAAACTATAAAGTCTTCAGACAAAATTGTACAACCACACACTGGATGCTTCATTTGGCTCTGGTTATCCAAACTAAATATAACTGTCAGTGACAAACAATAAAAATTATATAAGCATAAAAAAGTCACAAAAGGATTAATTAATTAAGAAGATTAGGATTGTTTACTGTGGAAATTAAGTGAACAAGATAAAAATGTATGTAGTTATCAAATAAAATGAATAATTTTGTATCTCCTTAATCCAACTTAAACAATTGCAAAGTTTCAGATTCTAAATTGATGAAAGGAAATATTTATTTCAGACAATTTACAGCTAATCTGTAGAATCCATGTTGTGGTTCAAGCTAAATGCTATAGACTTCAGTATTTATAATTTTTCCATCAGTGATTTCTCTGCTAGAAAATAACTTTTCAAACACACTGAAAATTGTACTATTTTTAGTGATTTTCCCTTTAAAGAAGAAAGATTTTGTGTCAGTTTCCTAAGAGAAATGAAACAAAATAAAAAATAATGCTTCAACACATTTTTATTCAAACTTTTCCAACTTGTTTTTTCTTGATTTTATTGTCTTTATTTATTTATTTCCCCAGATATTTATTTTATTTATTTTCATTTCAAAAAGTGAATAATTGGAAGAATTGGAGTACGGAGATTTAAGACAGAGGAAAAAGTAGGGGGTTTTGACTGTTTTGATCCAAATGTTCCACCATGTTATATAGAAAAGCAAATTTCACTTAAGAAAGTTTGAGTTTTAAAATTATTACTGAAAATTTTTAACATACTTTCAGGGGAATCCTAAAGGAAAAGGGTCACATTATGCGAGGTTATATCCCCTATCCTTACAGTAGAATTTATATGATAATTCTTTTGGATTATGAAAAAAAAATGTCCTGTAAGTAGGTCACATGGGTTTTTTTAAGCCTGGTACAAAGTAGCTGTGCCAATTCATCAAGAAACAGGCATAAACTTACTGCAAGGTGTGGAGGTTCTCGCAGAGCTGTAACTTACTGTTCCCTCTCCAGTGGACTGTATCACACATTATACGATGACTGACTGTATCTGCTGCTTCACAGTTCCCCTCCTCACTGTTTAACTGCTTTGGACTCTCAGACCAAAGTCTGAAAATACAGATCAATATTCTTCATGGCTGAAAGTTTTCAAAAGCATAACAGAATATTAAAAGCCATGACACTGAGCGTACTGTGTCTGTGTGCTGTTATAAAATAGGCAAGACTACCCACCCATGACATTATGTGTTGCACTGAGGTCTAACACAGGTTAACAGGTATGGAGGGGGCTCTCCAGATGATGACATTGTCACAGTGTGAGAAATTTGGGGAAGAGGGCTGGAGGGTGTATGTGGGGGGTTAATCTGGCACTGTGAGGGTGTGACCAAGCTCAGGTCATGCAGGCAGCATGGAAAGGATTATGGGCTTTCCAGGTGGAGGAGGAGGGCAAGGTATAGGGACAGAAGTTGCTCTGGGGCAAAATGAGCATTCCCACTCCTACCGGAGCATGTTAGCCAGGAGATCGTTTTCACGGCAGAAACACAGCAGAACACTCTTTCACTTGCCTCCTCTACCAGAATTATATTCCTACCCCCTACCCTATTTGTGACACCTCTTGTCCTTCCTCCAGTTGTGATTCTGCCTGTCAGGTTAGCAGCTGTTATGTCAGTCACACTTTCATAACATTGTAGTACCAGCAGTCACCATGAACATTCCTGCATCTGAGTAATTGTTTTTCTTGTGTATAGCTATAATTACATCATGCACTTGTATGTAAACTTCACCAAGTAATGAGCAAAGTGCAAAAAAGCCCCTAATCTTCATAGAAATAAAGTGGTATGATAGGCAACCTGAAGTATAAAATATTGAAACTTTCACAGAATCATGGAATCACAGAATTGTCAGAGTTGGAAGGGACCTCTAGAGATCACCTAGTCCAACTCCCCTGCTAAAGCTATAACATATTCTGGAAATAGTAAACCTTATGGAATAAAACTATTCCTTTAGACTACAATAGTCATTAGATGCAACCCAGGATACATATCTCAAATCAAAGATAGAATCTGCAATTCTTATTCTTTTCCCCAAAATGTGCTTCTCAAAGATACTTCTTGTCCAGTGGAAGACTTTCATTTGTCACATTGAATTTTCAACTATAGGCCAAGAAGATAAAAAAATTTAAGGACTCTATTGTTACATTTTTCTGCACTAGAACTTCTTTATAATTGTCTTGGTACTAATTCCATCATGATTTCTCCAGTAAATTTTTGATGGTATCTCACCAAAGAAGAATTGGCAAAGGCTATTCAGTCCACCAGTCTATTCCCCGGCTTGTGTGTACTTGTTCCCTACACTACAACTGTTTCCAGTGTTTTGCTGATCACATCTGGCACGGGTTAAGCACTGGGGATTCCACTGGTTCTCCTGGGAGAAGCAGGTCTTCAGATTTAAGAAGCTTCTTTGTAATATCATCTCGATCTGCCTGAGAGGAGGATTTCTTTTGGATTTATCATTCAAATTCCTGTGACACTGTAAAAAAATATCTGCTGGCATGTACCAGGGTCTTATATTTGTCGATTCTATTAACAAATCTGGCAGCTTTATGGGGGATGAATTGAGCTGCAGTCTTTTTCATGAAACAAAACACAAATCACACCACAGACCAAGTAGTGTATTTTTTCATAACTGTTCAACTCACAAGCACAAATAAAAGGATAAAAGGAAGTTTTTATTTCATAATATATGGGGAAGCACACATATATAGAGTTGGTGCTTACTCCGGTTCAAGTTTCCATTAGGCAAGTAAAGGTCAGTGAAACCTCAAATACTAAACAACTATCCCAGAATAAAACACTTGACTTCTGAGATTGAATTTTAAAAACTGATTTTGTGGACTGTATAAGAGCTTTCCGTCTGTAAAGAGGCCTCTTTTCACAATTATAGGCGTTGATGTTTAAACCAAATTTACTGTTCTTTGTAGAAGATCCTGCTCACCACACCTCCCCTTGAATCACTCCTGTAAATCTTTTTAAATACTGTCTCTAAAAAGTTTTTCCCTGCTTCTATACCATTATTTAAATGAACTCTGACACTTTCAAGTACAAATCAATGGGAGACTTAGCTGCATTATAGAAGAGATAGTGGAAAAAATTGCCTATCTATATACTAAGTTCATCAAGATGCTCTCCTAAAATCAGCAAATCTATCTTCACTCCTTTTTCCACTTGATCAGGGAAATGCCTCTGTTCATGTAGTATATGGTTAGTCTGTCTTACTGACCATAAAGTTGTGTATGAATTTAAACTATATTTATACTATATATATAAATTTTCAGTGATCACAACTATGATCACTAAGGACATCTGCATACCAGCAGAGATTACATTGGAAATTCCCTGTAAGGGCAGCCTAATATATCAAGTATTAGTCAGAGAAGTAGCATAACCATGAGATAAAAAACCCTGCCCCAGTGAGAGGAGCTCACTAGCTCCAGAGCAGTAGCATTTTGACACAATTGCTCCATTTCCACTCCCAAAGCTTATTTGCTTTTGGGGTACATGTGGTGCATGGACTCCACATCCATGATGACCTGGGACTTTGTATGAGGCAGCCCCACAGAAAGATATGTTTCCTCCCACATCTTTGGGCTCTTCATGTAATTAAGGCACCAAATACAGTGCAGAGAGAAAAAAATGGAGGAAAGAACAGGAGACAAAAGAGAACATTTTTCTGCAGGTTTATGTGAAAAAATAGGCTGGAGAGAGATAAAGAAAGCAGTGCGAAGGCTGCTCTGCCACATTTTCCTTCAGGCAGAGGAGCAGCAGGGGGAATGTTTAAGAGCAAGGAATCTTTCCTAATGCAGAGCAATGGCACATCTCCCTGTATTCAAACAAGACTTTAGATTGATTATGTGCTGAGAATAATAAATTATATTGAAAGGGAGAAAAAAATGTTTATTTCAATGTCCAAAGTTATTTCTGTCTCCCCAAACACTGTGAGAAGTATCAGATACCATCAGAATGATTTTTCAATATGATTTGTCTTGGACTGAACCTGTCTGTGATCTCAGGCAGCATTCCAAACACAGCACACACTGCACACAGCTTCACATTATGCACAGACCTTTTGGGGGCTTTTTTAATCACTTAATTAAAGTCATTTGCAATTGTTTTGGGAAGTTAAAAGCTACTGCACCTGAGCAAAATAGTACTGAATGCAACTATAATTGTTATTACCAGCCTTCATTTGTCACCGATTACATCAGCATCTGTGTCTTTACAGAATCAGTGTCCCCACATGGACTTCCCTGGGAACAATGCATCAACGCCCTTTGTCTTGACATCCTCCTTCCCCTTTCCCCTGCTGGCTTCCATGGGTTTGGCTGAGGACTATCTCCAAGCTGTTCTTCTTCCAGGAGTGGATACCCCATGTACTAAACTCTTCCCTTGGGAACACAGGGATGTTGGGACCAAGTGTGCTATAGGGAAGTAAAGAGTGAACTTGTCACCATGCCCATCTGATTATACCAACAATGCAGAGCAGGGACCAATGAGAGAGGACTTCAGTAGTTTCCTCACTCTCATCCATCTCATGAAATACGTATGTCATTCTGGGACAGCACAAAAATGTTATCAGGACATTCTCTGTTTCAGTGGTCAGCAAGATTTCTCCTGACATAGTCAACATAATTTTTTATTTAGTGTAGGTATGACTTGGATAAACCAGCACATAAAAAGCACAAGAGGTGTCCTTGCTTGAGGTATTTGCCATAGATTTTCTTCAGCTATTGCTGGTATGGTTAATTGAATAGGACTGCTGATCTGTTGCAGTTAGGGCTTTCAGCCATAGCAGTTGCGTTGAAGAAGATAGCAATAAGATGCAATTCAATATGGCAGTTTTTCATCTCTCCTGTTTTGGCAGCAGGTGGTTGACATTCTTCAGTCCTTATTTGCTTTTTTTTTCCCCTCCCAGGCAAAATTATTAGTGAAATCAGAAATCAGAGAAGAATACTCCAAAATTATTCTAAAAAATTACTACTAATTGTTTAATTTTGCAATGTGTCTACCTATGTCCTTAATGATTTTGCAGCCCTAAAATCTGTTCTTTGTCAGAGAATCCTTTTCTTCTTGATTACTGCAGAATTTATTATTAGAAAAAATATCCTTCCAAATATCTTCTGAAAGTAACCTGTTAGGTGTCTTAAATAAATATCATGTAGTGGTAGGAAATGCCCTGTTTGTCTTAGTTTTGAACTGCAATTGCATACGTGTAATTTTTAGAAGAGTGGTTAACGCTGAGGATCACTTTAAAAGTTTCCTAATATGATTATCCTGTAAGTCCCAACTGCTAAGTTTTAGAAGCAATAGAAAACATTGAATAAATCTTTAATCAAAAAATGTTGATGTGTCAAAAACAATCTAGCTGTTTTCAGTGTGCATGGAAAATAGTCACACTTTGGTGTTTGAACTCCTGGAATTCCACCCCACCCAACCACCCACCAGTAGACACCTCCATAGTAGTCAGTAGTTTAGTGGTAAGAGAGAAACCTACAGTTAGACATTCCCAACTAATTCTGCATTCCGACCAGGATCTCGAACCTTGGTGTCCTCCATCCATGCCTGTTTAATCTAGCTAAATCCAGGAGCAGCCTTAAATTCTTGAATTTATATCAGAAAGTATCCCATGTCCCCGGTGCCTTTAGGGGCAAGACACAATGTTGCTAGTGAGAAATCCCATTCACTTTTTCAGGAAATAAAAATCAAAGATTTTCTTAGCTAGAACTCTTTGTACATCAGCCATACGGCTTTACTGGAAAGAAAGCATGCGAAGAAACAGAACAGGATGAACCATTACCTGCAGTTAACCTTGCATCACAAGAAAGTGTTCACTTCAGTGTACACTGCAGCCTTGTGCAAAAGAAATGGCTAAAAGAAGTCCTCAGTATATCAATTTATAAGAAAGGTGGGAAATCCTAATGTGGCATAGAACTTACACATGTTCGTTAGTTGAAAATCCTAAGCAATAAGATCTTTACTTTGTCTGTCTCTTACTGGTTGTCTGGGAGAAAATCTTCAAAAGATTTTTTCTTTACATAAAACCAGGAACAGTCTTGATGTTAAAAATCAAAGAAATGCCCTAATCCTCCTGTTTTTAACATCATTCTGCTTCCCAAAACCGATCAATATCTGGGTGCCATCAACAAAAAGTGTCATTCTGTTATAACAGTCAAATATTTTTGTGGTCTTGACAATTTCTTTTAAAAAATCTTCAGAATACTGAGATGTTCCTTTCATTTCTTGTGCTGCCTTTTAATCTTTAAGAATCACAGAATCACAGGATGGTTGAGGTTGGAAGGGACCCCTGGAGGTCATCTTGTCCAACTCCCTTGCTCAAGCAGGGCCACCTAGAGCTGGTTGCCAGGGGACCATGTCTAGATGTCTTTTGAATGAGTTACAAAACAGAAAGACTTGAATAATTAACATATTATTGATTTTATTTTTAGTCCAGAAAAAAATATTCATTTTTAATCTACTTCAACTTGTTATAGAATATGTTACGTTTTGCAAAAGGCTGAAGCTTTTTTGCTTATTGGAAGCCCAACCTGAAGGTAAATGTTATTCAAACTAATCTATGGAACTGAGGCCAAATTTCCATATTTAAAACAAAGAAAGTAAACAGATTTTGGACCACAAAAATGTATCATTTTATAGCAAGCTTACCATTCAAAGCTAGCAGTGAACACTGAATACTTACAAAAGAGAAAATATCAAATCCCTGCAGAGAGCTAGTAGGTGATACTTGGCATCCTGCTTTAGGAAAGGCAAAAAGAAGACTTTGGTATGGCCCAGAAAAAAATTAAGCTGCAGCGGAGCATGTATTGAAGGTGGGGGGCTGAAATGTAGAACTGTCATTGGCATTTTTGATACGACTGTTGCAAATATTTCAGATATTCTTAACACTTGCAGACTATGGGCATTGTCTCATGCCAGTTAGATTCCATTAGGATGCAAGAGAATTTACTATGTTAAGACAACTGAGGTGTTTTGGGTTTTTTTGTAAATGTATTTGGTCCTGGCAAATTTATTTTTAAACCTTCAGAGGTGCAGAAGAGCAAGAAGTACTTTTGCATGACAGAATTATGGTGAGTATGGAACAGCTGTAGAACCATCAAAGACTGTAGCTACTCCAAACCACTTGGGAGACCTTGGAGAAGTAATTCTACTTAACCATTGCATTGTTTTCATGCCAAGGAGAGCCTGTTGTTGGGAAATGAATGTTTATTTATGCAGAAAGCACTACATGTGTTTAAAAAGGTGCATGGCAAAAAATGTTACCCTCTCTACAAAGGGCGAAGGAAGAAGAGAAATAAAGATGAAAGCAAAACAGAAGTACACGAGTGACTGGAGCTGGAAAGTAATCTCAGTTGTCCTTGTTCCTCCATTGGACCATACCTATGCTGTTGACCTGGAGATGAGTGGTGGGACTGAAGACAATATTCTTCTTTGCTGTCAGTAAGTACACACAATCTGTACAAAGCTGAAATAAAGCTTTTAATTAAACAAGAGAGACCAGCTACAGGACAAGCTGTTTCACTTGCTGTTTTAGTTAGAAAAGATGTCAGAAATGTGAGGTGAGAGAGAGTGCAGAACTAAAAAAGTGACAAAGTACACCCATTCCTCTAAGTGCTTTGAACTATGACCCACTTGATCCACCTGCGGGAAGATTAAGAGCAGCTGAATGCCTTCTGGCCTGATCGTCCAAGGTGCTAAGTACCTGCCACTGCCATTGACTTTTTGCTCTTATGCGCACCTGGCTTTTTTGAGTATCGGGCTGCAATGGATGCACTAGAGCATCTCCGACTTCTGAGAAGTGCAGTCCCTTCTCAGCTAATCTCTGGGATGGCTGGAAATCAGCTTCCCCAGGGCAGGAAAGTGGGAACTCTCTGCAGATATTCAGCGTGGGTGTAAATGCTCATTCCCCTGCCCTGTGGGATCTGTACTAGGGGCAGCACTCCAAGGCATTTTGCAGTACCCTTGATATATCTTTATATAAATATTTGTAGCTGGTAATGACAGCAAGCATCTCTTCTTCTTGGTATAAGTAGGCGTTAGGCAAATATTTCTAACATTTTGCAGCTCTCTACATTTTTTCATGATGCCCAAAAATGTTATCATCCGGCATTTGAGAACATTGTGCTAGACTGACAAAACACCAGGGCTGAAATTAGGACTCTGTGTGTCATTAAATTGCTGGTACTTGGAACATGTAAAGTAAAACTGTTTGTTTGCACTTCAAATAATCTGAGAGGAACTGGTTCATTAGTGACTCTTCAAATAATAAATAAAATATTTTTTCTGTCTTTGTTTGCTTTTCAGTGAGGAAAGTGACCTGCTTATTAGTTGTTTCTTCATTTACTATCATATAACATGGATCAGTTTTTTGGAAATTTGTCTGTATTCCACATTTCAAAAAAATTTGGCACATGCAGAATACAAGCAGTCAATTCTATGAAGGTGACAAGGTGCAAATTAACTTTGATCCTAGTCATCACTGGGTCACTCAAAAGCCAAATGCTGGTGGTTTTGCTTAGAGTGGTGATCTGTGTCCTTATTATTTCATCATTTTAAGCAGAGGCAGGGCAGTTTTCTATTGTACATTTAGCATATATATTAGAACCAACCTATGCATAAGTTTTGCATTAGTCTGCATTGATTGCAACAGGAAAAGGGCTAGTAATACAGCAAAATAATTCCAGTGAAAATTCAGCTATAGCAGTGTACCCATGCTTCCTATAAACATAACTTGACCACTTCCTCATACAAACTTTTCCAATATAAACAACTTCTTGCATTGCAGAGAGAGAAGAAGATGTGGATGTTCGATGTAGTCAGGCTTTAGTATATGAAATGATGAACAATCTATCACAAAGCAGGTTAGAGAGTGAGTTTACAGAGTCAGGTCATTTGCACAATTATTCACTGGTAAATGCAAATTCATGTTAAATTGCTTGCCGTTAAGAGAAAACAACATTTGCTACCCCAAAATACATTGTGGGAGAGGACTCTGCCCAAGGCAGCTGCTATAGATTAATTGCTTGTCTGTAAATTCATACACCATAGCATGTTTTGCACATACCCACGACTCTGCATTATAGTTTCTTTCTTATGCTAATTTAATTATATTAAAAGAGAGAAGGGATTCATTAGCTAGCTGATATAAGTGGGCTTACCAGTGTCTGAATTACCTGTTAGCATATCAAGCCCATACGTCATGATACACTGGAAAAATTATTATGAGGTTTGTAATCTAGAGTCTGATTCCAAAATAAAACAACTTTCAAAAACAGGGTTAAACAAATGGGGAAATGGTATTGGCACACAGACTCACAGGAGACATTCTCTACTCTTGCTAATCTTTCTCTTTAAAAAGCTGAATTAAACACTTTTTTTTTACTTTTTTTTCTTTTTTTGGCTAAGGAAGTCAGCACTTTATTTATGTTCTCATAAACTTTCACCAGCTTTCCTGGTATGGCTTCTTATATGAAAGAATTTGTTACCCCACAACAGTCATTAATTAGCATCTTTTTTTTTTTTTTTCTATTCCTGTGTTGAGCTAGTTGGATCTGGGATAATAGATATAATGAGAGTAATCAAGGGGCTGTAATTCTGTCTTGAGAGATCTGCTGACAGCAGAAACTGCCTGGATAGCAGCACTGCCGAGCTGCTGTGAACCTCCACCAAGCCCCGGGCATAAACAGGATCTGGGCAATTCCTCTGCTGGGGCCCAGTGCTGCTCCCAGTGGTTCCCTTCAGGCCAGGCTCCTTCCATGAGCTGCAGGGTGAAGGAAAGTGTAACTGCAGCTTCTCTTTCTGAGGAACAGTAGAGAAAGAATATTTCCTGGAATCCAGGACAACCAATAATCTAAATGTCATAGCTTGGAAAACAGATTATTTAGTAACTCAGAATTTGATATATGGTAGTAGTTAAAAAAAAAAAAAAAAAGCTGTGATGTCTAGAAAACAAACAAATAAACAAATAAGCAAACAGTCTGAAACACGGCTGGCCTGTGTAAGACTTTCATTTCTCTACTTTCTCATTTTGTCCTGTCCTTGAGCCAGAGTAGAAAGTTTCACAAATATTTATTTCAGATCGCAATGAGTAATGTAATAGAGCGTAATAAGATGATACCCATGTTATACATGTAGACTTCTATAAGAAGTGCTCATTGGCTTCAGTTGAGTGTGATAAGTTATATCTATGTTCTAATTTTTCTTTTTTCTTACAACTGTGCTTGTCTATAGGGAAAAAAACCCTCTATTCAGACGCAGTTTTGAAGGTTTCAGCAAAACTTGGTGCTCTGATTGACCATCTCTAGGCATTTCTATTTTCTCTTTTTTTTTCAGCATTATATGAAGTCTTGACTATTTACAGGGTCTTCCCACCCTTTTGTGGAATAACACTGCTCAGACTGCAACTGAGACTATAGACAACATTTCAAAAAAAGTCAGAATGCAGGCTAAAACATGGATACATACTTTGTGTATATATATATATATATATATATATATATATACACACACACACATTTACTGTGATAATGACTTCAGCGAGTCAAGATTTTTAAGATAATAACTGTTTCTGAAATACCACATGGATAAATTTGTAGAAAAAAAAAAAAAACAACACCAAAACCGAGGAAAATAATAGATATTTTTAAGGTCTGTAATAGAAGTAGTAATTTCAAAGCAGTTCTAGAGTAGAAATAACTGCTCTGAGTTTAATTTAATTATGCTACTCAATTAGACAATCTGAGAGAAAAATGCGAATGGCACCAGTCAGGAAAAAGAGGATGTCAGAAAAAGAAGAGATGATAAGGTCATTGGCTCCTGCAGGACAAAAAGAGAAATTAGTAATTATCACCTATGGTACACTGAGTTATTGGGAAACAGCTTGGGAAAAACTGCAGTGTGCCACAAAACCAATAGCTCAATTGACTCTATGGCTTTTAGCATTTTTGGAGGTCATTGGACTTTGAAAGCTATATTTTGAGAATTCCTGCTACAACAGTGACATCAACAGCACTGCACAGTTTCAGACAAAGATCCAGTCAAGGAGGTTAAATTTAGATTACTCGATCTTATATCTAGTATCCATTGAAACCAATGGGAAGATTTTTAGTCACCTAAACCAGAGTCCTTCATTATTTTGATGATGATTATTATTGCTACTATTATTACAGAATCACAGAATCTTAGTGGTTGGAAGGGACCTTTGAGATCATCGAGTCCAACCACATTAAAAAAAAAACAA
>JAOQGH010000001.1:121115974-121160030 GCA_025769975.1 Gallinago jamesoni | reverse complement strand
TTGGTAGCAAGGTTTCCCCCCGCATCCAGTAAGGGATGGACATTCTCTGTCACTCTCTTTTTGTTGATGTATTTATTATTTTACATTTTGTTGATGTATTATTATTGCTACTATTGCTATTGCTACTGCTATCGCTACTGCTATTACTGTTACTATTATTATTGTGTACATTTTAGGCTAACAATGAGAGAAGAAGGGTATTTCACTAAGATGGGGGCATATATTTAGTTTGAAATCTTCACTTAAGTACTTGAAAACAGTAAAGGTAATACAAATGATCTCAGTGTGAATTCATTAAACCAAATATGTCTTACAATTATGAATTCAAGCCCATGGCTGCAATTGTTTACAAGTGGTCTCATTGTAGCTAAATAATACTGTCTAAAAATTATAAAGGAAAATGGTTTGCAAGCTTTACGTAGGTTACCACCCACAGTATCTCTAAAGTGCAGGCAAATTAGCATTATTTTTTTCAAACGGCAAATTGAGGCAGAAGGAGACGTTAAAACTTCTGATTCCACAGAGCTGCCATTTCCACAATTTCTGCTCCAAGAGGATCTTACCTGGAAAGGACTGTAATATTTTAGACTGCTTTCATACCTCTCTATAACCACATACTATGAAAAGGACCAGAGCTCTCAGCACCAATCACATCTGATCTTTTCATTACATGAGGCTCTACTTACCCAAACATAACACAAAATCCCTCTCAAAAATGCACCTTAAAGAAAGGTGGATGCCATATTGAGACATTCCCATATAACTGCTTTCCCCTCCTATCACGAGGTAGCAGTTCATACAGGAATAATGGCAGCTGGAAGACAACAAGGAGCACTTGAAACACAGGAAAACCGAGTCACTAAGAAGAGGTGAACTTTTAGCCAGAAGTTAAATTAAAATGTACTGAAAACAGTGGGAGTTATTTTAAAATGGTTGCTTTCACTGCAAGACTGAACTTTCTCAAGTTCAACCTTCTATGATGTTGTTTTCCTTTCATCAATTCACTTGGTGCCCAGGAAATCCCACAGATAAAACCAAAATTAGTCAAGTTACAGTTTTGTTGGTTAACCAGGGAATAACACAAAAACGAGGAATGTAGGTGTCTAAACTGTTTTGAAGATAAGGACTTCAGAAATTAATTACCACAACATCTAGATGATCCTTGGCAAAATAAATCATCGAATAGACATATCCTTTTCCAGATTTTGCTGATACTTCACATTTTGCTGGAGGTTAACTTACACATATTTCACATAAATCCTCTGCTTTGTTTGTGACCGCTGGCAACTCTCTCATCTCCTGTAGTCATCAGTGTCACAAACTTGGTGCTTTTTTTTTAACTTCTCTCTTCATTTGTTTTCCCCTCAGTATTGCTATTAAAACCTGCTGCTATCTCTTATATATCTGAGAAACCCAGTCATTCCTCTCTGTCCCTACCAGCAAAACATGTGTTTCCACAACATTTTGCTTCTTTGCTGCAGCAGAAACACTTCACTTAATAGTGTTGTCACTAAACCCAGCTCACAGTCATTCCTCTCAGCAACAGGATTTGATCCAAACTCCTCTTTGTCTGCTTTGTCTCCTTCTGCAACTCAGACCCTGCTGCATGTCATGCTTCTCCCTTTTCAGGTGATGTCCATTGCTCTCCTCCCCTCCCAAGGCAATCCTGTAGGGCTTCTCAGATTACTATGTTTTCCCCAGTGTGCTCAGTTAGCTATATCCCCCATTACTTTGGGGGTCTGTCACCCTTTATGAAGGAAATAAAGTAGTTACAACAGGGGAAACTGTGATTACAGAGAGGCAAAGTCAATGGGAAGGGGAGGACAGAAGTTTCATATACATATAAGAACATAGACATATAAATATATAAAATATAAAAATATAAATAAGTATACATATAGAAATACTTCCATAAGTTCGTGGGAGGGTTGTGCTGGGGTGCTTTTTGAACTCCACCACTGAATTGGATGTATCCCTTTAATTCTTCCCTCTCCCATCCTTACACTCTCCCTTCTGTTTGGATCTCTGAGACTTGGAGTGCCCCTACAACGACAACAATAAAACACATTTTCCTCATCATGTTCACATGCTGCATTGTTGCATAGGAGGGTAATAATAAAAATAATCTTTTCAGCCCCAGAGGCATGTCAGGGACTGATCTTTTTTCCAGATTTGCTACACAGAAGTAGCTATAACTGGCAAGTGTTTTTCTCCTGTGCCCTCTGAGCTTACCTTAGGAGCATAAAAATGCCCTGTTAACAGGGCATAAACATGCCTTGTTGATCAACGTACTAGGTGTGTTCCGTAGAGTGATACCCATTTTCAGTTGATCTTGTCAGGAAGAGGGGGAGGAAAAAAGAGACAAAAGGCAAAAATGTTACAAGAGGTAGAACTGTAAGCTGTGATTCTATGACTTCAGCACTTCTCTTAAGAGACTTTTTTCTATGACAAAAAGAAACCATTGTAAGTTGTTAAAACTGTGATAAATCCTGTTTCCCAATTTTTGCTTACATATCAGGTTTAGAGCACCTTTCTTCTTCAACATGTTGAATTAATTCTTATCATTTTCTCTAGGAGAATTTTCTTCTTCTCTTTCCTTCATCTTCAAGACAACTTTCTATTTCTCTTCTTTTCATTAAAAGTCTTATCTCATTCCCATCAAAGTAAATGGAAAAATAGTGCTTGTGTCACAAATGAAGGAACAGGCACTTGGATTTCTGCTTCTCCTCTGGGATTTTTTTCACTTAATTCTTTCATTTTTCTTTTCTGTTCCTGTCACCTCTGTTCCCGTCACCTCTGTTCCCTTTTCATATTTTTAACTCCTTTTCTCAGCTTGTTTCAGTGCATCGTTTGTTCTGCTTGCTATTCTGTTCATACTGTTCCCCTTTGTTTTCTTTAGGTATTTTAGTAGTGTTACTCATTTGAATCTGTTCTGTCCCACTCCTCCTTTTACTAATTCTCCCTCCCTCTATATTTCTTCCATTACAACAGATATGGATTCTTGGCCACATGTTGGAAAAGCCTAATTTTCTGGAGTTTTTTTGGTGAATAGAGTCAGACACAGAAGGAGTTTTCAGGCATATGAAAAAATCAGGTTTGGCCCCAAATTATGCTTATGAGTTATTTTAAAACTATTTTTCTGAAAATACAGACTTCTGCGAAACTCAGTGGGGCCAGGAATGAGCATCGTGGTAAAAAAAAAAAAGGTCTAACAAACATCTCTGAAAAATGCTGGGGAGAAAATAAGTACAATGCCAGTGGTTTTGAGAGATACTGTGTTGTGTGGGTACTGTTCATTTGGGTGGTTGGATTCTTTTTCTTTATAAAGCCTGTTCTTACATTTTTGCTATGGTGACATTATTGCTCTCTGTTGGCAGTGTAAATTAAAACTGAATACCACATTTCCCATAACAAAATAAGGTAAAATCACTTGCAGCAATTCCGGAATAAAATGCCATCACCTTTTGTGCTGAGATATGCACAGCCAAAGGAGTTTTTCCAGTTATGCCTCCCATATTTCGAGGGCATGTACAGTCAGAAGCTGATTTTAAACAACTGGAAAACATGCTCAACTGCTATACCAGAGGGCAGGATCAAGCCCTTGATATTTATCTCACATTTTCCATATTGTTGTTGTGAATGTCACAGGTAGTTAAATAGGATAACTGTGTGTCATGGTCTCAAAACACACTACAAATTCCTAGCATTTCCCCAGGATACGCACATTTTAAAGAAGAGCTCTTTTAGAATTTGACATACCAAAGCATCTTTCTCTTTTGTTTTTTTAATTTTTTTCCTGGATGTCTAAAAGTATCTGTGCTTTTTCCTTTTTCTAGAGTAGTTATGCTTCTTTCTCACGTAAAGAAGTGTGCAAGGCAGGTAAGAAATGAGCAAGGTGCCCTCTTACAGACTTCTTTGACCTTGAGGTCTGTGATACTGTTTGACAGGAGGAAGAACAAGCCACGAATATGGATAAGAGCCACTGAAGCATAACAAATTTCTTCATGCCAAAAGGCATGTGAAGACAGTTTCAATCGTGCTTCAGATGAAGAGGATGCAAGTTAGCATCATTCAGATGTGCGTGTATGGGACTGTACAGTGGGCTCTGGAAATGGGGCTCTCTCACTGCCCACACTTTGGGTTGCAGCAAAGCTGGGTCCTCACTGTTGGCCCTGAACTGTGTAAATACTACGTCTACATTTATCAAGTCCTGTAGCTACAGTCATTGGGGGCAAAGATTCATAATGTTCTGCATAAGAAGGGCTGGTGCTTTTGCCTGTGCTAAGATGAATGGGGAAATTGAGGGGTGATAGGCCAATCTGGTAATTAGATGTGAAACCACCTGAAACTCTCAGTCATGGCCAGACACCTGTTAAACACTAGTTGCCAGTTGCCAGTGACAGAACAAACTGGAAGAGTCCTATTTGTCTCCATTTTCTCATAGATACAAGAGTGAAGAAAAAGAAGGGAGCAAAAAGTCATATTCATAAGCAGCTCCACAGACTATGTTTTCATGTCTGAAGAGTTTCTTCTCTCTTGAAAGTCATTAAATATGCGTAACAGTTTAGTTAAAAGCTAATTTAAATTGCCTGTGTAAGGAATGAATAAAAATTCCAGACTTATCCAAGCAGCATCAGAAAAATTTATCTGAATAAACAAAGATACAAATTTTAAGATATAACAGTTTTCAAATACAATATTAAAAATAGTGCTCTAAAAATTTTACTAAATTTGTGTAAATAAAGTAGATGATATTTTAATTCTGAAATATAATACCCGTGCCATTTTTAACTGCTGTACTTTGAATGCACAACTAGAGTTGATTTTAAAATATTCTACTGCACATATAACTTAAATAACAGCTTTATGTGCAGTGTGAAATTTTTATGCTTTTTAGGTTAAGGTGAATTTGCCTCTCTTGGGTCTTCTTACAATTTGGTAAATTGTCTAATGAGACTTGGGAGTATGGAAAGAGAATCATCAAAATAGAGCTGAAGCTAAGAGGTAGGTGGTGCTTTGCCTATCATAATTCTTTAGATACACAATGTGTACAGAATAACGAAGGACTCACAAGTCCTTTTGGCTGTGGACTGTGAGATTTCACTTCTTATTTATGTACGGGTAACGTTGAGTTCACCATTTCTCAGGAACTTCTCAGTGTCCAGCTCCTTCCAGTTAGTGCAGAGCAAAAGTGAAGTGTTAGCCTGTAGGGTACTTGGAGATCTACATGAAGTGTTAGGCTGTTGGATGCTTTCAGATCTGTGTTGCTTAGTATAAACTGCACACCAAGTCCCTGGACTACTGATATGGATACCGTATGCTCGTAAGAAACCACTTGGCTCACATGTAGCTTACTCTCTCAATAATTAACCAGAAATTGTCCCTCTGCAAGATGGATCCCTTCACAGGGACAGGGACAAAGATGCTTAAAAGCAGGACATGGCCCTCACAAGTCAATCTCTGAGGTATGAATATTCTCATCATTTATTTATTTTAAAGTGCACACCAAAAACTAGTGGAAAGCTCTACGTTTCCTTCCAGGAAGATGTCAGTTTCATAATATACCTATAATATACATAATTTACCTGGGAAACTACAGACTGGTCAGCCTCACCTCCATCCATGGAAAGATGATAGATCAGCTTGTTCTGGGCATCATCTCAAAGCATATGGAGGAAAAGAAAGCTATTGGAAGTAGTCAACACAGATTCACCAAGGGGAAATCATGTCTGACTAACCTGGTAACCTTCTACCATGGCATGACTGGTTGGATAGATAGGGGGAGGGCAGTGGATGTTGTCTACCTTAACTTCAGCAAGACTTTTGACACAGTCTCCCACGGCATGCTCATAGGTAAGCTTAGGAAGTGTGGGTTAGATGAATGGACAGTGATGCAGACTGAAAACTGGATGAAAGACAGAGCTCAGAGGGTCATGATTAGTGACACATATCCTAGTTGGAGGTCTGTAACAAGTGGTGTTCCCCAGGGGTCAGTACTGGGTCCAGTCCTCTTCAATATATCTATCAATGATCTGGATGAAGGGATGGAATGTACCCTCAGCAAGTTTGTTGATGACACAAAACTGGGAGGGGTGGCTGACACCTCAGAAGGCTGCGCTGCCATACAGCAAGACGTGGACAGGCTGGAGAGTTGGACAGAGAGGAATCTGATGAAATTCAGCAAAGGCAAGTGTAGGGTGCTACACCTGGGGAATAACCCCAAGCACCAGTACAAGCTGGGGGCTGACCTGCTGGAGAGCAGCTCTGAGGAAAAAAGACCTGGGAGCCTGGTGAACAACAGGATGACCATGAGCCAGCAATGTGCCCTTGTGGCCAAGAAGGGTAATGGCATCCTGTGGTGTATCAGGAAGAGTGTGGCCAGCAGGTTGAGGGAGGTTGTCCTTCCCCTCTACTCGGCCCTTGTGAGGCCCCATCTGGAATATTGTGTCCAGTTCTGGGCTCCCCATTTCAAGAAGGACAGGGAACTGCTGGAGAGGGTACAGCAGAGGGCTACAAAGATGATTAAGGGCCTGGAGCATCTCTCTTATGAGGAAAGGCTGAGGGACTGGGAGGGATTTTTAATCTGGAGAAGACTGAGGGGGGATCTGATCAACGCCAAAAAATACTTAAAGGGTGGGTGTCAAGAGGATAGGACCAGTCTTTTTCCAGTAGTGCCCAGTCACAGGACAAGAGGTAACAGGCACAAACTTGAACATAAGAAGAAAAGGAACTTCTTTACTTTGAGGGTGGTGGAACACTGGAACAGGCTGTCCAGAGAGGTGGTGGAGTGTCCGTCTCTAGAGACATTCAAAACCCACCCAGACATGTTCCTGTGCAACCTGCTCTAGGTGGACCTGCTTTGGCAGAAGGGTTGGACTAAATGATCTCCAGAGGTCCCTTCCAAGCCCATATTACTCTGTGATTCTGTAAAGGGTACAACAGGGATAGATGAGCATTGTATCATCCATCTTGATCTGGTGCACCCAGGGCTATGCTGCCAGCAGAGAACAACTGTATCTTTTCCTTTGCTTTCCCACTCTTTAGACTGACAGTTTACACATTCCTCTTTTTAAATATTTTTTCAATATTATTCATAATTTCGTCTACTCTGGTTCCTAATAAGGACAGCAGAGTGTACTGTATAGTAGAGATATTGGAGAAAGTCCTATATCTACTCCTGTGTAGGGTATTTCCCACCTGGAAGAAGAAACTCCTGCATTTCTCCTTGGTGCAAGAGCTCAGCAGGCCAAAGAAGTAAAAGAGTACAACCCCTTCAATCCCTTGTGTAGCCATGAAAGGATCAAAGCAGTAAATACCTATCATCGCAGATCCAAGTTACTCCAAATACTACATAGCATAGCTCATATTGAGAGGCACAGAGGAGGCTACCACACCACCCTCCCACTCTATCTCCATTGAGTGGAGACGAATAAGTTCAAAGGCAGCTCTTTGCGTTTCTTATACTATTCTGTGACTGATTGATCATTTTTTCAAAAGCTGCTGAACTTGTTTAAATGCCTTATGCCATGCTCTCTGAAGCCTATTTGCCTTATTTCTTTGTTTTGGCAACTCAAAGGAATATAAAGAAGCAAAAAGCATGCATGTGCCAAAATATCTAGCAAGTCATTTCAGTGAAAGCAGGGCTGAAAAGTGTAACTTATGCTGATAGCATGCTGCAGCCAGAACACTTACAGTACCTAAAATGCTCATCTCCTTTCATTTGCTACAGAATTGCAGATCGTATAACCACAGAGACTAGGTAGATACAGCATGAAATTAGTGTCATTTATCTTTAAATATCAGGATAATGTTACACTTGATGTCTACATTTTGACAGATTGTGCTACACCACATTGATTTTTAACATTTCTTTAACCTGCAGTATTATGGTGTTCAAGAAGCTGAAAGTGAATACGGATATGGAAAAAGAAGTCTTCTTCAGAAATACAGACATGTAGGCAAAAATACGGTGGCAATAATATAAGCTCTTCATTTGCTTCCTATGGACACTTCCAGTAGAGCAGATTATGTCCAAACTTTTGTATTCAATTTCATCAATCTTCTTCCTTACCTTTTAGAGATTGCTTCTTTTTCCCTTCTGCTTAAAACACCACACTGACAGCACAAGTTGTATCATGAGCAACTACTTTCCTCCCTTCTTTCTTTTTAATACCATTTGATTTAATAATTCCATACTGGGTTCCTTTATCTGCTTTACACACTTCTATAAAGAGCTAATTAAAAATATGAGGTCTCTTTATTGTGGCATATGGAGGCTGTTCTTTTTGCATTACTTTTTTGTTTCTGCTGTGAGTCAGACCTTTCTTTCCTCCCACGGTGTCCTCTTACTGGGTTGTGGGGTAGGTTTTTTTTGAGATAAGGGGCAGAGAAAGTTATTCTGAAGCTAGTTCCAGCTTGTCTTCCGGCACTGTACTACAGGGTTCACAAAGTTCCCTAGAGGTTTTTTGCCTTGTCAAATAAAGTACACCAACACCTTAATTCCTTGGTTCAGCTGCCCTGCTTACCAAAAAGAAAGATAAATCCTCTGCTGTTCTTCTGAGCAGGAGCCTCCTGTATCTGATTTCTGGAGGAGCAGACATGGTATTTCAGCCTCCTTTGCAGTAGCAAGCCCCGGTACTGGCCATTTGCTCTTTCTGTGAAGGAGTACCATGAGTGTTGTACCTTTCTGCCTGTGCTATCTCTTGTTCATCTAACAAATCTCGCTTGTTTACTCTGTAGGTATGGAGTGGCAAATGTTTGTGACCAGACTCTTAACCTGGTTTGCATTGTACTGTTGCATGAACTCAGGTTTTCCCCCTGACTAACATGTTTTCCTAAGGTGAACTGAATACTTGGGAATATAGGTTTCTTGGAGCAGAGCAGCTTCCTGGTGGGATGCAAGGAAAGTTCAGATCTTTTCTGGGATACAGACAGTATGCTGGTGGGTGTCCTTCTTCTCAAGTTTCAGGCTGAAGAAAAAATCCAAAATTTTTGAAGTTCCACACTTCAATCCACAGTCTGCTCGAGACCAAGCCATGATCTCCATCTGTGTCCTTCCTGGCTCTTGAGATATTAGAATGAATCATGCAGCTCACTTGTGCTATGGTAGTTTATTTCAATTATGTTAAATTCTGCCTAAGCAATATGATTTTCCCTGATGAGTTTCTAAAAGGATGAAGTTGACAAAAGATGATACTAAATTAGCATTTTCTATCTCCATTTTCCCTTTCTGTTTTCATCAGCTATCTGTGCTTCAAACTTCTAAGAAGGCTAAAGTTGTAGGAGTGAGGAGGAGCTGAGGAGATTAGGTGGCAGTAGGAGAAATGGAAAAGCTAACAAGGGACGACTAGGTCTTTAAATCATACTGACAATGGGTGAGTGAGAGGAGGAGGCACATAAAATGGAATAAACATCCACAACTAACACTGAATTTAGGAAAGGTTCATACCTGGACTAGTGGCAGAGACCTGGGAATCCTTGTTAGTGGAACAGGCACGTACCTCAAAGACAGACTGCTTAGAAAGGGGAGCCCTCAAACCAAGCACGTTACCATGCAGTTCACACTCCATTATTGTATGTTCATTTTATCTCTTCCATGATTTTTTTCAAATTGTGTTTGTACAGTTTTTAGAACAATAGATCTCAGATCAAAGCTACTACTGGAATGCACTGGTGTTTGACTCTGAGATATTGACAGGGCGGTAGGAATTACAGAATGAATCACGGAATGATGTGGGATTCTAAGAGAGATTCTTGAAAGATCAAATTCACATAAGAATAATAGATAGGCTACATGAATCTTTTCCTATTGCCTTGAGAAGTAGTACGTACTCTTTGTCACTAGGAAATTACCTGTATCAAGAGCTGTACTTTAGTAAGCCTGGATAATTCAATGAAATTCTGTATAATTCTTGCACATCTACTCAAGAAGATGGAAATTTGCAACAAACTATGCTGGGAAAAAATGTAACACAATACCCAGATATCAGATACACTTAGCAAATTATATTTACTTCTAGAATATTTCATTTTCTTTCTTTCTTTATTATATTTCACTTAATTTTGTGTAAAATTTTTGAGACAGTATTTTTCAGCTGCTTATTAATGCAGTAGCTAATATCCTACACTTATCACTGGTTTAAACTGAAGACTGAACAGGCAGTTTCAAACAGTAATTTCACTAAAAATGTCTGTTTGAAAAGGGAATTGGTTAGTCTGCTCTTGAAATTGAGCTGTAAATTGTCAATGCCTGGTTGTACAGTAATTATTATGGTAAGTGGAAGTACAGAGATAGCCGACAGCACATAGCTATGGTGATACGGTGGCTTCCAGAGAAGTTTCATGGTGGGACACGTAACTTTCCTTCTGCGTACACACCGGCACTAAGAGAGGTCAAGTCAGTAAATGGGTAGCTATCTATGCTTCTTTTCAACAACTCAGTCTGAGAGGAGTGGGGGAACAGTATATTTGTCAGTTTCCCTTCCCTCCACCTCCCCTTGAAAGCAAGAGGTCCCCCAATCAAACTTCTAAGTTGTTTCTTTGACCACAGCAACTCGATGGAGCTATTCATAAAAGAGCAGGTGTATTTGAATCAATGTTCTGTTCATGACTTAACTTGTGCACTGCAGAGTCTTGTCTTTGTATTTTCACCCACACACAGGTTTAGCACATGATGATCAAACTAATCAGCCCATACCCAGTCTCTTGTAGCATAGCTACATAAAATCTTTTTCTGCTTTCAGCATTTTACTTGTAACTGGAACTGTCATTGATTATAGCTAACCTAAAAACATCTTCCTTATTCATTCCTGAGACCTTACTGAGAGCAGTAAAGATATGTATGTTCTGAATCACAGTGTATTTCATACCATCTCTGCACACCTGCAGAAGGAGCCTCTCTGCCCTAGTAGCCTGAGTATTATAACATATTTATATTTGTTGGTTCAATAGCAGGAGTTGTATTATGTACTATATCAACGGTTCTGAGATGAGATAAGACAAGAAATGGGAAAAGATGAAAAACAGTAGACCTTTACATCTGCTCATACTGGTTTCCCAGGTTACCTTAATCACAGGTTATTACATATGGACAGCCAGAATAGTAGCCAGAGGAGAATTGCATAAAACCAGTAATTTCATTGGGGAAATAAAGTTTGTTTTTAAAACTGTTCTGTCACAAATCAAAACCAGGGGATCTTTAAAGCTCAGTAATAGAAAAGTGGCAGTAAAAACGGCATTGCAGGATACTACATTTATTCTTCCATCATGATTTCCACATTGCATTTTCTTATTTCACAAGTCAAAACAATGAGACAGAGTGTTCACTTCTATATGGCAGTACATGAAAATCTCTATGAAAATTTCATAGCCATATTTGCTATGTTTGAGTGGTAAATGAATTTGAGAGGACATATAAAATTGATAGAAGTTTTAAATTAGTGTAACTTGATTAAATATCACATTTTGTGTCTGGGATTATGCTGAAAGGTAATGAAGTAGGAAAACCAATTTATGATCAAGTGACTTGTATATTCCTATTTTTGATTTTTATGCTATTCCTTAATTTAATCACCACTTAGTTCTCAGACTGCAACAAACTACAGTGCTCTTCTAGTTATGATTATACATATTATTATCTCTGACATTATGTACAAATCATGTACAGGATTGCCATTACTTACCTGTTAAAATTTTCCTGCCAAAAATGGGGCTGAATTAGTAACATAGACAAGAATCCTTCAACAGCACCTTCAAGGACATTGTTGCAGTGTTGTGGCAATTAGGACTGAGTTGCAATTGGGATGGAGTGCCACTTATATTTACCTTTTTCTTAGGTTAACACATTAAAGCAAACATATCAAAGCATAGAACATGTCCATGCCTCACCCTCACCTAGAGACACCTGAGCTAGTTATAAACACACCAGTATGAGTTGTAAAAACAGTATGTCTTCAGCAACACACACCTTGAGGAAACCCCAAAGTGTGCTTGGTATCTTACAATGAGATTATTTCTGGTACCTGAGCTAAACTAATATAAAGCTGACTACACTGAAACATAGACATAGCCTCTTAGTGCTTATTATTTCAATTATGCTTTCTGAGCCTCACAGGTAGCTTCTGAACGTTCTTGTGTTATGCTTGAGATCATTTAACTGCCTTTCTTTCTGGCCTTAAAATCAATGAAATGTTAGAATTGTTGTTTGGGTAAAATAACCAGCTCCGAGAAGCTGATTCTATGCTGGTTCATACTATTGTATCTCTGTTGATATATTGACATAAGTACATATATATGAAGTGTTGATATATTTGATTGTTAATATATGTTGATATATCTCTGTTTATACATTTTTCTATATATAAATATTTTTTTAAAATTACATATATATATATATATATAAATATTATACATATATATAAAGGCAGCCAGATACACATCAGTGTCAGTTCAGGTTAGATTTTATGGACACAATGCATCCTTTTCCTGACCCTTATTTCTAGAATACAGTATGATAAATTTACTTACTGAAATGTTTGCTTCTGACATAGAGTGATAACATAGTTGTTCTGCAAAATGATGGTTTAGAAGTCTGGTCTGAAATGAAGAAAATAATGTAGCTCCAGATAACTACTGCCTTGCTGACTTGAAGAAGTCATTTTGATGAGTAAAAGTTCTTTTGATTCTGCCCCTATCTCAAAAATTCCCTGGAGAACTGGCTAGAACTAAGAAGATCATATAATAATTCCAGCAAGCAAAAAATATGTAGGAATGTCCTGAAGACCTCCTCTTTTAAAGAACTAGTCTTCTATGAGATTCAGACCAGTAAATGGGGATCAAGGTTTCCACAGATTTGTTCTCTTGCAATGACAAATTAGGGAAGAGAGAGGCATCTACCTAGATTACTGTTTTCAAATATCTGTCCTCAAAAATTTTATTTTATGCATGTAAAACATGGGTTCTTACTTGAACAAAAAATTTCATGAATTGTTTTCTACTCATGCAATAATACAATCACTGATGGTGGTGAGGGGAACCACTATTTTTCTCACCTTATTTGTAAAGTCTTTGCATAAGTACCTATGTTCTGATCTTTGTAAACCCCTCCAGGACAGAAGGGCTTATCTTGTGAAGTGGCATATAAAGTGGGTGAGCCACTGAATTGGGCCAGCAGATCACCAGAATACCCTGTGAGTGGAGAGAGCTGGGAGATGGGACAAGCAGAATGACAGCAATGAATAGTTATTTGGTCTCTGGATGCAAAGGGCTAGAGGAAGGATGCTCAGAGAGCCTATCAATCAGAGAAGGTGCTCTGAGCAGGGAGACAAATGGGACAAATGTGAGGAGGGAGGAAGAGGGAGCACAAGGAGACTGATCAAAGGCATTTGGGGTAGCATCTGTCCATCTTTGCCTATTCCTAGTGAGAGAGTCTTTCAAACAGGGACTCTAGTATGGACTGAACACATTTACCTACTGACTAATACTATACTAGCTAGTCCTTCTTTCTTCTTTCTCCAGTCTCCCAAAACCTTGACTGCTTTGTTTTTGTGAGTTGCTGTGGGAAACAAGGCTGCAGAGGGAAAGGCTCTTCAGCACCCAGCCTGTAGCCAAGAGCTTTGGCTCTGGGTCCCCATGCTGGCATGGCACTGCCTTGTCTTCCAAGTAGTGTTGTCGCTGCAAGAGGCTGCAACTCATCTGCTGAGCTGCAGAGCCCAAGGTTATTGGGCTTATATATTATCAAGTCCTGGTTATTTCCTTTCAGAGGCAATGTTTGGCCCAGTTAAGCTATAGGTAGTACACAAGGGTTGAGATCCCTGCTTTATGTCTGTATCACTCATTTGCTGAAGGATGATCCCCAGCACTGCGCAGTCTCTGATCAGACTTTGAGGTGACACCATGTGGTGGATATCAGGCAGGCCAGATACCTCTGAAGCCCTACAAACGAGCCTAATGTCACTAGCTTGTGAAGGGCAGAATTTGCAGGGTAGCCCAACTAAACCTGAGCTACACTGATCAGCTAGCTCAGTTACAAATTTTATATGACAAATATGCACATAGCCTTAAAGTAACTCCCAGTAAATCCCCAACTTTGCATAAAAAAATAAATAATTTAAAATTGTTTTTCTGAGGCAGAAACATCGAAATAACGCATCAACTAGAAACCTTGTTTCACCTTAAAGGGTCTTTGTGAAACCCAGGTTTTCTCCCCAAAGCTGTAAGAAAGACATCAAGTTTGATTCATCTTCACATTAAGTTATGCTAGTATAATTGCATTTCTTCCAGCAGATTTACATAAATGCAAATTAGGCCCACTCTATCTTGCATGGAAGTAATGAGATTTTTCAAGTTCTGTAAGGCATCATTTCTATCCCTTTAATGAGTTAATTCTCTTTTCTTACTAATTGAGGAATAAAGTAGGAATAAAGTAAGGTGAAATGTGATAAGTTATGATTTAAAATCTCATATTTCATTTTTCCACCTATGTTTATAACTCCTAAGGTTCATCTTAAGGATCAGAGAGTTCAAAATAAAGCTCAGGCAAGTTTTACTGTCTTTCACATCAGAATGGTAAAGACTAGAATTTTTTCAATGCTTTCGCTATAAATACCAATTCCTCTCTTCTCAACAAAGACCTGTTTTCACTCAAAAGGTTTTTGTGAATTTCAACAAAACCACTGTAATGATTTCATTCGCAATGAAACCTAAGAAATAAGCGTATTTCATGTCATTTGGAGTATTACTGGGACATTTTGTTCAGCTCTACTGCAAGCAAAGAGAGTAATTAACAACAGAAGGACTTGCCTGGAGTGTGCATGTGGTGATGTTAGCCCCAGAATCCTTTTAGAGATGAGTTTTGCTGGATCCTTCATTTTTGTTTTGTTTCCCCTTTGTTAGTAATGTAGTGATTGAAACAGCCCTTTAATAAAACTCACTAATCTGACTTCCACAGGTGAAACTCCAAGTATACTAGGAATATTAGAGATAAGTCCAGAGAACTTCATCCTACATACTATCCACAAGTTCAGAAATCCTGCTATGTGGAGTCAACATTCCTCTTTTTACCAGGGAGTTATTTCCCTGAGCTTGGGGCTCGCTTCAGCTGCAGCCGTATGTTGGGAGTAATAGCACCTTCTTTCATGTTGTGTACTTAAACACAAAAATGTCTTATTCAGTTTCTCTTGCAATCATGTATTACATCCATACATTTAATAACAAGTGTGTGTATTTAAAGTGAATATAACATACAATTTTTAGATAGGCTTTCCACACCCCACTGCTAGAGCACCTGCTACAAGCCCTCATGTGCTACAGCTGAGTTTAAAAAGAAGTGAATAATCTTATGAGCAATGTTTGCATCTGTGTATGCTAAGCTGGATATTCGACAGAGGATAAAGTAAAACACATTGGGTTCAAGTAAGAATTTATAAGCCACGGACAGTACTGTAAAACATGACCAGGTACATTATATTTCTTTAAATGTTGCCTTTTGCTGAAATATCAGTCAGTGGTCATTGGCAGAGCTTGAAACAGCATTCATCTGACCAAGCTTGACATTCTGCTCTGAGAACTGAGCTCTCAGCCAGCTTTAATTACACTCCACTTTGGATAAATTCCAGTGTCAGGTCTAAAAATGACAATAAAGGTATTTAGGAAAAGACACATAAGAGCAAAATGCTGCAAGGCACATGAGTGCTTTAATTCATAGACATTGTTAGTGTGGGCAACATCATTAAATAGCTTATCAGAGTCAAAAGTGTTCTCTGCAAGCAGATGGTCAAAAATACCATGATTTTATTTAGGTTTTGATTTACATTCTGGTCTGAAAATATTTTAGTTTATTTCATTTTATATGAAATGAAGAAGACTGTTAGCTGCCTTCTTGTATAGATAGTTTCATATGCTGAATTATCTCAGTAGGATATGTTTTATTAATGCACATGTTTTGCTTTGAACATATTTTAATTTGCATTTATGGCAAGAGGTTTAGGTATTTCTTCTGCACTCTGACTACCATCATCACCCTTGGGTAGGAGACGAAAGGATGTTTAGTCTGGTGCTGACTCTAATGGGTATTTCTGAATCAATTTAACTGTTGCGGTCCCGAGCACACTAATTGGTCTTGATGACCCTGACTATCCTTTCCAGTGGCCTCCTCTCATGCCCCTTTGTCCTGTTTTCCCAGGAGCTGCTTCTAAGCTCAGGCTTTTCTCTGGTCCTGGCCTGAGCTATGATACTGCCAGCCCTATACCCAGCCCAGTCCTTTGCCTGTCCCAGCCTCACCTGCCCTGGTCACCGTCCCTGACCCAACTCTGCTCGCCACCTCTGGTGGGATGTGGCCACTGCAGGGGGTCCCTCCCCCACTGCCTCGCCACTGCCCTGTCCCAGCCGTGCTGCACACTGATAGCCCCTTAAACACAGAAAATTTTGACAGTTAAAAGTGTCCATGAGAAAGTTACAGGTGTGATGAACATTTGACAAAAAAGCCTTCAGGCAGCTCCAAAATGGGTAACGACTATCTCTCACTCATTCATGTAAAAGATTGGGGCTGGGGCTGAATCCTCCTGCCTGGTCTGGAATGCTGATTTGAACCCAGATCATCCACATCCAGAGATTATTTTGTGTATCAAGCTATGGAGTGAGTAGCCGAAGGCCCCTCACAAACCCAAGAAATAATTAAATATATAGTCAGCATGGAAAAGTGCCAAAGGGACTTTACAGCCTTCCTGCAGAGATGAACCTTTCATCTGTCCTTCAGTGACAGGGGATTTGGATGAGCACAAAATCCCAGATACCCCTCTGCAACTCCAGAAACAGGACTGGAGCAATGTCTTAACAAGAGGTAACATTGTCTGCTAATAACAAGGAATGCTCCACTGGACAGAAGAAGGTTCGGGATTTCATCTCAACTCGAGATGGTGGCTTCCAACTGGGAGGAGGTGCCCTCATTTTTAGATCTTACCCTTTGTCTTTCTGTAGAATCAGACACCCTCTGCCTCCACACAGCCACAAACACATGATGTCCTGAAGCAGACGCTAAAGGGGATATCAAGAAATATTTTTTCTCTGAAATCTGGACAAATCTTTCTCATTTCCAAAACTGAAGTAAGGAAGAGAAGGGATTCCTGGCCTTTACCTGATAATAATAAGTTGAGAAGCATATCTGCAATTCAAATGTTAGAGTAAGATGGCCAGCTGTCCCATTTGCTGTGATGATATCCTTTTTTTGCAGTCAGGTGTCCTGTTGTCTTGATGAGTGAAATACAGGATGCCATTTGCTTTGCATTGTGGCTTTAAGCTAAACGTTTTAAATTGTCCATTTCATAATGCAGATGTGAGGTGTTCCTGATTACCATGAAGAAGATTGCTGAACGATCTTATTTTAATGTTGGAAAAAAATGAGCTGGCAATTATCTTGATTATCTTGGCATGATACCAAAATCTACAGATTTAAAAAGTAGGATGATTGGGTTTTATGCTTGTATTCAGACTGGCAGTGTTGCAATGAAGGTTTTTCTTTGTTTCATTTGCTCTTTCTTCTGCAGCTCTTTGTAAGTGGTTTTGAGGCACTGGACTCCTGGTTGTATGTTTGTTGGTTTATTATCACTTTTTCAGCACAAAACAGATAAACCCTGATGTCATAATTTACTGAAATCTTAGTTGCTGAACTTTTGTTTTGGTAGTTTTAGGCTTAAATTAAATAAGAATATTTTTATTTTTAATAGAAAAATCACTTCAATATAATGCAACACAAACTCAGCAGTCATCATACAATTAATTCTATTCCAAAAAATGTGACTGGGGTGAACAGAGTCTAGATTGTTTGCTCTTGGTTCCCTTAAAGAAGAAAAAGAAAATCAGCAGGTGGTATACCCTGGAGGTTAGATGAACTTGTTTGGGAGAGAAACTGTTCTAGATGCTGCAAAGTGTGGCAGGAGAATAAAATTCTCAGCAAGAAGAAAACAATCCAGGTCTCAAGGTCAAATTTCCCTAGGCGTGAGAGGAGCTTGTGTATGTAAAGCCTCCTGAAACTCAGCAAGACAATGAAAATAAGACTAGAAGCAAGGACACAACGGACAGAGATATAATCGTGTTTAAGACATTTCTCACTACTTTTTCTTATCAGTTAGTTTTAGTTTTCTCTGTTCAGAAAGCTAATGATTCTAGTTTAAGCATAAAGGGAAACACTATATTTTACTAGAACATTAAATAGCTGTCTGTATGGGAAAGATCTGCATGGACTCACCTCAAAATTCTGGCATACTTTAGGCCCTAACACACAATAAAGAAAAGATTTTGCCTGCATGAGAATGATGATGAAAGACCTCAGTCTAAAACTGAAAGTGTAGGTATAAGCATACTACTTCTGTATACTATGTGAGAAGTTTGGGATGAGTTGGGTTATGAAATACACTCCCCCCCTAGATGTTTCTTCAACTCATGTTTAGATATGTACACATCAGCTTACTTACTGAGGTGCTGTACTCCTGAGAAAGAAGTATGATTTTTTGAATATTTTTACTTTTCAGATTTAAACTGTGAAAATACATAAAATATGCTACAGAAATTTGGAAAGAAAACTATTTGACAGATTTTACTGCTGACTTGTAGGATGAAAATCTCAATCCAGTTTTCCACAGGTCAGGAAGAAAGAACACAACAGGCATATTGGCAAAACTAAACAAGAACCTGAAAATTAGTATCCTGGTATGGAAACCGTTTATGAGAACTGCCAGAAGAACTAGGGTAACTTCTTTCTGTCAAACAGCAATGGTCAGTCCATTGCAGGTGGAAGCTGCTCCCCCCTGGCTGGGGGATGCTGTAGGTAGATCTTCTGCACACCCAGCTGACCACCTGCAGCCTGAATTGCAGTGCATCCAGCAACATTTGAACTAGCAGCATGGAGTTATGTGGCTTGTCTCACAAAGACTCTCAGCTCAGAAGCGGTTGTCAGGTTCACTCTTCTAAGGAAAAAATTACTATAATGGATGTGCTGGTTTGCCTGCCCTGCCTGCTGACAGACCATAAATGAATATGCTGGCTTATAATTTTGTCATTCACATACTTTGTGCGATCTAGCCACCAACATCATGCAAAACATGTGACCAGCATGGGTGTATTACTTGGGAAATCATGTAACTAGTTTTATTGTCAAATAGAAACAGCCTCTGACAATTATAACACAAGACCTATGTCTCAATTCACTTCCTGGCATGGTGCCATGCCAATTACCACCTCCAAGACACCCACAGGTGGGGTAAAAATTGTTTTGAGAGTTGTAGTGTGTAACAAAATACAGGAGGAGGTATTCCTTAGGAAGCTCAGTATATAAGGTATTCTCACTGTAGTCATATGTTTATATGATGTCTATCCTGAGGCATGCTTTGATTAGGGTGCTTGGATTAGATGACCTGCAGAGGTCCTTTCTAAGTTGAATGTACTTTGTGATTTTGTGAGATGTGGACCGGTGTCATTGGCATTCAGTTGGGGCTGAGCTGTACCACGCTGTCCTGGCATCAGTTATCCATGATGACATCCCTGCCATTCACTAGCCAACTCTTCAGATCCCTGCCATTCACGAGCCAAACCCATTCACAGATGGGTTTACTTATTTTCAGTTTGACATAGGGTCAAGGAAATGTTGTCTGACAAGATCAGAAAACCTATGTGGCAGCTGCCACTGGTATCAAAGCTTGTTCATTCTGTTTTATGAATAGTCCAGATGTAACTGGTCTTCCTGGGCACCACAAGCCTGCAAGGCTGTCAAATATGAACCACAGGAATTTCTTTTGAGCTCTGTGCTTCAGCTATATTTTGTTATTTCTCACATTTAAAAACAAATAGGAATATGGGTAATAACAGGCCTCTGTTTTGATTCTGCAAGTGTCTCACAGTTTCCTTGGCCTGGAGGACCTGCAGTATGCAGTACGGTTGTTCATTTCATAATAAAGAGTCCTGGCTGGATTCATATCTTTAGGATATCATGAGACCCACACAAGGCATTATTTTGGCCATCAATGTCTGTTTGCATCTGGAATGCTTTGGCAAAAATATCCACCATTATCTGGAGCTTTCACTGCTAAGTGAAATTTCGTATGCTAGAAAGGCCCACTTTGGACTGCATAAACCTGCTCAAAATAATTTCCCTAGAGACAATCTTATCTCACAAGGTACACACTTCCAAAGGAGACAGAGGGTGGATATTCCTACATGTATTTGTCAAGCCTGCCAGCTGATGCTTCCTCCTGCTGTACCCACTCAGCCAGACATGTTGCTCCACTCCTGCCTCAGCAGCTGGCAGGTTGAATGCTGACAAAACTTTACATGCAATAACCCATTCTAAATAATAGTATGGTCTCTGTCACTGGATACAGTCCCCATCCCCAGGTAGAAGCATCTGCAGAAATTATAATAGTCTATTAAGTCTGTAATCCAGGATACAATACCAGTTTAAAAGTTCAGCCAAAGCTGGGATAAGTCTTTCAGCTGTTGCAAGATAGACCGACCAAGACATAGTCTGTTGAAAAGTTATGGTCTGGTAGGATGTGATCTCATCAAGCCCATCCTTTTGTTGTGTCAAACAATGCAAAAAGGTCAGTTGCGGGCTGGGTTTCTAACCTCAGACCGCCAAAACCATTGCTGAGAGTTTGCTAGTTGTAGCCGAGCAGCACACACAGATGGGCCAGGTTTGAGCCAGTCTTCTGAGTCGCTCCCACCAGATCCAAGGGAGTGTGACAATAGGTACTCCTTCCACAAACCTTCCATTAGCTACTATAAACCAGTTCACCTTGCAGCTTGAAAAACACAGAGAGGAATGGTCGTGTCTGCTACTAAGAGTCCACAAGCATGTTGATGTAAATAATATTTTTCCCCTTCACAGGTTAGGTGTCCAAGATTTTTGAGTTGTTCAGCAATCCTGTTGTGGCTGTACATTATCTTTTGAAGTGGACTGAAGAGGTTTTTCACAATAATCACCAAGGTCGAAGATAATAATACTTTGGCTTGCGAAGTGTAAGAAGAGTTCACTTCCTGGCAAAAAACTTCCTGGCATATGAATTATGATAATTAAGTTAACAATAATGTACTTAAGCCTATAGAAGAAGCCAACCTTTTTTTATTAGTTCCCTAATGTGTAACTTAAAAAAAAGGGAGTGCTGGGTGAAGGCTGAAAATAAATATAAAGATAATATCGATGCAGATAAAAGATGAAGAGATGTATTCAAATATTTGGATACACAACATGTATCTTGTAAAAACATAAAAGCACAAGTTGAATTTTCATTGACAGGACTAAGAACTACTGCATAATCAAAAAAGGTTGTTTTCACCTATAAACTGTTTATGAAGAGATGAAAAGATCTGTTTTACAATTGGAATTATTAATATCGTTATCATAAATCAATATTTTTCATGTTTTTTTTCTACTGAATATTTTATTCTGCTTTTTCAAAATCATAGCAGATTTTAAGAAGAACTACACTGTTGAAAAGAACACAAGAACTGAGAAGGCTCTGACTCTCAGTTCTGTAGCTGCAGAATATTTAGGTAATTATAGCATTCAGTAAGCAATTTGTTAATGTTACCTACAATATTTAAGGAAAGAGCCTTCTAAGATGTACCACCTGGCACCACTGCTCATATTGATTTCAACAATTACAGCTTTATGTATAGATATCTACAGTATAACTAAGCAAAGGCAATTAGTTTACTTAGTTTAAAATATTTTAAATATTAACTCTATTTATTCACTATACTTTATCAAGTTTGGCCAGGGAGAAAATGAAGATATAGGAAGTCCAAGTATGCACCAGCTGGAAACTGTAGCTGTGTTCTGCAGAAGATGATATTATCTACTGTGGAATATTTAGAATTTTTAGGCATGTAATTTTTGTCTCATAAAGAATTTGGAACAACCAAAAGGCAGGCATACTTCATTTTTTAATCAGCATGTTTCCTTGTGGCTTTTTTCTAATCGAGGAATATTTTTCCCTCCAAGTCTTTCCCTGCAAGTCCTACATCTTCATCATCTCTAGTCATGAAAACTTCTTTTGTTGAGACATTTTGTTGTATGTGTTTAGAATGGTTATTTTTTGGCCCATTAATTTCCCTTTAAAAGGAAAACCATGAATATGAGACCTCCATAAAGTATCTTCATATGAAACTATACAACCTGCTGTAAGGTAACAAGATGCATACATAATACATAGACACACACACACCAGCAAGATACATTTTTTACTATAGTTACATTGAAATTAATTTTATATATGCTAAAAAGTACCTGTATTAACAAGTAAGGTTCAACACTTAGCCACTCTGTGAAAGCAAAGTAACTGTCACTTTCATAAATGTGAAACACCCCAAATTGTTGGGAGCCTAACAGGTATTTTCCGGAAACAAAATTACCTGGGAAATACTGAAGGAATTAGAAGCAATGTATGGAAGCTAAACATTTTGGGGGGCAGTTGCTTTTCAAGTGGGGAATTCAGCATTAACTGTTTAGCAGACCCTTCACAAATTGAGGGAATGCTGAACTTGGGCTGTGTCTTTGGGACCTGACACTGCAGAGATCTAAACAGGAGACAGTTGTTAGGGGCTGCCAGAGGCAAGTGGTGCTCAGACCATTTTCTATGGAGAACCCTGTACACAAGGACCCCATAAAATTTCTAGAGCTTCCATGCAAAGTCCACTCATTCTGGTATTCATCCCTACCTATGTCTGAGGTGCACCAGAGCAGAGAGCAACCAAAAATGAACTGCAGCTAGTGGAGATCTGCAGCAAGCCCATCTCTGTCCTGGGAACTACTCAGAGGCACAACATAGGGAAGACCCAGAATAATTGCTTCAGCAATGGGAGAGAGACTTTGTTCCTAAATCTTATCTTTCCAAAAGCCCTTTATCCTTTCTCCTTATGACTATCTGCCTGGGTATATCCTATGGGCAGGAGCAATCACAAGACCCCCAGGAAAAATAAAACACAGAGAATAAAGTGTCACTGCCAGCAGAGCAGTTTGTCACACCTGCAGATGGCTTTTGAGGAGCTCTTGGGAAAGATACGCAGGGAAAGAAGGTTATCAGCTGGATGAACAAAGCAGCAAAATCCACTCTAAAATGCCATTCCTTTGCCATAAATATCCACCAGCACCCATGCCCTCAATGCTTTTCTATTGTTTCTGTGTGGTATTTGGAATCGCTAGCCTGCTTAGATCATCCTGTCACCATAAGAAGCATTTTTGAAAGCAAGGTCAAGACAAAGCAAATCTATATGACTGTCTCACAGAGTATTCTTCTGATCCACTGTGAACAGAGCCTCATAGTTCATGAGCAGTACAGCACTACCAGCATCCATTCTGGATTCCCATCTAACTCTCCTGTCAGGGTGCAACATGGCCAAGGCAAGTAGCAGAAAGGGCCATGGGACAGACCTGGGCAGGGACCTTTCCCATCAGCCTTGTCTCACTGTGAGAAGCAGAGCTGGACCAGGGATGGTGACAGGGCACACCAAGAATTCTCACATCTGAGTGCATATAGGAGTGAGTTTGGCCCAGGATTTCTCAAAACCACATCAGCAATCAGTGTAAATCACTGTATACTGGTCAGAAAGTATAGGAAGGAAAAATGAAGCAGCAAGAAAGCCACTTTTAGTATCTCTGAGTATCCTGCTCATTGCCCTATCCCTGCATTAATGGCCTTGCAGAAGTGAGAAGACAGTCTGTTGGAGGACAGCGGGGAGGAGACTCTCATACTAAGCTGTACGCTGGAACAGCAGAACCAAGTGAGCTCTGACAGAGCAGGATTGCCCCAAAGCATTTCTAGGTGCTGGGGTGATAGACATCTGAGAGAGGCTTGTATGCAGTGATTTATAAACAGAACAGAGAAAGCCTGTGATAAAGAGCCTGTTGCAAGGTAGAGAAACATGTGAAGAGGCTGCTGTCAATATTATGGTAGAGGAGTGATTCACCTAGCAAACATTCAGGAATACTGTAGCTGCTTTTGTCTCTGAAGAAAGTTTTCTGTATTTCCTTTTAGAAGCAAGTGCTTATGAATATAACTGTGTTGCCTATTAAAAGGTACCCAATGAGTATAATTCAGTGAATTCAGAAGTGTTATGGGGAAGTACCAAGCAAGTTATGTAGTTAAGTTTATCATTTTAGGTATCTCAGCTATTTAAGCCCAACTCATCCTTGTCTCTACCTTATTTAGTAGAAGGCTCTGGTTCTGCTGAAAGTCCTCCACAACATCCAGATTATGCCACAATCCAGTGAGGTGTACCACCCCTATATGTGGAACGTAGAGAGCTATAGATAACTGGAATTTCTCCACCCAGGGATCAGAGAGTATGTTCAGAGCTAAGACACTGGCGCATGGTTTCATTATAGCAGAAAGTTCAATAAATGCCACTGGCCAAGCCATGGCACTGGGTCTCATCCCTCCTGCCTAAAATATGGAAAGCATGCAGAAGTTACAGCCACTGAATTAAGAGATTTAGTTTTGGCACAGAATAACCTTGTTAAGTGTATTTCACCTGTGTTTCTGACATTGTCTGTTTTCAAGTGCTGTGAAATTTGAAGCCACACATAAAAATAAAATTCTACTGAGAACATGTCCATTAACAAAGATTGAAATGACATCTCTTAAGCTTTTTCATTCATTTCCAGCAGTCCTGTTTATCACATACTGTCCTGGTTTCAGCTGGGACAGAGTTAATATATTTTTTCTAGTGGTTGCTGTGTTTCACATTTGGTATGAAAGAAATGTCAGTAACGCATATTGTTTCAGTTGTTGCCAGGTGATGTTTGTATTTTTCAAGGACTTTTTTCAGCTTCCCATTAGAAGCTGATAAGGAGCATAGACAGAAGGATGGAATGGACAATAGAATATTTCGTACCACAGATGTCATGCTCAGTATACAAATGGGGATATCTAGGGGGAGGGGTGTACTCACAATCTGTGCTCAGGACTGTGCCAATTCACCAGTTTACCAGGTGGTGAGAGTGACTTGTGCCTTATATATTCTTTTACCATTATTATTAGTACTACTATTACTATTATTATCATAATTGTTATTTTTCCTTTTCTGTTATTGTTCTATTAAATTGCCTTTGTCTCAGCACATGAGGGGTTTTTTTTCTGTTTCCCCTCTTCCTCCTGCACCTCCCTGCTGCTCCGGATAAAGGGGGAGAACTGTGCAAACAGCTGTGTGGTCCTAGCTTCCATGACACATACATATACTTAGACAACGTATTTTGCAACCATGGATAGCTAAGAGATAAAAATCCAGGACTCATCTTTATAAGGCAGCACTCCAGTTGCAGCTCCCCAGTGTATCATCCACAACAGATGGGGCAATTATTATCAATTTAACCTTTCCTTTACTTCTCCCATTGTGCTTGGCACTTCCTCATGCTGAGTTCAGATTCAGAGCTGAGCAGCTGAGAAAATACCCGAGGGTCAAGGAGTACTAACTGTGTCAGCTTGAGAATAGAAGGGGTGATATTGCTAATGTTTAATGTTTTCTAAATTGAAGCTGCAAAAAAAGCTCCACATGTCTAGGCACTGAACACCAAAGAGGGAGATAAAAGAATTGATTAAATTTTAGCAGGATAGCAATAAGCTTAAAAATAAAGGAAACTTAGGAACTGACTTTGAGGATCTGAACACAGCTGGTGACCAAAATGAAATGCCTCAAAGACTGTGAAGCACGACACACTGTATCTATAAACTTGTACAGAGGACTGGGAATACTTTCTCTATTTCTATGGAAAATCCTTTTCTATTGTCGTGAAGCAGTGCATAGGCTAGATTAAGTAATAGCAACCCAAGAGTTGTAATTAGTGTCAGTTGATGGTGCTCCCTGAAGACAGTAACCATTTAAGAGTTTAACCAATGAGTAGCAGCTTCAAAAGCTTCAGTAGGTGCTTCAGAAGATCTGTTGGAAACAAGGGAAATGCTGGATCAGCAACGAGTGTGGTTGACTGGCCTTGCCCCTTGCTCTGCTACCCACATATCCAGGTGACACTCCCAGGGGTGTACTTCCATCCAGACCTGAGCCTTTCAAGTAGAAGAGGGCATTGTGTAATAATGTGGCTCTCAGGACTTCCTGGCAGCATGGATTCAGAATAAATGCTATTTTATTAATCACCCAAGAGTATTTATGATTGTAAAATTTGCAGGTATCCATAATCTTTAGAATTAAAAATCAGGCTCAGTGGCAGTTATTCCAAGGCAATTATAGAAAATTTGCATCTTTATCTGCTGTAATTAGCTTCATCTCTGTAGATGGCAAGAGCTATGAGCTTAAAATAGAGAAGATACCACTATTAAGAGAGCAGGAGGGCAGAATGTTTCATTACTGTTATAACATGGATGGAGTCATCCACTCTTTAGTTGGACTGAGACTAAAGGAATGATTACTGCGTATGTCATTAGTTGACAAACACAAATAGCTCAGAGCCTAAGGTAGAAGACAAGAAGCTTACTAGCTTCAAGAGATGAGAAGAAAAGATGTCACTGGATAATGTGTGCAGTACTTCAGCATTCAGCTGAGACAACCCAACAAGGTGACTATAGACACCTTGAGATTCAAACCACATCACATCAGTGAACATTCCAAAATCTCAGAGATACACTCCCAGAAGTGCTAAACAGGTGTGTAACTTCTTTCTGTGTCTCAAAATCTCCTGTTGTCACTCCATTATTTTCCATCTTCTGTTATTTGTTCTTTCCACAGCTACCTTCCCTGATTTTCTTTTGGAAATGAATCTACTATAGCTTTCCATCTGAGTTTCTCTTTGCTGTCTACAGTGGGGTTTTGCTTTAGAAAATAATGCATCTGTTGCCCCAGTAAAAGTTACGTAATTCTCTATTTAGCCATACAGTTTTGCTCTCTCTTTTATGTTTTCCTGCTCATCGGTATGCACACCATCTGTGCCTCTACTACAGTGTTCTTACATGGCCTCCAGGCTTAGTTAGTGGTTTTAAAGTTTTATTACTTTGCCCTTCAGTCTCATGTTAATCATTATGCTCACTGTTTTAAAAATCTGCCCCTTCAAACCTTGCTGTTAACATGTCAACCACAGAGAAATTCAGACCCCTCGCCCTGACAATGAGGTATGAAACCTCACTGTAGAAAGATGGCTGGTAATCAATGGAAATACTGTAATAATAACTAAGTTCAGCTGTTATATTCCATAGAATACAAATTTATAAATTACAAAAGAACAGGGTAGCTTGCTGCTACTATATGAGCTATACTAGTGTGTATAAACAAAGAAGTGCTTTTAAAATGAACCCAGTTACTTTTTCTTGTTTAATGATTGAGAGATCTCAGACAGTGCCTACAGCTAATGTATGTGGTGGCAGCGGTAAATAAATTCTCACAGTTGTGCTAAAGCCCCTCCGTCCCTAATAATGCATATTGTGAATCACGTAAATAAACCCTCAAATTTACATTCTGCCCAATTCAGCTAGGCAGATTCTGAGACTTGGAACTCATGCAGACAGATCACAAGGAACACTAGGGCTAAGAAGGGCTGGACAATGCAATTTCCTTAAAAAACAGAAATGTTTTTCAGCAAGGCTGGGTCACTTTCAGGCTGCAAGAGGAATGAAGGTTTTCTGATTAAGGCACTGAGCAGCAATATGAAAGTGTAAATCCCAGCTCTTCCAGAGGTTGCATGTATATCCCTGGGCAAGTCACATCACCTTCCTGTGATTTGTATCTGCAGCTACCAAAAGTGAATCATTATTTTTTCTTCCTCAAACATTTCTGAGTGAGAGCTCCGAGTTGGACTTTTTCCAACCATGTGTTTGTAGAAGACCTAACAGAACAGCATTTTATCTAATTGAGACTTCCAGATGTTACCGTGGAATACATCATTAAGGCTTCTACTTAATGCAGTATGAAAAAGAAAAACAGTAAAAGATCTTTTTAATTTTTCTTCTGTAATATAAGCTGGGAGCAATGCACACTAGACTATCTGGATTTATAAATTTGCGCTTATAAAGGCACAAATGAAATCATAATCATGATTTAATCATTCTGCAAGAGTTTACTATCTAAATATGATTTTGTTTATTGCTGTTTTCAAGTTTGTGGAACATGAAAAAGAAAACAAGAGAGTCTTCATTCTGAGACGGATGAACTTATTAACATCTATTGTGGAAATATCAACAAACTTTGCAAGAATACAAGACTGCTGCTTTTGTACCATATCTGTATTCTTGAGGGAATGTAAAGTGGAGGACTTCCCTATCAAGTTATTCTCAATAATAACTGATTACTTAGCAATGCCTTATTTTGTATTAAACACAATTAAATTTTATTGTCTCCTACAAATTCATTTTATATTGTTTTCATTTAAAGGACAGACAAATAAAGTATTTCCATGTGAAAAGAAAAAAAGGAATAAATATGATTAAACAGAATTGCACGACATTTTTATCCAATTCCATCTGTTTGATTTGGATTATCATAGTTCCAGTGTATCACTAGTTCTCTTCCATCAGAAATAATGAAGACTTAAATTGAACCAGTTGCTACACATTTTCTAACCCAAGACCTTCATCAAGGATTATTGTAAACTCAAATTTAGTTACTTATCGGAACTACAGCAGTTGCCTACAAGGTAAATAAATATTAAATTATAAAAATCAAAATTTGGAAGAAGCCAATTCCAGTGTGGCTCTACTGATACCTCGGAAAAGACAGCAGCATCCTAAATTCTCAAATATCTAAACACAATTTTCATTGAGGTTGTACCACCAAATAGGACAAATTTTAGAAAAATTGTGGCATGATCAACAGTGAAATAATTTAAAAATCTTCACCAAATACATAATTTTGAAATATGCTTGAAATACACACGGGAAAGTGTGTAAATTAAACAATGAAACACTGTTAAGTATGTTGCCAGATCACAATGACAGAAGGAATTAACAGTAATAATTTGAGAAGTTTTGAGAATATTATCCAACAAGACTTGTTTCCTTTCATTTTCTTAATCTAGAAATTGTCACCTGTTCTCTAATGTAGAATAATTTACGTAAATCATGAAACTACATATATGTTTTATTAAAAACTTTCTCATGTATTGAGTTTATGAAGCAGTTAAGCAGATGAGTTATTTTTAACAGAGGGGAGGCCAAGTACTGTTAGCATTTCTTGGTGAAATGTGCACCACATTCAGATCCTCTCCATTATAGATTTTTCCTTCATACTCTTCCATCTCAGACTCATACGTTGAGGAATACATAGAGAATTCTTTTTTAAAACAGTGTGATGACATAGTGATTTTGTTCTAGCCATAAGTCCCATTTCAGCAGCCCTACTGAAACTTGCTTTTAATGTAGATTAAAATTCCACTTGTGCTATTTGCTGAATATTGGAATTCTCGCTCCTCTTTGAAGCTTTTCTCTTTCAGACTAATTTGGAATGTCCACTTTGACTATCGGGCAAATGGAATGTTCTTGGGGAATTATTGTGACCTAAATGTCTCAGTCAAATCAGAAGGTTTTCCAATGGACCTGATGAAATACATTGGGGTTTTAATGGTGTATGTGCCATCATCAAACTGATGGTTCTAGATAAAATTACCTCTTCTGGAAAGTAAATCTGGATCTGGTCAGGTGTGAAACATATCAGCTATTGTGGAATAACACCCTGCATAGCTCAGGTCTGCATTATAAGCAATTGTCCACAGATCCTAAATAACTGCAATCCATTTGCTGAGTTCTGCCTGAATTATAGTTGCTTTCAAATGGACAATAATATTTGTTGATTTTTTATTTCTCACAAACTGTGTTTTCTGAAATGACTGCAAGCTACCAGCATGGTACGTTGCCATTAAATTAGATGAAATGGCCTCCCTGCTTTTCTGAAGGACCTGAATCGGGGAAAATTTCAGTCTGGTCTCCCACCCACATATTTTCATCCTGTTTCCCTCGTCCACATAGCATATGCTTCAGGTCAGGCCAGCTCTAGTGAGCAGCCAAACAAGCATGTGTCTCTTGAATGAACTGCTTCAGCAGGATTGAAATGGAGTGCTATAATGCTGTGCATAGCATTTGCAAGTGCTAAAGTCTAGATTTCAATTAAGAAATCACATATTATCACATAGAGTTGGCACCTTCCAAGGGTTGGGCAGTGTAACTAATACAGTATTAAATGGTCCTGAGAGTAAAGCTGCAATTTATTTTCTAACGGGGACATACAAATTCTTTGGTCTGCAAGACTGACCATGTAATTGCACCGCTCTGTAAGAGGTGCCTATTTAAGCGGTGTTGTTTAGGACATGACTTAAAAAAAACACAAAAAAGCCACAAAACAAAACCAAGAAAACCCCCCAAAATGAAAACACCCAAAACAAAAGTCTCTTCCATTGCAAAAAATTTTATGAGGACACAATCTATTTTTATCAAAATGCAAATTCATAAAACTGAGTCTGACTTTACCATGTCTTGCTGGTTTTGTTTCTTTAAAATCTAAAACAGTCATTTTTCTGATCAGAGCCTGCAATGAAGCATCCTGGAGCCTGTCACTAGAAGCAACAGTTTGGGGTAAAGTTGTCATTCATTCTTCTTATTGTTCTTTTTCTTGCAATACAAGAAAAAGAAATCCCTAAGTTGTCTTCTACAAACTTCACTGTGATTTACACATAGTGGAGAAGAATTTAGCAATCGCTCTTTGCAATGGCACCATGATATTTCTAATAGTATCATAGAATTATAGAATTGTCTAGGTTGAAAGGGACCTTTTAGATCATCTAGTCCAACCATCAATCTAACTCTGATTAGAAAAAATCAACAAACCAAACCAAACCAAAACACAAAACCCACCCATAGCCCATCACTAAATCATGTCACCACACAACCCATCACTAAACCATGTCACCAAGCACTATGTCAACCCATCTTTTGAACACCTCCAAAGATGGTGACTCAACCACTTCCCTGGGCAGCCTATTCCAATGCTTAATAACCCTTTCAGTGTAAATATTCTTCCCAATATCCAATCTGAAACTCCCCTGGCATAACTTGAGGCCATTTCCTCTTGTTCTATCACCTGTGACTTGGGAGAAGAAACCTACCCCCGCCTCTCTACAACTGCCTTTCAGGTAGTTGTAGAGAGCAATAACATCTGCCCTTGGCCTCCTTTTCTCCAGGCTGAACAACCCCGGCTCCCTCAACCTCTCCTCATAAGACTTACTCTCCAGACCCTTTACCAGCTTTGTTGCCCTTCTCTGGACCCCCCTCCAGAACCTCAATGTCTTTGTTGTGGTAAGGGACCCAAAACTCTCATAGATGACAGATGTCTTGCTGTGGATGTTGTCTGTCATGCTCCAGCACCAGGATACTGCAAGCATACCATGGTTCCTCTCTGACAGTAGAAACTAAGTTTTTAAGTGGAAGAGATGTGTACCCATCTGTCTTTCCTCCCATATCATAGAGACATAATCCATCATGCACAGGAACCTGGGAACACGAAGGAGATGCAATGAGCACTTTCTCCAAATGTCCTCCTGAGCAGTTTCCCTTGTCTTATGTTTTGGTTATAAACTCTTTAGTGAAGAGAATGTTAGTGTCCTCTGATAGCACCAAAGGTCTCCTAATTGCTGCAGCTTTCTTGATCAAACCTTCCCAAGTTAACTCTGGTTTACAGGAATCTGCTCAAAAAGCATTAGAGACACTTGTCTGATCGCCGGAGCCTTTCTGTGCTGCTGTGGGACCCATCTAAGCTGCTGCTTATCAGATATCTTGTTGGCTAGAGTTCTGGTGTGGTTTTAAAACACAACTACCAGTTCTGAGATATAAAGCAGGTTTCTGAAATTGCCTGCCTGAGGACAAAATAAGGTTCTACAAAATAAGATTATCAAAGCTTTACTTTAATATAATATTTATTTTTTAATAGAGACTTCTCCGCCATATGACTCTTTCTCAAGCTGAAGTTGCATGAAAGACACTCAACATAAATGAGGGCTGCTTCCTCACTGCATAGGTGCAGTTATCTCTACCGGCACCAGCTGACTTTTGTAACTTGTGAATTTTCTCTCTTCCTGTTGAATGTCATCTACAGCCTTATTAATTCAGAAATTGCTGTTCTTTTCAAGACTATTTGTGTAACTCAGAATAATTACAAATCCAGCAGCTTCCATGAGATTAAATTAGTTTTTGAATTATTCTGCTAGGACACCAAACAAAAACTTTGTATTAAATGATATATTTACTTTTAACAAGGTTGATTGTTCAGACTACTTATTAGGTTAATTAACATAAGTTAATTATACCGACACAGAACACAGTGATTTTGTACTTCTAAAAGGGAGCAATTAGGCACATAATACCTTGATAAACCTTCAAAACACTTTCTTAAAATGGCTGCTACAAAATGAGATTCTGTGTTCACTTTCCCTTTATTTAACAGGTTTTAGTTTGGCTATACGTGTTGGGTTTCCTGACTATAAAAAGACAGGAATAAATTGGAGAAAATGGCAAGAAGGTAAGGGAAAAAAAAAAGCAATAAATAGTTCAGCAAGCAAGATCTATGAAGTGACAGGAAAGGAATGTAATGTGTACAGCTGAGAAAAAAATGGCAAAGAGCAGATACGATAACCATATTTAACTACTTCATGAGAAGTAACATAAAATATGGGGAGGAATTAGTTTAAGTGATTAAGGTTAATATAGTAAGGACTAATGGGCTGACACTTGAAGAACAAAAATTAATTTAGGTTACACATAAGGAATAAAAATATTAAAAGCAAAGCCAATTAGACAATGAAAACATTTTCCAAGAGGAGTAATTGGGGGACCACCACTAGGAATACTACAGAGTGGATTAGATAAAACATGTACAGGTTTAATACTGAGGGCAAATCCTGCCCTAGTGCACAGTGATAAACTAAATAACTCCCAGTAACCTTTCCTAAGCTATTATTTCAGTGATTGCCACAGAAAAAACGAGGTACAGATGAATGTGGCTTAGTTGAGCTCTGATTTAACAGGTTTTAGGCAGTGTTTTCCAGGGCTGAATTCCTCCCAAGCGAGCCTTAATAGAGAAATGAAGACTGATAAAGTTAAGCATGGGAACTTGACAGAGAATGCCAGACAGAAACGAGGAGAAACAAAATTCAAAAGAAGCAAATATATCTTTCCATAGCCATATGCTCCAATCATAGTCACTGCTTTAATCATCTTGCAGACACAGCCTCATGCACAGACACCTGTTCTCATCTTTGAGAGTGGATGCTGCGACATGTATGTGTATCACAGTATATCGGCTTCCAGAACAACAGCCCAGCAGCTTTGCAAGCCCTAAGCAATACTTCAAAATATGCATTAATTACTGAATGTGTACTTAGCTATAGCAAGCTGGAGTTCCATCTATTTTTTAATTTTTTTAGGCAAAACTATCCTAGCACTAAGGAGAAGGCATGAAGTGCTTTTCTGGGATGTGGAATATACAGTAGCTCTATTATGAAGCCCATGATAATTCATAAGCAGTTCTACCCCTCATCTTAATCTGTGATCTAATTTGGGATCTCATTTTCTTCCACCCTTATCCCATCTCCCCCTACATTATCCTCCAAATAAAATACACTCACAGAATACCAGAATAGAAATAGAAGTCTATAAATCTTTCAGAAGCATTTATAGAGCTTCTCTGCACTGTGGCATGCATTCAACTGACAGCTGCTGCATGCCTTTGTGTTCTCATTCATTAGACAGTGCAGTCTGGAATAACACCGGCATAGTGAAATTCTTTATACTCTAATTATCCTTCTGCTCTTTCACTTGCTTCACAAGGTAGATGCTTTGTAGGTATATTGTGAAGTATGTCCAAGATATTGCTCTGGTTAAGTAGCTAAATATCAAATGTTCTACAGAATCTTCTCAAGATTAAAAATAAAAAATAAAAAATCTGAGCAATAGGTTGAGCTGTGTCAGTTTGTTTAGGGAAGGAATTAATAGGCATTCAGAGACACAATTCAGGTAAGTGAAATAACGACCTTTCTCTGACCCTCAGTATTTAAAGAATTTCAGGTATTTTCTAAAAAGGAAAAAAGGAGCAAGGCCAACAGGGCAGGATAAAAGGGCTATGGTTCTAAGACAACACAAGTTGGGAGAAGAAAATAACTTTGTTAGCTTAACAGTGCTGATCTGTCAGCTATCCCACAAGTTTGAAAAGTATTGATGAAAATATTACAGCTTTGAGAAGACCATCTCCATATAAACTGAAACACTTTTCCTTTATCTAAATATCAAAGGGGTCACTGTCATTCTTGGTAGAAAATGAGAGGTGTAAGTCATACAAAAAAGGTTAGCTTCCAGAGTTGGAGATGTCTGTGTTGGACAGCAACAGTTGGTGCACTGTATTTTTAATTTTCCTAATTTTCTAATTAAAAATTATCCTTAGACAAGATGTCAGCTAATGGTATTAAAATATGACAGAATTTGTCAAGTCATGATTTATTAAAACGTCCACATCTCATGCCATCTGATTTTTATACTTGCAGGTCTACTCATGATCTTAGCACAGATATACATTGTGTTTATTAGCAAATCTGTAATACAACATTTACATTTTCAGTCTTAAAGAGTTGCGACTTCTGCAACAAAGTAAGTAAAAGAGTTGTTGCTCTTTGCTGCATGCTAATGGGCACCCTTTCAGGAGCTGCTGGACTTGAGACTGTATCTATATCCTCAGGGAAGATAAAACAAAGATGACACAGAGTATATAATTGTGGCAGTGGAGTCTGAAATGGAGGCATTGCAATGATACAGTCCCTCAGTATATTATGCAAAGATTAAAGCTAATGCTTATAGTCTTTAAAGTCAAAATATAGCCTGACTTCTCTCAAAGCCTGCCATTTGCCTCAGTAAGGTTTGATTTAGGTGCTTGGTCTAAATTTTATTTTAACAGAAAGTTTTCTAAGCTGTGGCAGGGAAGGATGAGGCTGAGCTGCACTTTGTAAGCCAGCCATTCCTAAGAATTATGAGGTTAACTCTGTTGAACTTTGCAAATGTCTCTATATATACACTTAGGTACATGCATTCCTGGACCAACTTTATACAGGAGGAGATGCTGGAGTACTAACAGTGGCCAACTGTTTCTCACAGCCCAAATCTAGCCTAGATGCATTTTTTATCTCACTTGTCACAAACGTTGCCATTTTCCCATCTTTCAATACTTACAGATTAGGATGTCTCTCCATTGCACCATGCAGGCTAGAAAGTAAAGGCCAGTAGCAACATAAAAGCCAAGACTCTCATTTAATGTGGTGGGTGAGCTACACAGTCTCACAGTAGCCCAGGGCGTTTTACTCTCGCAACTGTGATTTAACAGAGAACTGGCAGAAAGGAGGTGAGACTTACACATTGGGTGGAAAAGGATCTGAGTCATATTTGTGGTTAACTGCTTAAAGCTGAGTGACAGAGTAGGGAAGGCACTGACCACAGCAAACTGTTGAGTCTGTCCCAATCCCATAAGTATGCCTGCCTGTAATGTCTTTTTCCAGCCACAGAAAGAGTAGGGCTCAAAGAGGGATGTGCAAGTCAGGGAATGACCAGTCTGTCATTCAGAGCAATGTGGCACATGTATGACTAAACATGTGATGCTAGTTGGACTGTGTGCTAAGCCAATTTCTGAGTGAAATATGTTATTAAGAAATACATGACCATTACTTGAGAGGAGGTGATAGCCAAGCATTGAATGTATGTCAGGATTAAATTTAGATAATCAGGTATGCTTCTATAGGCAAGCAGGATCTTTGCTTCCAAATGACAAACTGGCTCGTTTTCAGTCACTGGAATAATAACCTTCATACTCCCCACATTTCCTCTGATAAAACAAGCTTGAGTGACACATACAGTGCTGAGTAAACCTTTTTTGGATGGGTGTGACTGAGCAAGCATGATCTACAGTAGGTAATGGCTGTGTCTACATTATCAGCTTGCTCACCCCTGCAAGAGCAGATCTGTTGAGCAAAACAGCAAAAACAGCTGGATGGCATCCACACTGCACGCGCTCTTACTTCAGGTTAGCTCTACTCTATCCCTGCGGAATAAACACCCTATAATGGATGGAACACAATGTGCATTCCTGGAGCACATCTTCCTGTTTAATTTCATCATAAAAGAACTCAGTTCATGTGATGAGACAGGTCTGTGATATAAACAAAACCACAGCGGGTGGGGATGATCACAAGGTTCAAGTCAAAAGCACCCTCCTGAACCAAAATTAAACTCCAGTGAGAAGCATCCAGTAGTGGTTTGAGATGCCTGTAGAGGTAACATCAGCCACTGGGATTCTCCAGCAGTTTCCCAACATTATTCCTGCAAACGCTTTTAAAACATTCTGTCAAACCATCAGCCCTGCTACATACTACCTTTTTTTTGTCCTGTTCATTTTATTGTGGTGACAAGAGATACAACTGAGTAATGACTCCATTGCACAGGGTCTTGTGCAGTACTAGTTCAATACACTAATTATATATAGTGTGTATATACACACAGATATATTACAGACTCCTGCCCCAATGTTCTTGTGGGTAGATTCATCCCACCAAACTTTACACCTACAAAGTCAGATAGCTAGTCTTGGTGAGACATCTAGTCTCCCCATACCAGTGGAGAGGAAAAGAAGCACCACCAGAAGTGTGCTCTGTCCATCCTTCAATGTATGTCTAAGACAGGTATATCAAAACACTCTCCAGAAATGCCTCTTTGTCTCATCAGCCATTAGAGGCTAATAACCAGTATCTTGACTATATAAGTTTTTTAACATCCTGTCTTTCAACTTTACTGTTTCTAGAAGTATGAGGTATTTCAGTTCGGTGCAAACTGGCTTATCATTATTAAAAAGTATCACTCTCACAGTTGACAAGCACATGGAGGGATTTACCATCACACAGGCTTAACGTTGTGTCACAGCCTGAAAATACATTGACTGTCATAAAAAGTCTAGGTTCCTCTTTTTTACTGTAGACATGGAGAATATACTTTTAAAAACTAAGCTACCTATTCTTCTTTCTTTCACCAGCATACTAAATCCACCAGGCTTTATAACAACAGAACTGGTTTCTCTTAAACACACTGTTTCTGCAGTGAAAATAGTCTGTCTTCAGAATGTTAATACATGCATTAGTTGTAGAGTATTCTAGCATTCCCCCTCATGCAGTTGCCAAACCCTCTGTCCAAAAGCACTGAGACATCAAAGGTCATTTGGGCCAATAATTACTTTTGTCAGCTGGGTAGTTTCTTTCACTTGGCTAATTAATCATGCTCTGCATATTTCTCAGCCTCAGCCTGTCTCGGAGAAACAGTATGTGTCACTATTGGTTCTGGGTTTATTAAAGCCACAGCAAAGAGAGTAATTTGCAGATAACACAGAAATACAACTACAAAGGACAATATCACAATATTGGACGTTGTATAATTGACTGAATAGATGATAGAAAATGTTTTGCTTTTCTTGGAACTCAGATATTTCATAAGGTGGCATACAGAAATACAGGTAGATAAACACAGAAATCAGGTAGTTTAAAACCTACAGTATTGTCAGATTGCAATTTGATTTGTAATAATTTTGCAAAATTGCCCTCTTAGGATGTTGTACAGTTGGCTTTTATACCATAATTTAAGACAGGAAAGCAAGACATTTTGAAACATGGAAGACTAAAAGACCTAAGATATTGAGGACATACCTACAAGGAGAATATCTAAAATTGTGACAACATTTTGAAGATATACATATTCTTGTGGGAAAATATACAACTTCATTTTTAGGCAGATTTTATATAGGCATACATCAAAATGCCCATTTGCACTTGCAAATTGTCTATTGTTTAATTTGCAATAGGAGTTAGTCTAAGTTTAGCTTAGCATTCCTCTACTACTGTGAATGCAAAAAGCAGTGGACAATAAAAACAAGTAAATAAATACAAATAATACAAAAAGTAACTCCTGTTATAAACTTGCAAATTAGATCTATAAATTCAAAAGGACCCTAAAGGAACAAGGTGGCTAACATCTAACTGTGGCTAGTAATCTTAGTTTTCAATAACTTGTCTTTTCTTTCCTTTATCAATGGGGCATTGGGGGGCATTTCTTTTAAAAGAATAATATAAACTATAAATACAAGAAAGTTTGTATTTTGGCAAACAAAGATTGGAAAGATTAAAGGACATCCTTGAGTTTTATATTTGTGGCAGCTCTAAAAACTTAATTTCCTCTGTTGCCTTCCAGTTCTTTACCTACAAAGTGATATTCTTTCCATGAGTCAGCACCAGTAAGTAGCTTTAGAGCTCCGCTTAGAAATATGTCTTCCAAATTCAAAGAAAATGTTAAAGGATATGCAGGTAAAGATAATCAATATATCATCATTTAAATAACAAAAACAGGGGAAGTAAAAGCTTCTATTGTTAAACTTGTTCACTATTTCCTGTAAGAAGTCCCTTTTTCAGGTGCTTGTAATGTTCTTTCTAAATTTGATCTGTTCCTAGCTAGGGAAAACACATTATTTAGCAAATGTTAAAAAATACAGAAATATTTCATTTGAAGTGCTGTGGCTTCATAATTGACAATATCAGGAGTGGCTTTTGTGACTTGTATGAGCCTTCTCCTGAAAATATGCTGACATTTAGACTAACTTAAGATTTTGAAAATACGAAAAATTACTTAGGTTGTTTAGCTGGAAATAACTTCGTCCCCTCTCAACCCACAGATGAGGAGACAGCGACTGCACTATCTCTGCAGGAAAAGAAGCAGCTCGCAGCAAAGGACTATGAGGATTTGAGGATGTCTTTCCTGCAGGGACTGTTCCCAGGTGTGCTGGAGGAAACTAAGGTAATAAATTTATATATGGAAAACTTACACCCTTGTTTCTCTCTCATACTTTGTGGGAGTGATATAAAAACTTGCACTTTTATGCCCTAAACCATGCTTCTTGCCTGAGAAGTACTGTGACAGAGCCAAATGCAGAATGGTCTTATGTGGGAAGGAGGGAGCAGTCCAAGGCTGGACCAAAGAAAGGTCCCACAGGATGTGGGTCTGTGGGGGAGCCCGGGGCATGCAGGGGGGAAGGTGAGCGCTGCCTGGAGGAGGAGGCTGAGGCATCTCAGGAGACAGGACTAGGGGAAGGGAAATTTTGAAGGCAGCAGGGGAGAGGTGATGATACAGAAGTAAAACAAGCAGAGGAACATATACCCAGCAGAACATATGCCCAGATCTTGGAACAGAAAACAGGACTCCTGTTTTAGGTTTCTCTGCTGTCAGCTGATAACTAAAACCCACTTTAAAGGATCTTGCCCCTAGCTGAGTGTTGCTCTGCCGAGGAGGGGATAACTCTTCTATCCAAAAATCTGTCAGCTCAGAGGGCCTAGGTCTCTGTAGAAGAGATATAGACTGCAATAGCCAGGTGATTATTTTTCTTTTTTTTTTTTTTTTTTAGAAACTGCCAATTTAAACTCAAAAAAATAAAAATGCAAAAGATCATTGTTAATGATTGGGTAAGAATTGTGTACCATGTATGACTTTAGTTTGCCTACTGGTTGCTGGTTGTGGATGTTGCAGATATGATTATCTTTATTTACACATTTCTTTTTTTTTCCACAGGAACCCAGTCTCACTAACAGCAATAGATGACTGATGGTCTTTAACTGAATCAACTGTTTTATAGATGTGTTTATGTATTTATTTATGTGTGCATTGTGTACATTTGTATGTATTTATATATCATATATTTCTCTTGACTGTTTAACGGTGGCCTTGTGTCTTGTTTACTGCATGTTATTAAATCCCTGCTATGAAAATAAAGTATTATTGTTTTCCTTACAGGGTTTTCTATAGCTATCTACATTACAGTGTCTCAGTGCTTGATAGTTACTGCGTTCACATCATCGCATTGGTGGCTGAGATCAGAAAGAACCAAACCCCTTTTTACAGAAAGCTCTGGACTTTATCATAGAACGATTCATGTCAAAAAATTGCTAACAACTTTTCCTATGACATTTGACAGCCTCTGACTTGGTTTTGAAAATTTATTTCTATATAGAGTGTAATGCATTCACAGCAGTTGCAAAGATATAAATCCAGAGTCAAGTTGAACTGACAGGTTGCTTCTGCAAGGCAGCAGACCCAAGCCTGGGCTGCTTTGCCAGAGGGACAGAAGCAGCCAGAGGAAGAGGCCGACTCATTTCAAAAGGTGATTAGCACCTTTGTGAGTGCTTCAGTCAGGTTCCCAATACCTCAGTTCAATTGTTCCCTCTAAAAGACGACAGTAATTTTCAATCTGCTTTCATTATCTAAAGTGCTTACCTTTCAGCCCTGCTAAATGTTTTCCTTCTCCTTGTTTAAAAACCTCAGTTTGGAACATCATAACAATTGTTTTGTTGATTTTATGGGTTTAAATAATCCAGTTAAAAGCCGTTTTGCCCAGAGACAAATGCTGTTCAAAACCACAGGGGTGACTACAAAAAAGAATGTCAGAGGCACAAAGACAACTGTTCATCTACGGTATATAAAAACATGAAATGGAAAAGTCAAGACAGCGTAGTAAGGGATGGTCAAGGAAATTTCAGAGAAGTTAGATTAAAATGAGGCAGAGGGAAACAAGGTGGGTTGGAGGAGACTAGGGCAGCTTTTCAAAAGCGAATGCATAGAGAATGTCTTCATATGTCTAACAGACACATTTTCATTTGGATTAGTATCTCCCTGTTATATACATGAGGCACTGGCTTTTTCCAAGAGTGCCTCATGCTCAGAATATTAATGTTTTTTTTCTTCCCAAAGTAATACATTTAGAACAGTGAATTCTGTAGAAATGATAGAACAAAGAATCATCATCTAAAACTCATTTTAGTGCATTTGAGTTTAAATCAGCAAGACTCGCAGTTGGGGTGGATAGCAAAATAACGCTTCTATCATCCTGGTGAATTTACACAGAGAGAATTCAAATAGGAACATTAAAGAAAATGGTAAGCTTGTTTGTTCATGGTGAGGAGTGAGGAGAGGGGAAATGGCAGCCATCATTAAGCAAACACAAGGAAAAAGGAAATCAAGCAGGGAAATGAAAAAGAGTAGCGGGAGTGTGAGGAGAAAAGGCAGCTCCTCAGGAATATCTTAGAGTCAATCTGCTTTCAGCTTTACTCTGCTACTTAACTTCAACTGTAGTTGTGGCTAGTTAAGATCTGGGAAAAGTAACCATTAAAGTTTCTGTCTTTGACAGGAGGCACGCCCCCTAATTTGCCAGTAGTTTACAATTTACTGGACATGAAAGAAATGTGAGGAGTGACGAATTTGGGTACCAGAAGTGGTGATGGGTTTGCCTGGACCTGGCAAACTCCTTATGATAAACAACATGAGGCTCCAGCCTCAGCACTGAGTACTGCATATATGGGGACTGAAAAGTGCAGGTATCTGTCCAGTTACGTCTCTTTACACAATGGATTATCTGCCACTGCCTTATTAGGAGCCCTGAAATGCAACTATTCACTTCAGGTCCTAAAAGTGAGGATATGGTATAGAAATCCCCTCCTGGTACCCTTGCCGGTGCATGTTCACTTCAGGCAATCAGATATTGCAATTTTGCCTGTGTAATATTAGGAGCTGCTTTTGCAGCAGCAAGCTTTGGTCTTGTTTTTTAAGCTATGCTTAAGATAGATGACCTGTGGAGCCTGCTGTAGAGTTGAATGTATGCCTAGTGCAAATTGAATGCTGCAAGATTTTTACAGCAAGTCTCTAAAGAGTTCTGCTAAGCATGTACGAACACGGTTTTTGAAAGGCTTTATAAGCTGGTCAAATCAGTGTAAATAATCAAGCAGAAGTAATGGCCACCTTTATGTCCTCAAGATTAGTCCTCTGTGAAAATTGAAATCTACTGTCTAAAAAACAGAGACAATAGGGCTCTTTGAAGAAACAACTGGAGATGCTGTAACTTAGGCAAACCATCTCTAACTCTAGTCTTATAAACATTATGAAATGTTAGCAGCAAGCATTACTGCTACCTCTGCTTATGATAAATAAAAGGAGAGCATGCAGCCACCAAATTAGTACAGTATGCTGCTTCCTTTTGCCAAAATCTGGTGTTAAATTTTACCTGGAATTGTTTACTGAGGTGTCAGACTGCAGAGAATAGAGAAGAAAACTCTTCCTTGTCCAATTTACTGGATACTTGCCAGTTTTGTATCTCCTGTGAAAGCCTGATCAAACATGAGCTGCTGCTTTAAGTAGGACACATTTGTTTATTTTTATTTATCTTTTTTTGTCTGTGTGTAGATTTATTCCTTCATTAATGCATCTATTTGTTTATCAATTGATAGGCAAAGGAGCTTTGCTTCTTTCTTAAAGGAGCACTCATTTCTTCATGTTCCTGCAAGGTTTGTGTTTTTTAAGTGGGTTCCTGCAAGCTTTTTTTTTTTTTTTTAAGAAACAAAGAAATTCCACACTAAACTGGACAGAAACCAGGGACTTTAGTTCATTGAACCAGGAAGAGCAATAGCAATTCTATTAAAACTGTGTGAGTAGTCTGATGCAAAAGGTAAGTGAAACATGGCCCATACCGATCTTTAAAGGTTTAACAGGATTTTCATTTCTAATATCACATTGAAGGCGAGCTCATTTTTCTGTTTGTGGCTCGGAATGCACAAAGTAAACATGTCCCTGGGAGAAAAAAAAAAATAGTATCTTCAATACGGAGTCGAGGCTCACTGGAGAAGAGAAATAGTGATGGAGCAGTGCCATCTACAGGTTATGTTCCCGTGTGCTTCAACAGGACTGGTTATCATGGTCGTCTCCTTCAGGAACAGCCATTTCTAACTAAAGCAAAGTCTCTCAGCAGTCTGCAGTATGTCGCTGAATACCTGTTGGAGATGCGCAGAATACATTTTGTATTTTCCACTATTTCTTCTGACTATGGGATCCTTCTAGCATGCCCAGCAATCTGGGTGGTTTCTCGGGAGAAAGAAGTATATTTCATTTTGTATTTTTGAACCTAGTTGTTTGAAGAGCTGCACAGTGTTCTGAAAGCAAGAGTTTTCAATGTTGAAAGGAAAATAATTCTTTCCATAACACAAATATTAAAAAAAAAATCTTCAGTGGTGAGGAGACATCAAATGACTAACATGCATCCATGATCTCCTACCAGGAGAAAAAAAGTCTCTGGTAGGCAGCAACGTGATGACTATGAAGAATATTAAAAAAAATAAAAAGCACGACTGATTTTTGGAATTTACTGTCACAGGGTACTGCATTGCTATATGATTTCAAAAAAGAGTTAAGCCACTTCACAGGTGGGAGCAGCTGGTCCTTAAACACTATTAAAAAGGATAGTCTGGATGAAATTTTTTTCAAGGAAATCCCTATATTTCTGAGCTCTGTTGTGAATTTTTATGCATTGTTTCTTGTATTCATTCTTTAGACATTTGTATATGCTGCTAATAGGGATATGATAACCAAGTACAGTGGACTTTCTTCTGACGGTGCATCCATTGTATTTGTAGAAAAAGCAGAGCATGCTTTCAGGAACTGATCCCAATACAATACTAAAATCTCAAATGCAAAGGATTAAAAAAAGGCAAATAAAGGTCTAGTAAACCATAATTAATGTTAAGCAACATAATGGAGTATACATGGAACTTTCTCCACTGAAACATGGCTTTGAGCAAGCAGCTCTAGTGGGAGGTTTCCCTGTCCATGGCAGGGAGTTGGAACTAGATGATCTTTAAGGTCCCTTCCAACCTAAATCATTCTATGATTTTATGTGTAGAAAGAAACAGTTTATCTTGCTAGTTGTTTACCAAAAAACCCCCAAAGATTGGCATGCAGGCCTGAAGGCTGAGAAGACTGCTGCAATAGAAGATATAAGAACATGAGTAAAGAGATTTTGTCACTCTGAATTTATATTGCATAATGATAAAAGGAACTGATAAAAGTGATTTCATTAAGAAGTCTATTACATCTCTTTTGGGGAACCAAAATAGATGTCTTCCTACAGAATCACAGAATCACAGAATCATAGAATCTTAGTGGTTGGAAGGGACCTTTGAGATCATCGAGTCCAACCACAT
>JAOQGH010000001.1:121083166-121115874 GCA_025769975.1 Gallinago jamesoni | reverse complement strand
CACCCTGGGGGTAGCTGGTCTGACTATTAAAGACAGAGGCAAAGAAGGCATTAAGTATCTCAGCCTTTTCCTCATCTGTGGTAGCAAGGTTTCCCCAGGAGTCTGTAGTTGGCTTTATAAGAGATAGAAATGTAGACACCCTCTCTCATCAAAAGTTGTTGGATAGGATTTATATTTTTTCTTTCATTTCATTTAATTTCACTTTATGCCTAAAAGCAAATTCTCATTATTACTCATGAAATACATCAGCAAAACTACTCATAAAAGTGACTTTCTCTTACTCAGTTCAGGATTCTTCCATATTCTGAGCAGACACGAGTGTGCTGCCCACCAACAGTGTTTTCCACTTTCTTTTGCTTTCTTATTATCACATTTTCCTTTGGCCTTTAGAGTGGCAGCAGCTCTGAAATGGTTAGTGAACATCAGATAAGCTGCATGAGACTCACATGGTACTAGTCTGATGCTAATCTTTTTTCTGCCTTCAAAGGACTGAGAGTCCTGATCACTTCCATTTAAACTGTGTTCATTTAAAGGCTATCACATTCCCTCTGGAGTTCTCATCCGACTTCCCTTCTTCTCAGATATAATCCAAGGAGACTTCCAATGTTAATCTCAGTTCTTTTAATCAAAAGAATGCAAATTTTACTGCCCTATCTCAGTTTGACATCAGCAGGACTGATTACTACTTAGGGACAAGGGTTATGCTAAGCTTATTCTTCCAGGGTAGAAATATTTTATAGCTTTATTCTGTTTGTGAGTTGCCACCCTATTTCCCTTCCTCATTATTGTCATCACTGAAAATGTTCATGTTTGATTCAACATTATCATTACATTGCACAGTAGAAGCACTGAATGACTATTTTTATTGCAAAGACTATATATATCCTTTTCCCTAACTGCTTTGTCCCTGCAAGGACTTAAGGAACAAATTGAAATTTAATGCAGGGAATGTTTTCTACTGTGAACTACATATATGTGGTCTAGAAGTGGTAATCAATAAAGATGATGGGCCACATTGTTTGCTGTATATGGACTTGTTTGATTCTTAATGCATGTTTCTAGTTACTTAAAAAATAACACTGCTTTCCAAGGTGTTCTGTCTATATTCTGTTTAGGATCATTTCTGCATTTCCTGCTGCTGTCCTTAATATTGTTCACATATTCCCTAGCTGCTATGAATGACAGCATAGCAACCATTCTGGATGGGAATGCTAACGAAAGACAGATAAAACATAAAGATATGCAAGAGAATCAACTATTTGGACATCAGACTGACTGAATTTCACTAAAGTAAAGCTCAGTGGTTTTCTTCAGTATTACTTAGACACTTCCATGTTCATAGTACCAATTCTACTACTATAAGTAGCCAGTATTATGCAAAGGTAAATACCTAATGTTAGAACTGACAATAAATAACTTTTATAAACTCAACTTTTTATTGATGAATCATGGATGTGATTTAGTGTACTGCAGGAATAAAAATCTGAGATATAAACAGGAGCTGTGAATGGATCTTGCATTAACTTCAAGTTGACAAATATGCTAGCCATTTTCAAATAGATAAAACTTACATTAGGTAACAGATTTTCTCTCACCCAAAGTATTGTTTGGAAATACACAATCCAGACTCAACTTTTTAAGAAAAGTTATTAGAAGTGCCCTGACACTTAGAAATATGCATGTTTTGAAAAGTCAGATTTCAGAGAAATGTGTAACAGGGTGTTGAACAAACAGCAGTGGGATTTTTTTCTTTTTTGGCTTAAACCAGAACAAAACCCAAACCCAGTTTCAAAATTCTGATGGATTTGTACTGGAACTAAAACCTAAACAGTTGCAGTCACAAACAAATCCAAACTGGAACGAGGCAAAGGTGTTTGTTACGTGAGCTCCATAGCTCAGACACTGACAATCAAGAATGTAATCTCCAAATGAGTTTATAAATTCACTGATGTTCTGGTCATTCTCATCTGTCTAATACCTTTCCTTTGACTGGCCCATTAAAAAAAAATATATATCTATCATCAAATTAACTGTAATACTATTTTGTTTTATGCAAAATTTGCATGAACTATGAGACATTAAACTATAGCAGAAGAGAAAAATAATGGAAAAAAGATAATAGAAAATTTAGTTTACATTCCTTCTACTGCACTTCTCAAACTAACATGAGCTAAAATTATCCTACCTATAAATATTTCATTTTATACCCTCTGTCAAGCTAGAGGTAACATTATTGAATCTGCCTCAGAAAACATGAACATTTAGAATTTGATTTTACCCTTCTTGAGCCTTTGCAGCCCAAGGTGTCATTCAAAGAAGCCTGAACTGAAAGAAAACCTGAGCGTATGGAAGCTGCCTACAGTCAACTGAAAAAGCCTTGCACAGCCTTCTCTTGAACCTCCCTGGGAATGAGTGGAAGAGTGGGGGAAGAGTGAGAAGAAACACACCAAGTGTTGCAGGACAATTTAAGCTGTTTTGAGGCCTGATTTCTGTCCTGAAATACTTGCTTGGTGCAGTAATTTAGTCAGATGCTTTGTCAGAACAAGAAGCAGAACCTGAAATCCATGAATTTTATATAATCTTTTATGCTGGCAGCCAATACAGCCTTTTACAATAAAACACTTTAAAAACTGCATTTTTACATTGCTGTAAAGCTTTATATTTAGCTATTCTGTCCCTCTTTCTAATCTGGGCATGTTTATCAGCATTATTCTTCCTGGGCTTCCTCTGTAGGGATATAATGTATTCTGATCACATAGTGTCTGTTCATCTATAATGCTATTGAGTCAGTTGCAGTCATACTTGAACATTTGATAGTTTAACCTTGAAATAAATGGTAGTTGAATATCTTTTCACCACACCCAAATATGTTCCTGACTAGTCATCAATTTTTACTTCCATTCCCCTGTCATTATTATAATTCCATTTTTACAGCAGAAACTCTCCCTTTTTAAAATATTGTTCATTACCCAGAAATAAATGACACCACCATCATGCTTAATATACACTAGTTTTGTGGGGGTGTTTGCAGTGTGCGTGTGGGTGAATGCATGTTCTTTCTGAAATTTTACCTCAAAGTTAAGCTGAAAATCTGTGCTTTGGTTCCAGACAGGATTGCAGCTGCATTCCTAAGGGAAATAGGGAGCCTAACAGCTGGCCCTGCTGGGGCAAAAACAAAACAGCGAATTGGCTTCAACAGCATCAGGCTTTTGCCCTCCCTCTGCTGTAAACATAAAGATATGAGCCTGAACACACGACTATTTGTATTTTACAAGGCACACTGTGGATAGTGGGTTATACAAGTCAATGTTATTAATTACTTACTACTAGTAGGAACTCGGTGCCATTTTTAGGGACAACACCCAGTATGAATTACTAGGCACTAGAACTAGTGCAAATGTTTTTAGGAACATTCAGAAACACTGTCTTTACCATGTTTTCTTCTCATATGGATGCTGTAGTCCTTCACATAACCCAAACCTGTTCTAATAGAGCTTAGGAAAGGAGGCTGTCCAAAAAGTAGCTTTTAGACACCACCTGAGCAATGAATAATTATTCCCTGGCATGTGTCTATACATCCCTTGAAAACTGCAACTACACGGCGGTTAAATGGTGCAGTTTCATATGCTGACTGTGGTTCACAGAGTAGAAGCAGGGCCACTCTAAAAGTAGCGTGAAGCCTTGCCAGTCATGAAGACGTTTCAAATGCACTAAGGAGATGTGCATAAAGAATTGATTGAAGACAAAATTTAAAAGGCAGACGGTCATAGAGACAACACTTTAATTTATTATTACATATCTTTATTGTTAAATTACATGTTCCTTTATAGCAATCTTTCAGGATAGCTTAGTAGGCTATAATTTATGTTTTTCAATCTATAATAAATTTACATTGCTAATATCTTCCCCCCCTTTTTTTTTTCGTAATTCACTGTATGAAAATACTTACCAATGAGTCATGTAAGTCTGTGTAATAGGTCAACTGGTAAATGGAAGTCTCATTATGATAATGATATACAGTGTAGGCTGTTTATGTTTTTCTCCAGAAGATTAAGTATTTGACAGTAATTTGCCAAATGATCTCAAGGGTCTTTTCCAACTTAGATGATTCTATGATTCTATAAAACTAAAAAGCTGGAGGGTCCACAGTTGCTGAAAGTCAGAAATTCATTTAATATATGGAGTAATAGATAATGAAAAACTTTAGTGCACTACAGTCTATAAAAACAATACCATCATAATTAACCAATAGTGAAATATTCAGGAACAAAAGTTCAAAGTTCAGATGATGGAAGAAATGTTAATTTTCTTTAATTTTTCTTTTCTGTTGTCGCTGGGAAAAAAAAATAAGCTTATTATGATAAGATTCAGTTTTGTTTAGCTTCCTTGTTCACCATAATGTTTCTGCAAATATAATACTAAATGTTTAGACCTATCTGTGTAGATCCTCAGGGTCATGGCCACAATTGATGAAATGAGGTTTTAAAGTTACTAATTGTGGTAAATTATATATATGTGATTTTAATTATAAATTTTTAATTAATTAGAATGGAGTAAATTATTTTGCTCAGTCTTTTTAGTAGTCTTTTAAGATTCTTGCAGAAACAAGAAAAAAAATCCAATTTTATGAATGTATTTGACCAGATATAGTATTTAAGGATGTATTTTTGTACTATATTTGAGCATATAGTGAAGTAGGTAAGGACTTTGATATGTTTTGTATTTGAATGAACATTTCATATACTTAAGCAAGAGATTTACTATGCTACTAAATTTTAAGTACAAAAAAGTTGTTTAAATAATCTAGATTCTATTACCACACAACCATAATAGCACCTAGAAGCAAAGTAATATAAACATCTCAAATTTTTCAATTTGCCAAACTTAGATTGTTTCTGCCCCGGTAATTAGTCTCTTTAATTAGTTTTCCCTACAGGTTTCACTGAATGTTTCAGTATGGCTTTGTATTCTGACAGAGATTTTCCCAACATGCTTTTCTCATTGGTGTCTTTTAAATTCAGCAGCCAACAAGGTGATTGTCTTGTGTGGTTGCTGTAGGTTGCTTTTCTTTCTTTCTAAATGGTAAGCTGTTTTTAAGTTTCTGTTAGGTTTTGACATTTTCCCTCAGTGCTCTGAAGTACTTGCTTACTGTGTTCTGCAAATGTCCCTGCTTTGCAAAAATTCTGCTTTTTTAAAAAATAAAAATCATAGACTTAGAAAGTGGAAGCAGAGCTCACTAGCATAAACAGGATGGCTTTGAGGTAAAGCAATAAAAATATCCAGCTACCCTAACAAAATGATAAAGAAGACCATAAAATAACTTGTAATAATTTGCAATAACTTTTTTTTGGAAAATCTGTAAAAAAACATGACAATAATTAATCAAATGGAAAAAAAATACTGCACATTTAGGAAACTAATAGAAAGCAAAAATTGTCCTGCCTATGCTACAAAATAGATTAAACCTGGTAATGAGCATAAAATGTGGAATTACCTGTAAGGAGCCAAATATTTTACTAATGCTTGACAAATAATAGCACCTGAATACACTAAATAACATTCTTAAGTCTTAAGTCTGGGAAGATTAAGATTTGTATCCATCTGAGCATACAGAACTCTTGTTTATTGCTATAATAAACCATCTAAAAAGGTAGAGGAAGCTGAACAGGAGATGAGGTGATGGATGAACAATCAATTTAATAATAACATTTACTGTTGCTTTTGTTCCCATATGTCTGCAAATTCTCATTTCCATATTCCAATAAGCATTTCTGGTCAGTCCCCAGTAAATGCCATGTTTCTGGATATATTTCCTTATTTGTTTGTTTATCTCAAAATTGTACTTACAGGGCCTTCAAGTAGTCAAAAGTTGATACTGCAAATGCTCCCATGTCTTGCCCCATGTTTGAATATTTCAGCAGCATCCTGTTGACTCTTTCACCTGCTTAGTTTTCAAAGCACTGCCTAAGGTACAAAACCTGTTTTTAACCTGTTTCACATTTCACGTCTGCTGCACAGAAGCAGAAGAGAAGAAAATCTGTTTAATTGTGCTTCACAAAATCAGCGATCTGTTCTCTCCCCTGCCACCTTCTTAATGCATTTTTATTTTCTTAACTACAAGTGCAGCAAAGATCATTGTACTTTCTCAGTGGGCACAGATAGCTTACAAGAAAATTAGTGTCTTAAATGTGACTTAGTAGTATATTAGTGTCTGAAATCTGACAAGAGGGCAAGTCAATGGAATTTGTACTTCAGACCTGAGAGCACAGTGTCTCATAAGCAGGGAGGCTTTGATAATAATAACAAGTGGATGCCAAGCAAGAATGAGTCCTCAGACAATTTAGACATAGCTTTCAAAGGCATCCTCCAACCACCTCCTCTAACCCCTTCCCACACACGCTCAAGTACCCTGCTCCTCAGCAGCCTGTCTGCAGGGAGGTGACATTTGACAGATCCTTACCAGAACCGTGTCGTACAAACGTGTTCGAAAGCCCCGCTATTCTACTCTTCAGGTAAACTTAAACAGCAAACATCTGTATACAGTCAGCTCATTTCTACATTTTTGTGGGACTCAGCTGTCTGTGTAAGGTAGCTCCTTTTTTTTTCAGAGCAAAACATGAATCAAAATTTCAGATGTGGGTGTACAAAATGCAGTGTACAAATAGCTTCAGTTTCCCAAAGCAAGTATAATTTTTGGTCTAGTTCTACTTGCTGAGTAAGTGCTCAGTGACATTATCCTCCATCACTGTTTCACTGAGCTAAAATATAGATGAACCTCCAGTAAGAAACCAAAGCCAAATTTACACTGCAGCTAAAACAGAGGTCTCAGACCTTAAAGAGATTGAGTGGACAGGACCTGGCATATCCTCAGCAATTAAGAGAGTCACATGGGATGTACTGCAGCTATACTCTTTTGAGGGGCCAGACCTTCTCATCACAGCACAGCAGCATGTGTTCAGGGCTGCAAAGGCCAAAACAAAAAGCTCAGCTATTTTACCAGTCCTTGTGGTTACTATTTATAAGGCACTAGAGTCCAAACTGAGTCCAGAATAAAAAGTCACTACAAGAGTATCATATAAATGTAAATGTATGCAAACGCATAACTTTATAGAAATCTACTTTAATACAGCTATATTTACATGAATGCATTACATATTTGGATTTATAAAAAGTAAACATAAACATACAAATCCAAATGCTCATTTGAAATAACTGATTGAAATTTCAGAGCTATGTTTTCCACATACTTTAAAAACCAATACTCCATGGGAAACTCATCTAATGAATTAATGAATACTCATCTAATGTATTTGAGATATTTACCTGAATTAGAAGCAACTATGGCAGAACTATGTCATGTCAGGTTTGATCACTTGGGCAATTTACGATAGAATACAGAATTAAAACTGAAGTATTCTTAGTTCAGGTATGCAGTTTGATTTACTGTCTTTCATGCCTTTTGTGGTTCCTATTTGCATTAATATTATTGCAATAAAAAGGAACATTTCAAGAAGACTTTTTTTCTCACAACAGAAAATTCAGACACCTTCCTTTACAAATTAAAAATATAAGTTTTATTTCAAAAAGTATTATATTTAAAAATAAATATTCTGAACTCTTTGGCTTGCTGCTGTTTTTTTGTTGGGTTTTTTTTTTTTTTTTGGAACAGACTGTGATGGACATTGCCTTGTATTTCAACTGGAAAGGAAAAGGCACACTTCCATGAAATTTAGTGTTCCAGTGAAACAAGGAAAACAATAGTGATGAAATACTGCATGAGAAAACAAAATAAAAAGGTAAACTCCCTTGTGACAAATTACACTGCTTGAGGAGAAGCCATGTTCTTATTGGTTTAAACCCTGACAGTAAAATACCACATACTTCCTCTGAAGTTAGTGGTTAATAAGAGGTGTTTAACAAGATGCTCCTTGTTTTTTCTGTATCTTTTTATGGCAGCAGCATATCTTCCTTTACTTACAGGAATATGCCTAATATTCTAAAAGAAGATTTCACAATACAGTGAGCTGCTAGTTTTATGCATAACTCTTGAAACCAAACCAGTTTTCAAATAGACCTTTTTTTTTTTTTTCACTTCTCCAAGGACCTTTAGCCTCAGTGTGTCATGCAAAAGCTACTTTCCACTGGTCCAGGAGCAGTGGAAAGTCAGCAGACCTCTTGAGAGGTAACCATTATGACTCAGCCACTTTGGTAAATGTGGGATGACCTGCAGGTGGCTACTGACCTGGATCACATATGCATCGGAACTGTAACCCCCAGAACTGGCAGTGCTCAATTACCAAGAGCTGTGTTCTCTTCCTTCCTTTACCCAAGACATCTCAGATTTCCAGGTTACATACCCTATTCATGTATTTTCTGTAGCCGACACTTATCTCTCTCAATTTCTTATGGAAATCATGCAAATGTAGATGTTACCTCATTATGCAGACTTTGTAATTGCATTTCCCTCTGGATGCATGGGTTTGTTAGTTGGAAGTGTCAGCTTCCGTCTAGCAGTCTAAGGAGATAACAAAGTGGAGGAGATCATAACTACACTAAAGGAGCAAATTTGCAAGTGTTTTGACCCAGCCTGTTTATACAGCCAGGTAGATTGTTGTGAAGATTATTCAAGGTATTGACTGCAAGGACTGTTTGGTGCATGCACCCTGAGAAGGCAATGGGAAAAGAGAGGGGCAAAGAGTGTCTTCCCTTCATCACAAAATGGGCATTCATTTTCCATTTCCTTGGTATAGCTTTCATTTTCTGTTTCCTTGGTATAGCATCAAAATCAGATCTGAGAGAGGGAAACAATCTCTTTGACCAATAAGCATGTGAAACATTGTTTTTTCCAAAACAGATTAGTAAAGCATTAACCTAAGCAATTATTACTAGGTTTGGGTTTGATTTTCTCCACCAGGTCTCTAAGACTACTGTTGGGGATGGCTGACAAGAGTGTGTCAGGAAAGAAGGAAGCTTCCAGGACTGCAGCAAAACCTGCTTGTGGTACAAGCTAAGACACAGCAGGGTCAAAGACCAAGCTTCCACTAGTAGAGCAGCACAGGAGGACCTGTAGAGTGAAACACACTGTTGGGGACCTATTGTTCACATAAGATATTTCACTTTGAACTAACTCTAGCGTAGTCGCATGAACTGGATGCCTGCAAGCAGCTGGAACTTGCCTCACGGCTTTGATTCTTCTGCAGGGAACTCAGCTCCTGCTCTTCAAGACCTGTTTACGGTGTGAGCCAAGACATGGTAAATGGGACTGACTGGAAAATTCACTTCAAAAGTGCACTCCCAATCCAAATGATACTGCTAATGTTGACCACTCAAATGTGAAGGCACAGGGACATTTAGATAAAGTCTTTTTTTGAAAATAGGACTGCACATCAAGCACCATATTGAGAGAAATTTGATATTTTTAGATGCAAAGCAAAATTATTTGCTTCTTGCAATTTCTTTTCACTTTGAAAACTGCAGATGTTTCAAACTAGTCTGAGCATGGATTGGGGCCAGACTTTGTTTGGGCAGGGTATATCTATATATATGAATTTCACATATCTAATTTAATTCTCCTTTAGACCTAAGAAGTCCAGGAGCTCTGAGTGAAATATTGATGTCATCTGTCTATGTGTGGCCTAGCTCAAGCCAGTTCTGTTGGTTTCCAACTTTCCCATTACCTCCCATCTTTAAAAAACAAATATTCAGAAGATAACCTAAGAAGGAGGTCCTGGATTTTTTCCACTGTTGATTTTTAAATTAATTTTTAGAAAAGTTTGAAAAAAAGAAAAGAAAAAAATGCACCTGCATAATCACAGAAGTTACAATATTGTAACCATTATCTTCTTGTATTTAATTTAGAAGGAAATAAATTTTACACAGGTTACAAGGCTGAAGGGGAAAAGAATATGTGCATGTAACAACAACTTTTATTTCTGTTGTGAAGTAATATACCTTAAACAGCAGTAAACATTCTAATGAAATAGCAGCTGAAGCAGTAGAGCATAAAATTAATACGCATCAAATGACAAAAAGGAGATGATCAGTTGATAGGCTGTTCCATAAAGTTTGCATGCATAATTCAAATGATGTTTAGCAATTCATGGATCTCAGTTATAGACCTTTTTTATTGCCAAGTCACAAAGTGTATTTGTTCAAGTAATAATGTCACTTTTTTTCATGGAAAAGTTTAAGCAATTCAGATGTCAAGTATATGATCTGCCCACGGGTGCCTTGCAAATAGGGGGCAGGCCTTGGGGGAAATGAATATAGTGCAAATTTTACTGAATACAAAGAGAAGAGCAAGTTTTCACATAATATTTTTTTCAGTATAGCTTCAGCACCACTTCAGCTCCTGGAGAGAGCCTTATACTAAAACTGAGAAGTATTCCAGTTTTCAAGTTGATTACTTGAACATAATTGAGACATGAATGCCTGCAATATAAGCTGTGAAAAACAATACCAGACAGATTGCTGATAGAGAAAGAATTGGAAAGAGTTGAGATATAAGTCAATTTGTATATAATACAGAAAGAGTTATATTTAGTAATCAAGAAGGATCTGACATATTCTGCTGTTTGCATTTGATATCCAAATAGGAACAAAATGTTTTTCTTCATATACAAAATCTCGAGCTTTAGTCTTTTCAGCCTAAGAATTATAATACAGGCATAAACAGATTCTGGCCCTTGAGTCTTCAAGAAGAGTCAGCAATTGAAATGTAATAGAGACAAAGATATGAAGAAACTGATGTGTTCATGTTATATAGCTGAGAACATGGATGGATTCCTAGAAGAGGGGGATGAATGTAGCAAAGGAAGAGGCATACAGCAGGTATTACATTGCCATGCAGCTTCTGATAGTTGGTGTAAGAAGAGCACTGAAATTGAATATTTAGAGAATTTAGATGTCACAGGGTTTTTTTTAATAAATCAACTGGGTAATTAAATGGAAAACAGCACAGTCGGATGAGGAGACAGTATAAAAAGTTTATTATTATTTGTTAATGTGCCATTGGAAACCTTATCATCACGAGTTTTAAACAAAGTAACTTCTCTTGTGCGACTTCGAGGAGTCTCCTCCAGGATCAAAACGCCTGAGAGAGGCGAAGGTAACTAACTGGAGAATCACTCGCCAGGAAGGGATATCCAATAGGAAATACTTTCCAAATGTGTCTAAACATTTCACCTGCCATCAGTGACAGAGAAGTCTAGTGACAAAGTTACTCAAAGTATGGAAATTCTGTTTCACAAAGAATTTCAAAATTATCCTTTTTTTGAACTGGAATGAAGCACAGCATTTTTTTACATAATCTACAAAAGAGCTCATTGAGGGGGGAGGGGAATAATGTTGTCTTTCAATGAAATCTACTTCTTGCTACTTCATATTGGTAAAGTAAAAAGTAAAAGTAACATCAAAGTAAAAATATAAAATTAAAGACAAAAGTAGACAAACAGTTTGAAAACAAAAATTGATCTCTTGATCATCTCTAATGTTGAGAAGGATGTTAGACTATCAAAACAAATTCATGGATTTCTTTTCAAATAAAATTACTGTCAAATGCACACAATTCTTGAAACTTTAGTATTGATAGAACTGCACATTCTCAGAAGTTTTTTCTGACTGACAAGCTCCATCTTAAGGGGCTATACATTGGAAAAAAACAAAAGGAGGAGTTGAATCACAGGCCGGTCCTATAGATGCAGAAGACTTCATGCAGCTAGATTGCTGAATGGATCCCCTAGAGATATTTTCTCTATGTAGCCCTGAAAAATCCAGGAGATACACATCATATTTTTTAATCTATTCTCCCTCTCTAGGAGCAGGGTATAATTTACATAGTGATCCAAGTTATGAGTAAGAAAATGTATTAAACTAATTTGGAATTCTTTTTGGACACTTTTAGTCACTTGGGATGAAATCCTAGATATGCTGAATTCGCTGGGAGGCTCGATCATGATTTTTAAGTAGACATGGTTTCTTTCACCCGTTAGTGTCTATTTCAGTATTGCAAACTTGCATTTAGCCTTCTTAGTCATTCAGATTCTCCTCTACTGACTAGAAGAGAATGATTTAATATTGTGAGGATAAAAGTGGAGATCCCAAAGCATTAGATTTTTTTTTCTTCAATTATGTGCTCTCATTTTCTTGCAATTTTATCCCTTTGTCCTCTCCTATTTTATTTTCTTGCTAAGCCTCTATTGTAATAAAGTGCCATGTTCAATGGAGTTGCAGTGAGCGATTTAAATTATAGCAGGTGTAGATGTGTAGGAATTTTGATTGTAATGCGCTACTGTGAAGAACTCATGCATTTATAGTGCAGCATATTTCTGAAACCATTATGGCAATAAGCCAATCAGCTTGAATGCGCCAGGGGCACTGCTGCAAATGTATAGAGTTGATGAAATTCATTTCAGTCACTTATTCTTGAGGTAGGATTAGAGGAAATTTTTATCAGTTCATGCATCTCCAATTTGGCCTGCAGCTTTGAGATCTGGCTACAGTAGAGCTCTCAAGCTGAGCACAGATGGGGCTGGATAGTATCTGGGTGAGAAGCTTCCAAAAAAATCTAAATGCTGCAATGTGTAGGTGTTGGTAACTCACTAGGCAGTATGCTTCCCTCAGGTCTGCGCCTTACTTCGTGCCTTTCACCATGGTAGCAAACGCCAGCTTGCTAGAGGTAATTCCTTTGAAGATAAGAGATAAAATCAGCTCCTTATCAGTTAAAAATCCTACTATATGTTCTCCAGTACTAGCCTTGATATCGTGTCTAGCTTCCAGCTCAAGCAATTCCATTATATTCTGTCCGCTTTTTCCCATTTCATTTTCAAAAGGAGCAAATTAGAACTGCTGTGAATACAAAACAGCTATGACTGCATTTTTCAGAGAATTAGTTGAGGCTATCGGTATTAGAAGAAAGGGAATTTTGTTCTGGGCACTAGTCATGACCAACTGCAAAAATTCACTTCTATCCATATCTGTTGAGAAACTCTTAACTTTAGGACCGTTACTTTGCTGGTATAATCTCTATAATCTCTTCAAATTATCCCAAATCTTGCAGTCCAAGTCAAACTATATTTTTCAAACTGTGACTTTAGTTGTGCTAGAGTCAATTACAAGTTCAAGCTGCACTGAAGCTGGGAATACTGTCAGCTTTTTATGTAGGTAAATATAACATAACTTACAGCTTACTATTCTGTGAAGTGTTTGTACACCCGCTAGACAGAATATTGAACAAGAACTGCTATGGACTGATCTGGGGCAGAGTGGAAAAGGCCATTTTTCAAGTGCTTGACAGTGTGTCTTATCCTTTGGTTTTATCTGTACTTTGTGATTCAGGATAAGTGTTTCTCAGATCCACTTCTAACACATTTGCCACTTAAGAAATTCTGTTAAACTCTTCAAACCTGAAAGAGGTTTTTTCTGAGTTCTCTCAAACCACAACTGTGCATGGAAGCTGGAAAGTGAGTTAGGTCCTCAGAAGCTATTCTGAAATACCACTGAGGATGGGGGGTGGGCGATGTGGCAGCATGGTTGTGTGAAAAGTTGGTCATGCAGTGGGCCAAGTTCTAGTCAAGTTACCTCTCCTGCCTGTAGAAAAATCAGTGGAGTTGCATGAATGTATATTAACTAACTAAAAGACCTAACTACAAGCAGGGTCTCGGCCCACTTTTGCTAACCTACTGATGTTGCATTGAAATTACACAATTTTTTCTGCTTTACATTGTTTGTAGTAAAAAAGAATTGGACAAAATATAACGGAGGAGGTAAGAATGACACTGTGAAGTTACATGGAGGAACACTACTTTTTTGAAGTGTTTAGGAATCAAAAGCTGTCTTTTCGTGCATCGACACACCATCATCACATCTCCTCAGGAACTCGCCCCCAAAACTAACAAATGTAGACAGGATGATAACTGATGTAATTTTGGTGATGAAATTATCTATGATCTACCCAAATTTATTCAAGAGATGTTGTCATCCTGCACTCTTTCAAAGAAATACAGAAAAAAATTATAATTCTGTAGCGGTGGCAGTGCATGTCTCTGGGGAGACCTTATCGCAGCTTTCCAAGGGAACCTACAGGACAGATGGGAAGGAACCCCTTGTGAGGTACTGTAGAGATAAGGCAAGGGGTGATGGTTTCAAACTGAAAAAGATTAAGATTTAGATTAGATATTAAGAAGAGATTCTTTACTCTGGGAGTGGTGAGATACTGGAACAGGTTGCCCAGAGCAGCTGTGGATGCCCCATCCTTGAAGGTGTTCAAGGCCAGGCTGGTTGGGGCTTTGAGTTACCTGGTCTACTGGGAGGTGTTCCTGACCATGGCAGGGTAGGTGGATCTAGATGGACTTTAAGGTCCCTTCCAACCAAAACCATTCTATCATTCTATGATTCTGAATTCCGATGATTTTGAAAGACAGAAGATAAAGCCTAACATGGAAACTATGTCTGTAATAGAATGGTCATAGCTATCATATATAACTAAAACATGGGATACCAAATTTGTCTCAGAAGGCAGGTAGTTAGGATGGGCTATCTCTTTTATTGTCTTGCAGATGAGCTATTTTTCAGTCTTACTGATTTTTTGGTCACCTTAGTGATAAGACAAATGAATGTCTGGTTATCTGATAAAAAATCATCAGTAAACCCACAAAGGGACTCAGAGAAACAATATAGGGGAGCCCCATATAAAATCCTGCCCAGACACTGGCAGAACCATCCCAGGAGTCACAAGCCCGTTGAAGTCCAGAGGAGCACAGAGGCACAACAGCAAGCAATAGGGAACCCAAACTGAAGACTCAAAGGGAAAGGCACTCTGTCCCCGCCCTTCCCGGGCTGCACCAGCAGACCCTTGGCCCCAGTATCCAGATGTGAAACCCACCACCATGAGCCATTGGGAACAGCTACATGGATTACCTTTTGGACTAAGAGTGGTTGCTCTCTAGGGGTTAGACATATTATGCAGGGCAAGAACATTTTAGAATTGCACAGGATTTACTATGGGAAGTTTAAAGAAGGAATGAACGGTGAGGAAAAGGGAAGGATTGGGAAAGGCAATTTGGGGAAGAAAAAATGGAGGGGTAAGGGAGTAGGACATTTCAGACATTGAGCTGCTGGAGAATGTCCAGAAGAGAGCCACCAAGCTGGTGAGGGGTCTAGAGAACAAGCTATATGAGGAGAGGCTGAGGGAACTGTGCATATTTAGTTTGGAGAAGAGGAGGCTGAGGGGGGAACCTCATTGCCCTCTACAGCTACCTGAAAGGAGATGTAGAGAGGTGGGTGTTGGCCTCTTCGCCCAAGGGAATAATGACAGGACCAGAGGAAATGGTCTGAAGTTGTGGCAGAGGAGGTTTAGATTAGATATTAGGAAGAATTACTTCACTGAGAGAGTGGTCAGGCACTGGAACAGCCTGCCCAGGGAGGTGGTGGAGACACCATCCCTGGACGTATATAAAAAATGTGTAGGTGTGGCACTTCAGGGCATGCTCTAGTGCCCGAGATTGTTTGGTTTTCTCTCTCTGTGGATGGGTGTCGTGTGGGTGCTGTTTTGGGTTGTGTTGTGGATTGGTTTTTTGTGGTGCGGCTTTTGGTGGGGTTTTTTTGTGGTTGGACTCGATGACCTCAAAGGTCCCTTCCAGCTATGAAGATTCTGTGATTCTGTGAGTAAAAGGGTCCATTTGCACGTAAGCAAGGGCTCCCACTAACAGTTCCCTGCCGCCACCCCACCCCGCTGCCTGCCCCAAGAGGGAATCAGGACAAGGCCATTGGTGCTGCCTGTGTTTTATGAATGCCCTCAGTGTCCGTCTGCGACCTGCATGGCCAGCCAGCCATCAGTACATGTGTGCGTGTGGTGCATGTGTGTGCTCTGTGTGGGGGTGCCTTCTGGGAACACATTTTCAGTCTCACTGCCAGTTGGACCTGAGGACACAGAGTGGCAGCAGCCTTGCCTCCCTCAAGCTACCAGATCCAGAACGATATACTTTATCATGATATATTCCTCTAACAGAGCAAACACCAGTTTTTAACAAGTCTGAGCTGGTCTGCTGATTAGCCTCCTGAATGCAGTCCTTTCCTTTGACAGGACAGATTTATTTCTCTTGTCAGAAGTAATGTCTGCCCTGAGAGTCCACCAGTCACCATGATAGCCATGAGACTTTCAATCAGTGCTGGCAACCATAATGTGCAGAACTTAAATTCCTCATTAAAATTACCCAAATAGAACAATATATCTTAATACACCCTGTCACTTAAGGGTTAGATCATGAAAGGTCAGACTGTGCTCAGTTACAAAAGGAAGGAGGTTCTTCAAGGTATAAAGACTGTCTTGTACATTTACCTTTCAAAACTGTGTAAGCAGTGATTGCTCTTCAAAATTAATAACTTGCTTAGATACACAAAAATTTTGTGATTATATGTGCATATGATAGTATTGGAAAATATTGTTCAATAGGAATCACTATGTTATATTCATATGCAAAATATTTTGAGGGATGAAGCTATTTAAACTAAGATAAAAATAATACTTCAATAGAGAACAAAAAAAGAACCAGATTTCAAGGAAAATTGAAGGATGTCACAGAACACAATAGCTAAAAATGCTGACTTTCATGAAACAGCACAGTAAGATATAGAAGATTATTAATATTCACAGTGCAGATTACTGGAAAAATCCATAGATGTTTAAAAACCTTAATTGGCTATTCCAGTCTCAAGAGAGAGGGGAAAATAAGCCTGTAATGGAAAAGTACACGAGCAAGAAAACAAGCTTTTGATAACGTCAGCATGGGTCCCCATCATTCTTTCATGGGCATAAGGTAAATACATAAGGTGAATAGGTAATTTTCTTGCCTTTTGGGCTCTGCTTTTTTATATTTCTGTAAGGAAGTTCTGAAACAGTCTTCAGTTGGGTGGTTTTTTTTTCTCATTTCTTAGAATGTATACAAACAGTGTCTGCATTCTTCCCCTGCAATAGCAATAATATGTTACTACTGCCTTAGTTTTAACCAGTTTAATGTGCAGAAAAGCACGGTGTTGCATGATGTCAGCAATTCTGCAGAGCAAAACGTTGATGGAAATGGCAGGCTGCTGTTAGAGGCAGTGATGGGGTTATGGGAAGCCCAGACGCTCTGTGAAGGAGTCGGTGAGGGTCTCCAGGAAAACACAGAGCAGCAACATCTGTGTTTCACTGAGCTCTCATGAGAGAAAGTGTTGTGGATGGTTTTTATTACAAGTTTTTAATGAAACTGAGATGGCACCATAGAATGCTTCCAAGATTAGAAATGTTAACATTTCCTTCACCACATTTGGGAGCTGCTTTTGACAGAGTATGGCATAGCAGACACAGAGAGACCTGCTGTGTTGCAGATTTTGCCAGGCTCTATAGCAGCCGTCATATGCTCCTTTAATCCTTCTGCTTTATTTTTATTTCATTTTTCCTCTTCTCTAGCAAAATTTCTGATGTAAAAAAGCCTGTTTTATTTGTGAAGTAAAAGGTCTGCAGTAATGATAGTGTTTAACTTTTCATGTAAAGCATTCTTCTTTGGGCACGTTGCAAATGAGATTAGCTGCTTTTCTTTCATATTCTCTGCATACTAATTTCAGCAGAACTGCTATGTTACACAAGGACTTGGTTTCTTTTCTCCTTTTCTTTCCCTTCTATTGTTTAAGACAGTTTAAAGAAGTAAATTAAAATCCACCGTTAAGTGGAACCTGTTTCTCTCAGGAAAACATAATAACGGTCATTGAGACAATAACACATGCTGATATTGTAATTAACTGATGTCATGCACTGCATTTCACGGACTCAGGGCAATTAGACACTGAAAATTACCCATCCACCAAGTTTACCCCCCAGCATTGACAGTTTAAGAACAGTCTCTCTAGGGTATTTACAAGTGATGTGATCTGTATAGTTTTTAAATTTCACAAGTGTCAAGATCACTTTGAAAAAAGAAAATCCAAGAGATATTTCAAATATATCTCACTTTAACATTAAATACTACAACCATGAGGTTAGAAAAGTGCTCTGATTTACCAAAATGCTATGTATATCTCTGCAGACTGCTTAGAACTGCAGCTGGAAAATATGTTTTAATCCTGGTTATTGATTGTCAGAAAGTGCTAGACTGATACAAAAGAAATTAGTGTAAAATAATATCTGTAAAGGATTCACTGTGCTGTTTAAAAAATTAGGACAAAATGTGTAAATGAATTGTAGAGGAATAAAATTCCTAAGTATCTTTTTTTTCCATTGCAATAGAAAATCTAGAAGTTGTACTCCAGGAATTATGTTGGCCAAATGGGTGTCCAGAGGAGGTAAGAGGTGGCTGAAAAAGAATCCAGGCAAGTAATTTTCCACAAAATTATGTTTAAGATTAATAGCCTTCAAATATGCAAAGATCTTTTGCATACAGTTTATCCTTGTGATTGGTGAATAAGTCAAGAAAACAGGGGGTTATGTTACAATGCAGGTGGGTCATCTTAGATGCCTGGACAACTTTCAAATTTTAAGGGCAGTGACACAGAAATAGACTGAACGGGGGTGTCTTAGAGACCCCATCACTGAAACTTTTAAAGACGGGCCTGACAAGCTCTTGTCAGGTATGACATGGTATATAATTCATCACCTGACATTCCTTCCAGCCATACGACTATTTAGAAGAACAGAATATATACCCACTATAATTTATAACCTGTTTCAGCTTTACTGCTTCTCTTCATATTTTTTTTCTTGTCAGCTTTACCATTCTGCAATAAAATCACTGATAGAAAAGGGGTTTCTTTGTTGAATTACCCTTCTGTTGTTTATAGTAAGGAAACAATGAGAGCATACCAAGTCCAAGCATACTGAATTTTTGGGGAGCCAGGCAAAACTTTAAGTGCCTACTTCATGCTGCCAGTAACTGTTTTGTACTTATAAAGGCTCCAGGTTTTCCCATAAATAAGGCAGGAAATACTTTCAAATATTTGACCCAACGTAATGAGGTGACAAAAAGGGAAGGACACGCTTAACAGAGTCATGTATTGCTCAATGCTGAAAAGAGCAGTCATCTGCCCCTTCCATGATGCATCTTGAGAAAGCTGTGCAGGCTGTAGCATTCTGCAAGGGTCTGGTTTCCTGGATGTCCAGCTCAACCACCTCACTGGAAAGAGTCACAACTTAGCTTCAGCCCACACATCTGGTGTCCTTCCTACAAAACCAAAGCATTGTGTGATAGAGAGGAGAATAGAGAGAACTGAGAGAGGAAACGGCTGGCACACAAGCTGTGGTTTCACCCCAGAGGAGAGCTGGACTGGATTCAGGTTGTGCATCCACACACAGAAGCCCAGAAACATTCCCAGCTCTTCTGACTGAGCTGGAGTCTTAATGCCTGGGCTGTTTCTAAGAAGAATTTCTAGATAGAATAGCTATTTCCAACCAATTCCTATTAAGTGTCTTAAAGTTCAGCTGTATGATCCACTTTCCTGAATTTAAGGAGTTACTGCGTGTTAACTGGGGTGTAACAATTTGTCCATAGCAAATGTCAGTGAAAGATTTATATTCACAACTCAGATATCACAGGAGCGATAGAAAGGTGGTGATGCAAATCAGCTTAAAAGTGGGAACTTCTCGAGCTTTGGGACTTCTTTAACAGAGCCTACTCATTCTTACATAGCTGAATTTCTGCACAATTTAGCCTGTCTGGAAATTAGATAGAAATAACTTATACAGTACAGAGTCATAAATGCTTCCTCACTCATTTGACCTTGTTTGGGAACAGCTGATGTTCCCAGCTCAGATCAGCTCAGATCCCATCTGCAACAGGATTTTGCTCTCTTCACCTTATTTGGGAGTCAACTGATAGAGAAGGAGAGTTTCCACCTAATCATTCCAGACATTAGAAATGCAACAGTGCTCCTCAGCTTCCCAGAAGTCTTCCCTAAAGATCACCTCCAGCTCTGGTTCATCAGGACACCAGAGTCCTTGACAAAGGAGTAGCACACTGGATGACTGCTGCTAGCTAAATTGCAACCTTTTGAACGCAGAGTCATATCTATTCCTATGGCCTCCTGACCTGGTAGAGATAAGATGGGAAAGGAAAAAAAAAACCAAACAAAAAAGAATCCTCTCTCCAATACTGACAATTTTGGTCATTTGGTCACTCAGTCCTAACTGCTTATTTCAGTTTCAAAAATAAGAAAAACGTTTTTCAACTGAGACAAAATAAACTGGATTCTGTCTTTGAGAAATGGATTTGTTTTCTTTATCTAATTCTTATTTGAAGTTGCCAGATATTCATTGTGGTTTCCTATTGGACACACAGTAGTCCTATTGGCTCTTGGCATGAACATAGTTACATATATGGAAGTTTCCTTTCTAAATACCTCTGCCTCCTACTCTTGCAGGCTTTACTGGCCTTTTATCCCAGCCTCACTAGAAAAAGAAGATATGAATTGTCCTGCTGTATTTTACTATCTATGTGCCCCTCCATCCACCCCAGACAGAGCCTAAATGTCCCGACTAGACTGGATGTCAAATTTTCGGAGAGCTCAGTCTAAGCAAGGTGAAATTCGTCCTAGGTGACAAAATAGTTAGCTGGAGTATGAAATGAAAAGACAGGTTCTTCTTTTCTGAACCTGAAACTAGTGTAATTATTCCTTATGTAAAATAAGCAAAAACCATAAGTACACAGAGAAGAAAAGGTGTCTGTATATCCATGTGTGCTTGTATAAACACCTGTGTGGTTATTTACCTAAATCTAGACATGGTGTGAATATCTAAAAGAAGCTGGGCCAATTTGATTGCTGACATAAGCAGTGAAACGACTACTGATTTATATCAACAACATGAACGATTTGTGGATTTGCACACAGTGCCATCTAACAAGTTAGAGCCCTGTGCTCTCACAGTGCTTGTTGATTTAAGGAGATTTTTGTCAAAGTTCTTCTCCCAGTATCTAGTAGTTTCTGCTATTGAATCTTACTTGTGTACATTTCAGATTTAAAATACTAGACTTCCCTAATTTAAAACAAATGTTAGAAGTCCTAAGGCAATGTGTGCATGCATCTGCATCTCAAAATTTCAAAATGCTTTGATATAATATTTGCTTACACTGTTTGGGACTTTTTTCATTTAAGGAAAAACAGATAACCAAGTGGCTTTCTAACTATTTTAGTTTATTTTAATTTATTTTATTTCGATTTTTGCCATATATTGCAATGCCCACAAGGTCCACTAGAGTATGTTCTGTCTTTGAAGAGAAATGAAAATGACTGACAGTGTAATAAATTCAAACTGGTATATGAGGCCACTTCAAAACAAGAAAATTTAAGTTGTAGAACGGCACCTTTGGTAGCAAAGTTACTCCTTATTAGGCATTAACAGCATTCATAGCCTATCCACAACAGGAAACTGCTGCAAAGTTTAAAATAAACTATTAGAAAGACCACCCAAGCAAAGGTTATATATTTAACTTGGAAAAGTAAGATTATAAATAAATGCCACGCTTTTTCTTATCTAAAAGAAACACTCATAACCATATTAACTAAAAAAAGCAAGTTGGTTTCTAAATTATCCTTTCTCAGATCTCTTCAGAGAAAAGGATATAGCACAGCAGTAACCTCTGCTGAATGGTGCTTTGTGATTAGAAGCTGGTGTCTGGACTGCTGGTGTCGCAGTCCTCACCGCAAGCAATGGGCATCTGCGCCAAGGTGGGTGGGAATGGCTTTTCGTGCAGCGCTGCTTCTCTCTAGCTGAGACTGTCACTGTGGGGATTGCAGGATTAAATTGCCTGGGAGGCTCCTCTTAGTTAAAACGCCTCTAACATCCTGGAGGGCTGGGGGGGTGGGAGGGGGGAAATGCTTGTGAGAAGATTCTTACCCAGAATGCCAAGGATAGAGAGCAAACAGCGAAAATGCTTCAAAATCCTCAGAAGTCATGTTAATGCCTGACTGGGAAAGCAGTCTTTACTGGTACATTTAAGAGCATGAGGAGAAATGTTACGCTGCATCTAACAGGGCAGAGCTCGCCGCACAGCGCGGCACTGCTCAGCAGAAGATAGGGCTAGGGGCACGCTGTCACCTCCGCAGGGGTCCCACGTAGCTGACAGAGGTCTCATTCACTACCCCTTTTGGCACCCAAAGCTGCGGGAGGGTCTTGATCCCCACTCCTTCTAGTAAAGGCTACATAACCAGGAAAGCATCCTTCTCCGCTGCCCAGCCTTCCCTTCTCCCAGCCTGTCTGAAGCCTCCATCAGGTTGTCCTTCCACCTCTCATGTCACAGCAGCGACCATGGCTATGTCAGCTTCCAATTCAGATTTCACCCACGCTGCACAGGACAGAGTTGGGTCAGAAAAGGATCTGGCCCAGTACTTCCCCTACCCAGTGGAAAACTGTGCTGTAGAGCACCCAGGGTCAAAGGTCTGGGGCAACAGAGTAGTTTTGCTTTCTTCTGCAAGCACCAGCTGGTCACAAAGGCTGACCAGCTTGCTCTTCACGCCTGCATAGGTGCCACTATGTCCCCTTCTTCAGCAGTGGAGGGGAGAATAGTACACCCAGTCCCAGTGGGTTGGTGAGGAAGCCTGTGTCCTCCTGTGTGTCAGCTACTGGGTTACGTTCTTCCCTGCTTTGCAGTATTGTCTGGATTTGACACAGACCCCTTCCACAGGCACCCTTTTGCTCAAGCTCTGGCTTGTCTTGTGAATTACAATCTCCACCTGCTTTCAGTCAGCTCTTGGCACATTGTCCCCACACTAAAATCAGACCCTTTCCCATTCTGTTCCAGAACCATACCGGTTTAATTTCTCCCATTCCTGCAGAGTTCTCCAAGTCTTCAGCTTGGTTCCTCCTACAAGTCCTTTTTCATTACTTGCTCTGTCATTCCTGCTCCTCTGGCCTACGAAGAGATGTTTGTTTTTTTTACCAGTTGTCAGCAGAAAGTCATGATAAATTGATTTTCCCGTTCAGATTTCCTACTTGTTGTTCCCAGGTGTTTTCATTTAAATAGACAACAGCTAAATGACTAACAGTATTGCTGGTCCGAGAGAAATATGACAGATTATGGTGAGTTCAAGGTGGATTCACAGTGCACAGAAGAAGTATTTTTCATGACAACTTCAGAAAACTGTGCAGAATACAGAATTTGTTCAGAAGGGGGTATTCCCACTTATCAAAGCTGGAGATGAAAGCAGGTCCACCTGAGTCATGAAAACTTTTCTGTCTAGTTGCACTATAGATCCAAGCTGTCTCAAGGTGACTATTTAGCTGAAAATCCTTGCCTGTGGCCAAGGCTCAGCTATTACAATTCATTGTTAGGAGTACTGCCAACAAGTCTCTGCTGCCACTCAGCAGAAAAGTCTGAACACTAGTGTGCGTATTAACAAATTCTCAGTGGCCATAAAGTTGTTTTAACCTCAGGCTGTCTATTTTTTTAAGTCCTTACCCAAGATTCATCTTCTGCCACTACTTAAATGTTTTTTTAAACATCACGCTTTGTGCTTTTCTGAAGAGATTTCCTTGTCAAGCATCCTTGAAAGGTAACTATTGTGAGCTCATGTGCTGTTTACAGAGAAAGAGGAAAACTTGTTCATATGTTACAGAGACGTTAGATAAGCTCAGAAGATACTGCAAACCCACAGAACATTTACACATACGCAGTAAATATTCTCCATATGTAAATGTTTATATTTGCTATATATGTTTACATGTATGTGTGTGTACATATAAAAGCATCAACATAAAGACTAAGCCTGTTCTATGTGGTCTGAACCAGTCTGAAGACTGGACTGGGAGTGAAAAGCACTTTACTTCTGTACTTTTTGTTCACTGAAATTTTTGGGGAGCTCCTTGGGGCACATGACCCTATCCACATTTATGCGAGCACGAGAATAGTGTGCATTTATGCTACACCATTGCTTTTCAGGACGGAGGTTGTGTTTCTTCCTTCGATTTCTTTGCTCGGTGACAGTAGTCCATGATGAGGTTCTTACTGCCATGGCACTACAGATCTCCATGACAATACTTATGGCTGAACTTGTCTCCCTAGAAGTGTTTGGCTACCTCTCCAAAGGTAAGGTAGGTACAAGTCCCCCCTGTTCCCTACCTGAGAATAGGAGCTGTGATTATCCTTTGCGCGAGGTGGCAGCAAAAGAAAGCTCTTCAAACTCGTTCCTCTTCCCCCTGCACACCTCCCATTAAGGAGAGTAACTGCCTCAAGTTTATTGTGATTTTTAAAAAATCCCTTATTGTTAGTGGTTAAGACATATGTGAATAATACACAGTGTGTGGTACCTTTTACTCCGGGAATACTGTCACACTTGTCTCTCCATTTTTAACCAATATTCTCCAGGAGAAAGGCTAGAAAACTGCGCACAGAGAAAGGAAAACCATGAATCACTGATTTACCCTTCTAAATAGAATTTTTTTTTTTAATAAAAACACAACTGTTTTGGGAGCAAGAATCAAGACCAAAAAAAAAAAATGTACAAGCTCGATGCTTAATTAAGATGTTGTCACACTAGCTGACATATTCTGACAGATGTGCCAGTAGTACATGTTGTTCAAACATAATAGTTTTGCATTTTCTAGAGAAATAAATAGTCTGAAGAATCTGGCTTCGGAAATCTTTGCTGGCAATTACCTAGGTGAAAGGTAAAGTGTGGAGTCCACACTGGTAGTTCCTCTGACCCTGTTTAGCATTTGCTGTTTGGATATTTTTAAAGGTTTTTTGTTTGCTTGTTGTTTTGGGGAATAGAGTTACTTTTATTCTCCTGGAGTCCAATGTGTTGAAGGGAATATTTTACTGCAAGTGATAGAGCTGATCAAGTTACTTTAAGTCTCAAAATATTCCTAACATTTTCCTCCTATGGAAGAAAACCTTAGGTGAGTATTTTCTTTAATATTCTTTATAAACTTCAACTCTGTTCAAGTCAAAGAAGTAGTACACTGACTGCAATAAGCACTTGATATAGCCAGTATCTGAACTACGAGCAGAACTGACTATAGTGTCCTATTTTAATATTACTGAAATACAAGTGAAGTGAATGGCTTGTTCATTCCCCCTTCTGTACACCGACTATGTTTAAAATGTAAACCTAGACTAATGCTTATTTTGAAAAAGCAGCGATTACTCACCTTGAAAGTACAATATAGTAAGTGTGATCTTTATTCAGAGACATGGTAAAAGAACAGCCAGTCAACTTTGGATATGAACATTCTCCACAACCTTAAAGCTTATTTTGATAGCTGTAATCTTATTCCAAAATAATGTGTGTTTAATAAAAATTAATTTCAGAACTTGAAGAATATTTTATTATGGAATACAAAAATACTATCTATGTAAAAACAATAAGTTAGTTTATTTACAGTACTTTACACTATTCTGCTCTAGGGCTTCCTTTGCATTGGATTTATTTTCATTACTTTACATGACTTTATAATTTTGCACAAAGCATTTCCAAGAGCATATCATCCATGTTCACTGCTCCAATGATGGGCCTAAAGAATAGTTCGGCAATCATATTAGCATTAATAGATCTTAACAAGGATAGAACAACGTTCAGCTTGGCAAATCTGGCTTCATCACCTCTGTGAATGAGTCTGACATGTTCATTTAGAGCTTGTTGTGCCTCCCTCTGCAGTCCTTCAATGTACTGTGTACACTGCAGTCCAGGTAGATCTGAAAAGAAAAATAAATTCTATTGTTTATATTGGTTTTGTCTACAAAGCAACATTCTTCTTACAGAAGAACTACTAACAGCTTACAGATTGTATTTATCACTCCAGAAATGAAGCAAATGAAATTGCTAGAAGACTTCTTGTGTGCAGAAACAACACACCAAATTTTATAGGGCAATTATCTTATCATGTTGATGTTCTGAACATTCAATACTCTTCACTACACAAACTTGAAATATAACCTTTGCCAACATTCCTCTAAGTATTAAATAAATCAGCTGATAAAACAAAAACTTTGATTGAAGAATGCTCTCCAAAACACCTTTAGAGTGACAAATGCAACCTGTAAACAGCAGGGAAGACAAGAAAAATAACTTGTTAACTTGTTCACTTGTACAAAGCTCGCCTCTTTTGACAACTGTTACTGAGTAGCTCCGGCTCTCAAGTGGCAAGAAGCATTAACTCAAACGTATGACAAAGTTTGCTGGTGAACTATAGTAAGGATACCCAAGGAGAGAGAGTGCAGAATAACCCACTTTTCAGTTTAACTAACACTGGGAGCACAGGAAGAGCCACCACATCCCATTTTTCACACAGCAGTGGTGTATTTAGGAAGTGCCGTATCCAACCTGCCAGCTACCTTTCAGGTCAGTCATGATAATCAATCACTTGGCAGAGCCGCACCTACGCGAGTCTCCACAAAGGTGGCAAAAAAAAAAAAAAAAATCAAAAAATAATCATAAATGCTACACACAAAGGCGAAACACCTCAGAGAAGCCCTGAGCCTTGTCTGGCTTGCTTTTCACGGCGTGCAAACCCCCCTCCCGAGGAAAGCAATCCTCGGACCCGCCACTCTCGGAGGGCCGGTGACCGCCGGCGGCGGGGAGGGTCCTCCCTCCGAGAGGCCGCCAGGCGCCCCGCTCGGCAACGAACGAGGAGCGGCTGCTGCCTCCTAACTTCCCCATAGCCACCGCCTCGGCTTTGTTTTGTTGGCACCAGCCCCCGGGACCCCCGAACTACCCGCAGCCGGACCCCCTCCCCCCCCAGGCGGTAGCGGCGGGCGGGGAGGCCGTTAACGGCTCCCTCCCTGTCAGCCGGGGCCCCCAGGACGGGACAGTCGGGGGAAACCGAGCTCCGCGTCCCATCCTCTTCCACCACCTCTTTCCCCCTGAGGAAAAGCCTCGGGTCCGCCCCGTCCCGCATACAGCCGCGGGTAGGTCGGGGGGTCCCGTCTGCCGCCCCGGCTCCCCGGAGGGAGACCCCCTTTCCCCCAACCCCCCCCCACCGCTGCCCCGTCCGGTCACTCACCCGGGTTGAAGAGCACCGTCCCCTTGAGGTAAGCGTACTCTTTGGTGCTGATATCCAGGCTCCAGCACTTGGCCAGGAAGCCCTTGATAGCCTGAATCTCGCCGGCCGAGGGCAGGTGCGGGCCGCCGCCGTCGCCGGCGGGGCCGTGGTGAGGCCGGCCCGGCGGCGCCGGTCCCCGCGGCGGGGTCTCCTCCCCCTGCCGCCGGGTGGTGAGGATCCTCTGCAGCATGCTGGGCTCCGCGCTCTCCACCGTCTCGAAGTGCACCCGGTCCTGCGCCAGCCCCAGCACCAGCAGCGGCGCCCAGCAGCTGCGGACCAGCAGGAGCTGCTCGTCCAGGGGCAGCTCCTGGAAGCAGGGCACGTTCTGGACGAAGCGCAGCGTCTTCACCAGCACGGCCGAGGCCGCCTTGCAGGCCACCTGCGGGCTCCTCAGGGCCACCCGCCGCCGCCGCGAACCGCCGCACGGGCAGCCGCGGGACGCCTGCCCCTGACCCCGCCTGGGCCCCGGCCCCGGTCCCGGTCCCGGCCCCGCCGGCGACGCCGCCCGCTCCTGGCTCCTGAGGATGTTGTAGAGGATGCTGCTCTGCCGCCGTCCGTCCGCGCAGCACCGGCAGCAGCGCTCCACGCAGGCCATGGCACCCCCGGGGGTGCGGGACACCCAGCGGCCGCGCCGGAGCCGCCTGCGAGGCTCGACGTGGGGGCGGCGGCCGTCCCTGCAGCCTGGGCCCGCGGGGAGACGCGCACTGCTCGCCCTCTGCCCGGCTCTGGACTGATTTATAGCCGGCGGTGGTGCGTGTGTGTGTGTGCGTGTGCGTGTGCGTGTGCGTGTGTGTGAGTGTAGCCGCAGGCGCTGTACCAGCGGTTCAAAGGGGCAGACGCTCTTTACTGGCTGGAAAAGAGAGAGAGAGAAACAACAGGAAAAAAGAAAACTCTCCTCCTCCTCCTCCTCCTTTCCTGAGGCGGCGATGCCTAGCGGGAGCCGGCGAGCCTGCCGCCCCTGCCTATAGGCTGCGGCGCGATAAGCAGCCCAACGCCCCCTCGTCGCCCCTTCTCTCCCCCTCTTCCCGTGTCCCCCAGCCCGGTTTATATGATCCCGGGTCTCGTCGGGCAGGCCAAGGCAGGGCCGGCCCCCGCCATGCGCCGCCACCGCGGAGGGCAGCTCACGCCACCGCCCCACCGAGACCCCCGCCGCGCCTCGTCGCAAAATGGCGACCGACTCCGCTGCCCTCCTGATGTGTAGGTGAGAGATCTGAGGCAGGAGAGAGAAAAAGAGTATTGGGGGGGTGGGGTGTGGGTCGGAATAAAATTCCCGCAGGAGAGGGAAAATGAAATGCAACTAATGATACCAAGGGCTTTTGCATATGCCTGTCCTAAGGAGTGATGCCCCATGTGCCTAATTTAACGCCTGTGGGCTGCTGCGTGGAGAGGGAGAAGCAGACTTGTTCCTGCCCAAATTAACTGTGAAGTTGGGGTCCAAGCAAAGCTCTGTCAGGGTGTCCTGGGGCTGGCGCCCCCACGGCGTCTATGTTGATCCCCTGTGAAACCATGCCCCATAATTCCCTTCCTCTGCTTCACAATGCATGGCCCATTTTTCTGATCTCATGTTGTTCCATCCATCAGTTTAAAAAATTTCCATTTTCCTTTCAGGCTTTGCTTGTCCTGAAGTGGATCTTTCCTCCTAGACTTAAGTACCCACTTTTCTGAGACCTATCTCCTCTAAGTGGCATATAGACTCCAAAGCAAGAAAATAATTTTTCCAGCCCTTGACGTTTACACAGGAGGGATAGGGGAATAGTGATTGTCCAAATGTGATTTTACTCTTCAATGAGAAATAAGGACATTTACTTTCTCCATTGGGCTAACTAAAAGTGCATGCAGCAGAGAGGAGTACTTAATCACTACAGAAAGTAAAGAGTTTCTCTGCCTGCTACATATGGGCTAAACCAGAAACATTTTATATCTCTTGTCATCTGGAAGAACCTTGGCACGGATTTAGAGAAAGTAGCCAGTTGCAAGCAACCTCTGTATCTGCTCCATCAGTATCTGCTACCAAGGGATGTCTAAATCACCCCTGGAGAGCCGTATTTCCTTTCAATGAAATTATACACTTTTTTAAGCAAATACCGTTGAGTGCTTTCAATTTCTTAGAAACAAAATAACTTTAGGCTGGATCTCTGCAATTTTATTTTCCCTGTGAAGTTGGCCTACCCTATCATCTTACACAGTCATATAGTCATTTCTCTCTAACTGTTTCTTTACAATTGGACTCAGAAGGGATATTCATTACAAATAGCACAAAAGGCACTTCTGTATAAAGCTATATAAAGCACTGGTTGATTAGCTGCTTCAGGTAAACCTTGCTTTCCAAATGCAAGTTGTCCAAAATCTAGATTATTTTATCTAAGAAGTGCATTTTTTTCCCACAGATCCAAATATGATTCAGCCCTTTATTAGCTTTGCAGTATTGGAGAACTCTTACAGTGCACCAGTGTGGTGATGTCTACAGTTTGCAGACAGGTCAGTTGGGTACCTGGAGTAGAAAACAATGACGTTTCACCAAACACCCTTTAAGGAAAAATAATGCTTAGAATTCTAAAACAAATTTAATAATATAAATTTTTACAAAACTTTTCATTTGAATGATATCACTGGTAATGGAAAAACACTAATTTATTTGTCTAGAATATTTCCTTGCCATTCTAGATTGTTTCCTGTTATATTCATCAGTGTTTTCTCAACATTGGATTTAAGAGGGTTTCATTTTTCCATTTTAGTCTTTTTCCTTCTTAGTGTTTGTGGAGTTTTTTGATGTTTTTTGGTGGGTTTTTTTTTTTTTGGGGGGGGGGGGTGTTCCACTAACTTCAGAGATAAATCTTGCCAAGTTTTAGAAAACAAGCATCCTTAAGCTTTTCGTTGGCTTCAGTAGCACTTTTCCTGACTGTGGGATCTAACTGTGTTTTTTATGAGTTTGTAACTTGGAAGGTATCTATGGGAAAGCATTGCACAGTCGAGACTCGGATCATTGCCTTTGCAGTTTCAACCTTGGACTTCAATTGTGGGAACATTCTGCTTCTGATGGGAGGACGCTGCTTACACAGGGCCATAGACAAAGGCAATATTTAATTTTTATATCAGGTCCACTATAGAAATTTTTCCTGATGTAGCAATATTGGTTGCAGGTGTTTAATTTTTCAAGTCATTTCTCTTTCAACCGAGTCTCAAATGTAAATGCATTTCATATAATGATTCTGCTGACACAATTAATTTTCTAAACCAGCTTAGGCAGAAACTCTTTGCCTTTGATATCTATGTCAAAATAGGTATCCCATACTGAAACTCAAACTTGATTTATTATGCAGGGCCAGACATTACACTACTGTAGTTAAAAGTGTACCTCCTTCTCTCATAAGTGCATGTAGGCACTCATTTCTAACTCTTAAGGTATCTTAATGTATCCTAATGTACATGGGATTTTATTAAGGGTAGATCATCTCTTTCCCAGCTTAAACATCAGGAATGTTCTAGAAATTTTTATTAGTGTTTTTCACTTTTAAAAACTTCACAATTGATATTTGACAATTTGAACAGTCTTTATTTTCAAGCCTCAGTTCTGCCTGTCCATGGCATTCAAGCTGAATTAAAGGCAACAAAGCTTTCTATTTAAAACCAAAAAGAAAACAAAATCCCTCACAGACAGGTAATGGTGTTTTGATGGAAAATGCATGAAAATGCTTTAAGCAAAAAGTGGATGTGTCTGGTTTCTGCTGAAAGATCTAATGTTATGTGAGTATTACCAGGCTCCTTGTGGTGCAGTCATGAATAGATGCTTCCAGACAAAGAATTACTTATTTGTGGTTGGTTTTGGTTGTTTTTGTTTGGGTGGTTTTGTGTGTGTTTGTTTTTTTTTTAAAAATCTCAAACAAAAGCCTTGGATATGAAGGTGATACAGTGCAGTCTTGGCAGTCTTACTCTTTCATGTTGCTCTTTAGTGTCTCCGTATCACTCATCTGGTAGCACATTTGGTTCTTGGCCAGAGGGCAAGACTTCAGTTTCAGAACAAGACCAAACAAGCATTTGTTTGTATGCTGTCAGTGCTTTAGTGCACCATTAGCTTGAGAGCAAGCTTTTTTCCAGAGAGGAATTGCATCCTGATATCCTCTAAATACCTACTATTCCTCCCAGTATAAGTGTTAAAAAATAAAATTTGGTCTTAAGGCTCAATTTAGTGATTAGCACAAGGGAAGTTATCTTTCCCTCTCTGGGGGAAAAAAAAATAGAGTTGAGTGTGGAATATTGTTATGAGGGTATGATTAGCAAGATGTCTTTTGTGTGAGATAAACACTCTGTTGAAACAAAGGTTTGGAATTTAAGTGTATTGTTGTGTTTCAGGCATTTCTCATTGTGATTGTCCAATTGTTAGATTGACCACAAGTCATAGTTTCCCTATCTTACTGGGGTGTTTACTTAAGAATAAGTGCGCATTAAGGAAAAAAAAAGTATCACCGTGGGCAATGTTCTACCTGTACCGTGTACCACGTATGGCACTGCTGCCTCCTTACTTGATGTGAAATGGATTCCTTGGGAGGATCATAATGAGAGCCTGGTTGATTGTGTCTGAGACAAAGACAGTTGATGTGTACCCAGTCAAGGGATGCTGACCTGACTGAGTTTACAGGGCTTTTACAGCTGCCCTAAGGCTGTGAATTGACTGCATTACGGTATCCCACCACCAGCTGCGGTTACTGTATCACACCACCAGTGTTTGTTCTGATCAGGATGAGCATATGGTGACATTTTTATGGAATTAGCCAGAGTATATAAAAAGAGTTTATAACAGATTTAGATCTTTATGTCAGCTGCTTGAAGGTAGGTGATATCTGATCTGGAAACTGTAATGATGCAAAAGCAACACTTCAGTGTATCTTAAATCTGAATCTGCAAAAAGGATTTTCTTTGTAATTTATTTTATTTTATTTTATTGGTCACATTAGTGCTTTGCATCATGTGATCATGGCATTTTGTATACAGAGGTAGGAATTCTGAATTTAAATTTGCTGTTACTGGACCATCCACTTCACTATCATATTTGCACTGGCAGATAGCAAATTTAAGGAGGCCTGCACACATGCCAGACTGTTTTTCTTGCACCCATGAGCTAATTAACCATAGCTATTGCAACTAGGTTTCAGTGAAGGCAAAATTAGGGGAATAGAAGCAACACTGTAAACTTTTTCAGGTTAATGACACTCAGCTCCTTCTCATTAAAAAAGTTTAATCAGTCTTTGGGCTCCAGTAGGTTAGCATTAACAGGGTCCTTCGGACCTGTATTGTAAAGAGGAGCAATATAAAATTGTACATTTAAGAATGCTGTTGGGAGTTGGACACTTCAGTGTTTAAATATAGATAATAATTTCTTTTATTTGTCCAAAGTGAGTTCATACAGCTCCCAAACATCTGCCAGCATGGTGTCCTTACAGGTGCAGTCCTGTAAGACCAGCTGAGCAAATCTAGTTTGTTGGAGCCAAAAAAAGTGACTCCCACATAGGCACTTGTTACCACTGCTTTCCTTGTGCCAGCTCTGACACTCACCTGACTCCTTGGTGAGCCAAATCCTTTTACTAAACTGGCAGCATTTTTGTACCAGACATTACAAGAAAAGTAGCAGAGAAATGAAATACCTTCAAATGTGCTCTCCTTGCTTTATTTTCCCTAGTGATGCTTTTGAAGTTTCTGCCCAACCTGACAA
>JAOQGH010000001.1:121068858-121083066 GCA_025769975.1 Gallinago jamesoni | reverse complement strand
ATGAAATACCTTCAAATGTGCTCTCCTTGCTTTATTTTCCCTAGTGATGCTTTTGAAGTTTCTGCCCAACCTGACAAGCTGTAATACTCACATGATATGGCAGAATTCTGCTTGGCTGAATCAGCAAGAAATTAAACCATCAAGAAATAACATATATTTTTCTGCCAGTTTACTGAACTGAACTCATTCAGCTAGGGATCAGATGAGTTCCAGAACAGGTGGAAAGGAGTGGCCTGACCTCGCTTCCAGGATTAGGAGGAAAGAGGGGAAAGAGCAGGACCACTGCAGCAAACCATTATTCCACTCAGCCACTGTGTGGAACTGCACCCCCCTGCTTTTTTTTTTTTTTGAGAGCAGAAAGAAAGAGGGCTTGTACCAATATTTGTTTTTAAATTAATCTCTTAAATGCCATCTGAAATTGATCTGTACTCTTGCTAATGACACTTGCATAAGGGAATTCTGTTATAAAATATTACTGTAGAAATAACTTTCAATTATGGAGCTTATTACACTTATTTGCCTTGAGGAGTACATTGCTGATACCGAACAACAGATGAATAACATTCAAAAAGCTAGAAAATTAAGTTCTTTAATACACTGTTCAAGGTTGTGGCATAAAGAATAAAACACATTCTAGCACCACTGTGGCAACAGGACACTATGCATCCATTATGTCAATTCTTAAGTTGAAATTTCTGTATAAATACATATGTTATTGCAGCTGATTGTCTGAGACTAAGTTCACAAATAAACTTCACTTTTGAGTAATATCACAATAAGCTGCTAATAAAAAAAATACACTCAAATACCTTATAAGTCAGCATGCATTTATCCAAAAATCGGTGTGAGGGCCTTTAAAATCCATACATCTTTCCATAGAATGTAATTCAGATATATTTCACCCAAGATGGATATTTAAAAATACTGTCCTTATGGTGAATCAGTGATACAATTTCTCATTAAATCAGGTTCATATTATGGTATTAGAAAATGTATTAATTTCCTTTTTATCTTTCTTCATACATGAGTTTGACAGGCACATAAGTGATTTATAGGTTCACCCTAAAATTTCAAATATTTGTGATCTTCAAATAGCTTATGCAGTTCTTTGGCTACATTCTTTGCTTCAGTCACAGCTCAGCAGGTTTCTAACTCTGCACACATTCTGTAGCTAACAGGAAAGTCATTTGGCATTCTGTTCTGCTGGCAGATGAGCTAGACTACATCTTCAGTTTTGTCAAAATAATCCAGTTAGTTTACCCTCTTTAAAGAAAGGTTTTGCTAACCTAGATCATTTCAACAAAACTAGATTAGGGAGTGACCCAGCAGTTATGCTGGTACATCTAGTGTACTTGCAGTCATTGATAGCCCAAAGTACAGTGAGAAGTGCTAACATCTTAATCTATCTCAGCTGCAGCCAGAGAATATCCTTGGCGAGACTGAGATTCAGAGAATTTAAGGCGGGCTGGAACCATCAGCTTTCCTTGTTGGACTTCCTAAAGGCACTGTTAAACACTGAGCTTTTGCTGACTGAAGTGCAACTTTTGTTCATCTCCATGCCTCTGCAGGAAACCATTCAGTTTCAATTCAGAAACTCAGTCCAAGAGATAAAAGCCCACCAATTCACTGGTTGTCTATGCAGATTTTTGTTACTCTTACTATATAAAATTAACACTGTGTTACTACTTTCCAGATTCAGCTTATAACTTCTAGGCTCATTATACACCTTTCCATACTAATTTAAGAACGCAGGAATTATCCCTGAAAATAGTAATTCCTTTTTTAATAAGTGAAACGGGATTTAGCTATTCCATTGATAACCTTTGTGGCCATTGTGACTTTTCTGCCGATTTCTGACACCCTTTGAAGTATGAACGTCAGAACTGCACAGAGTATTCCAATTACATTGTTATCACCAGTGTTATAGAGAGATATAGTCATTCTCCAACTCACATTCATTACTATAGGCCTTACAGGTTAAAGGATTGTATTAGTCTTTTTAAGTCATTATTGCACTGGGAACTCATGTTAGACTGCTTGTCTGCTGCAACTCCTTAAATAGTTTTCTGATCTTCTTTCCACAGCAGAGGTAGGATGCCTCTCTTGTTTCAATTTTTCAGTTAGCTGCATTATAATGCATTTCATATAATCAGCTCCAGCCATCCAAGAGGAAAGCTTTTTTGGCCTAGGATTACTTCACGTTTTCACCATCGATCATCATCATCCAAGAATGCCTAGGCATCCTTTGAATTAGAAATTGAAATACTCTGCCTGATAAGTTTGTTTTGTCCATTTAATTTATGACTTTGTTAAAATCTTTATTAGTACTGCATACTACTAATGTTTTAACTGGTAAATCATGTCACTCAGGAAAATACCTTACCAGAAATCTAAAGAATGTTCTGAGTGGTTACTTTTGGCTGGACTTAGGCAGAGTGGTATATTATAGGGTACTCCATGATCCCCCTGTTCACCTTGTCCAGGTCAGGGTCTTGGCCACAATACCCTGTACTTTTCTTTTAACCCATGCACACAGAGTGCCATGGCCCTAAGTGAGATGCAGAGGTTCTGCAAGATCTTCCCTCCCGCCCTGGAGGGAGGGAAGCTAAACAGGGTTTCGCTGTCTGTGCTCAAAGCCAGCTCTGATATGTGAAGTTGTGTAACCTTAGATCAGAACTATGTGAGACAGAGCTGTGAGAAGCCTTTTTGGAGGCCTCCCCTACTTTTTTCAGGAGTTGCTTTTATGGTCAGATCATTGCTCCTTGTCTGAGCTATGTTGTAGATATGCCTGGCCATGTACCTTGCTGAACCTGACTTTTATCCTTCTGCTTTGACTCTCTGTCTTGACCTTGAACCTGCTACAGGCTTCTCAGCTGATCACTGGACTATGGCTGACCCTGGTCATCATCACTGGACCTGCTCTGCTCTACTTGTTGGGCTACTGTGGGAATACACACCTTCTCGTTGAGGAAACAGCCCATGTCTGCCTCAGGATCCTCAGTCTCCAGCTCACCTTCCCTTTTAGAGAAGGCCACTCCTGCTGCTTCCTGAAATAAGGCTACTTCCCATAGACACCAAGGTGCAGGAATAAGAAAAGATGAAGAAGTGCTGCATGCTTAGGGTTCATCCATGTCATGAGCTACACTTTGCTGGTCAAAGAGCTAAGAAGCAATTTGGCTCTGAAAATTTAGGCTTTCTTTGAATCAGCGAGACTAAGATACAATTGGGTAGATCTACAGCTAGTGTGTAACTAAGAAATGACAAGCAGAATTGCAAGCCTGTAGTGAATCACTTGAATTCTTGTGAATCAGCCTTGGTTGGTCTAGAATGCAGACAAATCTGCAAACTTCTTCACACTTTTTGCTGGGCATTAAGATGTGGCTACTCAAGCCATTTCAGAACCTTAAAGTGTTAATCATCCACTGTTAAAGAGGCAGATGAGTATTAAGATACTGTGGATATTATTGAAAAACTGTTGATCCAACATTTGACAATTCTTTTTAAAAATACCTTTATGACTTGGCTAGAACACAGTAATTCAGTATAGTACTCAAATATATGTCTTGTTTTACAGTAACTTTCATTATCTCAAGTACTTTAATTAACTTACTTATATCCTTTATTTTTTAAGCTATTATCAACACCTTCATGAAACATCTTGCTCTAGATGTATTATTTCTCAGACGCCCTCTTTCACTTTTCCAGTAGTAGATCGATTTTAGTATAATTCCTCTTGCATCTACTGAGCTGCTAAGGCATATTGTGTGTCTTCTACTGTGTAGCTTCTGATATGTGTGGTTGTAGGTGTTACTGCAGTACGCACTTCCATTTCAGGTGTGCACCCCAAGCTTTGCACTGATACTACCTTGCAATGCTTCGTCTGTGACCTTGCATCATTAGAGAACATAAGCAGTACTTTTGAGGAAAAAATATTAGCCAGGTCTGCAGAGTCATGTGAATAGATAATTTGCCTTCTCATTATCACTAGCTGCAAAAACAAGGCAGGAGAAAATAACAGGATTTAGAGGTCTTCATTTATTCATGTCCTGTTTGCATGTTGGACTGCGTACATCCTCTTTTCTCTACTGTTTTGTATTAATCAAATATGGGGAGTAATACATTAATACTTTAAAATATTTTAATTTTGTTGTCTTTTTCACTCTTTCAAAAGCTTTGCCATTTTTAATTACACTGCAGTATCTTCTAGAAGAGTGGCAGATCTGTGAGTAAGCTGTGGCTTGTTCATGGTGTTTTTTATTTAATTACATAGTGAAAGAGTACAGGAGTAAGATCTGTGCCTGGCTTGCCTAGTTCAGACTTCTTGAGCAGTCAATTTAAAGAAGGGTGTGTACTGAAGCTATTTGATTCTGTAAACAACTTCTGTTGAAGGGTTAGTACTGAAGTACTGTACTTTCACGAGTGTGTATTTCTTTAGTGTCTCTCACCCTTGTGTCAAACCTTTTTACGGTGTCTTTATCACACAGTTGGCTTAGCTGAGCAATAAGTATGAACTCGTCTAAAGAGCTAGTGGTTTATGCTTCTAGAAGACAGAGATGATAAAGATGAAAGCAGATCTGCTTAGCGCTAATTCTCTAGTTCCTCAGATAATGAGTAAAGCAGAAAATTGTTTCATTAATTTTTGTAGAAAGGTCAGTTTGTTCATTGTGGAATCTTTGCTACAAGTGCCTGCCACCTGCCACCTCATCTGTTTCCTCAAAAAAACTGTCTGAAGTTGAGAGGATTTAACATCACCATATCTCTATGCTATTGTATTTACAGGAAGGTTGCAAGTAATTTGCTGGAGAGAACAGGAAGAAAATTTATTTAGGCATCTTATAATTGAAAAGTTTCATGTAATACATTGTGTTTGAAAGGTGAACACATGTATTATGAAAAAAAGAAAAAAAAAATTGTGAGAGCTTGAATCATAAAATCATTATAGAATCACAGAATGGTTTGGGTTGGAAGCGACCTTAGAGATCATCTAGTTCCAATCCCCCTGCCATGGGCAGGGACACCTCCCACTAGACCAGGTTACTCAAAGCCCCATCCAGCCAGGTCTTGAACAACCTGTTCCAGTATCTCATCACCTCACAGTAAAGAATTTCTTCTTAGCATCTAATCTAAATCTTCCCTATTTCAGTTTAAAACTGTTACCCCTTGTCCTATCACTACACTCCCTCATAAAGAATCCCTCCCCATCCTTCCTGTAGGCCCCCATTAAGTACTGGAAAGCTGCTGTAAGGTCTCCCCAGAGCCTTCTCCTGGCTGAACAATCCCAACTCTCTCACCTTGTCCTCATAGGAGAGGTGCTCCAGCCCTCTTATCATCTTCACAGCTCTCCTCTGGACTCGCTCCAACAAATCCATGTCTTCCTTATGTTGGATACCACAGAGCTGGACACAGTACTCCAGGTGGGGTCTTGCGACAGAAGAGTAGAGGGGGAGACACACCTCCCTCAATGCTTCTTTTGATGCAGCCCAGAACCTGTTGATGCTTTTCATGTCTACAGAATTGAGTGGTTAGGCTTGCATGTTTTAGGCTCACTTCTGAGAACATTCTGGAACCTCTAAATACTGGGATAGTAACAATTAAATCAATAGCATAAATTTCACTTAAAAACCCACACGAATCAAGGATCATATGCTATTTCAGAGTTAATTGTTCAATAAAGGTGTCATAAACAATCAATTTAACAATGTTTAGGTTGTTCTGCCATGAATGCTAATCACTTTGAAGCAGGTCAGACTATAATAAAAATGTGTAAAGAGGAGAGAGAAAAATTACTATAACTGAAACTGGGTGAGTCGGGTGGTTTTTTTGGTTTTTCTCCAATGTCTTGCTCGCTCAAAGATATGAAGAATCTGATTCCCTTCCATGGTAGATGCTGAACTCCACCCTGATTCATGGCATTTTTCGCTCATTACTGGAATTACACCAGCGATAGGGCTGATGTAAAATTGCACTGCCTCTGACTGTTCAAAGTCCATCCTCTAAGGTTTTATCCACCCCATAAAAATTAAACACGATTAGTTTTAGTAAGCCTAGAAGCAGTAGCAATGACATGATGGAAATGACAGTCACTGTCCAAGTCCTCCAGGCTATCAGTTATATCACCTTCATTCCTATGGCTAAATTAAAGCTACAGTGGTTTCACGTCTTCATTTTGATGAGTAGACATACTCCTGATATCTTTGATTTGATCCAAGTAATAACCACAACTCCCTCATGTTATGAAGCAACATAAAAAGGAAATCCCATGTGTTCCTGGCATATGGTGCCTATGCTGTACTGTGAGACTGTAATTTGGGAAGGATTATACACTAGTTAAAGAAAATTAACAATATTTTTCCAAAACATTTAAAAGCTGAGGTGATGTTGCTGAAACACCATCATTTCATGTCTCTGTTGCTGACACAGCTCATGCTGAAATAGTTTTATTAAAGTCATTACAGGGTCAATGGAAAATCTCCATGCATATCTGAAGTATTTTGAGTGATTTATATGAGTCCATGGATATTCATTATAACAATATTCTTTCATGTTTCCATTGACAGGCAGAACAATGTCACCGGTAATGTCCAAAATAAATTATATCATCGTAAAGCTGGACCTTAAATGCAACAAAATTAAATTTAAGATAACTCTTAAAGTTTGACAATTAAGGAAAGTTAAAGGACATATTTCAAGTAACACTTGTCACTTTAAATTGCCCTGCTCTGAGTAAGTGTTGACATGCAGTAGTCTTTCTGACACAGAAACAGACATATCATCTGTAATCTGTGCTATAAGTGCAAGAGAAAGAATGTGGTGAGAATACCTATTTTACATTCACCTTGCCCGGTTTATAGGTACTCTGTATCAATACACTGTTTTCAATGCCATGTTTCTGAGGCTACTGCAGATTTCTGTATGAGGTGTCTGTAGCTATCAAAAGATTTTCTTCAGTGAGGGTTCATGTGTAAGTACTCATCATTATCCCCAGCAATTCTCCGACTGGCCCCAGTGAAAATACAGAGTACTCATGGATTTCCTGATAGTCTGCTTTTATATTGTCACTTATGCAGGATGATGCTAACTAAAGACTGAGGTAAGGATGTTGTGCTTAGGAACTCTGTCGCTGGTAGTAAGAGACTGTCCACAGTTTGGCACAGGGACTATTGCAATTGACTGAAGAGGATCAAAACCAGAGAGGACAAGCGACAAAGAGGTAGAATGGTTTGCCTGAGGTTATTTAACACATCAAAACCAGAATTGGGAAGCAAATCTACTTGGTTGAAGGCAGCAGCAAATTTTCCCCTAGACTCAATAAGGCTAAGGTTCTTCCCACGTATTATGGCTTCCCTGCTTCATTCCCCATTCCACACAAGGCCTTGAGTACACCTTAATTTTAAAATGCTGCAGGCCGTATTCAATACAATGTGTTCATTTGGCTGTACACAGAAAAACAAATTGGAAGTTTGATTCTCTAATCATCTGGAACAGGGGTCAGCCAATTTCCTCATCAGTGAAGCATTGAGAAATGGGAGCACTATTCACAAAGGTCTGAATCACGCTGGCTATTAAATGTTCTGGATCAAAGTGCCACTTTTGGAAGTTAACATCAATGGAGTAATCATCATTTCTAGTACCACCCTTAGAAACATTGGCCTATTTGTCCTCCACCGATAATGTGCCCAGCAGATATTTCAGAGTAGATTAAATTCTGCAAAACTTCCCCTCATACTTTGCTGAAGCTTCTTTGTTTCCTTGTAAGGCGGTGTCATCTAGGTGTTCATTCTCTGCATTTCCAATGCAGAAACCTAGCATTATGCTGAAATTAAGCATATGCTTATTATCTTCAAGGACATGATTTGGAAAAAATAAGCCAACTTAATACACATAATTTCCATACTATTATCCTTTATTTGACTGTTAAAAATGAGTGAAAACCTGAGTGTCTTGATTCAGTGATAAATACTGGGTTAATGAAGGAGTAACTTTATTTTCCCAACTTAAAGCCTTACTTGCATAATAACTTGTTGCACGTCACGTATCTGCTTTAAGGGCATGTAACAGCGATTTTGGTCAGTGGAACAGCTTAACAGTCCCATGGTGAACTGATGAAAACAAGTATAAAAATAGTGAGCCCTGGAGCTATGTATAGAGAAACTCATTGCTCTTTTCTTTAGCAACTTCACATTTGTTTCGCTTCTTATTGCAGGCCAAGAGCCCTGCAGAAGGTAATGGAAACAAAATGGGTAGAATAACTAGATAGAGCAAAATTTGTGTAATCAAAGCATATCTACAGTTTCTGCTGAATATCAAAAGATTTATTTAGTATTTAATTATGTGTAAAAGATATGTGGTGGGTTTTTTTTTAATTAAACACCAAATAGAAAAATATATGCAATTTTTTATTTCCATTAAATTCATCCTTAAATGATTGCTTCTAACTGAATTCTTCTGTTGACTTTTTTCCATAAACTGGCACAGTGTTCTACTTATGTAGCTTTGTTAACCTCTATGGTCATATGGTCTTACATGCTTGGTCCTTTTTTCTGGTGCTGGGAATTAAGTGCTTAACTCAGGGCCACGGAGAAAATCAAGAAGCAAACCAGCTTTTTTTTTGGCTTATACATAGAGAAAGAAGCAATTTCCATAAATTTCATATTTATATGCCAGGAATGATATTAAATTTGCCTCTGAAATATGTATTCATACATATCCCCATAAGAATGTACTTTATCCATTCTGAAACAATACATATGTATCTGAAGCAGATCATGACTGTATTAATGAATTGAAAAGTTCAAGATCTGATGACTGCTGAAAAGTTGATTGCTTTCTTAAAACACTCTAGTCAATTAAAGTGAAGACCACACAGCAGCATCAATTCATTTGATTCTTATTGGATTTAAAGTCTTTCATAGAACTTTCTCTGCCAGCTTTTGTTTTCTTTTTTATTTAGATCATAGAAGTGTGTAATAAGAATACAAATCCATTTCCCAGTGGTTACAGGAGTAGTATTTTTGAAAATGAATAAGTAAATGGTTTGAAACTGTAGCTCAATGTTCAATTTACCAGTCTGGGGATGTCCTAAATCTTTTGGTTAAAAAATAAGAATAATGAATCAAATCCACTGGTGTAGAAATTCACTGTGGGATGGGAGCAGGGGTGGCAGTGGGAAGAGGGGGCGGAGCAAAAATAAAGCCAAACACAAGCAACAAACAAACAAACAAACCAACCCAAACCACCCAGAAAATAGATTATTTTGATAAGTGATGGAAAAAGCTATCAGGATAATGAGAGTGAATGAAAAACAATTCATGACTTGCGGTATGATTCTCACAAATAGTTGTATCAGAAAGTTGTTCTGAGAGATTGTGAACACCTAGATTTGCTCTCTAGCTCATTTTATATTGACTCTGAGAGCCATCCATCCATCCATCCATCCATCCATCCATCCATCCATCCATCCATCCATCCCTTTCCCTCAATAACTAGTATTTAATTTTATGGCTAATATTTTTGATTTATTTGAATTAGTTTCTATTTAATCCTGTAGTTCAGGTGAGTTTTTTAAGTCAGAGTCTGTACAGTACAAAAAGGTCATAGGTGAGGCAAATTCTAAAAAGTGCTCAGCCAGTAATCGGGGGTAACAGAAGCTTGGCCAGTGTTCATATGAATGGCATCCTACCTTTATGGTGTCAAGTTAGCCCCTAGTTTTCCATTTCCCATTCTGTGTTTTATAACAATTTTTAACTACATTACTTAAGGTCCAAAGCTGTGGAAGGTTCTATCAGTGCTTAACTTTAGGCATATGATTATTTTCCATGAATTCAAGAAGGTCTGAGAATAATGTTTGAAAACTTCGAATGTTGGAGAATGTGCCTTTGTGACTTAATTAAATTAAATTAAACATCTGTCTTTCAGTTCACCTCTTTGTCATAGCCTTGTAAATTAGTCCTGTAATACTTAAATTCAAACCAAATGATTCAAACAGATTTGGATATATGACTTGGTTTATTCCTAATTTCTTGGCTGCACTTCTGCTAAGGGATGTTTTCACCAGTGGTACAGAGAAAACCTGCCTGTCTTATTGGGCTTTTTCTGCCCTGGTTTCAATCACTGGGAACAGATGGGAATGGCACAAAGGGAGTCTTGGAACAAAAGAAGCTCTAGCAAAAGAATACAGATGACACATTCTGCATAGCTTGCATATTCATTACAACATTAGACCATCCTGTTACTTAGAATTCAGAACTGATCCAAGATCACTAATAGATAAGCTAGAGATCTAATCAATTTTGCTTTTTCCCCACCCCATATTTATGTGACATTAGGCTGTGTCTATGGTATACTAAACAATCCATGTTCATCTTTGCTCTGATCAGAGTATTAAGTTAATTTTTAAAGACAGGGTAATTTACTAAAATGAAATAATGTACATTCTTGTGCAATCTTACTTGTTTTAATCAGATGCTCTCCACCCTGATGGTTGGCAGTATTGATTTTCAACTTACAATAGATGCACATCCATAGTTGACAGGTTGCAGCACAGCTGGCAGGGACTGGTTTTTTGTGCATGCTTCTTTTGCTACTTAAGTTTATCATCCATATGACATTCAGGCCTGCAGTTTCAGAGAGTCTGACACAAATTGCCACACACTGAACTGATTAGAAATAAGAACACGACGATAGCTTCAGCCTCTCACTGAGCAGCAAGTACAAAATCCTCGAATACAATGTCCTCCAATTCTGGTGCCACAGAGCACTGAGCCTGGGCACTGGGGATGAGGGGATGATTTAGGATTGAAATGTGTCTTGATACAGTTGCATCATGTCTTGGATTCAGGGTGCAGCCTGAGTATGCATTCACACTGAGGACCTTGAAAACACTCTTGGCATCTCAAAGCTCAGATGACAAAGCTTACAAGTTTCTCTGTGTTCTCTGTTGTTACAGTTCACTGTTATTAAAGGCAACATAACTGTCCTGTTGGTACACCTCAGGGCTCAGTCTTCCTTCTCCTGCTCCTATTTTGTCTTCACAGCACTTCATGCTTCTTAGTTGGTTTTCTGACTGGACTTTATTTTCAATTTTCTGAAATATGTTCATATATTTTGTACATATTTATATAGAGAGACATATATAGATATAAATACTTTGCAAACGTGTATAGATGAAACCCATTCCATTTGAGTGTACTTCTCGTCCTGCAGAATTCTCATATTTCAAAAGCATAGTTTTCCGTTCTTGTTTTTAAGGTGGTTTTAAGGCTGAATTTTGTCACATCTAGTAACTTGTCCTCCATAGCTTTCTTCTGAAATCTGTAATACTACTTGTAGTGATAAGAACCTAAGGGAGGCAGAAGGTACCCCAGAATCTGTTCATGGAGTTTCATACTATATCACTAGTGTTTAGCTTTGATGTCCACACATACCATTAGTTTTGATCCGCTGATGATTAAATTGTACCAAGAGAATTCATGAGGTAAATTCACTGGGTTTTTTTGTTCTCTTGGTTTATAATTTTTTTTTCTCCTTTTAGCCTTTCCTCTGAAGGAAAACATGCACTTCTTCTCGCTGGATATAAATCTCTAGACAAGATTGTTGCATGTCACTGGCCAAAATTATTGTTATGTGATTTTTCAGTCGTAAAGAGTATTCTGACTGTTCTGTTAGTGATGCTGTTGATAGTATTTCTCGTGGAATTAATAGGTCTAGAAGTTTTCTTATCCTTTCAAACTCTTTAATACTTAATTTGTTACATCTTTTGCTTATATTTAAGACAAGTCTTCTCTACATGCTCAAACAAATAAAAAGTGAGTCTGACTCCTCTTTCCTCTTGTTAATGTTGGAAACCTGTAGTGCATTCAATATTTTTTATTCTTACTATATCAACACAACAAGAATGATGTGTGTCACAAATGTTGTTTATATCTTTGAGAAAGTATTGTGTCAGACACATTTGCTTCCTGGGTTTTGACTTGAAAGATCTAGCAATAATCATAAAACAAGGAAAAACAGTAACCCTGTCTTCAGCCTTCTCGTCCCTTATGATTCCTAGTTCCAAGCTCTCTTCAAGCTTGCTTTCCCCTATTTTGCTCCAGCCAGGCCTAACTCACCCAATCTCAAAACCATTGCCTTACCACAATATGGAGAATTATTTTAATCCTTTAAAAAAAATTAATCAGTACACAAAAATGCCTGGGCCATTTTTCAGTTAGTAGACAGTGATATGTTCTATCATTACTGGGTAAAGAGAAATGCAGACTGCATCATGCGTCGCTGTTGAAGAGGGACTATAGTGTGTATTTCACTTACTGTCTCAAACTGTTTCATAGGTAGAGAGACTATGAATCTCCACATGTTACTTCTAATGCCCATTTTCTACTGAATTTTTTATTATTATTATTTTTCTCTTACTAAATAATAAGCAGGAGAAGCCCTTTCTCCAGAAAAATGTGTGAGATGAGACAGTGCAGATGTGGTTTGACTGTGTCATTTTAAAATAAACTGGAGGCATTTTTTCCTGATATACAACAGCTGACTGATATCAGTTCTATTTGCTATCATTACTATTAGAAGAATGATCTGTTAGGACTTTTCTTTCCCCCAGAGAAGCTTAAGTTAAAGCTCCAAGGACATTTTCAAGTAGACTGTAATAGTTCAGACATTCTTATCAGCAGCACATTATGAAACTGTTCTGGCTTTCCTCTTACTTTTCATACAAGCCTATGAGGTCTTTCTCATAATATCAGCAAAGGAAGGGCAAATTCTATGCACTAAGTGCAAAAACAACACTACCAAACTGCATGGCACTAGTATATAGGCAACTGTAGGGGACTTGCACCTTTTCTGAGTACCCAGTCTTCTATACCTATTGTCTGTAAGTTACCTGTTGAAATTTCATTTGTGGAAAGCCACAGCTGATTCATTAGAGGATAATAGGCCTCCTAAAATGCAATGAGCAACTTGTGGTCTTAATGATGAGGCTAGTAATATTTAGAAAAAATATTCAGCATAGCCAGTAGAGGGTAAATAGCTAGTATCTTTGTAAAGATGAAATAAAATCAGTCCCTCGTTACTCAAACCAACAAGTCCTGGAATTCAGCCCCTCTGTTTTTTTGTTGGGCTTTGTTTGGGTTGTTGTTTTTTTGGTTTTGTTTTTGTTTTTGTTTTCACTGTAAATCAGAGCCTCATTTTGCTAATTTTGTTATTGTTTATAGCAAATTATAGAAAGCGAGATAGTTACGTGTAGTTTATCTACCATTCCAAACAAGACAACAGAATTAAGGGTACAGCAGAGTTTCATGTTTCTCAGTACATAAAACCTCCAGATATTGAGTACAAATACTGTTTCAGAGCAGAACATTAAAGTCTTAAGAATACCAAATCTTGCACTGCTAAGACTACAGTCTCTTTTGACTTTAGAAAATAATAGCAGATCATTTAAACTGTATCTGCTGTAGAGCAGCATTAAAACCAAATTTTTCCATCAGCTCAGGAAACAGAATTTAAGCAACAGAATAGGCAAGTAAAATCTTATTACTTGTTACAGCCACTTTTTCAATTTTATGTTCATCCATACTGCATGAACTGTGCATAAAATCACTGTTTTTTTCTGATTAGCTTCCACAACTCCTTGTTGAATCACATAAATGTCTATTGCACCACATCCATTGCTTTTATGACACAATTCTTTGAGAGAATTTTTCATTTCTGTTTACTTGAAATTCACCTTTTTGTATACCTGCTTTTCTGGTGATCATTGGACAATAGAAGTACAGCACTTGAGAACTGCACCAGAGAGCTTAGAGACAGGGAAGGTGAAGGGAAATGAGCTACAGCTCTAAATAACATCAACAAGATAATGTTTCAGCACATTAACAATGATATTTTTAGACTGCAGTTTATGGTATGTAGTTGTCAGTTCAAGTATACCATATAGACACATACTGTCATATGCAATTATACTGTGATGTGCCGTGAAGGTAGAAGAGCAAAGGTGCAGAGATTTAAAGTATACAATAGACTGATACATTTTCTTTATGGAAAAGGAATCACTCAAAGCAGAGGCATTTCATATTTTAAATATGATATGAGGATTTGCAATATGCTATGTATTTATATGGTAAATCACTGAATTGCTGCTGTCCAGAGGAGTTTATAGCATCTGTTACAGGTTTCCCAGGTTACTCTGAGCTCCATTAGCCTCGGCAGAGC
>JAOQGH010000001.1:121025487-121068758 GCA_025769975.1 Gallinago jamesoni | reverse complement strand
GCTGCTGTCCAGAGGAGTTTATAGCATCTGTTACAGGTTTCCCAGGTTACTCTGAGCTCCATTAGCCTCGGCAGAGCTTTGTTTGGATGTTGTGCATAACAGTTCCTAAGTTCCTATGACTTTCACTAGCTACATCATCGTAACATATAGCAACAACAGAGACTAGGACTTTGTTGGAAATGTGATTTTTCCTTGTAACTTGGCAATGACAAATGATAACTTGTATCCACTTCTTTTATGGATCTGTTTCCTTGATTTCCTTGACTTATTGATTGTATTCAGAGTTTTTTCAGTTTATATTTTTCAGATTTAAAAAGGGTATGGTCAGAACAGCACAGCTTCTATCTCAGTGTCTATGCTTTGACTGTCTAGTAAAAAAAAATAAAAAATGTTTATGACTTTTTATACCTTAGTAAGGGGATTTTGTCTAAAGAAATGTTTGTTTATTAAAAGTTCCATCTATGACCTTTAAAAACATGATGTACATTACTCAGAAAGGAAAGAACAGTGACAAGCCAAGTGTTCTTTTCACTAGAAACACTCTTCTAAAATTATTTCATAATAACAAAAACTGAAGAGATACCAAGGGCAATAGAAATATAATGTTCTTCAGAGAGGAAAAAAAAAGGCATCATTTAACAAAAATCCTGGCACTGCATTGAAGGAATTCAAGAAGTTCACAGTAATATATTACTGGATTAAAGCTGCCCATTGTGCTTTCCTAATGGTACCTTTATTTATTTCAATGTACAACCTGTTTCACCTGCTTGTCATTAAATGCTGAATTTTTTCCCATGTGTTAATGGCTCTCTAGATAATCAGCATCTTAAAACGTAAAGAGATTTTCTATATATTTATTTCTGAAGTTTTTTCTTCATGCAAAGAAAGTGAAAATTATTGATATACAAACTGAAAGTTTTATAACAGTTACCTTGATTATAAAGATCCATATAGTTCACTTAATGGTATGAATTTGGCACTATAACTTTCAGAATTTAGATCTAACACATTCTACTCTGCTATGGAATCATGAACACCTGTGGTATCCAGTTCTTTAGCAGCACTGGAAGATGAGATGTTACAGAGCTCATGTTAAAATTGCTAAGAATTGAAAAGAAATGAAATGAAACAGTATTATATTTCCATTTTAGCACTTCATTTAAAAGCATAGTCTGGAACACAACAAAACAGGATTATTCTCTTGGTGAATTAAATATTAACTTTGATTAACTTTGTGTTGCTGTACCGCTTAATCCTTGACATTGACCTAGTTTTCTCTTTAATTATTTGAAAAACGTATTGTGTAGAGACATATGTCCTTGTTTGGAGAAAAAAATATCATACTGTTGTGGGCTGTAATTAAAATAACTCACACTTATTGAAAATTTTAGCTTCGACTGTGTTAACTCCTTACAAACTTGCAAGGAGGCTTGCAAGCAGCAGCTTATTTTAAGCCAATATCAAGTCTAAATTAAGGTCGTATTCAATATAAACATAAAGATAGAATTAGGTAGGATGTTGGCAGAGTACTGGTGTAGGACAGTGGAGATGTCTGTTCATCTCGGACAGCAGATATTGTGACTGACCTTGGATAAAACAGTCTGCCTGAGACTTCAATTTCCCGTCTGTGAAGGGGGACTAATATCTTCCTACCACAGAGGCATGTTTTGAAAATAATGTCTATTCATGACAGTGAGACAGTTGCTCTGTGAGGCTCATATAGATACTAGATAGCTTCACCAACTGTAATGCCAGGCGGTGACACAGGTAATGAATAGCGTGCCTTGGAAGGAGGTACTCCACCTACTAGAACACATTGCTCCTCTACAGAGCATGCCTAAATTCCATCTTTATGATCTTTATATTCATACTTTTTTCCTTGTCCACTGACTCTAGCACTTTCCGTTCCATGTTTTTCAGTTGTATTTGAATTTACTCTCCCTGTTGATTTTTTTTTTAAGTCTACAAGTTAAGACTATTTGTGACTGAACAATAAACCTCTACAATGGAAGAAGGCTCAGAGGAGAGGGGCAAGGAGATGCACCCATGAAGCTCAGGGGATAATGCAGTTTGACCATAGCTGTTGCAAAGAAGCTGACTTATCTCAACACCAAAGGAACCAGAGAGTGGCCTATCAACATCTGAGTGGATCATCTGGTGGTGTAAATGCTTCTCCATAAGTTCACTAGAAAAGTGTGAATGTCTCCCTGAGTTAACCAGACCAGCATGGAGGAGTGTGAATGTCTGGGTCAGGCCAACATAGGGTATGAAACCTGAACAACTAACAAAAGAGTTTCAGAGAGAGAGCATTGGGCTTGAGCTGGCTTCAGCAGATGTATGCTTTCCTGGCTATTAGGGATACCAGCGTCATGATGGTGAGCATGTCATAGAGAATGATAATGGGAATCATGTGGGTGTTGTGATTGAACTGTGTATTGCAATTGTTACGGATGCTTTATACTAAGTGTAACTTACGTTTGCATTGTGTTATGCAATATATTTTGTATCACTCTCCTAAATCACATGTAACATAATCTTTAAATAAGTAAATTTTATATTAAACATTACACTCTCAATTACACTATTATGTGTGGAATATGTAAAAAACCTGGTCAAACAGTATTACGCTTTGACATTAATTCACACCCAGTTTCTGAAATTCGTAAAAGACCATGGTGGCTAATGCAAGTGAATAAAAATAAACTTTGGAGTAGACATTTCTCTGCCATTTAGTAGGCATCAGTCAATCACAGAATCACAGAATCATCATGGTTGGAAGGGACCTCTGAACTTGATGGCTTTTTTAACATGCAGGGTTTCTCTTTTGTTTTCAGAGCAGTTCTCTAACCATCCAACCTATGCACCAGTAATTTCTAAGGAAAAAGACACATTAATTAGAGAAAATTCAGTTACTGATCTCTATATACCTTTGATTTTCATTAGCCTTTCTTTTTAAGCATTAGAAGCAAATCTATGTGGAGTTCATATCTTGTGATAGACAAAGGTAAAAGATAATGTGCCAAGACAATTAAGGTGGCTCTAAATGTAGCTGACAATGGATCACCAGATCTCTTTTCTTCATTGCTTTTTTATTGTTATAAATTTTTCTCCTCTCTGTAAGCCAGTTTTCTTTCATTAGTAGTTCACCAAAAGATGTAATGGGTCACTAAGATATCCATGGTTTGTATTGCTCATGAGCTGCTAGTAGGACATAGGAAGAGGTTGGATGGAAATATTTTAAGTTGTTATGTTAAGAATTTCTACTGTTTCATATTTGCATATTGTGACTTTATGGGATTTATAGGTATTTTCACCTTAGACTTTGTGCTCATAATGAGAAAACCATTCAGTAGACTTTCTGGAGGAAGCCTAGTTCAAGATGAGTCTGCTATAACAAAAGACTGCATTAAAAATAAGTGCACTCAGCAGCTAAATTCTATGGGCATTTAACCACAGTTGCAGAGCTGAATACTAATCTTAATCCAGTACTGTCTTTAGCTCCTGGTAGTACTTTCAGAATCGCAAACCCATCAGAGAATATGAGACCTACTGCTACTTTTAGGAGCCCTAGGCATTCCCTAAATTCTTGCTATCAGTCTCACATCAAAACATGTTAAAAGATGGCAGTATTTGCACAGCAATCTGTTATGTGGCAGTGTCAAAAATACCATTTTTTCACCCAAAAAAGTATAGATCTAAGTAAAAAAGAAAAAAAATATTAGCAGACAGTACCAGGCTTTGAGCAAAATAGAAAAACAATGAAAACAACTGAGTGAATAAGATTTTACTGAAAATCCAGATGGAGTCTCTCTGAATCCACTTTGTTTTCAGAATTTACTTCAAATATATCCCAGAACTGGACAAAATTTGAATCTGGGGTTCCAACTGCTTCCAATAGTACCGTTAAGGATCCCAATGTGAAATAATATACATAGCACAATTTAACACAGGCAGAGCTAATCTTGGCACTGACTTGATTATTTCTGGTAGCACTACACTGAGCGGTGGAATTGTATTGGTATGGCTCAGCCAAGCAGCCAAGCAGCAGATTGAAAAGTCACACCACCAAAGCTATGACCGATTTCACTAGATAAGGTGTTCACTTATTGCTATTTGGAGTATATCTGTGCATAGCACTTCATTCTCCTATGGTCCAGCATTTCTGAAGAGTTTGACCATGTTTTTCCTCAAAATATGGTGTGAATTAAGGTCTGCCCTAGTGAAAATGCCTAAAAACTGCTGAGGGAAATTACTTTTTAGTTTATTAAACTATTAAATCGCTCAGTTCTTCTGTAGATAAGGAGTTAATGTTTTCTAAATTTTTTCTTGATTGTGGTTAGTTTAATTCTCTCTATTTCAAAAGTAATTACGATGAAAGATTAGGAAGATGAAATCTTAGTTCCTTTAGGGAATTTACAGAGCAAATTTATTACAGAAAAGAACTTGACATTGTTTGGGCCAAATGCAGTTGCAGGATCTTTTGGTTTTAACCATGAAATTTTATGCATACAAAAAAAATAATTATTGTGGGAAGGCCTAGGTCTTGGAATTACACAGCCAGTTTTCTAGGATATTTTTTTCTTCAAGAGTTAGTCTACTGTTGCTATGTTTGTTTCACAAAGATACTAAAATAGCATGCCTGACCAACCTTAATTTGGCTGTAGATGAGCAAAAACTCCTAGTTAATTGCTTCTTTCTGTCAAGGCCAGGAAAATCTTAATCTGGATCCATCAAGGGAAAAAGATTTTCAACCAACAAGTTCAATCTATTAGAGTATTCTTAGCCTTACATGACTGAGAGCATTCAATAGCATACGAGGGCAAGCTGACCTCATCTTTCTTAAGAAAATTTGTTGGCAATTTATAATTTTTATCCTTATGAGAAATGCATGTGCAGTGATGCATTGTGAATCTTATTTTGCCTTTTTTCCAATGTCTGTGGTTTGAATCCCTTTACTGCCTTAGCATAGCCTGTTATGGGTGTGCTTATCTCAGCCTGCACATTAAAAAGTATAGCAGTAAACATGTATGTAAAGCCTTAATGAGGTTTTCAAAATTTTAAAATCTGAGTTGTCTTTTACATGTTTAAACCATGATACCATGTAATTTTTATATTCTAAACTTTTGCTTGAAAATAATAGATGTCATATGGATTTTTAAAAGGGAAAATCATAAAAAGGAAAAACTGTTACGGAAGTATCAAGTCTCCTGAACTGTGAAACTCTACTGGCTGCATATAGGTTTAGATATCACATGTATACTCAACAATGTATCTCTTCTGATGTGTCTTCTGCATGATCCAAAGGAGATCTTGCACTGAATGTTCACAATTTTTGGAGGAAGGTATAAGAGGCAGGAGGTTGCAAATTTGAGACCCAGGACAAAGCAGTTTACTGCAGTACCACCTCAATATGTTGTTTCCCCCATAAAATACAAATGTATGATCCTTACTGCTTCAGCTCATCTTGACTATTACTGTTGAAGGAGGGCTTGGATAAGTAGCTGAGACCCACAGGCTACTTGGGGCAATAGCCTGAAAGAAGGAGCAGACAGCAGTAGATAACTGACATGGTTGTGACCAGATGTATGAAAAAGGTTATTTTTCTTTATGGAAAATGCTTCTGCCTTTTCATTCTCCTTCTGCAGCAGACATTTTATGGGCATAATAAAGTTTATCTCTAATGACAAGCTAGCAGAGTTGGCCAGAGTGAAGGTTGCTTTGGTTTAGTTTTGACTTTTTTCACAAAAATGTGGTCAAACTCTTCAGAAAGGCTAGAGCACAGGAGAATGAAGTGCTGTGCACAGATATACCCCAAATAGCTGTAAATGAAATCGGTGATAGCTTTGATAGTGTAGCTTTCCATTCTGCTGCTTGGCTGAGCCATACCAATACAATTCTACTGCTCAGTGTAGTGTTATCAGAGATAATCAAGTCAGTGCCCAGATTAGTTACCTTTCAATAAAAGGCATTATCAACTAAAAAAAAAAAAAAGTAAGATTTTAATAAAGCCAGTGACATTTATAAAGGAAAAAAGTAATCAACATAATTTTTATTTGATTAGCTTGTTCAGAATTTCTTCCAGTGACTGGAGGTGAAAAATGGCGACTTTAGTTGTAGTGTGTCCTGGGATTTTCTTGTGACATCCTCCCTGTTGGGTTCCTCAGTGATTGAGTGATGGTGAAATGCAAAGTAAAAGCAGTAGCTCCAGTAAGAACAGCAAACATCTTTTAGGGCCCAGCTTTGAGGCCCCTTTTTGAGGCTACAAATCAGTCCGTTTTTAAAGGGAATATGTTTTCCTGCATACAAACTGTTACTTTAAAAATCACCTTTATCTGTATATTAATCAATGTACCTAGTTTCTGGAACTTCTGAGTGACAAGTTTCAAGGCACACTCACTTTTCTACTTTCTTCTTACCATGTGTGTCAGCTAAAATGCAAATTTTGCTTCATTTATCTTGCCCAGGATGGCAAACAGGTATGAATACATATCTAGTATCTTTGGCTTGCTTTTCTTCTTAAAAAATCGAGCTTCATTTAATACCTGATGCTGTTCCATTCCTTGCTAACTTAATTTTGGTGATAGTTGTGGATCGACTGGTTTCATTTCTTTTTAACTTAGACAGCTCTGCTAGTTGACTTGAATTTATTGATCACATTTCTTAAGAAACAGCTAATTCTCTAATACCAATGAACAAGCAATCCCTAACAGTTCAGAAATATTTAAAATAGTATATAGGCACAATAAATGTCAAATTTAAAGGCTGTGTTTGAAATATATTTTGCTTCCCTGTATACGTATTCTTTCACAATGATTTAGCTGTTTTCTTCTAGTCTTTCGTGATGCTTGTCTTTGCGTAACACTTTTTAAAAACAATATTCTTCAAGACAGTGCTGTACTCTGTGCTTCTGCGAACATTAAGTAGAAAAACAGGAAAAGTATAATAGAACTGAAAATATTATTACCTCAGCTGTTCCTTCCACCATCACAGGTGCTGTTGCTAAAGAGAACACTGTATTAAGTTATCATAAAGGGCTTGCTTTATGCTCAGTTCTGAAGGATAAAAAGCAGAGGGGAAGGAAGAAGAAAATAAGTTCAAGGAAGGAAGGAACTTAATAGAGCAGTCCAGACAGTATTTCAGTTTAGCTCAGAAGAACATTTTCAAAATACATCTCCTCAATATCCCCACAGACTATGTTTTGGTTTGCACTGCAGAGTGGTTTTGGGTTGTACAAACTAGATTCTTCTGGGTGAAGCTAAACTGGAAGATTTCCCCAGAAATGTATCTGATGTTCTCCAGCTGCTAATGGCATTGATTCTGCACACCAAAATGGAGCTAGCCCAAAGTAAAACCCCTGAAATGCATATAGTATCTTTGCTGAATCCTTGGCACTGTTTTATTCTACACACTCGCTCCCACTGTGCTGCACTGCAGTACTTGCTAATGCAGATATAGTGTGCCTCTACTCCTACTTTATATAATGTTGCCTAACCATCCCTCACACAGCTGTTGCCTCAGAGTTCTTGTGGCAGATCCCAGTATGAGGTAGATGAGAAACAAAATTCTTCCAGGGGAAGGAAGGTTAAGGCTACACTTCAACAATTAAAGTTGCTCAGTGCAGAGGATACTCTTGGAACTCTATTATATAGACAACCCAGGGAGAAAAAGAAAGTAAACTGGATTCCTAGAAGGGGGATGAATCAGCAGTAGGAGACAACTCTTCAGCAAAAGAGCATTTCTATGTGACCAGGCCAGGGTTCAGGAACAGAAAAAGTATAGATGCAGGCAGAAGACAGCAACATCTTTGCTTTCTCCAATATTTTCTATTTTGATTTTAGAAAAAAATAGAGTTGTTAGAGGAAAGAGATGGTCATAGGAGGGCACTGCTTCTTCCTCTGCATGCAATTTTTCTCAGAGACATTGATCATCACACATAGTTTCTTATATATTTCCTCAATGTGTGATAAAAATAACTTTGTGTTGAGCAAGATTTTGAATCAAAGGCTGGGACAACAGTATCACCATTTGCAGACACAGAGACAGTCTGTGTGGTGACCTGCCAAGCCACAGATATCACATGTGCTGAAATGATTGTAGCCCAATCACAGACCACTTGTACTACACTCAAAAGCCTCACAGCAAAAAATAAACATGGAACAGTTCCCCAGGAGAGCAAAGTCAACTCACTAAGACCTTCACAATATCAATCGACTGCAGTGTGAAACCTAACACTTCTCTTTTGGGTGTTTCTCTGGTAAGTGCATTAAATTTTGAAGATTAATATGAAGATTACTCTTTTTGGCAGTGCTCCTATTCATAGATGAAGTTAATGATGTTTTGGAACTACATGAATGGAGCATTTCTGGTTAAATGGACTTTGATCTGCCACAACATCCTTACCTCTAATTTGGAGACAGGTGGATTTAATGGATGGACTATTAAATAGATTGGCTGGGTGGCTGCATCCAGAGAATTACAGCTCAATGTTCAAGTAGAAACCAGTAATGAGTGCTTGATACTGTAGTGGGAAGGAAAGTGCAAAGAAGTTGGCTGGCTTCACAGTAAACAATTAGGTTTCACTTAATACTGTGGTGAAAACAAGAGATATACATTGTTGAAGGATGCAGAAAAGCCCCCCTTCCTCAGGTCCTGTGTAGCAGGTAACATCCAGCATGCTTCCCAGAACCCATTTATTGTCATCCCAGATGCTGCTGTTTCCATCATGTTCAACTCCTGCCTTAAGGTTTGCCTGCTTCTTAAGTTAGAAGGTAAATAAGATCTGTCTTGAGGGCCAGGTGAAAGAGGGTTGGCTTGCTTCTGTTTGGGTGATGCACTTCTATCTTACCAGAGGGTAATAAGAGCTCAGTGTTTAATGGTGAAAAATCCTGAAAATGTTTAAAATCCTCCTTCTTTCCTGAAAGGACATGATGTGGAGTCTTTTTGGTACTCGTTTCTTGGGAGGATCTTCTTAAGATAAAGTTACACCTATAGATCTTCCTTTATTTAGATCTGATAACTGATTTAATCAGGTCATCAACTTATCTCTCAGTTCCTTTGTCCTGTAATACTGGAGATGTCAGTTACATAAAAATAACTTTGAAATGCTCTTTTCTGCTAGGCAGACTCAATGATACAGTAGCTAGATAATGGTAAATATAATTTCACTTGATGCTAATGAAAAAAAGTAATGATTTTCTAATTTGGACTATCATTAAAAAAAAAAAAACACATCTTCCACAAATAAAATTCTTTTTGCTTCTGACCTGAAAATTAATCTTTTTCAGCTGCCATATATTTATAAAATACTTTATAACCCACCTATTGAAACCACAATTTTCACAAACATAGGTAAGAAGATGAACAGTTACTGCTTGTTCATAAGCAATCTCCACACAATGACAAACACATACATGGGAATTATACTGTTTATTGAGTAGTTTACTGAATCGGACAGGTATGGGGCAACCCTAATGTATAGAGTCAACAAAAGACACTGACACTGTGAAAAGTGTAAAAATTCTAATTTTAGCAAATCCATGAAGAAACAGGACAATTACATGCATAATTTTCTTCCTCAAGATTCATATACAATCTGCATTAGGAATTGTTTCCTTGACATTGGCATTGGCCTAACTGCAACCATTGACAGATTTGTACGGGACTGTATAACAATGTCCTCTGCAACAGGAGTGAACTGCCTGCGTGATGCCTTCCAGTCATTACCCCAGGAATAGAATTAGTCCAGTTTGGTTAGCCCAGGTGGTTTGAAGAATGCTAATCATAATGTACAGCTTAAAATTTGTTTTAATTTTTCCTAAATTTCGTTTCCATCCTTCTTTTCTCATATTTTTGGGTTGAGGTCTGGAGAGGACAGCAGTTGCAATTATAGCTGCATTCAAGATTCAGGACTGCCTTAAAAGTCTAAAGCACAGATTTTCATGTCACTTAGTATTTTCTCAAAATGGATTCTTCTCCTAAATTATATTGTTCCTCCAATGATTGATCAACAGACACTAACAGTCTTTGTTTAAAAAGCTTCTTATGTGAAATAAATCACAACAAAGTGAATTGGCACTATAGCACATTGAAGTAATTTAGTTAAACTTGCAAGCTATTAAAAACTTTTCCATTGATCACTTTAGGAGACCCTTATTTTAAAATTTAATAAGAAAGTTAACTCTCAAAGTCACCCTTACACTACCCACACTGTTGCTTCTTTGAAACTTCTGATATCCAACACTGTACATGTGCTCTTGCATTCTCAGCTGTCCTATTCATCTTTTTATACTATATATTTTTATATTTCTCATTGATGTATACAACATTAGCATCCAATTTCTATTTCAGTACAATTCTTTCTCTGCTGTTATTCCTTATTGCAAGATGAACATATGATTTTCCAAAAACCCTTCATAGTGTGAAAAGTACAGAGGTACTGTCTTGAATGATCTCGGAAATGTAGTCATTAAACAGCTAGTACAAGAAAATGAATTAGATTTACAGCATGGATTTACTGTAAATTCTGCAATTTGGTCTAATTATGCTTAGAATTTAGTGTTTGTAAGAAATTTGTCTTTGTGATAGCATTTAGTGGCTTACGAGGCTGCTGAAGAATCCCTCACAGATGACTGAGTTTCTGATTCCTTCACATCATTTTTCCAAATGCCAATGGACTTCTATTGATTTTTTTGTTAATTTTTTATATGACCAAAACTAATGCCACTCAATTTCAAAAGTCTTTAAAAAGAACAGTGAAATCTTACCAAGAATTGTGACCTTTGTATTGAAGGCAAGAAATGTTTTAATTTTGGTCAAGGATTCAAACAAGAATTCTAGTGAAGATAGTTTTGAAACTTGAACTTCGAATAGGTTCTGTACAGTGCAGATGTGTTCCAGGGGGCTGTGATAATGGAGTTCCCAGAGTGCTGCTCCAGTCATCTCATACTTTGGAGGATGAAGTTAACAGTGTTTCCTCTTAGCTTCTCTAATACTGTTGGTATATTTCTGAAATTGCTGTTCTTGGGAATTGCTAAATTAATGCATTAAATAACTTAGTAGCATAATGAACCTGCCTTGCAAAATGAAATTCTGGATTACTTCTTCAAAGACTGCCTGAAGAGTTTCTTGGAGGACATCCAGATACTGCAAAAGCATTTTCAGGATTATCAGTGTGAGGCATTTCTGAAATGTTCGAAAAGGCAAAAGCCCCCAGAATAAGTGTTTAAATACTTCCTGTTTGTGGCACAAATGTGCATCCCACACAGTGTTCTCAGTGTGAGCTAAAAATAAAACAAGGTCTGCCTTTGGGTCTCATGAGTATTAGTACAGATTATTCTTATGTCTAAAGAGAGTAGAACACGTAAACTGCCCTTTTGGAAGCAGGACAGTCGACAGAGTTCCTTCCTGCTGCTCCCACCTTCTTACTTCACATAGTATAGGAATGTAGTGGGTTTGTGATTTGCATCAACTTTGGTTGAAATTGGGCAAACAGTGAAAAGTTACTGAGATGGGCTACTGCCAAGCAGACTGTGAGCAAATTCAGGGTGATCACCTAATTATATTTTTTTTCCTTAGGGAAGCAGATTAAAATGCAGGTGGAGCAACAGTTGATAAAGGACTACTAAATTTTTCACACATCTCTGTCCTTGGATTATAGCCAAAAATTATTCTGCTTTAAAGGAGGTAACTGTAATGTCCAAGTCCTATGTTGCTTAAAAAATTTGTTTGCTGCCAAGCTGGTTCGGATCATCCACTCTAGAAGCTGATCATAACAGCCGTAATGTGGAAAGTGCTGGTGATTTCAGCATGCATTTAGTAACAATAGTCTTGTCTGCTTTCTGTGCTACATACTAATAACACCAACAATAGTATTCCTTTTAGGAGGAACCAGTGTTAAGAGTCCTTTGGTCATAGCTTGGAGTACTTCTGAAGGACAGCAGAGATGAATCAGAATTCTTTTCATTCTCATGAATTAATAGAAATAAATGCTTGTTAACCTGATGGCTGTTTGACATAGGAGTGTGATAGTTTTAATGCTAGAACCAAAATGACTAGTTTGTCTTTTTCAAGGTCTGAATGCTTATTTATTTTGGTGTTGTAATTGTTTATGTTGCTGATAAGCCATGTGTCCATGCAGGTTTTGTCAATAGAATTATGTTGCAGCAATTGATTTTCTTTCAATGAGTAAATAATGAAGTAATTTTACTTTACCCAGGCCTTAATCAAAATAGCTCCTATATTTTGCGGTGAGAGGTTGCATATTCTTATCTTTCAAAAGGTTATATGTGGTATATATATATATATATATATATGATATATATGATGAACTATTTCTTCAAGCAGGAGTGTCCTTCAAAAGTCACCTGTCCCTCATTCCATTACTCACATATATAATGTTAGCAAACACTATAGGGTGCATTTTCCCAGGGTCATATCACTCTCACAGTGCTAGCCTGATTAGTTTGTGTTATATCAGGTACTGCCTCTTGTTAATGACCTTAAAATAGGTCTTTCTTTGCTGTAGTAGGCTATAAAAGCAGACTACCTTCCATTTTAAGGACAGCTAATACCATTTATTTGAAAGAAATAGCACCATATTATTTTTTACAATTTGTATGCAACCTCATTTAATTGTAAATTTCAATTGAAAACTCTTTAGGATTATTAACAGGAAGCTAACATAGCTTAATTGTTTTCAGTGGAAGTACATCAGTTTACGAACAAATGAGGGTCTTTTCTCTACACTGCCATACCTGAACACTAAAGTTCTTATATTCTCATTACAGTATATGTTTTATTAACAGAGCCAGACATAATGAGGGTGGGGGAAAGTAAAATGTAAATAAAAATCTGGTGATTTCTGTAGGGTTTTTTTTTTAAAAAAGATACTAGAAACCAGATGGAAAACCATAAATAGATGGTAAATATCCTTTTTGGTCTTTGAAAATGAATGCTGAACTCTGTTTCCATAATAAATATGAAACAGAAATATTGGCTCAGTTTTAGTTAAAAAACCTTTTCTTAAAATTTCATTGTGTCCCTCCTCTGAGAAGGCAACTTAGCCTCGGCTGTCTTCTCTGGACCAAACTTCTTGTTCAAAGGTAGAAAAAAGTGAGAACTCATAATCCTATTTAAAATAAAAGGATTGAGTGTGTGTTCTTCAACATACTGAGGAGGATGACTGACAACAGTATGTAGGTATCAAAATGTTCTGAGAGTTGCATTTCAGCTAAGGTTACATTTCAGAATAGGCTTTCTGTGAAACATATCTCTAGGGCTTTTTTTTTTAAAAGTTATTATTGTGAATTTTCACACAGAATTATGGCACTGGATGGAAATAGCAGAACAGTATTTTAAGTACTTCACATAGACTTTATATGCAACTCTGTCCATATATCTCCAGTCAGTCATTGCTTTTTTTTCCAAGCTACTCACGACATCTGCTTTATCCATCCCCATCAGTAGGTCCTAAGTCTTTACCAAGCATTAAAAATATCAAATAATAAATATATTAAAAACTGTATTTTGAAGCTTTCAAAATCACTAACACAGACCCTACTTGAACAGAGCAGTAATGCCAAAGTCTCATAACAGCATGTTTTCTTCACACATCAGTCTTAATATGACCATTAAATTTTTGTCATTTCTTCTTCTATTCAGTCTTCTCTCAGGTAAGCATGCTTCTGTGTCAGATTCCTCAGCAACTGATGAGAATAGCTTGCTAAGGATAGTATGATAAGAAGCCTGAGTAAGAAGAGATAAAAATACACGTAGAGTATTATTTTTTAAGATAAACCATGTGTTGTGGTCAGAAGAAATATGTTTTAACAAGGTGGTTTAACATCATTGCTTTGCCTTTGTAAGACTCAATACATTCTATCAACATCAAAATTATTTGTGTAGATATTCATTTGGAGGGAGGGAAGACAGCAGCTGCCAAAAAAATTCCCATTAATCTGTAGGTAAATAAAATACCTTCATGTAAAAACCTCTCCTACAATGTCTAATAACAGGCTTGCTGTTAGGAAAATCACTGACATAATGCTTTTATCACAGTGAAGGCAGAAGTTGAGCTTCAGCAGTTCTACATTTTGCAAGAATTCGCTCAAAGCAGAGAAAATAGAAATCACCATTGTTGGCATCACCTCCTGTGAGCAACAGGACAGATTTTATTAGAAATTTTAAAGGTGAGTGAAACCACCATTTGCGCAAGTAATAGGGCACATGCAGAAAGAACTGGCATCCTATTGAGAATGATTATTGAGGAGCCCTCTATTCTGAAAGGTAGCAAGAGAAAGCTGAGGCTAGAGCAAAGAATATATTGGTTTTCTAGATGTGAAGAGGTGATAGAAGTTGCTGTGCCTGAGACAGACAAACTGTCAGTTGCAAAAATTAGTTTGTTTCTGTTACCTACACCTCTCCTCTTATTTATTCTCCTATGAATTAAAGATTATATTCTAAGTGGAGCTGACAGCTATTGTGAGATATATTACCTGCAGTACATAGACTGAGAAAATGAAACATTCATTTGCCCTTAATAATCACATTGTAAATGAATGCTCATTACATGAAGCTCATAAAATGAATCTATTTCCTGTCAAACCTACTGTGGAAAATCCCTGGGCAAGTTGAACTAAATAAACATGTTTGCATAAACCATATCAGGGTTTTCTATGACTTCCATGTGATGTTTATTCAGCAAACAAGGATCTTTTCTGCATTATCAGTGGCTGAGACTCATCCAGTCTGTGAAGCTCACTTCGTAATCTTTCATCAGTATGCAGTTCCAGGTTTCCTGTGACTTTGGACAGATTTTTATGCCTGCTTTTAGCTTTGGCCCTCCAACCCTTGCCCTGTTGTAAGCCTATTTAAATAGGTACAAAAGGTTCCTGAAAAAAGGCAAAAATTGCATAAGAAAATTTATTGCCAAAGTGTAAAGCCTGAGAGCAAAGCTGCAGTGATCAATGAACAGGTCACAGGTGGAACCGTACACTCGAGAAACTGAGGCCAGGGAGGTTTAAACTTTTACATTTGTCTGAAAGGTGGGTAATATTGCAGAGGAGAGAAACTTGTGGAACAGAACAGAATATTTTCTGTTTTTATGGGCTACATGTAATCAGAGATCCCTCAGTAATGAAGATAAACCAAATGGTCACATCAGTAACGTCACAGATGTCTTAGGTGATAACTGCATCCTCCTTTTTGAAATACCCACCGAGTTTTATTAATTTTTCATTTCCATATGAGCTTTTTGTGGGCTCCAGCTCAGAGGCTTGCAATTCCTTATTTGTGTGACAGTGATGATTTGCTTTTTGGTTTGTCAGTCTTTGTTTTTCTATATTTGATCCATGAGGTCATTGATAATGGATTCCAGAGTTTGTGTGAGAACTGAAGATCCTCAGATGCATACAGCTGTAATGGAAATCCTTTTGAATTGAAGGAACTGAAATATAGGTTGCTTAATTGGGTGGGAATGAAAAAGAGTATCAACGGAATTACAGGGGTCAGGAAACAGGAAGAACTGCTGATCTGGAGGGCTGCCGAGAACTTTTCCCTCTTTAGGTGAGGCTATCCAAAACAGTTTTGAAAGTTTAGGGCACAGTCACACCTAAATGGAAGAAAGAAAATTACTTAAAATCTTTTTCTTAATGTCCGATTTGAATTACCTTTTTTTTTTTTTTTACCATTAAAAGCATTCAGACTTATCTCTGAACTTTGTGATTAAAATTAGAGACCATATCTGATTAAGAATTATCTCTTATTATCTCTTATTATCTTCTCTCTTATCAGAAAATTCTGCTGAAAGAATGTATTGTGTTCTTCTCTCCAGGCATTGTTTTTCGTTTTTTTTTTCTTCAACCCTGGAATTAGAGATCCAGACTAGATGAATTTCTGGAAGAAAAGGGGAGAAGAAGAGCATAGTGTTCCAATACACTTAAAGATGTTTCATTTATCATGGTAAAAGTACTCTTTAAATCTAAGATTTTCTTGATTCACTCAGACATTTCCAATTAATACATTTTATATCTGTATCTCATTCAGACCAGATTCTGGCACAGTTAAAGTGCTTTTTTCTTTCTTTCTGAGCAGTAAAGTCATTACCAGTTTTAAAGAAATGTATGTTTAAGTTCTAATTGATTCCAGTCTGATATGTTTATACTCAAAGTTGTGAAAACCTATACTTGTGAACACAAAGTTGAATGTTAACAGCTGTCTTAATATGGTGGAAAATTAATTTTTTATTACAACAGAAGGCTAGTGTTCTGAAACCTAGGCAATTCATAGAACAGCAATCCTTCCACACAAACTCCAGGAAAGGGAGGCTTCTAAAACAGGATATAAAATTGTAGGGAGCTACTGGAAAAAGAAAGGCCTGCGCATTTCTCTTTGTAAGCAAGCAAGCTATAGGCTTGGAGGCTTTTTTTGGGGAGGTGCTCACACCTTGCATTCTTCTTGATTTTAGCAGAAGTAGTAGATTCTCCAGACTCTGTACAGATGAGATTGTATCACTTAAGAGGCTGAAATTCTATTGTTTTTTTAGTTTTTATTGTGGTATTCTACAGGCCCATCACCCAGTCACTATGTGAAATGACACCACTGATAAGTTATATCCTCAAAATAATATTTTCAGCGATTTTTTAATGTTCACTTTAGATATTTGGAATTAACCTTACGTAGTCATTTATTCTTATTATTAGCAGTTCTGTGCAGTATTAGAAATTGATAAATCCAAGCGTGCTGAAAATCTGAAGATCCCTATTGCAAGAGACTTTATAATTTTCTCATCATTTGCTAGCTTATGAATATCTTTGACTTTCCTGTTATGGAGAAATCAACTTTGCAAAAAGCAATAATACCTTTACAACAACACCTTTGTCAGTGTTGCAGTGATGTTATTTTGACTTTGGTATAGGAAATTCTTTTTGTTGATGTAAATGAATTTGGTGGAGATTGTGTGATGAATGTATATTTTGATGATCCATGCTAATAATAGCATGAATTATTGTATAGACAGTATAACCTCCTCTCCTTTCTATGTGTAATAAAAATCAAGCAACTGAGCCCTAAGCATCATTTGGCTTTGATTCATGTTGACTGCTCCTTTTCTTAATATAATTTTAATTGCACTATCAGTCTAAGAAGTATTAAAGTTAAAACTAGGAACTTATATTACAACAACAATTAAGTCTGGTTTATTTTAATGAAATATAAAATGGGTGTGTGAAGAGTGCAAGAAAACTTGTAAAGCATTCTATTTACATTACCATATATATTATCCCATTTTCAGAAAAGTATGTAAATGCAATTAGGTGCAATCATTTGACAGATGCAAACAACATAGAATTGCAAATGCTTATGGCTGACTATTACATTGTCAGTCAGAAAACAGGCATGACAAAGTTCTTCTGCTACTTATAGAAATTATTATAAAACCAGTAGAAATCCCTTTTAGTTGCTAATAACATGATTAATTAAGATTTTGGTCAATGTCCCAGAGTTTTGGCCAGAACTGATTTTGTTGTAGTAGAATGGAATACAAGAGTGAACTCCTGAATGGTCTACTCTTCAAGTGAGCTGCTATATAATTCAGAAGTAAATGGCATCACTCACAAGTAGTTCAAATAAATTGTGTTACCTTTCTGGCACTTTCACATAGGGTTTCTTGTAACTTCAGTGAAACTAAGAGGAGAGCAGTCTGCCAAGGAAGCACTAGAATAAGTTCATAATAATAGTACTATATATGTATGAGAGATATATAGAGAAGAAAATACAAAAGATAAAGTCTAAAGGAGTAAAAAAAAAAAACACTTAAGCCTGTTTGTGTTCGCAATTAACTTGCTAAACCATAAGCAAACCTGATAAAAGACGCTAGAGGTATTTGATTAAAAACTGTAAAGATACGGCAAGGGAAAATGATAGCACTCCTTTTTAAGTATACAATCAATCTTTGTTTCTCAGTAAAGTACATGAAAAATAATTATTAAATATTAAAGCAAACTTTCCAGGGAGATCTTCTGACTCCTCTGTACCTTACTGCATGATTTAACTATGGGATCCAAGCTGGGTCAAACTCTTCCCATAGTTGTGGGATTTTCTGGAATTTTCCAAAGATACTGCCTACCCCTGCCAAGAAAAGGGTAAATGATGTTTTTATTAGAGGGATTTTTCTAGTTTTAGATCACAAGTACAGTTAGAATCAAAGAATCGTTTGAGTTGGAAGGGACCTTAAAGATCATCAAGTTCCAACCCCCTTGCCATGGGCAGGGACACCTCCCACTAGAGCAGGTAAGCAGTTTTGAAGCCTCATCATTATCTATTTTGCTAGTACACTGTTTGAATGAATTATGGCAGAAAGTGCTCCGTATGAAGAACTGCTGCTCTCAAACAAAAGATGCCATGGCAGACAAAGGTCCAAATTCTTCTCAAAGGGTTGTAAGAACTCCATTTTGTAAGGATCTGACAGTCAGATTGTAGCTTCCTTCCAGATTATATGACGGCTCATCATCTGGGTTAATGTAACTACATGGTACCCTTCCTTTATTCAGGGCAAACCTCTGAGTTGAGCAGTACAACAAGGATAAGCTCACACCTCATGTGAGCATGAAGTGAAATTCATCTCAAATAAAAATCAGAGTTAATCAAAGTAATTTAGGCTCTCTTCAGTTTAGAGAGAGTGGCAGCTTTGCCATCATTCATCGCATCCTAGGCTGCTGTCCTGGGATAAGCATGATGAATTCAAACTAGAAAATTTCATGGTGGACTACTGTAAGCCATTTGTGGGCCTGTACACTGAAACAGTTCTTCAAACTGGTCTGCAGCCTGCAGGATGGATAATTCCACCAGAACAATTCATCTGTCATACAACTGAGCTGACATTCTAAGTTTCCCTTCAACATTGTTTTGGATTGGACAGACGCAGCTTAGTGAGTTATTTCTGGCATCTGAAGTTACGTCCTGATGTCCTTTACCATGTTATGTGGCCAAAATTCAATGGTAGATGCAGCCAGACAGAAAGGGGATGTTCATCCACACATGGACTGTCTCATCTTGTATTGAACTTCTGTGTATTGATTCATCTGTTCTCCTTTGTCTTTGATTACAATAAGGAGAACAATGTTCTCCTACCCTAAAGTATTTAATCTTTGCCTGTGGCCATTCATTTCCCTAATGTATTAGGAGGACCATGCTGGGAAATCACATAACAAGTTCTGATATTTATCAAACTCCCTTCTAAAATGAGAATGAGGAGCTATTCACCCAGAAAGAAGAGGTGTTGACATATTAGAAAAGCTAATACAGAGAAACTCTTCTCTCTATAACACAGGTCTACACAGAGATTTGAAGCTTGATGAGGAACCTGATGTAGCAATCAGTCGATGTTGTTTTGCATTGTTCAGCAGGTCAAACTACATGATCATCATGGTCCCTTAAGGGCTCAAAATCTATACATGTTTATTCTGCTTATTCTTCTCTATTGGAAGTGGATTTCTGTAGTAGTGATTAATCTGCCAAACTAATTGGGGTTTAGGTTAGTCAAGGAGTTTGAGCTGTTACTGGAAATGGAAGTAGCCTATATTTGATCAGTGATTGTGGCAGCTCGTAGGAATTTACTTTCAGAAAGAAAGAGAAGAAGGATGTGAAAAACAGTGAGCCAGCAGGAGTACATGAAGAAAGGGAAAAGAAGCCTGTCGAGAAAGAGAACTGGAAAAAGGAGAGAGTAGATATTTATTTAGCTGTGGTACAGAGCTTTGTGTGTCCGTCAGACACACCATGGCTGCCCAAGCCTAAAGGAAACTGATGTTGCAAGTACTGGACAATAGAAACAATTACTTTGGTTTGTAATTGATATTTATTTTTTTCTATAATTATTATTTCTGTAATTATTATCATTCTGATCTTTATGGAAAGACGACAGATTTTTTCCAGAATTGGAAATGTTAGAGATTTTTAGCCAAAGCATATAGCTTTGTTTTAGTTTCTGAAGATTCAGAAGGCCAGTAATAAGAAAAGCAATTAATCTATCCTCTGAATTTAGCTCTAGTTTTCTGTTAAGATTAGGAATATCTGATAATCTTTGCTAGGAATCGTGTGTGTGTTTAATTACTTTCTGCCACACTGATAGCAAGGGTTAACTTAGCCTTGAGAAGCACACGTACACATCTCTAAGTCAGTAATTGGCTAATGACAGTCTAAACACAGATACCCATCAGCACAGGGGAGCCAAGAACTGGTCTTGTATTGTCCATTTGAAAAGGGAACACATACCCACAGCTCTCCAGGGACAAGGCTCTGAAGAATACTTGGCAGCCACTGGGTGATCATCTGATCATGAGCTAGCACCCTACCTTGTGAGGTTCTCAGCAATTTCTAGCTTCAACTTCAGGGTGAGTGCATCTGGAAACCATCCTTCCTTATCTTCTACACTCAAGCCTATTTTGCCCTTGCTCATGTGTATCTGCAATATATTATCCTTATTTCTCTTTTCTCCATTTATTTCATCCTAATAAACTTGTGGAAAATATGTTTATACTGTGCACTGAACTGACAAAAACAGAGTGCCTGTCCAGCCTGTTACCGTTTTTTCATCCCAAAGCAGCAAAGAATTTAAGAAGACACCTGCAAGATGGAGCTCAGCTTCTACCATCTTTTCTAACCAAACAACTGAATTATTGATGAACAGGGACAGAAGCATTTAAGGTTAAAATATGTACTATAAATCATACACCAACATATGACCCCAAACCAAATATATAGTTGAATTAATTTTGGTTTCGTGTGACGTCAGTATGGCCCATTGGGTGAGTTACAGCCTTGCATTCATTCTGGAGCTATCTATTATCTAGTATGTCTTACTTGATTTTGAGTTTTAGGCAGGGAAATTGACCATGTATACTTCCTTGTGTCAGTAGCTAATTTTAGGTAGCTAGTCTAATTGAAGATGTTATGGTCCTTTAGCTTGTCAAATAGAAATTCACATTTTCTGATTAATGTGATTCATTTATATTAGATTTGACTTGACAGGATGACAATGTGTAATACAGAATACAAGGACGACAGGGTTCTCCATCTTCTCCGTCACATTTCATTATGAATGGTCTAGTCAAGGCTGTGGCCTACAGCATCTTACCTGCAATACGATAAAATTTGAACAGTATTGCAGCCATATATGGTCTACATAATATGTTCTCACAGGTGGTGATATGCTTTCGAAGGGCGGAGAGTTAAACAACCTTACATTCGTTACCCTTATATGTAACTGGTTTTGTCACATACCCTTATGTCACTGGTTTTGATGTGATTGAAAGATTACTGAGAAAAGGTGGAAGAAAAAGAGAAGATCCTTGAAAGAAAGCTAAAGAAACTTTATCAGATACAAAATAACAAAATTATTTTGGAGGGGGAAGAGATATGAGGAAAGTAAACACATTGGTTGGTGGAGAAGAGAATGGGTTAAGTGGGGAAAATGGAACAGAAACCAGAAGTTGAAAAATGTATCAAGAGATGTAAACACGATATCATATAAAAGGATGCCAGTAATTTCCACACAAAAATGTTGGGAAAAGCTGTAGATGATAGGAAAGTGATCTGGAGCTGGATCTGTAGACTAGTAACATACATAAGCTCCCTGCCTGTGTGTCAGAGATGCAGGGGGTAGTCTGTCAGCACTTCTCAGGCAATAGAGGGAGACAGGAAGCAAAGGGCAGAAACTCTCCAGGATCACAGATGATATTAAATGTGTGTTTCTAAGTGGAAAAATGTATATTCTGTTGCTTATATAGCTCAAATGCTTTGTATGCGTACAGCACATGTTGAATACATGAAATACATGTTTCCTGTGCCACAACAGTCTCCTTTCTAACTGTGTAGGCAGTCTACTAACATCTTGATAATTGTGGTAAGAGATTGCAGAGATGGCAGAGATTTCTGTGTCTTTGTGGACAAATAGAAATTATTACAGCAATAATATAGTTGCATAAGCCTATAGCTAGATTATGCTTGTCTCATAAAAAGACATTGTACCAAACTGTACCAAAATTCAGTCTTCCGCCTTTATACATTCAAGTGCTGGATGGTTTAAGAAAAAAAGGAAGAAAAAAATGTAAATGCTTTAGCAAGGTGAAATAGCAATAACACTTTACAAAGTTACTGGTATAGTAAGAGTGATAGAATATAGAAAACAGGAGGAACAGCAAAATTAAGATCAGTCAAGGCAAAGGCTATGTTTAAAAAGCAGTAGCATTGATACAGCTACAATTAATAAAAGCAAGGCATAGTATAAGTACTGAAGGAAATTTCTTTTACTAAAACAGACTGGGATAAATAAGCTTTTAGGTACACTTTTCTGTCAACCAGTATAACATAAATATAAAATGTGTCCCTTAGAAATATGGTATTTAATTCAGATTCCTTGTTCTTTATGCATATTCTTGTATTTCCATGTTTGCAATTTTGCAGTTGAAATGCTGTTGCAGCTCTAATGATCTAAGAAAATTTTCTGCAATTAGGTTACATCTGAGAATTGTATTTTTGAAAATCCATATGCTTTTTCCAGCTTTTCTAGTAAAAGATGTCCTCTCTCCTGTAAACCTTGTACCTTCCCTACTATAAGAGTACAGTGAAACAAGTTGTACTTTAAAAGTTAGGACTCACAGCTATCAACTGCAGCAAAAAAATACACACAAAGCAAGCTATATATTTTACGTGGTGCAGTGGAGAGAATCCTGGTGTTTTGTGGCTAGAGAAAGTATAAATGAGAATTGGAAAAAAAATGAAGGACATTTAAAATAGAAAAATACATAAAAGTGAGAGGCAGCTAAATCACATGCTCCACATAAAGTGGAGATTACAGAACAAGAAAAGGCTTGTGAGGATCTTTTTAAAAAAAGAAATTAAAATTTTGTTATATTATTATTTTTTTCCAAATAGTAAGATTCACTTTTCCCTCTCCCTGTGCTTAATTTTTAAAGAAAATTAGAAGAAAAGAAGAAAAAGATGTAGACATATTTAAAAAAAAAATCCATATTTTCTGTGTGCTATTTTTCAAAGAAAAATTACCCACATTTTAGACAGGTATTTCAGTTAGCCTGTGATGATATTTCTGAATGGTAATAAAGATCTACATTTGTCTTAATATAATTGTCAGTAAGCTTTACCCGTGCTTCTGTTTATTTAGAAACATAGCAAATGTTGCTTCTGTCTTTTGTAAGCAATATATGCGACAGTACACATAGAACTATAGATATGAATTCAAGAATAAGGCAAGGTGTGTGAAAAACTCAGAGCTGTGTGTTGATGGGTCAAGTATGACTGGAACCCACTCTTCAGAAATCCGTGGATGAGGCTCAGGGTAGGTTTGACATTCAGTGTTTCTCTGTTGCCAAACAAAAGATGCTTCTCTTTTATAAATCCTGCTGTACAGAGTTCTTCATTGTTAAAAGTGCTTTTTCCAAAGAGCTATGATTCAGCCTGATCTTAAGAGCACTTCTCCTGTTACCTGCTCTCAGCTTGTCTAATCAGAGTCCTTGTAGCTTGAGTGGCAAGGCCAGTCCAATTTTATCCCTCCATAAAGCTATAGCACAGGTAGGATTATCCCAATTTCATCCTTGATGTTAACCTTTCATTAATTTCTGGTGCTTGTATCTTTTTTGACTCTTAACTAAAGCCTGGTATGTCACTACATATTGTAGCTTTAGAACAGATCGTATTTATTTCAAAATTTGTGAGGCAATTATCATGTTCCTTCTGTAGATATCACTAGGGTAGTTGATACAGATTTGGAGGTGAAGATAATGGAACCAGAAAGAGTTTATGGTAATAATAGATCTCTTTCCCTTCATTACATGAGGCATTCTAATTCATGTAATGTTCCTTCTCTAGCGGAGGACTGCAGCAGATTCCCCCTTCTTGAGCTCAGTATTAATTATGCTTACTAGTGCTTCTGTAGTTGAAGGTCCCATGATAAACTCCTATTTTATTTTTAGGGGTTTATAATTCATCTTTAAAAGCCCACTTTGGACTGAAATATGTCACCACCATCTAACACTGACTTATCTGACCCAGCAGTAATATATGATAGATATGGAAGGAAGAAGCTGCACTTTGAATAATTCAAGGTGATTACCTCATGTGAAAAATCATTCTTTTCATGTGCGTGTCATCAGAATGGCCATATAAGTATGCACCTAACATTGACAGGCTATATCTCATCATAGCACCATGTCAATAAACACAGGCCAGTCCTCTTCCCTACTTTTTCTTCCTGATACAATTTGGATTAAAAGAACTGAATTAGGTATTTTTCAAAAGTCAACAGAAAATATGGAAAAAGCTAAATATATCAGTCTTTTGACATTTCCGGTGCTAGGATACATGGTGGCATGATTTTTAATAGGATACCTTACTTCGTATGTCACCAAAGGAGAAATAATCTCCATTGATACTTGTATTAGTGGCTTTAAATGAATTATGCAGTTATTCAGTTTGAAAGCAGAGTTACAGCTTTAGAGGACAGGTGTGTACATCACAAGATCCCTGACACTAATGAATCTCTAGCTCAACAAAATCATCAGACTGCGCTCAGTACTCTTTTTGTGAACTATAGACTCAACTCAAAACTGATTATCAAATTCTTTCTGCCAAATATAACAAGTAAAATATGAATCAATGGAGCATGTAGCTGTCAGAGTAGAGTCATCAGAACTATGATTAAGCTACCCTTTATATAAAGGAAATTAAAATCCTAGTTAATCAATCTCCATCCCAAGGGATTATGAAGTAATGACCTTTTCCATTTTTTGTTGGTTTTTTTTTTTTTCCCAAAGACCAATAATGATGGGGAGCAGACCGGATGCTCACTGAGACTCAAGAGCCATCAACCCAACATAAGATCTACCATATAACAGACTGACCTCATTTTGCTGGTGTATTCCCAACCTTCCAAAAACTCATACTGTACACCAGGAAAATATCAGCCCTCCAAAAATGCAGAACAGAAATGTAAATGTAGTAATAACAGTTCAAATAACCATTCTACAGAGAAGCAGAGGTCTTTTCTCTCTTAGAAACTGTTAGCCATGTGTTTCCATTTTAAACCCTAGCTTGAGATGCTGTTGCTCAAAGCACAACTCCAGTTCCTCAGACCTAACTATGAAGAAACACCAGGGAAGGGAGCACGTATCTCAGCCAGACACTATTGCTTAAAATATTTTTAAAGCATGTGGGCAAAAATTATCATAAAGGAAGATGCTTCAGGATTCTGCAGTTTGCTGAGAGTCACATGCAATATGCACTATTCCACGCCTTCTACTTGAGCCAGCATGACCCTCATAAACTCTTCATTAGAATTTAACTTGAAATGGTTCAAGAGTATTGAAAAACGTTTAAAGAAAAGTTTTAATGTGTATGGAATTTTGGGTGAAAGGTCCTTCTTTATAATGAGACAATTATGTATTATCAGTAAAATGTGATTGATTTTCCATAAAATCTTTCCTTTAATATATAATTCCAAATTAGTCTATGGGTATAAGTCTAAGAACATATAACTATGATGTCTTCCTGAAATAACTTCTTTACGTCACTTTACAAAGCTCAATTTTAAATCTTTCCCTGATTTTTAGTTTTTATGACTTTTTTTTCATCTGGTGTTCTCATAGAAAGAGGATGCATAGAAACATGCATAGAAAATGCAAAGGAAAATGAGGAAATGAGTTTATTTTGCAAAACCTGTACCTATAGTGCACAGGTGAGATGAGCCATATCAAAATATATACTCCTTGTTGTTGTGATACTTGCTGTTCTTTTCAGAACAGCAGATTCCTAAAATGAAATAACAACACACAAGACATATGCATTCACTTCTGTCTCATATCTAGAGATTCTCAGCATTTCTTCATGGTTTGTAGTTATAGATCTGGTTTTTTGTTTGCTTCTTTTTAAGAAGTTTTTTTTTTTTTTTAGTGAACAGTCTAAAAATGTACTTAAGTTCTTTGGTTTTGTCCTTCAGCCCTGCAATGAAGAAAACATGACTTTGAATAAAAAGCATCAGCTTCACTTCTCCTATCATTTTTAAAGCATTGTTTACAAAAAAAATGGTTGGAAATACCTTGGTATCCCCTACTGGTGTTGGACAACATACAGAATACAGTTTCAAAAGCTGACAACAAAATATGTTCAACAATCTGAATTGGTGCAATTTTCTCTGTAATAAAAATAGTAGAAATCATTACCATCATATTTGGAAACATCAGTGTAAATTATAGCCTAAACATACTTAAAATATTTAAAATAATTCCAGGATCTTGAGCAAATGTAAGAATCTCAACTTAATTAACATTTTAACCCCTGCTCCCACCCTAAATCTGAAATCTGTCCCTTATTTACTTATTCTTGAAAGTGTGAATTTATATTTCTGCAAAAAAAATTATCAGAAACACTAAATGGTACTGAAAAATACTCCAAGAAAGTCCATCATCTCTCTTTGAGACAGCACTGCAAACTTATACATCTTTTGAAGCAGATTTGTGCTTTTTAAATGACAAGTTAAATGTATGAAAAAAGTCACTCTTAAAATACAGTTAGATTAGCTGTAAAAAAGAACAAATATATTGTGACTTCTATAAGAGTTAATTGGTAGTGTTACTGTTGCTACTATATATTCCTCTGATCCTTTCTCTATCTTTTTCTGTTTGAAGAAAACTATGTAAAAAAAAGCAATAGCAAGGAAACCCATCACTGGTCTCATAAGACAGCTCCTGTTTTCTCAGCTCTTCTATACATAGAATGAAGAATTACTATTTTGGTGGTATGGATATTCTGACTTAACAAAGACAATAAGGGGAAAGCATTCAAAGGGAAAAAGTTAATGAACAAGCTTACATTAACAGTGCATGTGTTCTAGCTGTCTACGTCTCTTACATGTTTTGCCTTTAGAGAAATCATGTACGTCTAATGTTGTTTAATGTCATTTTACTGAAACTGGTACTTGAGAACCTTGTTGAGAAAATTAGAAGTGATGAAGGAGCCCAAGGAGGTAATGTCAGAGCACACAGGAGATTCTGATGTGAAGCACTAGCTTCCTAATTATTATTATGCTTACAAGGACGCTGTTAGAAAAATGAATGCCTTGCTTCACACCTGCTGTAAAAGGTGCTGCAACTGAGCTTGCTTAAATCATTCTTCCTGAAACAAACTAGCAAATGAAACTCAGGTCATTTAATTTCCAAATACCAGTAATTAAAATGAGTCACATCATCAGAGTTTGGAAGGGCTACTACCTTCTTTTATTTTTTCATTTTCCCATAAATTTCAGTGAAGGTCAGATTTGTTGGGGGGAGGAGAAGAACCTGCCTGCTTTTGTGCTCACAGGAGGTTAAAATATGACTTGTTCACAGTGTCCCTCATAGTTCAGGACTTAATGGTCCTTGACGGGGATAACCTAGAAGTTAATTTTACTTTGTGTCCCAAAAGCAGTCATTGTCACTGTAATCCTTCTTGCAGGCTGAAGGGTATCTTCACCACCTGATCAGACTTGCAATAGCGATTGATGAGCAATATCGCCAACCAAGAAGCACTTTGCTAGTGCTTTCTGGTAAAAGACAAAAACAAAAAGAAGGAATGGTGCTAGGTTGCCTTTTCATAACTTTAAGCCCCTCCGGTGTTCCTTACTTTAAATGTCAGCTTTTGCTATTTGTAGAAGTCAAACACTGCAAAATGAGGAATGGCTTCTTCTTTCTTTTCCTCCGTACTGCTCGAGTCCTGCCAAGAAAAAGAATGAGCACATGATGGAGAGAGACACTCTTCTTTCCAGTTTTGTTATCCAGAGCAGAGTGATACTGGAAGCCAGAGGCAAGCACTATCAGGAAGGCCTGTGCTCTAATCTCTGGGCAGCAGAGTGTCCCGTATGCAAAGAAACCTCAAAAAATATTTAATTTCTAGACTGTGATAATCTCTAACAAAGTCAATTTGGCTAACACATCTATGAAACACATACACATGTGATTTGTTTTTTGTTTAAACTCACTCAGATTGGGGAATGCTATACATGGTAGACAGAGCTGTGGCAGCAGAGCTGCCCTCCAGCCCTGTTTAAAGTCACTAAGACCCAAACAGTAAATATTGTCAAGTAAACATCTGTAAAAGTATTTTAATATAGGCATAACTATGTTTTTTTCTTCCCTGACTTTTGTACTTAAACTGAAACATCTAATGGTTGATTCTTCAGCGGGAAGGGAAGGTAACATCCATCATGACACCACCGATATTTATTGATAAACAGCTAATGAGAGAAAATACCAGGCTGTCTTACCAAGTGTATATTCACAGAAGCTAAAACGAACCATTTTGGTGTCCTAGAGTAAACTCTTACACATGTGCCATAGATTGTCTCTAAGTTTCTCTAAGTTTTGTGCTTAGTACTTCACATAGCACACACGTCCCCCAAAGTGTTTCCTGAGGACAGGCAGGAAGGAGATCATATGCACTGGCACAGCATGTAGGACACCAGAGCTGCTTGGTTTGCACTAGCTGTTTCTGGAGGACAGAGAGCATTCAATATGTTGTGACACCCTCCTGCAGGCCTTCGTTAACAGAGTCATGAGTGTGAACCGTCTAGCTGGGCTGGGCTTCTTCATGGTGAAAGATGTTTCTATTCCCTAAGGAAAAGGAGTCTGATCTCAGTGCCTGGGGATGGGCACGCTCTGCAATCCACTGTAGGCAGTGTTAATAAGCCACTTCAAGTGTCAGAAGAAGAAGGGGTAAATACCAAATCTCAATTTACCCTTCCACTTCAAGAACCACCCATGACACACCTGGGACAATGCAAGGTGGGTGATGGAGGGCTGACTGCTGTGAACATTTCCCAGATAATTGAGGATTGTGACTCTTCCCCCCAAAAGGGCTCCAGGATGCAGGCTCCTGTCATTGTGCTCACAGGAAGTCCTGAGCAGATATCTTTGTGTGGCTCTGTGAATCACCTCTGTTTCTTTTAATCCTTTTAAAAATACAGTTCATATGAGCATCAAATAAGGAATACCCGTTTACTCTGAGCAACACACATATGCAGCCCTCTGGATTTACGGCCCCCCAGCTGGCTGTGATTCACAACGTCCATTCCCACATAATACTCCCAGCATTGTCAAATACTTGGTTAAACAAGCACAACCAACACCAACAGCATTTTTCAGGCATTGCTAAGCACAACATCTGAGCGTTGGTCCATGGAGTGTCCCAGACTTTTGCCTCCTCTCATAAACCAACAAAATTTTCTAATGGTCATAGATTCCTAAGTGTTCTTTCTAGCCATTGGATCAAGACTTCTCATTTCTAGGTATTTCACCTTGTTCCTTCTGTGGCTTCTCTGGTGACTTGGACAAGCTTCCCCCTAGCAGCACAGGAGTCTTGCAAATGTTGTTCTTGGAGCCATGTTGTTGCTGGTAGGCCTTAGAGCTTGTTCTGGGTGCAGGACGGTCACAGTCCCAGTCCATCTGGCAGGCTAGCTGCAGCCTTACTGGAGTTTTTGCCGGATGATCCATTCACATTGTTGTCCTGTCATTGACGTTCTGCACAGTATCATCACTCCACTGTGCTTCCCTGCTCTACTTCCCTAGACCTTTGGCTAATGCAAAAACTTCTAACTTGCCAGAAGAAAAGTTGATCCACTGACCAGATGAACATTACCACTGAGTCTTTGGAAAGGGACAGTCTTTCTGTTACAGCAACTCTTGAAATATTCTTATTTTCGAAGCAAAATTTCTGGAGTAGATATAACTGAATCATTACAACATAAAATTATGCTGAATTCATACATTTCAAAAAAAGCACGTGGCCACATTTTGAAAAATAAGCTCTTCCTAATAGATCTGAATTTGCCTGATTCATTTAGTATGGGCTTCAGACAAACAGTTTTCCTATTCACAGGAAAGGTGCAGGACTGCATGCCTCTTGGACTCCATATAGATGCCTACTACCTGTGTGTGGAAAATGCTCAGAATCTTATGCTATAAAGCATTTTAGCAGCAGGTGGTTTGTCTCTACAAAACTACATTAAATGAAAACAAGTTATGGAAACCTGTCTAAGGGAATCTGTTGCTGCTTGATGGTTTTTGTACGTGACTCTCTTCTAAATTCTGTGGCCATAAGGCAAAATCACTTAAATTGTTTGAATTGCAGAAAAAAGGCCTACATTCAAATTTCTCCAATTGTGAAAATATTGCTTGAATTGTATATATTACCCTAATATTATTTTCCAAAGAAAATGCCTTTGATTAGTTGAGCCCTTTAAAGATGTTGACATGATAATTATATTTATTCCTATGAATGTTACTTTCTGTTGAGAAGATTTACACAGTACTTTGATGGGTATAGTCATTCTACTGGTTCTTCAAAGGGATCCTGCTCCACAAGCATCTCTGCTAGCAAGGAAAGACATTTATTGGAGTTGTCGAAATGAAAAAAAAAAAATGTTGAAAATTGTTTCAATTCTACTGCTAGAGAAGTCAAAATTGTTGTCTTTTTCCTAGCAGGGCCAGTTTTACCTACATAAGCAGACTGGTAAGACTGACTCCTTCAGGAGTTCAGCAGAGCCCCTGCAGATAGGAAATCATCTGCACAAAGGGTAAACTGGTGCCATGGCTGACAGCTCTACCCTACCTATTTGCAGGGCCTGCCGGACCAGTCCTACACCTCCATTGGCATTTGAACCATCTGGCAAATTTTGCACAAAAGGAACTGAATGCACACCAGAATTGTGTGTTTTTAAAAGCCATTTAATATTAAAGAAACATCAATTATCAATATATATAAATGGGTGGAATATTTTTAAATGGACCCCATGTTACAAGTCCTCATCACAACTGAAGTCATTAGAATAAAAGTTTTATTGTCATGTGCAATAGAACAGTACAAAATAGAATAGTAATAAGAACAGAATAGAATAGTAAACATTCAAAATATAACTCAGATAATTTTCTGTTACACACAGCAGAAGTTTTAGGTTAATGGAACATTTTCTCCTAACTATGATAAAACCTTTTGGCCTTGAAAGATAAGTAAATATGTTTCCTGATCCTTGTTACCGTAGAAACTGATAACGTTGCCTTATGAGTATTAGTGACTGAAAAGGTGAAAGCAGTTTGTGCGTTTCAAGTAGAAACAGAAAACCCTTCTTTCAAATTTTATGAAAATATCATCTTCTTCACTATGATCAGATTGTACTGCAGGGATTGGTCCTTCTTAACAAGTATCAAGTTACTTGTGAAACTGCACGTGCAGTTAGCACAGATTTTGTACCAAAAAAAAAAAAAGAGTAAGCAAACAAAATAATTTACTTTTATATAAAAGAAAAAGTACTTGAATAGTCAACTGTTAGAAAAATTCTCTTCACTGAAACTGCTCACATGAGTAAGGACTAATCAGTTTCAGTCCCTGTCCTTGCATTATTTTTTACTAGAATCATCTCTTATAGAAGGTTAACACAAAGAAGCATGTAGCAATACCAAGAATAATCAAGTGCATTCCCTAAGCTGAAATGTCACAGCAGTAAGAACAAAAGACAAAAAGTACAAAGAATAAAAAAGAAGCGCAAAATATTCCTTAAGGATGCATCTAGGCAACACAGAGACAATTATCATCCTCTTTGACCTGCTCTAGTATTTCTGGTTTGGCTGTTGATGAACAATATACAAGTCCCTATTTGCACCTTTTTTACTCTCCTGCACGCACAGAATAGAATTATTGTTATTATTACGGAATTAATAGAGAGAATTACTATTAATAGTAATAGAGTAGAATTACACTGAGTGTAAAAGCGAAAAATATGATCAGATTTGATCTAAAATAAGTATATGCTTTTGAGGTAGCAATCATTTCTAGAGGTGAATCATAGAATTGTCTAGTTTTGACGGGACCTTTCAGATCATCCAGTCCAACCATCAACATAACCCTGCCAAAACCCATCACTAACCCCCATACCTCCTAACTGCACTGACACTGCTGCACTGACACTGTCCCCATTGCAGCCACGAGGTTTTATATGACTGCTAGCAGGTCCCTGATTCTGACACTAACACAGAGAAAACTGAGGAACAGGCCCAACGACAAAAGGTGCCTGTGCCGCTGTGAATTCCTCCTGGCTGTCACCATTACTTGGCTGGGCTGCAGAAGTATCCAGTGCCCCCAAGAGCTGCTCTGGTCTCACTTTCTGCTAGAGGCAAGGAGGTAAGCCATGTGGGGCTGGTGCGGCTGTGTCATCTTGTTAGATTAAAGGCATTCACAAGGAACTGGACAATAGGTGGATTTGGCCCCTTACTGCAGAGCAAAGAGCTAAAAGACAAAACTTCAAAAGCTATTTAAGGTGAAGAAGAGGGAAAGTACAAGTATTTTTCCAGTACATACCAGCAGCTCCTCATTCTTTCTCAGTTAAGCCCCTCATTAAAAACAGGTGCTTCCATGAGGTCCTGGTAACTGTTTGCAGGTGGTCATCTGAGCTCGTCTGAACCAGACTTTCCTCAGAACTCTCAAGCCCTGTCAGGTGTGAATTCTCTGATGTCTGATAAAATGATGTCACATTGCTACCTTTTCTTAACCACTTGTTTGAAAGTTATTTATAAGAAACTAATTGTCTTTGAGACCTCTGTCCCCTGACAAATTTAGATAAAATTGGTCAGTGAATTGAATGCCATTATAAATTGACATATAAGGGTATATACACATCTACAGAGAAAGAGAGTGCACATGCAAACCTCAGGAAACCAAGCTAAAAATAAAAAAAAAAGCAAAATGAGACTGTGGGAAGATGAACAGAAATGAAGAGGGCATGTTTTCCCATTTAAAACAAGATAAAAAAGATTAACTATTCAGGTCGGAAAAAGAAAGAACAAAAAAAGATATGAGCCAGTTATACAACAGAATGAAGAGAACAGAGGGCCAACCGAGCCTTCCTGTTATGAAGGACAAGAAGGCACTTTATGAAAACACAAGGTTACAAATGGAAAATAGAAAATACTTGAGGCAAATGACTTAGATTTTTAAAAGTCTCCAATGTGCAAAGAAGAGCATCTGCAATTGCCATAGCTGAGACAGCAATTACGGTAACTATTCATCTTAATGCTTTGGAGAATAAACTAATTGCCATGATCCAAAAAGTCGGTCTTCTCACTGTGATCTATTGTAGGCTAACATTAGCCATGTTACAGAATAAAACACTGAACCTTCACCCGAAGCACTTCTGGAGTGAGCTATCATCAGAGCCAGCACACTGGTAACAAAGGGGAGAGCTGCACATTGCCATGCTTCGCAGCTCTTGTAGTTCAGCTGCCATCCTAACCAATAGCAGTACTCAATAGTAGATTTTAGGAAACAGCACCTCCTTTCTTATTTTCTTTGTTAATAACAGTAGGCACATCCTGCAATTTGAAATAAACAGCATTTTTCCCTTCCAAGGAAGACAAGATTGGTTTGATTGCTTAAATAATAAATATTGATTATTCTTAGAACTACAACATCTTGGATTTATTGTGGACAATTTCAAGGTGTTATTGTGCATAACACATACCCTTAAAGAGAGCAGAGAAATATAATTCAAATATTTTTTAATAGGAGAGGGGCATTTTGGAAAAGTCATTATAATATTTTAACTAGCCTATAAAGTGTTCTCACATTTACACTAGGATTGGTATTATCTTATTTCATGCTTTAGTTTGACCTTGTTTACCTAGATACCATGAAAACAATCTTATTATTATTTTTTCCTCCTGAAAAATATGCTAAGGCCATACTTAATCAATTACAAGTACTAACAGAACTCATTCAAATGCGATTGTCTCTAAAACAAATCATGGTTCTTCAGTGTATTGTGTCATTTGTTTTATGCTTCTGCATTGAGCTCTCATTTGTATGTAATCTACTGTTCATTAATCTCCTCTGATACTCCAAACTTTACTGTTTGGTACTTAAAGGGACAAATAACCCTCGAGTTTACCTTCTAACATGTACAAGTTTATTCTATCAGGACACAAGTCCAAATACACTTTAAATTACCTGTGGTGTTATGGAAAAATCTGACTTGAGAAAACTGAAATTGCATTAAGCTTCTTCTAAATCTTGATAATTACTTTTACATTGCAATAAAGCCATCTTTGACATTTTATATGGAAAAGGGAACAAAAAAAAGGTATATTTTTCCAGAGGATTGAAAACCTAAACCTGTTGTCTTTTTATGGAATTCGAGCTCCCAATTTCTTTACGTGAACTTGAAACTGTGAAAGAGAGGTTTACTGATTTATTAGGTAACGACCTTAATGCTTTTAAAGAGTTTCTTCCTTAGAAAACAAGATATAAATTCACCTGCCAGTTTAGCTTCATTACCCATCTAATCCCCACCTATTTGAGGCATCTCAAAGTATTTAATGTATTCATCTTCACAACATTCTGTGAGCTACTGAGTGCTATTATCTTCAGTTTACAAGAGCCTAAGGTCATTCAAGAAGTGTGTTTCAGAGCAAGCAACCAAATGAGTGTCCAAAGCTCAGGCTAACTTATTGCCTTGAACATTTGCATCTGTATGATTTTTTATTCTCTCTTAAGATCAATAAAAATTATGAAGCAGAACAAACAAAAACATCAGCTGATTAATGCTGTTATTTGTTCAGCTCTGTTATTTCTATTCATTCATTTCTGGTTAATCTTGTAAGCAAGAGATAATTAAAACTGAGAAGCTTAGCATAAGTGGTAGAATGAGCATTAACCTTTCACAGTTTAAACCAAAGCAAATGTTATTCTGAAGGAATTTTAAGGTCACTAAATTAAAAATAAATAAATAAATAAAAGAGGAAAGATAGTCTAAGATCGATCTCATTTTGCTTCCAGTACTAAGACACCGTGAAGCTGCTGTTAACCTGCCATAAGGTGAGGGGAGCTATATGCAAACACATATAGCTACTGACATGAAGAACACACAGTCTGTGTGTGTGCTTCTGTTCAGCTTCTTTCAGGGTTGAATTGTAAGATGCAGCATTTCTTTGCATCTAACAAAACCACTATTAGTTTTCAGTTTAACAACAGACAAGAAACTAAAGAAACTTGTGACCTAAATAGCCAGGTACTATCTTTTTGTTCTTTAAGACTTCTATTCACAGAAAGCATAAGATATATACAAGCCACAAAATATGAATCTGGATTTCAAGATGCAATGTGATGGATTTCAACATGGGATCAAGGTCCTCAGATAGTGTAAGGCAGCTTTTCTCACCTCAGCTCCATCCTTTCCAGTATCAGTGGTGTGCACAGTTCCAGCTTAAGGTCTCTTTTTATATCTTTTTTTTGTAAAAGTAAGGATTGTTTATCATTCTTAGATACAAATTTGATTTTAAACATGCACAAAAATCAGGATTGTTGGACCTGGGAAAAACGGAAAGAGTTTCAGGTCCATCTCTGGTTATACATCCTTATAAAAGGACGTAAGTAGAAGTGCAAAACAGAAAAGAAAAAGCCCACAAACCTTAATTCATCATCACATTTCCACCACCAGAGAAAGACTGGCCACACTGAAAAACTAGATAGAACATTTTGTTATTATCTAACTACACACAGCCTCCCATCTGCCTCTACTGGCCTACATGATTATCAGAGTGACAAAGGACAAGACAGGATATTACAGCGTATATTACAGTGTATATCGCAAAGAGATGAACGCACATCTATGAGAGTATAACAGTGAGACATGACCCACAGCATGTTATCTCAGAAAAACGCATCCCACTCATGCACTGACATCACAGGCATTTTCAGCACCTTTTAAAATGTACACAGATCCTCCAACCTTTGACTTTGTGTGCTGCAAGGAAGGAGATTTAACTCAGTAGACAGAAAAATATAAAAACGTGACACTTCCTTGGGTACTTAGGTACTTTGTTGGTTTTGTTGGATATACCCTGAAGTCAGGAAAGCACTTCAGAGACTTCTTTTCTAGAAGGCTGCAGGAGAGACCTTCAGATCCAGAATTAAAATAGTCTTTGCATTGAAGTATGTTAAACATTTCTCGGGGAGGGCACAAGGGCTGAAATAAAACAACCTTAAGTTATGCCTCAAACTCAGTCTGAGTCATGATCCAGCACGTCAAATTCCAAAGAAAAAAGGACAGAAGGTATGCATAGGTACCATATTTTAAGTCATCAGAACTGCCAAAGATATCTTAATATTTTACACAAAGTTCTCAGGCACTTGAGAGAGTGAAAGAGCACATTGCTATTTCCTGACTTGCCATGGAAGGTGACCTGAATATTGCACTTCCAAGCCCTGGTCCCACAAAACTGAGATGATGTGAAATCATATTGTCCCATTCCTTTATTTCCCTGATAGGAAAAAGAAGTCATTTACAATGTCCAGCAGTCAAGTCTCAAGAAATCTTTCCCAGACAAATGGCTCCCAACAAAAACAGCAAAAAAAGTAAGTGGAAAGCCAAAAATCCTTCAAATCATCAGAGGTAAGAAAAATGTTTCTGGGACAGGATGATCCAACTATCACCTTTATTTTAAATGAATAGATTAGGCTAAATTATGATTATTTATTTTGCCTATTGCTAGGCTCTGCAAACACTGGAGTCCAAAACAGTTCTCATTGCAAAGGGTTTGCAGGCTAAGAACAGGTCATTCATGAAAAAAACATGAGATGATTGGGTCAAACCTATACATGTCATGCCCCTATAATTAAAATTAATAATTCTCTCAAACGGCATGCATCGCCTCGAGGTAATGACTGAAAAGGTTTAAACATATTCATTAAAGCAATTTGATTTCTTAGAGATAATCCTCATTAAATTATTTTCTTCTTCAGTTTCTTGTTTCTGCACTTTTATTTTTTTGTAATAGCACTAAGTAAAACAATCTGGACTGCCTAGAAATATTTTTGCGTTCCTAAAGGCTTGCATTGTAGAAGATGGGAGAACAAATGAGTGTAATAAGAATGTTTTTTAATGATGTTTAAAATAAGACTTCTGTTTTGTTCATTTTACAAAAGTCTGTTTATGTTCAGTAGAGAAAACAAGTTATTCAAGAGTCCTTTTTCCTACATAATAATGTGAAAAAAGTATTGTTATTGGGGTTCACTGTTATTATTTTCATGCCCAGAGGGCCAAGCTCAAGAAAACTGGATTTTGGGACAGTCCCTTTCTTGAAAAGCTTACAATTTAAGTAGACAAGAATGAAATTGGAAGGGGAGGTCCATTAATAAAGACTTATTTGCCCAGAGATGTGAAGAATTTTGCATAGTGTTTAATTATATTTATTGGTATCTAACCCCAACAGTAGCTCTGATCTAAAAACAGAAACACTAATAACTAAGTCTTATATTTTACATTTCACTGAACACTGAAAATAAGTAAAATCTGCGTATGTGTGTGTGTTTGTGTGTATGAAGGTCTGAAATCTAAAAAATTATGCTGAGAGTCTTACAGAATAGCATACCTATGGGTCATGTTGTAGGAATGTTATTTCTTATGGAATTTATGCGTTGGTCCAGGAAGCACATCCTGCATGAGACCAATCAGAAATAATATCTTGGAACAATAAAATAAGTGGGCCAGAGACCGAAACACAAAATCTCTGGGGCCATTAAATCTTTATCGCTGTTGTTGAAATTGTCCAATGTTTAAAAAAATTTTAAGGGGGACTAAGAGACAGATGGCAAACTCACAAAAGCTTCGTTTTGCTATAGAAATATGCCAGAGAATTTAAAAAATATACCAAACTTTAGTATCATGAATGATGGCTATTTTTCCTTTGGTTTGAGTTTTGGATGAAGATGTAAAAGGAGCTCAGATCTCACCCGAGTCTGTTAGCTGATTCATAGTCAGTTTATAAACCCTGCAGGGGATGGCTCCTAAAGGCTTGTTTATCCCAGTTGAGATTATATGAAGAAGCTACCTTCACTGATCAGGGCATGACCCGTCATCTACGTTCAGCTGCAAATGATTCAGTCTGGTAATCCTACTTCAAAAACTTTCAAGAAGACTACTGTAAAAATCTTTTTGCATTCAGAGCCATGTGCCAGGCAGCCTTATGGCTGATAGGCATGAACTTCAATAAAGCACCAGCTCATCTTAATAATATTGCATGCTGTGGAATTGTCTACCGAAATTTTAGCAGTACACTTGAAATGCCTAAAGGGTATGATATACATAATTTCAATAAACTGGTAGCATTGTAGAGCTTGAATTGGAAAGTGATTCACTCCTGGATACCCTTACTGTACAACACACTGCTGATAAATCAGACATGAAAGAATTTGTGATTCAAATTAAAACTTGTTTCAAGTAAAAGATACACTTTATTGTTGCTGAAACCTGAAGATTGGTAGTTTAGCTATGACAAGCCATCCAGATTGTGTTGTGAAACATATGCAGTGATATTAAAAAATTTATGGACTCATGCTGTGTATTCCTGATTCTATAAGAGAAGTGAGGGAGCGAAGGGAGGCAGGGGAGCAGTTGCACATTTAGCAAGCGTATATCGCCTCCTGCAAAACAGGATGCACACCAACATGCTCCTCAGGATAAAAAAGGCTAAGAAATCCAAGCATGCCTAATGAAATAGCAAAGGAAAACATCTAATGTCAAAGAGATATTTTCTCTCTCCTCACGCTTCTCATGTGAACAGGCAGGGAGCAGATAGGAGGGTGAAGTGCCATTATGATGGATGCATCATCAGGGTTTGCTGGTAAATTCTCTGCTCACTTACTCCACATGACAGCAACCTCAATACTGGAAAAGCATCCCAATCCCCAATCGCCTGATTGTTTTGTTTTCATTTAAATACTAGTTTCAAACAGAAGGATTACATGGATATTGCTGTCCTTTACTCACCCTAATCTACAAAACAAAACCCTGTGTTAAGTAAACTGTTTAAGGAAACTCCAGTTCAGTGTTTTTCATGGAATGACAGGACACTGTGGGCTGGAAGGGACCACTGGAGGCTATCTGGTTCAACCTGCTGCTCGAAGCCAGTCTGGTTATAAAAGATAGCTCAGGGCCAGGTCCTGTCATGTTTTGAATCTCTCTGAGGATGGAGATTTCAGAAACTGCCTGGGCCCCTGTTACACTGTGCACTTCTGAGAAGAGTCTGGCTCCATCTTTTCTGATCAATTAGTTGTAGATAGCAGTGAGAATGCCCCTAAGCCATTTCTTCTTCAGACTGGACAAACACACATCTCTCAGCTACTCCTCACACATTGTGTGCTTCAGCTCCCTGTGTGCTATGCTAGCTCTGAGCTGGACTTGGTGACAGTGTCCTTCTTGTACTGGGGCCTTCTTGTAATTGTATTCCACAAAACTTTCCATAGGACTTCAGTTGTGGTCTCAGCAGTGCCCAGAGACAGGAAAAAGGATCATCTCCCTACAGCGGCTTGCTGCACCGCAGGATGCTGTTGGTCTTCATTGCTTCAGAGGCCTGCTGCTGGTTCATGTTCAACTTCTTTCCTGCCAAGCTTTTTTTCAGTCAGTCGGCCCACAGCCTGTACTGATGCGTAGGGTTATTCCACGCCAGGTGCAGCACAAGGTTTTTGCCTTTGCTGGTCTTCATGAAGTTCCCCAGCCTGTCTGCGTTCTTCTGAATAAACTTGTCCTCCTCCTTCATACTGACTGCTCCCCTAGTCAGCTGTCTGGACCATTAATAAAGACGTTGAACTATATTGGCTCTATTATGAACCCTGAGGGTGGTACCTATTAACCTGCTATCAGTTGGACTTTGTACTGCTGAACACAATCTTTTAAGCCTGACAGTCCAGACAATTTTCAACTCACCTGACCATCCAGTCTATAACTTGCCAATTTAAGTGTAAGGATACTATAGCAGATCATGACTAAGGCCTGGCTAAAGGCAAGTTAAACAACATCCATTTCTCATCCACGCTGTCAGTCATCTCCTCAGAGAAGGCAATCAGGTTGGTCAGATACAACGTGACTTTAGTAAATCCATATTAGCTGCCCCCAATCACTTTCTTGTCCTTCATGTGTCTGGAAATAACTTTGAGGAAGATTGGTTCTCCGAGCTTTCTGTGGACTGGGATCAGGCTGAGCAGCCTGTAGTTCTCTGGATCACTACCTTTCCAAGACAGTCTTTGCTCTAAAGGATGCAGGAAGACCAAAAGCTGCTAAGTATCCACATTCGAAGTGCAGATGTCCAAAATCCCTGCTTGCTGTCATTTTACCTCTGAAGACATCTAAAACTACCAGCTTTCATGAATATATATTCACAACAACATAGAAGCCACTTCAGTATGTGCTGAAAAAAAACACCTAAGTTGGACAGTGCCAAGTAGAAAACTAAAAACTCACTTCAAGAAAACAAATAATGTCCCAACTGTCTCCCTTTGCAGACCTGAGTATGTGAAGCAGACTTCACAGAACACAGATTGTTCCCTTTCACCTGATTAAAAATTCCATACAAAATGGGAATTACACAGATTAGTTTTTCTCTTCTGCCTGAGGAAACCAAAATTGTACATGTCACTCTGATCAGAGGTGTGTCATCCTCTTCTCAAAAACCTACATGGACAGAATTCCTTCAACTTCCTAAGGCAATTTGCTTCCCAGTTGCGCAGTTCTCCATCTTATCTTCTCACCTTCTTGTGACAATCCAAACTTGTGACTTCTTGTCAATTCCAGAATGGAGAATAATGCACCCACTTTCTGTGTTTTTCCTTACCAGCGATGTAAGGACCACTTTGATCATCCTCTTACTCTTCTGTGCAGAGTTTCTATACTTTTGACATAGTGTCCAGAGCTGGATACAGCCAAGTCCCCACCACGCTGAGCAAAGAGGAAAGAGTCTTAAAAACAATAGCCTTGTTTATGCTCCCTAATTTGTAGAATGCCTCTTTCAAAACGACAGGATGCTGATGACTCACATTCTGTTTGTCACCCACTGTAGTCCACAGATCCTTTTTGAAGGACTGCTACCAGCCAGGTGTTCCCCATGTGAAACATACTCTTTTCTCTCTTCCCCTCTCTCTTTTTCTCCATTTTGTTTCTTTGGGTGGGTTGTGTTTGTTGTCTTTTTCTTTTTTGTAGGGTAGGTGGTGGGGTGGGGGGAGGGGGGAAGAGGTGGGTCTTGGGTGTGGTCATAGAGGATGCCACAGTGTTTGATTTGAAAAGTTAGAGGAGCAGTTCTTCAAGAGGGTTTTCAAGCTGTGGAGCCAAAATGACTAAGACACCTCGGCACTTGCCAGTCATGAATTACTCACCCAGGTCTCTGTAACTGTAATGCCTTTCTTGCACCACAATTTTGCTGTGTTTTAAAAATAAAATCTTCAAAGGGTCTGGAGACTCAAAGGCTCTTCTAAAGCATTTGTGCCCTTTGTGTAGATCACCTTCCTCAGTCACGAAGACTGGGCTTGGGTATTTGCTCCTAAAGGGAAAAGACATTTCGGTGAAGTCCACATGTGAGTTTTTATCAACTCTATTCACTGAAACTTTACTGGCAAAAAGGGAATTGCCAAAGGTGAAGGTCAGATGAAAACCAGCATTTAAAAGAGAAGTTTATGCACAAAATCTTCTGAATTCTCTGACACTTCCCTTTGAAGGAGTCACATTTGACTCACTTTGAATGCCAGTAACACATGCCTAGTTGTAATGAATAGTGAGTACCCTGTTTGTATTTGACCTGAAGGTGAAATAGATTTTGAAATGTTAGGAAGGAAGCAACATCAAACAGCCTGAGAGTTAAATTCCTTACTGCAATGGCCTGAAATGAATGTAACTCAGCAAGGCTTTGTCGGGAGCCAGAGGATTTTTTTGAAATTAGAAAGCTATTCTTGTGCACAGTTTGCACACACTGTGAAAACCTTGCTACCCAAAAAAAGCAATCTGGAAGCACCCTTGTTAGCATTTTACAGTAGGCTTTCTTTAAATACCGACTGAAGAGGCTCTTGTCCTACCAAGAGCAGTGCCTGGGTGTGGATGTGCACCACTCCAGTTCATCCACCCCTTACCCAGGCATGGGGAGAGAAGGGCAGGGGCAGGAGACAGGTCCTGCCTGGGGGAGGTGGGGAGAATGGTGGGGTGCTGCCCCAGCAGGGCTCTCTGTGGGTAGAGGGACAGCAAGAAACACCCATCTTTTCCCTCGGCTTCTCTCCACCTTCAGCCTCCAGTGTTACTACCCAAAAGAGGAGCAAAAAGGGTGTGGAGTATACTGCTCTGACCCCGGTTTTGAAGACACTCAAAAGTCATTGATTTTGGAAAGTCTCTCGTTTTTTTGATACTGGGTGTATCAGAACTGAAGCAGCTCTGAGCCCTGCGGGCAGCCCCCTGTCTCCCCAAAGCTGCGCTCCCCCAAGAAGACACCCAACCAAAACAAAACAGCAGTGGTTTGTTCATTGTTTGGTTTGTGCTGTTTTTTGTTTGTGGATTGTTTTGTTTTTTTTTAATGAAGCCAAAAGCTACAGAGATGTGAGAGACTGAGCAGTGTCTGAGCCACGTTTTGATTAAAAGAGTGAGGAAGAGTGTCCACAGCGGACACAGAAACCTCAGCAGTCACAAGCTCACACTGAGGCAGCATCCCCCCAGAAAGGCACTTACAAAAGGGACAGAGATCATTCAGAGAATGAGGCCAGTGGAGAAACGTGCTGGTAACTTATGGGAAATCAGCTTATATAGAAGAAGAAAGTGGAAAGAAGAGCTAAAACGCAAGGGCATGTGGTGCAGCTTGCGTGGGCCCATGGGGCAGTGGGGCAGGCCGAGGGCCTGGCAGGGTGTCCACGTGGGAGGCATCCATGAGCTGCTCTGTGCTGGCCCCAGCCAGTTCCAGCCAGCTTCAAGACCTGTCGGGGTGGCCAGTGGCCATCAAGGAGCACACAGGGCCAAGCATTTACCCCATCCCTGGGGTAAATGGTAACTGCCAGGGGAGGAGAAACAGGTTAAGGGGATGGTGTTGGGGACGCAGTCAGAGGCCCACATGTCTACAGGACACAGCACTGGGCCAGGCACTGTAATTTGGGGGTGTTAAAGCTGTGAATGTGTTTGAACACAATGTTGGAACAGTCTTATGTTGGAACAGGGTGCTGGCCACAAGTTAATTGTCAGTGTGGAGCTGAACACTGAGTTTTCTTATCATTCCATCATAAAAAGTTAAAAAAAAAAAACACTCCATATTTTATCATTTATCAGTGCTGAATAAAACCTCTAAAATTTTCAAGGTCTCCTATTTGTATTTGGTGTCTGCAAAGACACCCACTGGAGTCCTCAAGTAGTTACTGATTATTGGCGAAAATATGAACAGTAACATTAA
>JAOQGH010000001.1:120987855-121025387 GCA_025769975.1 Gallinago jamesoni | reverse complement strand
TTGGTGTCTGCAAAGACACCCACTGGAGTCCTCAAGTAGTTACTGATTATTGGCGAAAATATGAACAGTAACATTAATGAGCTTCCATGGTGTCTCTTGTCTTTCCACATACACCATTCCAGAAAAAATTAAATACTGAATGCTGTAAATCCTGCCATAGTCCGGTGAGGTTCTCCTGTTACTTCCATATTACTAACTGATACTGTAGACAGTGAGTATCTTTTTTGTTTCTCACAGTATCGGGACAGTCCTACCCCACTGGCACGATGCTAATGCCAGAGCTGCTGCCCTGGCATCCTCTGTTATTTAGATAGCAAGAGTTGCATATATTAATTATGCCAGCAGGGAGACTGCAAGTTTATGACAGTGCTTAGAGAAAATCTGAATGCACATGGCATTTACAAAGAAGAGCAGAAAAGGTAACGTGCAAAGGTGTTTCCACTTTAATTGTAATTGTAAAAGTTACTCTTGTTACTTGGGCACTCTGGCATATGATGAGGTGAGTGGAAATGTATTTTTAAGCTAATGCATAGGTTTAATGCCTTTAAATGGTTTTAATTACCTTCCTTTAAAGGTTTTTTGGCATGTCAGCTTGGATAAATAATGTCTGCAATGTACTGCTTGCTTACGTCTCTGTTATCCTGTGAGGATGTTTTGCAGTTTCCCAGGCCTGGCTCCTCGGCTGTCATAGACCAGCAGTGACTACCTAGAGCACACGTAGCCAGAGGCTGATTAATATTGACCGCAGGTAACACACCCCACTGCACCACTGCTGTGGAGGCCTTGACAGCTCCGTGACCCTCGTCCCTGCACTGTTCCCTCCCGCCAGCTCCCTCCAGTTAAAGCATCACATCAGCATTGTTTACTGCAGGAACTCAGCCAAGGAAGTCATAACAAGACAATAGACATATAATCTGATAACCTTGTTAGCTTGCTTGAATCAGAGCTCCTAACAAGTAGAAGAGTTTAGTAAAGTGGAATAAAAATATTACATCTGTTGTCAATGGCTTTTCAGTTCTGTCTTTGAAAACGTAGCATTTCTTGTGCTTTTATTTAAGATTAAAGCTAAGCTCAAGGACACTAAACAAAACAACATGAACAAGGTCAGATATGACTTTAAAAAAAAAACCCACAACAAATGCTAACTAGAGCAGGCAGACAGACTTCTTCATTGTGTTCAAACAGCGGCAAGTAAAACTATATAAAAAGATATGAATGTACCATTCCAAACATCTCAGTGCAGTAACAATCTACAATGTGCTGTTTCATATTTTATTAGGACTAGGCTATGACAGTGCCAAAAATTCTAGATGAAGAGCAACATTTGCACTGTCATGTTAGCAACTGAAGAGCAAATTGGTGATCCCATCCATCTCAAAGCAGCCATGGCATCATCCACTGCTGCTCCAGGAAAAGAGTCTGGACTTCCCAAACACCTTTCTTCCCACAGCAGCTTCCCTGACCCATCTGGTGCCCCACAGAAGGAAAGAAACCAGAAAGCAACCCTTCCCACACTGCCACCTCTCCTGGGCCAATCTTCCTGTTTGAGAGTGTGTGTGTGTGCACATGTGTACTGGCCAGTAAACAACCAACAAATCATAAATCATGTTTATCTTCATCGGCGACTATTAATCTTCTCTCCATTACCTAGCCATAATGATTGTTTCTTTCATTTTAAAGCATTCCTAGTTAAAGTTCATTGAAGACATTTATAAATACTTGACCAAAAAGTTGTATGCAGTACTAAATAATGTCTAGAATAGCTAGAAAGTGGAATTGTATTATCTGTAGTCTCAAGTTTCTTTCCCTGGAGGAATAATATATTACATGGCAGAGGAATGTCCTTTTGAGTGTACTATTTCCCGGATGCCAAAGAAGAGTCATAATGTGAGATGCTGTTTATTAAAATGTGGTTGTGGTGGGTTTTGGGTTTTTTTAATTAAGGGAATGAAAATTAATTAAATTGGTAACATTTATTCTATTTTTAGGCAATATAAGCAGAAACAAATTACCATATAATAATAGTTGGAGGAATCCCCACAACCCAGATTTGTCTGTCTTGCAGTATTTCTGTAAGCGGCAGTAGTGACTAAAAAGTAAACTGTTTCCTGGGGAATCTGTTGAGGGCTGAGAACTCCTGAAAATCAGGTGACTTGCCTCTGTGCCAGAAAATAGATTTAGGGATCTAACTTCAGGCAGCCAGTTAACAACTGAAAGTACAGTGAAGAATCAATCTTGAGGAAACTTACTGCTCCATCTGTACAGTTACATCAGTGTAATTTTCGGTGTAGGCACTCTTTACCTAGAATAAATTGTCTTGTTTATCTTAGGGAAGCTATCTTAGGAACTGCTTTCCCTGGAAGAAAACAGCTGCAGTTATCTGGTCAGTCTGTGGATTGTTTCTATTAGAACAGCCAGCACTATAAAGCCATGAATTTTGAGTAAAAGAAGCCATATTTTTAAACTGCGGTAAGCATAATTCACTAAGAAGTCCTGTTGGCATGAATGCATTGGAGATAACACTTTTTTATCACTTCAAACTGTCTGTGCCAGCAAGAAAATGCCTGTGTGCAAACGGCAGGACAGGGTCCTACGTTCTATCAGATGGGAACAGGATAAGGAGCTCCAGTTTCTCTGTTTCACATGGCCAGCATAAGCAGGCAAAATATCCTATATTTGGTGGTAAGGGATGGAGAATTGGACTTAAACTTCTTTAAGGAAAGGGGATATACATTTTCTGAGAGGCTCCTTCAGGGACAGCCTATGGCTATGGTTAAGAGAGGCCAAGTGGTTGCCCCCTTCTCTGAGGCTGCTGGAAGGCAGGTGCCCAGGGATGCAGTGAAAAAGGTACTTGCAACTGGACCAGACAAGGCTTGAGCAACCTGATCTAACATCAAAATTAGTCTGCTTTAAGCAGGAGTTTGGACCAGGTAGCACCAGGTGGTCTCCAGAGATCCCGTGCAGCTTAGGTTTATTTTAAGAGTGTAGTGAGCAGTTCTAGAGAAAGAAAGGAGGGAGTCAGCTAGTTCCCTCATCTCCTCTCCTCCATTGTAAGCAGGCTACACGAAAGTGCAAGCAATTATCTAAGGCTCAGGAGATTATCCTGACCTATAAAAAAGCAGTTACATAGTAAGCATTTTCCTTCACTTATTTGTTCCTCAGTCTCGTAAACAAGACCTGAATGTTCTTCATATCTTTAAAAATCTCATTGTTTAACAGTAACCTTTTAGTCTTTTTATTTACATCCAGTGGAACACTATGCTGAGTACATTACTGAAGCCATATTTCAAACCAGAACACTTGGGGCTACCAAGAAAAAGGCTCTTGGGAGTTGTTCCTTGGATTATTTTTTCTCAAAGATCACAAAAGAATTTAGCTGCTACAAATTCGATACTACTTCACTGGCATCCACTGCCTCTTTTACCTGCAGGTAATTTGTTGCTACTCACTACATCAAAAGGTTTTTCTTTTTAATTTACATTACTTTTCTTCTGTGTAACAGTATGGCTGTGGCTTTGAGAGGCATCCAATTGTGCTGCAGTGGGTGAGATATTAAGGGCAGCACAGCGTAAAGAGGAATTAGCACTAATTCCTTTTTGCTGTGGTTTTGCGCAGAAATGTGAAAGCATGAGTGACTCTGTAAGTGATATGCTGTAGTTTAATAGGATTGTAGGGAATAATACTGCTCTCACAGTGTTTCACTGTAGGCATCTTGGAACACCACCTTTCCTGAAGGTTGAACTCCTCAGAGGCCCTTCCACTGTAGCAAACTATTATATAAAACAGCCAAAAAGCAGTTTACTGCTTTATATTTGAAATACATAGTATCGTGTGATCTTTGTAGCAATAGCACTCTTCTGGCAGTGCCATGACCCATGTGTAAAACTTTGGGTGCACCACTCTCCTTAGTGATGGCAGAAATGTACAAAACCTTCAGAAAGAGCATTACACACACAAAAAAAGGGCATTTCTATGAAGAAAATACCACATTGTGCTGAAAACAGACCTTCTGTCTTTAAAATAGTGAGCTGTACCTTATCAATCCTTGTCAAACTATCATGTAAAATTTGTAGTTGTTATTTCTATGTCTTTGCTGATTCCAGAAACTGTACCATTTATTAAAATGCATTTTTAATTGGGGAGTTTATCATCGTTCCAACTGAGGCAATTTTAGAAGTAACTCCCCATTAGGGAAGGATAATGTTCTCTTTTGCTAAGCAGTGCAAAAATTTGGCTTGTTTTTTTATAATTTGCACAACTTTGTTAAACTTTTAAGCTCAGTGAAGAGAATTTGCATGTTATGTACTTTGTGCTTGCTTTCTCTTGCTTTTTCTCAATCTACAGTAACCTGGGCTTGCAACCATGGCACAGGTTTCCTCTTTCTCATCACCAAACCACAATTAACTGAGTCAGAGGAAGTGTGCAGTCCTCCATTGGTTCTCTTACTGCCATGTTCCTGAAGCCACTTCCCTTAAAATCTCTTGTGACTGGGACAGGCTTTCAGCACAAGTCTTCCCATCTGAATCTCCACATGCTTCTGAGTCCTTTGCTGAAGAATAAGAACCCTAACTATGGTCCTCATCAGCAAACAATGTAAGTGCAGCTTTAAAACGAGTGTTATCAGCTTATCTGATTAGCTGGTGTCTAGTAAGCAACCTTTTGAATATGAGAGCCAAGATCTATCTGAAACCATGTATCTGCTTACTTAATTTCTGCTGCTGGAAGGTGTGCTCTAAGTATTCTACAGCTATGCCCCAAAACGTTGTAGAATATGAGAGTTTTTAGTTCTGCTAATGATGCATGATATGAAAGGCTGATGTTTGGATAGCTTTTAATCCCTTGAAAAATCTATTGAGAAAGAGTAATTTTTCACTGCATTATATTAAATAGTATTAAAATAGTTTCACCTTTTAGAAAAAAAATCCTATAGCATTAAAAGAAAATAGCTCTTTTTTCAAATAATTCTTTAATGAGCTACAATGTTCAATGGCACTGTAGTAGATATTTTTAAGATTACGGAGAGTATTATTTATTATCCAGTTCAATAATATTTGTCATCAGTCTTTGTTTAATACTAGCAGAGAAAACAGGACTCTTAATTTCTACCCTCTTTTTTCCAGTTAGGGAAGGCATGTGGTGAAAAAGCATACCTACGTGATTTTCATGAGTTCTCTCTTATTGTATTCTCCAGTACTTGCAAGTCCTGTGTGATCTGAGGAGATTGTTGTTGTTTTCCAAGGTGAAACTTTGAATAAAATGACATTTACTATGTCCTTGTTTAATGATCTATGCTTCATTTGTTAATTAGCATCTTAATGAATTTCAGATGAAAGAACAAAAGTTATTTTCAGCTTTGAATAGAATTATTAAGGCTGTAAAAGTAGATTTTGAAAAACATTTTAGAGTTACTTTACATATTTGTATTTAATCACCAGAAGTCTACTGTAGGTTGTGTCATTCCCCTCCGGACTTCAGAAAAGTGCTGAGCCCTCACACGTCTTGTGGATCCAAAGAGGAACTGGACATACTTAGCACAATCTCTTCTTTGATGGCTCAAGACATGCAAGCTGATCTTGTTATCTATTTCTCAGGAAGTGTGTAAATAAAATTTTTGCGTACAGTACCCATTTGCACCATTAACCATATTCAGAGGAAGCTGATATCTTGTAGTTTCTCCTCTATATTTTTTTCCATTATTTTGTCCCCAGATTAAAAAAAAAAATACAGTCAGCCCAGAATTAGCTCAGATTTCACACAGGAGTCTCCCAAGATTGATAAGCAGATAGATGCTATTCTTGTCATTACCAGTCCAAGAAATGAGTGTCAGCTTTTGACACCCTTCCTTCTCCTAGTCTGAGCAATTTTACGGGTACTTCTGCTTAAGACAAATGCAGCAACTCCGATTATCTCTTCACCTGTCAGTATCTGTCAGTGCCTTCCTGAATGCTTCTCAAGGTCCTGGAGCTCCTGTATGCCTCAGTTTCACAATGTTCTGTTTTACCATAGAATCACAGAATCACAGGGGTTTGGAAGGGACCTCTGGAGATCATGTAGTTCAACCCCCCTGCCAAAGCAGGCCCACCTAGAACAGGTTGCACAGGAACATGTCCAGGCAGGTTTTGAATGTCTCCAGAGAAGGAGACTCCACCACCATCCTGGGCAGCTTATTCCAGTGCTCTGCCACCCTCAAAGTAAGGAAGTTCCTCCTCATGTTTAGGCAGAACTTCTTATATTCAATTTGTACCATCTAGATGTTATATCCTTGTAAGACATTGGACTGTAAGACATTGGACTTCCACTTTCAATTGCTTCCTCGGCTCCTCCACACTTGATATGGTTCCAAGCTCTAGGTCTTCACTCTGACATCCTGTTTGCTAGAAAGTGATCCAGTCTGCTGCTGCAGATGGCACATAACAATGTGATCTTTTTGTAGGTTCCTATATACAGTCTCTGGAAACACCTAGAAAGTAGCATAGGTCCATCTGTCTCACTGCTGATAATGCTGTTGGCTTCCAAAAATGGAAAGCAAAATAGATTTACTCTCCCCACGCAGGAATCCTCTTTGTTTCAGAAATTTTATTGTCTTACAGAAGTCTGTCTTAGATGGAAGCAGCTCCAGCCTGAGGTGCCTCTATATATTGACACTATATGTATACGCCTAAGCAGCATGACAGCTCTATTGCAACATAAATAAGAAGTGGTTACTCTTGTCTGAGCTTTGAATGGTTCGTAACAGGTATATCTGCTTACAGCCACACAGCAAATCAGTTGGACAATAGGAAAGGATCCACAGGGTGAAACCATTACAGCTGGAGACTTGACGTTCACTCTCTGAAGGCAAAGCATGCTTTCTTCAGGCAAACTGTAGGCTAGACCATAAATGCCCATTAGTTGTTGGAGAACAGTAGGTGTGCTCCTGGATCACTCCTTCAGGTTTGGTTTCAGCTGAAGGGAATCCAGTTCACACACGCTGAGACTGTCCCAGGGTGCACAGTAAAACACCACAATCGAGAAAGGTTGAGAGAGTTGCTTCAAAAGTTTACTCCAATCCAGATTAAAATGATAATTTAAACACATCCAGTAGTCACACCAGAAGAGATCCTAAATTAAAATTTAGACTGCAGCATTAGAGGACATGCATTTTCTGCATTGTGATCTTGTTACTTTCCCACCTCTGAAAGTATTTGTCTTGTCACTTGCTTATCCTGTCTGAGCAATCCATCAAAGCAGCAGAAAAAGGATAAAGGCAAGCAAATTAAAGCTAAGAAAGCTATTTGTAAACCTGATTAAGAAGGTTATGGCAATTCAGTTTAGGCATATGTAATCGTGCTAAAGCCCATGCTAAAATGGAAGAACTATGTCTGCCAGCCACTTGCTTTTCACTTTAATGTCTGGGGAGTGTGGTTGAAGCCAAGATACAACTTGCCTGAGTTAGCAGGAAATCAATTCTTTGTCTCCCTCACCATCTTCCTCAAGATCCTGTCATTTGGACTTGCAGAAGACACTACTGAAACAAAATGCAGCTGGGGCAGCAGTGTCTGCCTGGTAACCCAAGGAATGGCAATGTGATCCGTGCTTCCCACAGCACAGCCCACTTCTACAGAGGTTTGGCTCAGTTCCCATTCCTGGTTATTGCAGTGAGAAAATAAGACCAAAGACCATAACAAGTGTTACATACTAGTGAAGCAAAGGCTAGAGAATTAAATGATGTTTTTTCCTTAGCAGCAGTTGCAGAGGTAAGTCTGTGCTTGCTAGTACCCAGTCAGTCTCTCACTGTCTTTCACTAGGATATGAATAAAATTTATCACCTCACTAAGGTCTTCAGTGCCATAAACTCTCAAGAAGAAGGTTTTCCAATGAATTTCCCATAATCTTTAAGAGCAGGCTCTGAAATATGAGTGGAATTACACTGGAGGTGATCACTGAACAAAGCAGTATCTTCTCTGAAAGAATATGGAGAAGTGTAGAGAATTAAGCCCTACCATTGTCTTCCAAAAGGCTGTTGGGCTGCACTTGCCACCTGCTAGGACTGTGTTAGTCACTGAATATTCATTCCAAATTATCAATCTTGCCACAGCCTCTCCAGCATACAACAGATAAAACAAATACAACAGATTTTTTTATTCTCCATTAGGGATGCCTAAAACTAAGTATTTAAAAAGGGGCAAGGCAGACTCTATTAACTTTTAACTTTTTACTGGATCTGTATCTTTCTTTTATTAATAATCTGAAAATCTGAATGGGTCTTTGGCTAACAGCATTTTATGTTGCTTTTTTAAATATGATATACAGTTTCCTCATGTAGGAAGGTTAAGGAGGTTAAGACAGGTTCAAAGACAGTTTCTAATCTCTTTATCTTTGAGTCAGTGAAATACTGTGCATTAAGATTTTCAGTATGAAGTATAAAAAATTCTTATCTAGAAACAAGCATATTGTCCCTTGAATGAGCCATTGGATTGTGTTGCTGTTTCTCCCCTATCCAGTGCTGTTTGATATTTATTTAACCATAAATTTTACTGCAGAGTTGCATTCTGTCCTATTTCAGTAAAAACTGCAATATGTTCAATGTTCACCTGAGGAAAATGCATGGCTTACACTTTCTAAACAGAAAATAATGTTTTGAATGTCTATGATGAATCTGAGGTATTTATAACATAAATAAAAATGAACCCCAAAATTTAGAAAAATTTTCTCCCTGTAAGCATGCAAGTAATGCCAAGTTAAGGGTAGCAAGAATCTATAATTGACTTCCTAAAAATGGATTGAGGGGTTTAACTAGAAGGGCCTTTAGGAAAATATCTTAGCCTGTATTGAAAGCAATCCATTCTTCTGTGTTAGGAAAGTAAATTTACGGTATTCAGAATATCAAGTCTTCCCCTTAAATGGATAAAATAACCAATCTTGTTGTTATTGATATATGCTATCTCACTGTTACAATAATTAAAATTATACAGTTATTATCAGCAATGTAATTGCAGCCATAACAGCACTAAGAGCAATGTTCATATCTTGGAGAAGTTAAAAGAATGTTACCTAAGCTCACAGAAACAAATAAAGACAACTGTTCCTTCTAACTAGTTTTAGGCACCTTCTGTACCCAGATGCACTGGAGATAATCTCTGTAGGTGAGATGGCAGTTGCCCTCACAGGAGCCTGGGGAGAGCATGCCACAGTAGATGCCTGAAGTTGGTTGGTGTGAAAAACCCTCCCCATAACCACAAGAGAGTCAAATGGGGAGATCAGAGGAATTTGGAGGCAGCCACAGCAGAGCTGTGCGGGAAGTGGAATGAGCAGTGACGGGCAGGGCTTGCCCGGGACACTGAGGAGCAGCATGAAGGAGCCAGTGGGGCTGGAAGTTCCCTGACAGATCTGGGACCATCACAAGCAAATGTAGCAGCAAGACACGTGGGAAAACAAGATTTCCAATAAAAAGCTGTGAATGGATCATGTCTGCATCCTGGCCAGAGGGACAGCAGGTAATGAAAATCACAGCTCCTCACACACCAAGGAACAGGGAAAGAAAAGGGAGTTCTCACCAAGTAATACATAGCAAGGTCTCTATTTCCTGAGCATGGTAGAGTCTGAATAGTGAGCCTAAGATTTTTATACCCTTTGAAAACAAATAGGTTCCCTCCAAAGCATGAAGGCAACCAAAAGACAGATTGGGGGGGGCGGGGGGCGGGGGGAGCCTTTAAAGATTATATAAGGTAAATTCTCATTATCTTTATATTAATGTGATGTTTGACTGGTGAAGAATAGCAACCCCATATCATATTGCTCAATAGCTTCATTTTTTTTGAAATAACATAGGACATTTTGTTTGCCATAGAATATGGGGTTTTTTTAAGTCATATGGCCTGTAAAGCCCTAGAATAAACTGTTCACACATCTGAAATACCAACCGCATTTCAGGGCTCCTTTACCTCTCCACAGCTACCGTTATTTTGCTAGATTCCATATAAAATATGTAGAAGGTAAAGAAAATTTCTCTCAATGTAAAGAGATTAAAGTAATTTTTGAAACATCCCCAAATCTATTGTGTTTTATAGCTCAATTGAATTTGAAAAAAAGAATTATTAAATCTTAGGAAATGAAACCAAATAAACCAGCATGGTTTTATAATAAGGAAAAAATGCTGGTTTACCCTTGTGTATACAGACATTATTGTTATTATTATTTAGCAAGTATGTCAAGGACATGCATGCAGTATTGATATTAAAGGGCAACATTTATATTAAACATTTATGATAAAGGAGAACTCTCATTAAAAAACAGGCAAGTGAACTTGCTTTTCATACAGAAGTCACTGAGGTTTGTCTGGTGGTGTGATGTTGCTGCGCTCAACAGCATGTATTAAGCAATAAGATGTGACAGAGAGTACAGTGCTGGAGGTTAAAATATGACTAAAGGTGCATTATGAGTCACAAGGCTGAGGGAATAGAGATTTCAGCGTGGGGAGCAAGATCCCTTGAAAATGGACTGCCCAAAGTGAGTTATGATTACTGCATAAATATAGAACAAATGTAATGCTACGGTTAACTATGGATTCTCTGATCTCAAGCCACTGGAGGTAAGCACCGACAAGAGAGGCAGCTGCCTGAGGTCTCTGACGCTCTGTAGTGCTGGCTCTGTCTCAGGCCATTATTATACACAACAGCTTTGGAAACATGGCTAGGAGTGTCCAGAGGCATGTCTCACACTGCAATAAGCTTTACTGGAGACCCAACAGATAAAGCTCTCAAGCAGTGTAAGGGCTCCACAGCACAACTTACATGCTGGAGTCCCGGGAGCTTCTTGGCAAGGACCAGCAGAGATTTCACCACGAGCCAGGCAGAAAGAAAGAGGGAAGGGAACTCTATTCCCTGCAATAAGCCTGCTCGGTAGCTTTCAGCCAACCTCCATGAATTCCAACTGAGCTGCTGTTAGAGTTTCAACACAGTTGCACTATCAGTAAGGAGATATGGCAAAGTCCATATACACATATTGCCTGGGAATTATAGATTTGAGTTGTTAATTTCTTAAACATTTCTAAATGCCTGAAGTCTAACTCACTGAACAGCTTAACTCAGCTGCTAAGTAGGAGCCTCACGCTCTGCTCCATAGTTTCAAATATTACATAAATTGTATTATTTTGGAAGAAAAGTTAATATTAATAAATGTTTAAACAGTGGTTTGAATATATTGATTTCAAGATAAATCATAAATGCTATAAAAAATTCAGTTTCTGGATTAAGACCTTGAACAAAGCCAAAGCTAAAGCCTTATTTTATTTCACTGTAATGTAGGACTTATTACAGATCTTCATTTAAAAAAGAAAAAACAATCTGTTATCAAATTATAATCTAGAAGATGTCATTCATTTCAGTGGCCAGTCCAGCCCTAATCACAACACAGTAAAATGAAACTATCAGCTGTTATTTAGAAAAGCAGAGGTATTGGGTTTTTGCTTTTGAATCAAGCCTTTTGAGAATGTTCTCCTAAGCTCTAAATTGATACAGAAATTTAATTAAGGCAGTGTCTCTCATATATTTCAATATTCTCAATTCCATTTCTTATTTCTCAATGATCAGTATACATTTTGGAGTGTATGAATAGTTGGTCTCTATTTATAGAGTTGTCTTTATTTACAGAGTTGTCAGTGCTTTATGCTTGCCTACAAGAGCTATGGGTTAATTCAAAGCTGAAACAGACTCCCCGAGACATGCCGCTTAAAAAGAGAAGTTGACACCTGCCCCATTCATGAATAGTTCTTCAAAAACAACATAATCAGCTTCCAAGGGGAAATTTCTACTTATGATTAAGCAGCTTAAAGAAGCACTCTAAAACTGAAATATAAAACAAAGGTTTCACCAAGTTCATAATTCTGTGAAGGACAGTTCATGTGAAAAAAAAATACCTGATTTAATTGTTTTAAAGGGTGAAATACATCATGTACTAGTTAATTTATGATGCTGCAGTACAGACAGAAGCAACAACATATCCTAACCAGCATGACAATAATCACTGGTGAAGAGACTGGTCCCAAGGCTTTGTTCCAGCAACCTAATGACAGAAAACTGGTCAGAGGATCTTTTAAGAAACAATGAATTTCCCAAGAAGTATTTGTTCTTGTGTAACAAAATCTCTTGCTTTAACAGTTTCCCAAAACTGTAAACTGCGAATCCCACACAATAATTTAGAAATGTAATTTATAAAAAATGTTGATCTTTGTTCTTCTCTTCCTGTGATTAGTTGACTTTCCCTTTAACTGCACTATCTTAGCTGAAGTCCGCAATGCACCACTTCTTAGGCTGCTGTGATAAAAAGACCTCAGGCTCCTCTTACTCATCTCTCAGATTAGGAGCTTATTTTGCCTTCAAAAATATGCTGTAGGGCATTTATAGTTTTATAGACATAATGGTCTTAACTAAAAGTTAGTTTAGCTTGAAGTGGTTACCAATAAAAAGAAATAGAAGAGAAAAACAGCAAGCATAACAATTCAAAGAAATATTTCCTACCTCTGCCTGCATTCGCCCTTGTAGTTAGGTGCAATGGATAAAATTGCATGAAATACAGTTTATGGTTCAGATTAAATAATATGCTCCCAGGCCTGTGTGCAGATTTCCAGCATTTTTTGTGCCTTTCTTCCAATGTCTTTATTCTCTTATCCATCTTGTTTCTTTGCTTCTCTTCTCATTGTTCTTGTTGTTATCAGACATTTTGCGCTTAAAGCTCTCATTATTATCCGCACTTTTTCCCCCAGAAAAGTTCAATTTATAAAAAAGAAAAGAGAAGAGAAAGAAAAAAGAAGGCTGTGTATAGTAACATTGTCAACAAGCCTCCTATTCAACTATACATAACTATACATAACTATACATAACTATAACCATATTCCTAGAATAAATTAAGTACTTTCTTTACTAAATTTCACTCAACTTTGCAGTCAAATATTTTGAGCTTCAGAAATATCCAGGCATGGTTGTGAATATATGTTGCGTATGCAGGAATGGAAACAATGATGAAAAACAGCTTACTAAAGCAGGTACGACAAAGACTCCCTGGCTATACCTGAAGACAGGGATCCCTAAGGAAATGGAGTATTAAAGTTTCGGGTTTCCTATTAAAAAGCAAAAGATATGACTGTTTTGTGCTGAACTGGTAGACCAACTATGACATAGTAATGCCTAAAAACACCAAAAGAAAGCATGAAATGTCAAGTAATTCTTGGACTTGAAAGTATTGGGATAAATTATAGGGCTAAGACTGTCATCAGGGTACCACTGAAATGGATAAACAGAAAAATTGAGAAAGGGTTTGGAAAGAACTACATCGGTAATTTGAGGTCCATAAAAATCTCCATTAAAGAAAAGAGAATAGTGTGATATTTAGCGCATGAGGAAGAAATGTCTGCAAGCCTGTGTGCTGCTTCTACATAATTCAGAGAAAGGAATAAGTTCAGAAATCCTTTAACCATCTGCATACATGAAATTTCTAAAAGGTACATGTGCTGTGAAAAATGGGTTTATGTCCACAAATTGAGAAAGACCAAGTCATGGATTACCAGATTCTACAGTGCTTACAGTTGTAAAACAAAGGAATAGTCCTTTCTGTTGCAGAAATGTCTTGTGGCAATGCAGAAAGAAAGATCTTATTGTCACAGCAAGCCGTTCCACCCACTTTTAAAATTTATTATCTATCTTTTACTTTGTCAATGTAGGATCAATAATTATTGTTGTATTGAGTCTTCAACCACTTACGGGATGTAGTTAATTTTCACGTGCCTCCAAAAATCAGGTGCTAACATTACAATTTTTTAAATCACACAAACCATTAGAAAGAAAAGCACCTTCCTGTCCTTACAAACCATCTCCACATACTCTTATGTGGAGAAGAAACTTTTGTTATGTACACTGTCTTCCAGTATTGTTCATACAGATGCTGGTAACAAGTACCTTTTTCCACTCTTTTAGTATGTTCCTCACTTTTCATCCAAATATAATTCTAGTCCTTTTCACCATCATTCTACCTTTAAGTGTTGCTGCTTTCTAGGGTAACCTCTTAAATATTGTCCTATACTCTTTGTTCCTATGCTCTGGCAGTATTAAGACATTCCTTCTTTGGTCTTGAGCAGCTTAAGCAATCCAGGCAGCTTTGTATGAGTGATCTGCCTCTTTTTACTGTTTCTGCACCACTTCCATCTTTGTGACATTGACAACTAATATCAGCAAAGGTTTATATTTTCTTTACGATAAAAGCAGTCATCTAGTGGGAAGACCTGAGACAGATTTCTATTCAGTGATGATTTCCCAAGTGCAGCTGGAGTGCCAGGCACAGTTTAGTTCATTTCATATGAACTCACATCGGTGTTGTGTGACATGATCTCAAATTCTGTCCCTCACTTTGTAAAGATATTGTTTTCATTCCCTTTCAGAAAATAGGCAAGAAGCCTGTTAAGCCCCATGTAAGATTAGTTGGCTTGAGAGAGAGCATAAAATTGGAAAGTAAGGTAAGACAAAAGCAGTATCTTTAAGGTCACATCACTGTGTATCACCTGTCAATATTGCAGCCTTGTAAGCTCCCTACCCGAATATTATGAAACAAAATGCTTCTTATTGTACTTTTATGAAGTCGGGAATCTTTCATTAAGAAGACTTATTTTAAGGCAGTAACCCTTTGTTACGTTACTTCCTCAGGTACATATGTATTCTCCTGCTATGTTCTTTAAAGGGAGGAATAATATAGACATTGCTATAGTTATTGTAGTTACAATGTTATCCAATCCAAATGTAATTCGACTATTAAGATGTATGCTACTTGTGTGAAGGACAGTCTGTACCTTAGGATTTTTTTAGAAACTGGTAATAGTCAGGCTGTTTAAAAAAAATAAAATTAAATGTGTATTTTTCTCTATTGTGCTGCATCTGTTTTCTGTCAGAATGAATCCTGCTGATCTTGGTTTCAAGGTTTCCATTCTGTGTGCTTTTAAGCCAAGGTCAAGCAGTAGGCAGCAGAGGGACCTTGAAGGTGTCATTGGCTAGAAATACATAAGCTTTATAGCTAGACCACTAATTATTTATCATTCATAGAAAGAAATACAGATGGGTAAAATGATATAGATACAGGTACTTCTGTAGCTGTATGCACACCATAATGGCAAAAGACAGATGCTTAGGATTGTGTGGCAGTGCATGTGAGTATACATGTATGTTTATGATTGAGTACAAGTGTCTATATGGTGATATGCATTCCTACCTTTTTTTTGCTGTCCAGATTGAAATTGTTGTCTGTATGTGCTATATTGCTCACACATCTAAGAAGCTTGAGAAATCTATGAAGGGAAAAATCGTTTAACAAAGCTGTCTGTCTAGTATGATTATATACTGCTATGTGTTTTTTCAAGGCTAACCTTGAGGTGGTTTCTTTTCATTAAAAATAAAGGCCTCGGAATGATGCCTTACACCTGAGAAGGCAGACATTTTTTCTGAGTGAAAAAAAGAAAAGATTATTTTAGTAAATTGGGGGCTTCCCTGTATTCCCTGGTTTTCCTTAATTTTTGTGATGGCCTTGAAAATGTACCACATTCTTGTACATATCACCAGTAATTTATGGCTTCTTATACAACATCTGTTTAATTTGAATTTAAATCAGAGTTTATAGGAATGGTTAATATATGTTTAGAACAGATATCCTATTTGTCTAAGGCAGCTGTGACTTGTGAAAAGCAGCATGCACAGACCTTTACATTTGTCAGACAGAAACCATGCAGAATGACACGTGGGACTCTCAGGAGAAATATTTTCACATAAAGACAAGCCTTCTGGCCCCAAATAATTCATCCTCTGTGCCTTCAGCTCACCATAGGAGCAGTTATCTCTCATCAGCTGTGGCTCCTGGACAGGTGGTCTCTGTTAGCATAGGATACCCAGCCATCTTGACTCCTGAGTTTTCCATCCCAGGTACTTGTTGAGGTACACCATACTTCAGCCCCTGGCTATGGGTCCAGATCTGCCCGCTCCATTGTGCAATGAGGTCTCACCACGGCACACAGAGCAAAAGGAGCCAGGTTGGGCAGGAACTGGGAAATGTCCTATAGCCCAGGGGGTTAGATGTTCCCTCGAGCACCGGGTGCTGGCACTTTTAAGCTGTATCTACATTAGCAAGTCATGCAAACCAAAGGGAGCAGATCTGCTGACTGAAATGGTTGATGCTGAGTACCTGTCATACGTACCACAAGCATTTCAGTGGGGGTTTTGCCAGACTAGCTTTACTCCGTCTTTATGGATTAATTGGTCGTTAGCAGCTGAAGTGCCTTAAGTACACACCAGGACAGTATCTGCCAGTTCACTTTTATCAAGGAATCTAGCTCGTGTCCTCCAACAGAATTCTCTCGTGTGAGGCTCAGTAAGTGCAGACAAAGATGCGATCCTGGTTCAAACTAAAATCCTGAAGTAGACACATGGTCATTTCATGACTGTGGCATGTTGATATACCAGAGCTGTATGGCTTTCTGCATTTTCTGTAGTCAAAGTATGGAAAAGTATTCAGGCTTCACAGATACAGATACTTTTAATAAGAAAAACACTCAGTGTTTCAAACAGAAAATGAGTTTGATTCATACTGTATATGGCTTTTTTATTCAAACTGCCACGAAACATTGAATTTATGTTGACTGAGTAAAAAAAGCTGGAAGAAAAATCCCTTTAATAAACTTCCTTCCCTTCTTTAATTTATGACTGAGAAGCTTTCAGTCAGTCTATCAATATCATCACTGATTGTGGCAAAAATGTATTTCATGGATTTGCCAGGGAACCATGACATTGCATGATAAGGAAAGAAAAATTGAGAAATGCAAAGGATACCAAATTTAGGCCACATTACAGAACACTGTTCTTTTATCGTCTTGTCCCCTCTAAACAACTTTGTGAGCTAAAGGTCATCTCCTTGAGTTTCTCCTTGTGCAAGAGAAACTATGTCTACATTTGTCCACACTGTGTCATACTTTAGCAGTGTCTCCAAATTCTTCCTTTAGCATAATGATGATGTTTTTTGCCCTCTTTGTTTTCATGATTACTTACCACTTCTTTAAGCTCTACCTGTTTGCTGCTTGCTTTCTTCCCACTTTTCCGGAGTGGTGAGACCCTGACATAACGTACCTTTTGTTGATAAGGACAAAACCCCCTCATTATTTTTAAGATTGATATATGAAGCCTGCATGAAGGTGACAAAGGACGCAGTTTTTGCAGACAGGCATGATGTAACTTTGCCCATTTTTTGTCATAAGCCAAAAGTTGTATCACCTGTCACCTTCATGCAGCCATCAGTGTGGCAGTGACCCTTCCAGCAGACAGGCTTGTTAATTTAAGGACACTGGTGGACCTGTTATAGCCACACAGTTCCCAGACTACAGAGAGCACCCTTATGTGTCCCCATAGGAGACAATGATGGTTTATCTGCAAAAAACACAGGGTTAAATCCACTCAATATGTTGTCTGTTACTAGCCTCTGAAGGGGCTTAAAACAGCCCATCACCAACACTATTTGTGCTTTTCTTTCTCTTTTTCACATGGGAGTTAAAGGGAGAGGTTTTTGTCTTCCTCCAGCCCCTTTCTGTTTGTCTGGTCTCACGGCACAGGTTTGAAGTGCACCACCTTCTCTGCCAGACAACAGGAGACAGGTCTGGCAGAACAGCTACAATCAATCCCAGTCTTGCCCAAGTCTGGAGACTGCACCTGAAGTAATGCTGTGCTCCCCACATCTTCTGGATCATGGGATTTGGAAAGAAGGAGCAGTTCTATGCTGGTGTCATGGGAGGAAATGGGTATTTCTTTACAGACACTACACAAAACAAAAGGCGAGTTTTACCACTCATGCTGTTCTGCAGAACCATGGCAAAGCAGATGCAACTGGTTGAAACTCTAAAAATAAAATACTTTAAATCACGGTAAAGAAATAAAGAATGAAAAAAAAAAAGATTTGGGTGACTCTGATGAAATACTTCTCAGTGTTCTTCCTAAAGAAAGGAAGATTGCATTTCAGATTTAAACATTTTCTTTAATTTTCAGGGGATTTACCTGTGATGCATATTGGGGAGGTGGGAGAGGGGACAGTGAGAAAAATGGAGAGGTCCATTTAATCTCAAAACACCATTTGACACACAAAAGTATGGAAGCTTTATTTAGATTCTAGTGCCATGTAGACTGGAACTAATGAAATTTGGCTTCCAAAGGACTGATTTCTTATAGTTGAGTCTCTGATGACTAAGGTGATGAGGCATTAACTTGCCCTGAAATGTTTCCCTCCTTTGGGACATGCATCCTGTTTTCTCTGTGTGGAGCCTCAGATACTTTACACAAACTGAGTATTTACATCAGCCTTTTTTCAAAGTGGGCCTGAACAGGATTTTCCTGATCTACCCAGCTCCCTAAGACGTTAAAATCTAACAACCGAGATTCTCACAGCATGGTCTATCTGAAATATGCCAACAGATCCAGGTCTACGGTGGGAGAAGAACCAGTTAAAAATAGGGTTTTACAAAACTGCAATTTGGCAGACTAGTTGGGGAGGAGGGAGGATGGGGAAGGCTAAACCACTTACGAAATTCAGCACACTGACAAATTATTTTGATATACCTATAGATACATTTCAGGAGAGTAATTAATTAATTTGAAAAATGCCACCTTGTCCTATTTGTGCTTGTGCAGTTCCCTGAGCGGACCCAGCGCTTGGTCCTTTTCCCGGCACTGCTGTATCTTCCCATAGCACACCAGGTGTTGGGCACCGCAGACATTCGTATCCTGTGACCGAATCGCAGCACGGTTTTACACAAGACTTTTTGAAAAGGAGAAATAACTCAAATAGCATGTTTTATCAGACATGGCTTTTCAGCGCTCCACAGGGAGCACGTCTAATCCGGAGCCTTCTCCACAGGCACTCTCCTTTTATGCACCAGCAGCATCTGTAATGGAAATGAGACTTCTGAACTGCTGCTTTTAGGTGGAGAAAAAGGGAGGGGAAACTGATCCCACAAGGCAGTTTCATTAGTCAAAAGGCAAATGGATGTATATAGGCTTTATAAAACTTTTTTAAACTGATCATTGAGCTTGTTAATGTCTTGTGCTGCTAACAGGGAGTAGACATACGACAGCTGTGTGGCTTTAAATGTTCTGGGAGTTTCTGAGTATCAGTTCTGCCATTGTTAAGACTGCCAGCAAATTGTCACTGACTTGAGGTCATCATAATCCTGGATATAAATGTCAGTTATTTTACATTAATTGGATTTGTTGGGAACAGCACAGCCTGGACAACTTATGGTGGGCCTGTCTCCTGGCATGCTTTACTTCATAAAAATTTCCTTGCTGCTCCCTTGATAATTTTTTTCCCTGGCAATTAGGGTGAATGCATTCCTTTCTTTTGTGGTCTTTCGTATCATCCCACAGACTAGCAGCATGTCAAGGTTGCTGCGTCCCACAAAGAGAGTGAGAAGTTAATCTATTTCTTGTCAGGAGAAGTGTGGTAGCTGTGAGGGATTCCAGCTTGTTCCCCCTTGGCAGGTACCGGTGCTGGTATGTTCTTCCAGCTGGACTTCCCTCCCTCCTCTTCCCTCCTGCAGACCCCAGGGTCTCCTCCCAGGGTCGCTTCCTCCCCCTGCGGCAAATACCTCCTTGTCTGCTCTGTTTCTCTGCTGCTAAATTAAATTATGCTTGCTGATTAAGTGTAAAATTAAGTACAATCTGTAGTAAATAATGCCTCTGTCGTTAGCCGATTTGTGTGGGGTTGGTTTTGTTTTTTCCCAGTTGTACTGAAATAAATATCAGCCTGCCTACTGAAATTTGAATCTAGCTTTGTGTTATTATTTCTATTGTGGAAACTGTAATTTCTGTAGAATTTCACTCTCTAAAACAAATCGCTGGATTTTTCCAGTAGAGGGGAAACAATAAAGGACTGAACTATGAACCACAGACCCAGCTAGGCTGGTACCTGTCTGCTGCAGACGTGTACTGGGAAATTATTGCAGTTGAGTGAAGCCAGGCAAACATTCATATATTTTAATCCATGCTGATTAAATAAATATTTTTCCAGTGACATTTTACATTGCACAGGCAATCTGGTCTCATCGAAGGTCCAAGAAACACTAATCATAAAGAGGCTGTAAGAGTCTTTATTAACAATTTAATTTCTCTAGGGTATTTAATTCACGGCCTTTTAATACTGTGTTTGACCTTTCCTTTCCTGCAAAGTTTTTTAATACTGCTCCTAAAATTGATCTTTGGGACACTGCACTTTTAACCATTTTTTTTCTGACTGTGAAAAACTACTTATTCTCATTCTCTGTTTCCAGAAGCCGTCATGGAGTTCACTGACAAGAGCCTCAAATCTTCATATGTAATTATTTCCAGTTTACTAATATACATACTTAAGCCCCAGTCTGCCTAGAGAAATATAGTTTGAGTTAACTAAAACACACAAATGAAACTACCTACCTTTTGACATTCTCTATGCCTGGTGTTTAAATGAGGTCATGCAAAATTTTAATTGTAGTAAAAAGTCTATGTATCAAATAGACAAAAAAATCACATTTTCTCCAGATCTGTTTCCAATGAATCTAATGTCTTTGCAACTTGCAAAAATTGTAGTTAAGTAACAAAAAAAATATATTCTATACCACCCTGCATTGGTCTTAGTACCAAGAATTTTGCTTAGCAAATGAGTCTCTGTTTCCTCCTACATTATGATATACTCGGGGGGGAGGGGGAGGAAGTTAATATTCAAATAGACACTAATATGTTAAAAGGTCTTTGAGTTCTGGTACACTAAGTTGTATTGTGATTATTTTACCCGGCTTATATTTTAACCCAAGTTCTGCCCCGTGGTTCACTCTCCAGACAAGTAACAAGCTGCACACCCCCAAATCCAGCACCTGGAGCCAGCTCAGGAGTCAGATAAGGAATTAAATCCATCAGCATGTCAGAGCATTGAGGCATCCCCTCCCACCTACTGCTCCTCCCTCTCCCTATCCACCTCCAAGATATGATCTCCTGGTTTTCTTGTGAAGCAAGGTACCCCAGGGAGCCCCAGCCTGTCCCCCAGGGCACTCCTCAGCTTGTCCTCAAAATCCAACTATCTCTTAACCCTTCAAGCGGCAAAACTCTGGAATCATCATCATTTCCAAATGCAGACAAGCATCTCTCTGCTTATCTCCTCCCTTTCACACAGTGAAATGTATTCCCTTTATTACAAATAAATGCAAATATTTATTAGCAATGTGAGCAGCCATTATTATTGTTCTCGTGATTAATTCTGTCTCTGAGGCAATGGCATGTGAAATATTGTTTATAGCATCCCCAAGTAGAAGCAGAACTGCTCTTAGAATGTTCTTTGCTGAGTTTAATACAAAGAACGAAAATAAATAATGTCAGGTCCTTGCCAGGATCTGCCCATTTTAGACTTTTCAATGACACAAATCATCATTAATGAAGCACTTAACATTACACTCCCGACAGCACAGTATAAAAATTACTGCAGTCATCCAAAGGATAAGAAGAAACATGGCAGATAACTTCTGGAGGGGAAAGATTTACACTCTTTTAACGAAATTTTATGAGTTGAGGTTTACATTAGAATAAAGGAAGGGGGAAATGTTTATCTCTTAAAAGCTTATGGGGGAGACATTTTGAAGGAAATTGCCTTTTTTTTCCCCAAATGAATGGAAGAAAGATCAGAGAGCAAGGTCTCAGCAGTAGTGAAATCTGGTTTGCATCATCAGCTAATTTGTTATAAAATACTATGGCTGAAGCCATAGGACATAGAAATTTACATTATAATGCAGAATGAAGTAAATTTTATTACCCAAGTCCCCTTGTTACACAGTTTTAGTCACAGTTCATTCCAAAAATAGCTAACGTAAGCTCAACAGCCAGTACCTAGTGCTTCTTGTCTTTCCTGTTTATTTGTAAAAGCAGAATAGCATACTCTTTGTATTAAATTATGCACAGAAAATAAATTCAAGTCCATATGCCTGTAAGACATGGATCAGAACAAAGATCCCTGTTTGCGGTAGAGGATATTGATGAGACTCCAGGTGAGAGTCAGTGAGAAGCAGGAGTTCACCCACCTCCACTCAGACCTATGAGAGGATTTCTATGGATCTGGGATGGTGGGTGAGCAGGTCCTGGTGATGGAGGGGGACATGCCATGTGGCACAAATTACTCGGGTCCATAAGAGGGGACCGCCCAGTCCATACTGCTCTCTTGTGGGAAACAGGCTTTAAGTCAGGTCTGGGACAAAGGGGCAGAGGGAGAACTCTGTAGGCAGTAAGTAGTGTTTGTCCTCAGAAGACAGAGAAGTGTAGAAAGGAAAGAGGAAGCATTTAGCAAAACCAAAATAAACAAATGAAAACTTCAATGTCATATTACTCCTGCAATGATTTTGAACAGAATGAGGAGAAGAAAGAGGTCATCTTTGGCTTTGTTTCATAATACACGTAACTGGAAATAAAAGACTTGGGTATGTTTGTGCTTTCCATGAAAAAAAGAAAACCCACAACACATTCTTTGTTAATGCTTCACTATGCAGTCCAGTGAATGTAGAAGCATCTAATGTTTCAAAAATGAGAAAACTCTGTAGAGGGTATTTGATTGTGTTCTCCCATGGGAAGTGTTTTGAGGAAAACCAAAGCTGTATACTATATGGAGAGAAGAGTTTTGCTCTCCTGAGCATATAAAAATAGCTCCCATGTTCCAAAATTCAATCTTTCAACTTATCTGGAGGAACATTTATGCTCCTCATTGAATTCAATAGATTGCGAACAATCCCTACTCAAAATAAGGTAGCAATGTTAAACTTGTTTATTTTTCTCAAGCTTAATCTACTTAGTTGAAAATTTAGGATTTTTCCCTTGATTTATTAAGCAAAGTCCAAACCAAACTAAATTTAGTCCTACTTTATTTTCTGTCCCAGTACCCAATCTATTAAACCCTGCTTGTTTGGTTTCACACTTTCTCAAAAGTCAGCATCATTCATATTTAGCTTACCCTTTGCAAAGAACAGATTGTCCTTGGGGAAGGACGATAAGGATCTTAAAAAATCTTCTATGTTCTCTGTGTTCTATAGCGTAGTTCTCTAGAGCGTTACAGATTCTCCCAAATACTTCTGTGATGAAATATCAAATACCAACAAGAAAAGCAATAGAAAGCTGTAAGATATTCATGTTACTAACCAATTATACTGTTAAAGAAGGCTGGCCTAACATTAAATTCCTGGTTTTCCTAGATCAGCATTTTGCTATCAACTGCACCATAGGGGTTTTTTTAGCTGTCAGATTTATAATCTTTATAACAATGCCCCAACCAGGATAATCCAAATTAGTCTTGTGCATAGGTTTATAGAAAATGTATCTCTAAAATGCCATCACAACTGAAAGTATGTGCTGCTTTCCTTTGACCCATTAATTTTGTTCTATATCCTAAAAGATTCAAGTATTCCTCCAGTATGATCTTTTTAAAAAAATATAATAATTTAGAGGAATTGGTCTGTAAAACACATCTCATCTTAAAAACATTGAGCCATCTTCCAGAAATTAGATTATGATACTTCTGCCTACTGTTTTGCCATATAATGTTTTCATTTGACCCATTTTTCTCCAGGATTCCTGATGGTTGCTGTGGGAAACCAAGACAATCCTGAGCTTCTGTTAAGCTGAAATGTGTCCCTGTGGTTATTAATTTTGTGAAATATAGGACTCACACTTGTCAGCACAGAAGCCGGAGAAGATGGGGATTACTGGGTATGTGATAAATGCTGAGCATGAAGGACTGCTGGAAACGTACTAGCTATCATGGGGGGAAATTTTCAAAGGCAAAAATACGAGTGAAGTTCCTTTGAGTGAGAAAATTTCTCACTCTTTGAGTGAGAAATTGGTAGATGAGCATCTGTATCTCTTTTGATTAACATAATGACAGTGGGAAAGAATGAAAAAAAAATTTGGTCGTTAGACACCTGTTTTTAAGTGGTCTTCCGTAACAGCCTCTTTATACTGAGATGAGTTATTCTAAGGGGTCACCTCATTTTCTCTTTATCTTTTCCACAGGTTTAAATCATCCACTTGACTCACCTGTCCCGCTAAGCAATACAGTCTGGTTGAAGCTGAAAAAGCAGGTTAAACCTAGTGATTTCAAAATCTGACTATTGGTGTAGTCCTCCCTAATGTTATTGACTTTCTCTTCCACATGTTGAAGGTAATTTGTATCCCACCTGTTTCTGCACTCAGTGTCCACACAGATCTTTTCTAGTACTTCATATGACATGATGAAGGGAGTACCAACATCGAGCAGACTCATTGACTCACTATTTCTGTCGTCATGTCACCGAGACTCCTGCCAGCCCTCGCTGTGGTCAGTGGCAATTGTACATGGATATGTATTTCAAGAGCAAGACCTGACTGAGCATTGAGTGTTGTCGTCATGTGCTACTGGGGCAGCCCGTTTATCCTAGAAGGAGTCTGAAAAGACAAATAATACTTTGGTTTTTTGTTCCTTCCTTTGATGCGTGACAGCTTGACTGTACTCAGTGAATCTGCTGAATACCCACTGTGTAAAAAGCAGGCTATACAAACCCGGTACATGATAGCACACTGCCTGGAAGGTATTCAGGGACCAAGCTGCGCCTGCACAAACAGCTCCAGATCAGCTACTGTAAATCTGGCAAATGCAAAGAGCCTTTACAAAATGAGGCTTGTCAAGCCCTGAAAGGAGCGTGAGTCTTTCTTTGCCTTGCTGCTCTGGATGCCGGAGAAAGGTTCCCAGCAAGGCTGAAGCGGGGCTTGGGCTGTTCTCCCCAGGGTTGCAGATGAAGACGGGCCGTGCTGTGACCTTCGGCCAGCAGCAGGCGGTGTCACCAGTAAGGATGAAACTGTAGGTCTCTCTGAGGTCCCACTCTGCTAATCCCCACTACACCATCACAGCCACAGCTGGCAATGGTGGCCGGATCCAGTGCTTCTGCACAGCCACACAAGGAAGCAAAGTAGAAAGCTGGAGTTTCACCTCTTCCTAGGTTGAACAAATAAAGCACACAGTAAAAGCCCCTAATATGGTAAATTTCTTTTTAACGGATGAGACATTATGTTTTGTAACTAATACGTGACATTTTGAGTCTTTTTGTGAAAGGTTGTTTCCATCAGAACTATTATTGCTATTTACTATTTTCCATGTAGTTTGAGGTGCAGCTTCTACTCAAAGCAAGCTATGTATCTCGTGGGAAATAGATGGCCGTTGGCTGACGGTTTGAGCTGAAAAGAGATCATTAACACAGTGGCATTTGGGGAATCATTAGCAAAGGTGATAGGCACCTCAACAGCCTGGGGAAAAGATTTTACACAGCTCAGAAAGATCCTGTGCTACCTCCTGTCCCAGAGACATGAGTCATGCTCTATCTGCCAGTATGAGATTTAACTATTGCTACAGTAAACACCGATTTTGTGAAGACTGATTTTCAATTAAATACTTATTCGTATACATATGTTGGATAGTGAAATATAATAAAAGCAGAAATAAAAGCAGGATGAAACAGCTAAGCACATGCAAACCTGCCTGAGAAGATGTACACCCCTGTGAGGTGAAAGCAGGACCAGGTGTGATGGATTCCAGACTCCTCACCGCTGCTGCCAGCAAATGCTGTGTGACAACACCCACAGAAGCTCCTGATAAGAGACTTTGCATAAAGAACTGTGGCTTATTGTGTGTATGAAATCAAAGAAAAAAAAAAAAAGTACATTCAGTACATTCGTTGGTAAGAAAAGAAAAGCAAGAGTCCCAAAGAGAAGAATCTCTGTGCTTTTTTACTACTGACTTTTTTACAATCAATACTGAAATACAGAAGACATACTCAGTAAGAGCTTAGCTCTCTAGCTGCTCAATAAAATATATCTCTAACTAACCAGGGCTAAACTTCACAAGAAAAGTTGAGGCAACACAGCCATATTTTCCTCTCCCTACAGCAATCTGACTGATACTGAGCATATAACCTAACATCTTTCTGTAATCCAGCAAACACCTGTAGATAAATGCCTTCTTTTCTATATTTGAACACTCTTCAGCGAGTCACTATTTATGCACAGAAAAGTAATAATTTAGACATCATTTTCCAACAAACTTTTCACATGCCATTTTGTTAGTAATCTTCATCACAGGATGAAGAAATATTTCCAATGATTTTGAAGTTTTGGAAGGTCCACTGAGATTTCCAAGACAGATCACAAAATGAAGGATCTACTCACCATATTTAACAGCTTCTCAGCTGACAGTGATATGGTTTAATGCCTAGGATATCTGCTTTATTATTTTGTTTTATTATATTTTACTACAGCAGAAGGTTTCTAGTTTTACAATCTATGAATACACATAGGATGTCTGTATCTGGCCTTCTTAACTCACAGCTCATCATCTTTGGCCTCAACAGTAAGTGCCTGTGTAATATGCCAACAGCTTCCTATTAACACATCAAAGTTGCCTCTTCAACCATCTCATGTTAGGGAACTTTGATGTCCTCCCCGAGGTCACAAGTACCTGGGCAGAAAATCCCAAGCAATACCTCCTCATCCGCTGCACGACATTCCCTTACAACTCCCTTGCCACCATCTCCTTTCCCAGCACTTCTTGCAGCTTTGTGAGTAAATGCTAGGTCTCTCCCTCTGCATCTGTGAGCCGACACATCTTGCTCTCTCCTTTCCCCTCTCTCTTACATCCCTGAGCTTTTCTGAAGATTTTCGCATAATGAACTCATTTTGAAGCAGCTTTTCTGGCCACCTTGAGGACTGAGCAAACAGCGTGATGGCTGAGCAGCTCCCTTTGCCGTTCCCCTTCAGAAGAGAGGGGAAACCCTGGCTGAGCAGCCAGTTCCCAGCGCTGCACTGGACGAGCCCTGGAGAAACGATGGATACCTCTCACAGGCTTTCTCTGAGAAGCATTTTCCTAACTAGGTCTCTAGCTGGGAAAATCTCCTGAGTATAGGTAAATATCCTTGAGGTTTTACGTGGCTGGTGCACTTGCAGAAAACGTAGTAGTACTAATGCTCAAGCCCATTTATTTCCTGCAGATGCCTAACAGCAGAATTTCTTCTTTACCGTATGTGTCCCACCTGAGGCCTGCGTGACAGGCCCTGTGTCATGCTGAGCACTGCGTCAGTCATACCACGACGACTGCACGGGTCCTGGCACCCAGCGAGCGCCGGGGTAGCCCTCCCAGGGCAAGCGGCCAGGCGAGGATGGACCCAGCCTCTGTGAGCCTGGCCTTCGCCTGAGGGGGACAGAAACCTGGGTTTGTCAAAATGCCATGTGTCGCCCTTCGAGCCACTGAAATAGAATTAAAATAAAATTCCTTACCGCATACCAAGGTAGGGGAATCAAATGGTTACGAGGCACGGCTTTACATAAGGAAGGAGAACCAAACCAGCCTGAAGACCTTGAAAGCTCCCTGATGCATTAATAGGTGTCAAGGAGATCTTTCTGATTTAGTCTTTGACAAGTTGCCATTTTCTACATTCTGCATTCAGCTAAAAACTAGATAATTATCTGTGCATGTTTCCAAGTTCGAGGGAATTTTCGCATATTTTCCTTTAGTGTGGCTTTTGACAGCTGATACTGGTAAAACAATGACACCTTGTGGCACAGACGAGCAATCAAACCCATCCAGCCACACAGTTGTAGACAAAGCATTGCCAATCAATAGATTATATTCCCCAGAACTATTTTGAATTATTGATAAACTAACTTTTCAGCTACCAGTTTTTTTTCTTAGATCTGTAACATAAAATCTTTCTTGATGTTTACAACGTTTGTAAGCATCTTTCCAATAATGGGAATAATTTAGACAATCAGTATTCAAGAACATAGCAAATCTCCATCTTAGTTCTGTAATTACTCTTGCAATGAAGAAATAAACATTTTCACTTATTTAATATATTCATATTATTAAGAAAGCACACAGCATACTTGTTCATCTTTTCAATCTTCCTGACCTTACTCCAGGTGCTTTAAATTGCATTGGCGGAGAAATATTTTGTAAAATTGCTAACAAGAATGGTGTGATGCCTGTTAGTTTTATGTGGGTTAAAGGGAATACTCCAGATGTCCAGAGTTTTGTCTGCAAGGATGAATTTCTATTATAATTATTTTAAATGGGCATAACTGAATGGAACAGATGTGGTGCAATGGCATTTTAGAGCTCTGATCAGATTTTGGAAGGTTCAAAACTAGTGAATTTATATTAACTGTCTTAACTCAAAAGGACAGGAGAGCTAATGATTTGAAGACAGCTCTTCCTTTAATTTCTGCATCAGCTAAAATCAGAAAGCATTAATGACTGCAAGTGGATAGGAATTCACAGGAACCAAAAAAAACCCCAAGATTATAGCAACCTCTCATGTAAAATATTTCAAGTTTTATACAGTTCCCAATTACTGTCCCATCTACTGAATGCCAGCTTTCAGTATCAGCATTTATTACTGACCTTACCAGTGCCTTCTCTGACCTCCATTTAGACAAGGTATGCTGCAAATTATCAGATTTTTGAGTGAATGATTATCTGATTAACATGACTGGTGAGCTATTCCTGGTATTACATTATGCAACTAAAACATTATTTGCATTGCATTGCAAAATATATGCATTCATATATTTTATAACTGTCTAAAAATTAAAATCTTTTTGTCAGCATAATAACATTGCTGGGACAGCATTCCTCGGTTCCAAGGGTATTCTGGGGACACAAATGAAACCCACAGTGTTATATAAAAAGCACATCATAGTCAAAGAAGTGATATACAGGAACAAGGTATATTTGGTGTGTGTCATTTATCTCTGAGAAGTTTCAAATCTTGACACCCTTTTTGCATCGAGGTAATTTTTTTTCAATCTGATGGCAACAAACTATATGTTTTACATTGGCATAGTGAAAATTACAAAACAAATCTTAGAGAGTATTCACCTCAAACATTACAAAACAGTCAAGTCAAATACACCGGCAATTGCATATGACTAACAGCACTTCTATAAAATTTGATGCCAGGAAAATCACTTCTCCTCCTGTAAAGGAGCCTGTACTAGCCAATTATTGTGAAATCTAATGATGCATTAAGTGATTGTTGCTGTGGGCAGTGAACATCCAAAATATCACAGAGCTTGTCGAACACACATTAAACCAAAAATACCACCCTTGCGCAGTGCTCAGGCCATGCCATGTGCTCAGCCATGTCTCCCACCTTCCAAACTTCATAGTCTTGCCGTGGGACACTCCATACCTCCTCTTTAGCATGGGTCCTGTGGGAGGTTTCTTGTCTGACAGGAGCAGTACTGCTGGTCAGTGAGGCAAAGACGTCACAATTTATACCTCATATTTTCAGTCCCTGTAAACTTGCTCCCCAGATAGAGACTAAACCAGCCATCGGTTATATCCCTGCTTTGCCAGCTCTTGTACTGGTGCAGAAGAGCCACAGATAAGTTTACCACAGCCTTTTCTCACCTTTCAGTTTTTTATGTTCACTCTCACCCTACTGCATCCCAGCTTGCCCAGGTGCTGGAGCATTTCTGGCATCCAGCAGTGCTGTGAGGCTGACAGGCAGGAGAGTTTTTTCCCACAATCATCGTACACGTGCTTTATGACCATTTCGTAGCACCCACTATCTTGGGTCTTTAAGCTGTTCATGCTCTGTATTCATCTTGGTTTACACCAGGTCACTGACTTCAGTGGAGATTTCTGGGTTTACACTCGCAGCTGAAACAATGGAGCTCAACTGCCTGCAAGCCTGTGTTTAAGAGAACACTGGAAAATGACAGAAAATAACAGTTATTATGCTTATGCACTGTAAAACAGCCAAGCAACTCCAAAAAAGAGATGTGCAACGCCTCTTTCTTACAGTGGCATGGAGACAGAATATTTATGTCCTGATCTGCAGAGCAAATGAGATGCTTTTACTCTCTTGCTGTCTCAACGAGTCATTAGAGAAAGTGAGTTGATGAACATTAATTTCTACATCAGAAAAAAAAAAAACAAACCCAAATGCGTCTTCCGTTCTTCCTTTGTTTTCCCCTTCTGTTTGTAAAGTCCTAGGAATGAATAAAACCTGGCACTTCCACAGCTCACAAATGAGAATTAACCATCCCTGTTGTGAGTTTGGAGATTAATTTAACCTCCCTTTGGCCCTGCTGAGAACTACATCTGTGGCATTTTTAATGCTTTACTACCTTAAAAACAAGATTAGATAAAGAAATCTTGAATCTGCTAAAATCCCTTAAATGTAAGTATGCAAATATCTCTGTTTCTTCTGACCTTTTACTTCCTTGGGTTCCTGTATTTTGATTTGTAGACACTTCAATCCTAAGGGTAGTGTTCTGCCACAAAACCAGGGGTTCAGGATGGTCTGGTTTTGGAAATATCTGGAAGCTGCAGGCTTCAGGTATCAGCAAGACTGTATGTTATCCACTCAGAAAGCCTCCAAAATTTGTCTGCCTACTAAAACTCCTTTGAGAAGTAATGGCATTTTAACATAAGCAATGTGTGAACTGCAAGTCAGGATGATGACGCGCCCTTTTACCAGCCCTTTACAATTCATTCGCTACAGCTCCTGCAAAGTGCGGTATCCTAAAGAAAAATAACAAGATTTTTCCTCTCCATGGGCTGCCTGGCATTAATATTTGAACTGGAATTAAGAGCTGCTAGAGCTCAGAAATCCTCACATCAAAATACAGCCACAGGAAAAGCTCTGGAAAATTATCCTGGGTGAAATTAGCATCTGGCAGGTAACCAGATGGCACAGATTCAGATTTCCCATCTTGAAGTGGGACAGAGAAATTATTCAAAACATAATGAGCACTATTTTTTCTCTCCTCCATTTCCACACCTTTACATTCAACCTGTCATCCCTGTTTACGCCCTCGCTTTGCCTGCCACACCAAGATGACCACCGAGCACATACAGCCAGCAGGAGGGTGACCACCCTTTGGCTGGTGGTGGTGAAATAAGCAACCTTGTGAGTCACTTGGCCCTTCTCAAGCTGAAATAAGTGAGAAATGGTGGCATATGAAGAGATGTCTGCTGAAGAGATGGGAAATGTAGACTGGGGCAGGTGGCAGAGGTACTGCTTGAAGCCCCACGTAGCATCTGCAGCACGGAAGCTGGGCTGGCTTCCCTGGGTTTGAAACAACAGAGGGGATTTGGTTTTGCTGGCCATTTTCTTCCTCTCTTTTTCTGTTCCACACATCAAAACCAAGTTTTGAAAATGGCTTCACTTGGCAAGCATAATGTTGGCTCCTTTATTCGGAGCCATTGTTTCAGGCTCTCTGCAGTTTCTCAGATAGATAAGAAAATAGTGGTTACGACCAGAACAAATGTCAATCTTTCCTTCAGAACCATTTTGTACAAAAAAATTACTCTTTTAGTTAACTAGCTGTAATTCTTGTGTGATCACATCAGAAGCTGAGACATGTTCTTGTGACACTAACCACTTCAACCACTAGCTGCTCATTTTCAAACATTTATTTTAGCCTCAAACTTGCACATTAATCGATAAATAAATCATAGCAGCATGCCCATTTCTGTACTTTAAGAACTTGTGTGTAACAAAAAGATATGTCAAATTCATGCAGTTCTTTGAGAGGACAAGAGGTTTGTTTTAAAGCTGTGATCCATCTGAGAATAAAGCCCCGAGAGGAAATTGCTTTGAAACAGATCTCACAATCAGGACACGTATAAGCCAAGAAACAGTCCATCTTTAAAACCATGTTACGCAATGTGTTTCAATTACAGGAGCTGTGGACTAACATTGCCACCTCATGGGTCAATTTAGCTAACATCTTTCTAAATGCATTATAGCTTAAACATAAAAAGAACTTAAAACCTAATTGGCTGAACCATGAAAGCGAATACATTTTTAGCTATGCATTTAGACATATTTTCACTGTCTTAAATATAACCACAATATTACATCAGACCTTAGTGAGGAAGACTATTTACATATTTCCTCAAAATTAGTCATTCGGCTCTCAAATTCAGTTGTGGAAGTTGCATATATTAATGCTAAAATCCCTTAAATATGCTTTTTCCATTTCTAAGAAGTACCAAGATACCTCTATTGTTTATTAATATAAATGCCCTTTGTTCAATGTGCTCACCAGGCATGAAAGTTAAAAGATCAAATAAAAAAATCCCCCAAACCTGAACAAAAAGGGTTTTCATTTTGCTTTCCTTAACCTTCAGTCGTCTTTCACAGATTAAAAGCTCACTAGTTCTCCAGTCACTGTTGGGTCTTTCAAGAAGGGTAAGTCTCATAAAATAGAGAAGATAAATAACTTTGGCTGTTTTGCCTTTGTATTTCTTTTAATTATTGTTATCTAGATTTTTACACAGAAGTTTTGTGTGCAATGATATCTCTACTCTATTGCAACAGTTTGTATATTTAATTAAAATTTGATCCGAAACTAGCCTTTTGGATGCAAATTTGGTCTTTTTTTACTTGCAGATGAAGCAGGTGTATAGCAGGTGAAGATTTAGTCTACAGCTTATAGACAACAGATACAATGAAAAAGAAGAAGATGTGGTCGTCCACTGGAATTACCAATATTTCAAAGGTCACTCATACTATTTAGCTTCTGCACCATGACTTCATATTTAGCACTATATTTTCCATTCTAGATTTATTAGGATGTAGTTGTTCACTAGTAATGAAAATCAACATGAAAATGAAGATTTATAGAGAATTTGTTTATTTCAGGGCTACTATCGAGCTACTAGAAGAATAGAAAACAATGCCAAAAGCTCATATTTGCTCAGCTTTAAAATTATCTTAAAAGGGCCTGTCCCTTTTTATCTTAGTTTTCTGCGAACATCAATGTTTTTTCACACAAATATTTGTGGAAAGCAAGTTATAAGTTCTAATATTCAACCATTCCCATAGAAAGAACACAATTGGTATGATACAGGACTCTGCTTAGGACAGTTTTGAATCCCCTAAAGCCCTGGATAGTTAAAGCATGCTCCATTTAGCCCAGGCTCCATTTAGCCCAACCTCACATGGCTGTATCATTGAAGAGTTTGAGTCGGTTCACTGAGTTTAAGGTGTTGTTGAAGCTGGAGAGCCCAGAGGGGATGCAGCTGCTCCTGGAGCAGCTCAGCCACCACTATGAGAATTATCTTCCTTTGAGTGGAAGGGGCAGGGGAAAATTAAGCCTAAACTCTGCATCCAACCAATAAATCTTGGCTCTAATGTTTCTGTCTAGCAAAGTTGCTTCACACAAGGCTTACGTGGCCAGGAGAGATTTGAAATTTTCTGAACTTGCCTAATCCAATCTAGCTGCTGCCTCTTTCTGAGTGATTTGATGTCCTGGTAGCTTATGGAAAGCCTCCAGTCAGGGCAAGAAATCAATGCTATCATCTGGCTCTATTTATGCGGCAAATCGGCATGGACAGCTTGAATTTCAGCTGAGTACTCCCAGGGAGCTGTTCAGAGTCAATTCACAATGCAATAAAAGGCCAATAGGTATTTATTTTTATATTTTCAAATTAATAAACACATGAAAATAACATTATCCTCCCTGGATTTTCTGCAAGCATAAACAGAAATGGGAATTGTCAGACTAATTCTTTATGGTGATTATATGATGTATTTTTGTTGGCCCAGCTATTGAGTACTGTAAAAAACAAGTGTTGTACTTCTCTAAAAACTCTTTACTCATATAATCACAATTTAAAGATCTAATCTTCACAGACAAGTATTTTACTCCTTCCTTGTACGCTTGCAGTAGATATAAAATTCAGCTTCTGTGTCTCTCATTTCATTGGCAATATTTGTTTCAAATTTCACCCAGGTCTGAATCAACAGCCATGCAAGGTATACACACGGTTTATTGTACAGACTCATCTGTGAATAAATACTCAGGAACAAATAAAATATTTATTATGCTTTCAAGTATCCTTTGCATATAAGCTTAACAATTATTTCAGCTGTTGGCAGATATCTGTAGAATCCATATTTTCCCTATTAAAAATGTGAGATAAATTTAACATTTATGATTAAAAAGTTCAGGAAGAAAGAGAATTTTTTGCTTAATCTGGATGTGGAAGTTGGTAGCGTATTTTTCCAACTATGTTTCCTTTGCTTTACTTAAATATCACTCACTTTTAGTTTCTTTTGACCCTGTTTTCGTTTCTGTGATTAGGCACAAAAAATGCTTAGTGCTTATTGCCCACTCACAACCTTGACCTTATAATATTTTTTTTATATTGTTGTCCCTCATTATTTCTTGTAAAACACAACTGCACTCAAGACTGACTTTCACAAAATGCAGAAAAATGTGGAGGGTGGTCAGTTTAAATGATCTGTTTTTCCATAGTGCAATAGGCTTTTGAAGAACAGCTTAACAGAATGGAAGACTGTCAAAGTGCTCTTCCATTCCCATACCATCTAGTATTTAACTGGTATGAAAAAAATAAAGATGCCTTTAAATTAATTAAATCTTAATGAGGAGTTATCTAATTTGTTATAGGAAGATCAGGAACAGGAATATACAGTTACGAGATGAAAGTTCTGTGGTCCAAAGTCTTTTCATTCCCTAAGGTCCTATGGATCAGTCTGGGTTCCTACTTGTTTCTATAGACACTCTAATAAGTCTTCTGTTTCTAAAGCGTGTTTTTAAACAGTTCACCCCACTTTGAAGAAATTAGGAGTTTTCCAGCTGACACTTTGCATTCATCAAAATATGTCATGCTAGATACAGTAAGCCTTTCTTCTGTTAATTTACAGACAAACTAAACGAGGAGATAAAAAATGATTCAAATTAGTTCCAAGGATGTGCCTTAGGAATACTTCAAAACTAAAGCCTTAGGTCAAGAGATGGAGAAGGAACAGTACTAAATATGACTTCAAAATATTGTTCATATTATACAGCTTCTCTGGGGCTTACATAAAAATACATCCAGCTGCAAATTCAGATCAGGGAGAAAAAATGGCAATGAAGGCAATGAACTACCATGTTTTCTCTCTTCAATATTTATACAAGATATTTGCCAATGTAAGGAGCAATCATGGCTTCTAATTTTATTAAATTTTAGAAGTACTCAGCTGAATACTTGTTCCCTTTAGAAGCCTTGCCATACAAAGAACACCAAAATTATGACCTTTCTTTCCACCAAAGATAGTGATCTTTATTTATCAAGTGCTGTGAAATCTCAAAATCAGGTTAACTCATCACTCAGTCTGAACAATCAAAGAATATCGTGTCAAAGATCCTTCAGTTGTCTCTATAAGCAAATTCAATTATTCCTTTTGCAAATGGATCTGAACATAGTGTCTTTCATTTTGTTGCTGCAGGTGTCCATAATGTAAAAATGAAGACAAATACAAAATATATGCTTTAGATAAATCTGTTCCCTCAAAGGCTGCAAACCAGCATGCAGTCATAGTAGGCTGTAAGGACCATGTGTGTACAGAATTAGTTTCCATGAAACTGGATACCAAGGCCTCTGTGGTAGCATGCCTTTAATCAGGACAAGTTGCTCTGAAGCATTTTTGTTTGTTTGTTTGTTTCTCTGTGTTCCACTCCCACAGCCAGCTGAAACCTAGAGGTCTGATTTTCAAAAGCATTCGTATTTCTGTCTCCCACTCCAGCAGATGTATGCAATTCTACAGCTGTGTTCATGTGGGACAAGTCACGTCACCCAGGCCAGGGTGAGATAATTGGGAAGTGGAGAAGTCAGACATGGTATGTAGTACACGTAAAAGAAATTTAACTAATCCCAAGTTGTTAAAAACAGTCTCAAGGGCATTCGGCCAAGGAAAAGCTTTCCCATCAGCATGACTGTTCTCTTTTAAGTGCGAGTAAGGAATGAGAAATGACTAGCTATTTCTGTTCTCTTCTCCATCTTCATTTTTAATAGGAAGAAGAAGAGAGATGCAGGAAAGGAGGCTGGCAGAAAAGTTACCAGCTCTCCCTGTCCACCCAGAGAGCTGGGAGAGTCAGCTGTCGGGTCTAGGCACACTTCCATTGTCAAGCCATTGCTGAGATCAAAAAATTCACTTAAAATTTGCAGAAAATCCCCATCCCAGAATATCAAGCTTTTTTCCACATAATAGTAGTATGCTTCTCAACTGCTTTCCTTTCTCTTTATTAAGGTTTCACCCTGTAAAAAAGAAATTACAATACTAATATAAAATCAAAAGTATGACTTCATTTCCTAGGTACCTTAGGAGAACCTTGACACAATATCATGACATCTTTACTTGTTATAAATCTCTCTAATATTTGTACTCTATGTGAGGAAAATGTCTAGAGGAAATACTGAAATATGTTAATCTGCATTTTAGCCAAAAAAAATGGAAGCTGTATATGAGCAATGACAAGTTACATCAGAACCATTATACCTCTCCATTTCTATTTCCTCCTGTTCTCTTCCCATCTGTAGAATGACCACTCCATTTATTAAAGGTAGTATGTATCTGGAGCCTCTAGAAATTTCCTTCAACTCTTAGCTGTCTCAAGGAATTATGTCTGTAAAATTGGTATTATTCATGTAACTGCCTTTCCTTGCAGATTTACATTGTACATCCACTTCTTGGGCTCCTCTCTCTTATTCAACACTTTCAGTCTCTCTCTTTGTACCCTTTGTCCTCATTTGAATGAAACTTTTTAAGCTCTTCTCTCCTCATACCTCCTGATTCCTGTGATTGCTTTTCTCTAATGTCATTCTAGTTTCACTGTTTTCCCTCCACAGTCTCATCCTTGCCTACAGCTCCCATGGTAATTATTCACACAACCCTTTTGCTGTATTTTTCATCACACCATTTGGCAGGCCCAATCAGGTCTCCAGGGCTGTTTTCACCAAACACTGGTCCTTCTCTTATCCCTCACTGTTTATGTTTTTCCAGTCTAGTTTAGTTGCCTGAGCTTCTTTCCCACGTGTCAGTAGCCATCAGTACCACAACCTTTTCTATGGTCACCCAGTTCTTCCAGCTCAGTAACATTTTTTCATCTTAAGAAATCTCCTTCCTACCCTCTTTGCTTTCTCCTATGAGAATAATTGTTGATTTTCCTTGTGCTTCAGTCATGACTCTTCAGTCTTCCTAGATAAATGACTCTGATTTTGCAACTCAGTTGACCACAGCTCCATACCCTTTCACATCTGGGACCATTTCTGTTTAACATTTTCATTGATGATCTTGATAAGGACATAGAGTGTATCATCAGTAAGTTCGCAGATGACACCAAGTTAAGCAGGAGTATTGATCTTCATGAGGATAGGGAGGCTCTACAGAGAGACTTAGATAGATTGCATCGATGGGCCAACATTAATGGTATGAGCTTCAACGAGGCCAAGTGCTAGGTCCTGCACTTGGGCCACAACAGCCCCATGCATCAGTCCAGGCTTGGGGAAGTGTGGCTGGAAAGCTGCCTGGCAGAAAAGGACTTGGGGGTTCTAATTGACAAGCAACTGAAGATGAGCCAGCAGTGTGCCCAGGTGGCCAAGAAAGCCAATGGCATCCTGGCTTGTATTAGAAATAGTGTGACCAGCAG
>JAOQGH010000001.1:120957882-120987755 GCA_025769975.1 Gallinago jamesoni | reverse complement strand
GTGTAGGGGAGAACTTTGTAGAGTAGGGTAGATGGTTGGACTTGATGATCCCAAGGGTCTTTTCCAACCTAAATGATCCTATGATTCTATTATCTTCTACTTGCCATCACACTTTTTCCTGTTAACCCCTCCACTGTTTTCTTCGCAAAAGAGCTGTTGAGCAACACAAATTAAAATTACATTTCAACCTTTCAATTCCAGGACCTTATATCTTTTTTTGTTCTCATTGTTTTCCCACAATTTTTCCTCCTTTTTTAATTTGATCTCCTCTGTTTTTCTCCATGGCTCCATGCCCCCAGTATCATTTATTTTGCATTTCTCTTGAACTCCTCTGCATCTTCACCTTCACAGTACAAAGATGTTTTACTCTCTTCTGTCTAAACAACAATAAAAAACCCTTCAATTCTATTTATTTTCCCAACAACTGCACCTTTCACTTCTCTTTTTACCCTGTTTACTCTGCATGCCATTTACAATAGCTGTCCATGAACAGATACAGATGGCTCTTGTCCAAGTTTTCAGCTTCTGCATTCTCAAGCACTACAACAGCCTTGACAAATTCAATCCTGCCTTCCCTACCCCTCTATGGAGACTGTTTTACTAATTCTTTGTTTTGACCACATCATTCTTCTCTCTTCATTCCTCCATTGCTATTCCACCTCCATGTGACCAAACATGAATAAAAAAGATAGGGTTACATCTCACTGCCTCACCCTATCCCATCTATCAAAAGCAAAGTAAATAAATAATAATATTAACAACAACAACAATAACAGATGCATGGAAACACGTGAATTATCAGAATAGCCTCCAAAATTATCAGATCTGAATGTCTCATGTTGGGAACTTCAATCTAAGTAGGAGCACCCAAACATGTACCTTCTCTCCAAGTTACAATCACGTCACTGAAGTTACTGTTCATACATTTTGGAGAAATTTTATTTCTTTATTTATTAAAGGTTTGCATCTGATGCTGTTATTTAAATTGAACAATACTTTGTTCTATGACTCAGCCCATTAAGCTAATGACTTGCAAATAAAAGTGCTATTTATTGAGGTAAGATGATACAACTTGCCTATTAAAAATCTTGTATTTAAAATATTTTTTTTAATTAATCCTCTTCGTTTTCTTTACTGCAGTTTAAATTATGTTGGTCACACCAAATTGACAAGAATCAGAGGCTGCATGACTTCATTAGATGAAAGAATATGTATCACATATTTTTCCAATATGCTGCTGATCATGTTGTGAGTGGAATAAAGAAACAGGTCACTAATGAACTTCATTTCATGGTATACGACAACTGGCATGCAAACTGAATGTAACTGGTTTATTTTCTTACAACTGCCTTGGATCTTTAAATACAATAGAATATTTTGTATACGTAAATGGTTCAATAGCCCTTACAGTGTACGTAATGACAACTGACATTGGATTAATTGATTTCTACGCAATGAAATCATTAGGAAATAATCATGTTCCTGCCTGGAAGGTAATGTATTATTTTACAAGAGGATGAATCTATTATTTTAATAGTTTCAAGTTGATTTAATGAATGTGATTCTAGCAGTTACCATTCTCCTTTGCTGCAGTCTTCAGAAGCACATGTATTACCAGACCTTCTGTTTTCCACAGGGGTTCTATGGACTGTGTGTCCAGACTGGAATATTTTTTTTTGCAATAGACCAAAGGCTAACAGAAATAAAGAAATTTTACCATACGTATTCTAAGAATTGTATGTTGTTCTAATTGATTCATTTTAATTGGTTTTCCAGTGACTAAATCTCTAGCTTCTTTTATAAGTTTAGCTTGTCAAGGCCTGAATTCAAAGAAGAAGGAGGAAAAAATAAGCTACCAGATACTTTAGGGCTACTCAGTGTATCATCATTAAGTCAATTGCCTAAAGTACTTGTGATATCCTTATTTCAAAGAAGACCACATTAAAAGTTGCTAAGGCCAAAGGGATATATCCAAAAGGCAAAGTAAATGAAGAAGAGAATGGCAAGACTAGAGGTAATAAAATTAAATTAAATAAATGCTCACAGATCAAGGCTGCTAAGAGAAGTCAATAAAGCAAATGTTTACTAAGAGCTGGTAGCCTCATTGGATTTAAAACTATAAACTTATCGCTATGGGTTTTAGAACACAGTTTGACACAAAACAAAAGCACTTGTGTGAATTAAAAACAACCTCCCCTAGTTCTGTATTCTACTAATAAATACCCAACCTCAGACTCCTAGCTATCTGTTATGAGCTGTGCAGCTTCACATGAAATCAAATGTCTTAATAGCAATTTGAGTTGCATATTTCCAAACAATTTGCATATGGCCTTGAGTGTAAAGTTTTTGTGACATGGACTGGAATAGATTGGGATATAATTTGGCTACTGTGAGACTGAAGCTGGCGAAGCTGAAGCATTTCTGATACATGCATGGAGTAGCAAGGATAAGGGGATATAGTAATGGTATGTGCAGTGACTGGTAAACATGAACTGTGAATATTAGAGAGAAATTGTCCTGAGCCATGATTGCGTGAAGTATGGGAATTTTTCCTTGAGTCTGGAAGATGTTGGTGTCTAGAAGATGGACAAGTGTCATCTGAGAAGAGTCACTAGAAGCAGGAACCTGGAATTAGACTAGGATCATGAACTAACTTATAAAGAAGAGGATTTTGAGACACTGGATAACTATCCAAAAAGCAGGTTAATAAGAGAGTCAGAATATGCTGGAGAGAATGTAGAAGTAGTGCTAATTAAGTCCACATGAGTTTTTTTGTCCCCAGCTGTTTGCATCTGCCAGCTCATCCTGCCTCTCAGCTACTGCTGCCCATTCCTTCCCTATTTATCATTTAACGCATCTCTCAGCTTGGGAGCCATAGACAACGACTGTAACACCGTTTCCCAGGAATATACCATGAACCTTGTGGCAATTGTTGGGGTTTTTTTTGGGAAGGTTCAGGATTGCTGGGACTAAGAACTGCAGCCATGGGTATTTCTCAGCACTTGAGACCGGTAAGGCAGCAAAGGGACTTTGATGGAAAGAGGCTGTGCGAATGGAGCAGGGCAGCCGGGAAGAAGGATGGTACATGAGAGGAATATCCATGGAGCAGGAGGGGTCTCCACAGGAGCTTCCAGTGATTCACATGGACAAGGGAGGCCACAGTAGCGCAGGAGGCCTCTCTGCACGACGTGCTTGAGTGAGCCAGTAGCACGGGGGCTTGGTAGCAAAAACTGACTGTGGTCTGTGAATGCCAAAGGGATGTTAGCTGCCACACGCTGCTGAAATGAGGAATCTCTTGTTCATTTCTTAAAGCAGTGGGAAGTTAGAGATGGATGCTTCTAGACGTACAGTATAGATGTTTCTCATCTGTGAGGTAGCAAAAATTAATCCCTGAGGCACGGTAAGAGCTGTTACTCCCTTCCACCAGCTCCTGATTACACTTTCCCCCCCACCAAGGATGGATGCAAAGGCAAGGGGCACTTTTGAAATTATGCCACATAGTTTCTGATGCTTAGCCCCTAATTTATATTGATTTGTGATTGTCTAGACCCTTTCAGGATCAGTTGTTGCTCCTTTCTGGGCTGTTTTTTGGAAAATGTCTTTTGAGAGACTAACCTTTCCATACCTGTTAGTTTACACTTTTTGAAATAATAGAATCTAGGTGCATATAATCAAAAAATCAAATTTCTGCTTGATTTCTCCAGACTTTAAAGAACATGGCTGTGCATTTTTAATATGACCTTATTTATGGAAAAACTCAATGCTCAGTAGATATTTTTTTTTTAACTTTTCAGCTTTACCTCTTTAGTCAGGCATTGTGCTTCTGAAGGGACACTTCAGCCTGCTATTGCTAAATAGGTCAATAACACCTTGAGATTAATTGGTTTAAAGTGCTGGGACTGACAATCTCCAACTTCTCTTTCTTAAAACTGGTGATCCTACTGTTGCTAAGCCTATCTCTAACATGTTTAATATGTTTTGGTTTTTTTAATATAAATAGTTTTCATTTAGAGATGCATTGGAATTTGTCATCTGTGTTAGAAGGGTGCTGTTCAAATGATTGCTGTTTTTTTTGTGTTCTACCTCTACCCACCAAACAGGATCTGCTTTTAGGCTAGGGAGCTTGCATGCAAAGATGAAATTGGAGAATTGCATCAATGAAAATACCTAAGTCAGCTCTGCCTTCTATAATTTTATTCTCGTAGTTCTAGCTCCAGTTAGAATAAAATGAATCTGGCAAAAAGCCACTGCAGAGCCTGGCTCCATGCCTCATGCATTTTCCAGTCCCCTCGTTTGCTCTCAGGAGAGCTCTCCTATTCTCCTTCATGCTTAGTGACCAAAGTTCGGCAAAGAAACAAAATATTTGGCAGTCACCACTGAGGCAGCCAGTGGGGGAAACCATCCCCTGCTGTCACCCACAGGGAGAGGGAGCTGACACACAGCTGGTAGGACACTGGTCTGGGCATAGGTCCCTCATCTCTCCTGCTTGTCTGTGTCTGCAGAGGGACTGAATGAAACCCCTTGTTGGATGCTACAGCTCTTTAAGGCTGAAAAATGCCATGAGTGGAGCTGGTAAGATTGTTGACTTTTAAATACAGAAGTGCTCTTTCCAGTCAGGGAGTGGTTGGAAATGCTGCCGCCCCTCAGAATTGTCTTCACCAGGAAAATTGTGAAACATCTACCCTCAGCTCTCTGCTGCCTCCGAGCACGTTTCACAAACCCCGCTCTGCAAGGGCTTCCTCCACCTCCGCAGCGATCCCTCACCTCTGCCACAGGGACTCTGTGGCCACCTGATTTCTCCCCATCACCCTCACCCCTTGGCCAGTGCTTCCCTCCAGGTGCTCAGCATCAATCTGGCTGTGCCAGGCCCTTCTTCTGGTTGTCAGGAGAGCCAGAATCACCTTCTACGAGGGGAGCTATAGGGACAAGGGGAAGTTAGAGAGCACAGGAGCAGGCCAAGCGGAGTGTGTAAAACCACCAAGCAGGGGGTAGTAGGGCAGGAGAAGGGAAGGAAACCTTGGGGGTTTCCAAGAGATTTTGATGTGGCAGAAGTGCAGGAGCCCACAGTGACCAGCCCTGTGGGAATATAAGGTGGGAGGGTAACGCTGGGGGGAACAGCAGCACTGAGTTCAGTAATAATCAGATGTTAATTTAAAATGAGGCACTGCTAATATTCCTTGAGGGGATTTCCACTTCAGGCAAGGTAGTTCACCCAATATTTTCTTCAAAAGAGATATAAGAAGGTCTGAGAATGAGCCTTGGGAACACTGTTCCCTCAGCCTTTAGAAAGCCTGCTTAATATTCTGAAAAGTCACCCTAATCCTGTCAGCATTAATGCTGGGGAGACGACAAGCCAGCTCTGCCTGGTACAGCAGAAGTAACGCTGCAATGCACAGAATAATTCTGTTTTGACCTAAAATTCTGTTCCTTTACAAGTTAGTCATTTTTTGCTATACATTTTCTAAACTGTGAATGTCTTCTAAGACATTTTCAATGTTCTAAACAATGGTTTTACCCAGCACAACGAACTTCAGGAGCCGAGTCTCAGTCCCTGTTACCTGCCATGGCTCTGCTGACCAGAGTCCAGTCCTGCCGATTTCCACTGGTGGATGTCAATACACAGATTTAAGGTGCCTGCTGTGTCCACACTGTGTGTAATTAATGCAGCCAGAGAAATTCCTGACCCTTCTGAGCACCATCCTTGGCCACCGTATCAGCCTGTCAGAGATGGGTTGCCTCTGTGAACACAGAGATGCCAAGTGGACACACACCAGCTGTCACAAGCATACAAGCGGCATTTAACTAGGTGTGTGGCAAGTCACTAACTTCATCAATTAGAAAAAAGTGCAGCAGGCCTTTCATACCTCAGTATTCATTTAAAATCTATAATAAGTCATCACTAACATGGTGATCTCCCTAAATCGGTAATCGTCCCTCCTGAATGTGGGAGAGGAAGTAATTCCTCCCCTGTTCACACCATTAACAAATACACTTTACAGCAATTCTGATAAACATGGTAGCAAAACCTGCATTCCCTTTACCCCCCTCCATTTATACCCACAAGCCATTTATACTGGCAGCTGGTTACATCCTCAGGAGGTCCTACCTCTGAGACAAGTCCAGGGCAGAAAGAAGCTCAGGAAAGTGATAGTCCTAAATAACTTTCCATTGCTTCGGACCTCAAAAGAACAGTAGAAGGGGAATGAGCTGAACCTTGGGGTTCCATTGTATGAGCTGAACCGGGGTGCTCCACTGAACTTATCCATGCTGGGAGGTCCCAGCCTGCTCCTGCCCTGCAGCAACTTCCCCAAGGTGAAACCCCAGCGATGTGCCTGGCTGGACTCAGCACTGCAGAACTTCATCTGTTTCAGATTTTACATTCAGGTGCTTATTTTTTTACCTTCATCTGGACCCAGCGATCAGAGCATGAAGTACTCAATTTCACGTTCAGCACAAAAAGCCCAGCCTGCACTTTATATCTCTTTTTCTTCCCCTCGCTGTTTCTTGGTATGGACAAGAAATCAGAGTCAGCAAATGCAGGAGCTACAGATTGCAACAAACCTGAAAACCTCCTTTTCCCTCTCTTTTCTCCCCCTGCCAAGGATTTTTCTTATCGCACTGCACACCCAGCCTTTCTGGGAGCACATGGGTAGTGTTCATCTGCCACGATGATGAGTCCATCTTGGACTCTTGGGGGCACAGTCACACTACATATAAACAATAGAACTCCTAGCTGCTATAATCATGTTATCAGCCATGAGTAGTATGTTCTTTAAAAAGCCTATGGAAGCTGCTAGGGTATGCTGAAGGTGGTTATAAACTATCACTCCAAAATAAATTTCTTGACAGTTGGTCAAAATAACAACCAAGCAGTTACTGAAATAGTCATTACAAATTTCTCTGCCTTCTTAAGTAATCTTAGTCATATTAAGATAGCTATATTATTAGGAAGTATTGTGAGGGCAGAATTCAAAATCTCTTCTCCAACACACATTCCTCAGCCACCGGGACTACATCAGCATTTTGATAAGGTCATGTCAAGAAATGATGGGCCCCTAGCTAAAAATTAGTTATTTAACAGACTGAAAAATTGGGATCTCTCTCTTTAAATGTTTGACCCTGAGGCAGAAGAGGAGGGAAGGGAAGGAGGAGAGAGAAGATGATAATCGCTTTAGATAACAACCTGACTCATGGTAATAGCAGCCGAATTGTTACCCAAGTGCTTTTAGCAGGAAACAGCCACACCTAGAGAGGCACCTGTGCAGAGGGAGATTAATTTTAAATGGAGGAAGGACAGAGATACAAATGCACAGTGGAAAGTAAGAAATTGTTGTTTGTTTATGTAGAAACTGCCTTAAATCCAAGAGCTGCTTCACACTGCTTCAAATAATGAGATGTGGCTGGTATGTAGTTTATGTGAGAAGCAGATATGCTACAGGGCTCAAAATGAAATGGGGATTTATATTTAGGCAGGGAAAAGAAAATACCCGTATGTTGGGAAGAAGTGGTTGATGTTGTCTTTCATGGCCCTTTCATCAATGAAATTCATAAATGTCAGTCTGACAATACAAAATAAAACCTTTACTTGAATGTAGGTATGATTATATTACGTTTCTCGCTTGGAAGAAAGTTGCCTGAGAGGGGAATGATTTGTGCTTGATGGATTAATCAAATGTAAGTATCAAACATGCCCTCTGTGGGCATGAGCTGTGCTTTTGTACATCTAAGATTTGCCTTCCCCGCTGCCCTGCAGAGCCTTCCTGTGACAGCACCATCCTCTGGGCATCGAGCCCCCACCCCACACCCGTTCAGCAGCCCCCCCGGCACAGCCGCTGTGGAGGACCCCAGCCACCCAGAGGAGTTTTTCAGGTGGGTTTGGGCAGAGCTCTCAGCCCCTCTTCTCCACCAGCCCCAGCTGCTTCCTGCGTGGGTTTTGTGCAGGGAGCAGCTCTGGGTCACAGCCCTGCCGGCTGGGGAAGAAATCAGGATCTGGGTTTCTGAGTAACAGAGGATAAAATGCTGTTTTGTCTGGGCAGGATGTAGTCTGTGCCATGGGTAGAGTTGAGTGTAAGGAACAATCATGTTCTCTGACGAAGGTACCAGATCTTTCAGGAAGGGTATTGATTTATGCATTCCGCTCTGCAGGTTGCTTTCTGCTGCATCTTTTGCTACTGAAATTCAGTGAAGTGAATGTTAATAGGAGGGAACAAAACTCCCATGTTTTGAAAAGCCTGAGCCTGTATCTGTAGGACATAAAAGCTACTGTATCTGCTCGCTTTTGCTGTCTTCTGCAAGCTACTTTCACAGATTTTCTGTATCCTTTTATTCTGGGAGAGTTTCAAGAGATTTGCGAGATCAACTGGTAATGGATTTTGCATGCAGAACACACGTGTGTGCCTATGAATTACCATGAATGTTATTTTCTCTTAAAAAATGTTATTTCCTCTTAAAAACAGCATTTTTTTTTCTATTTGTAAATTGTATCTGATCACAGTCTAGAAATATTATATGCCAGATATTATCTTGAATTGCTGAATAATAGTATTTGAGTAGGCTGCTATGGCAACAGATACATAGTCTCTGGATTCACTCATCAAAGGTTCTTATGGCAACTGTTTTTTGGATACCCCTTCATTGCACAAATAGGAAAATATACTAAGCTATCCCAGTAATCTCTGGAAAGACAGCAGCTGATATATAAACTGATATGTTTCCTATCTTATGTTTGTTTTTGAAGTATATATAAAGGCATGACTTGTATACACACACAAAAAAATAAAAAGAGCACAAAGGCCAAAATGACACTGTGGGATCAGTAACATGAAAATATTTTATGAATATTTATTATAAATTAGTATTTGTATTATATTGATACTTAGAAACTCAACCAATGATGGGTTGGCTTGACAACATGTTAAACATTATTCGGACTCAAAGTAGGTAACCGCCCTTGGCACAAGGCAGCTCTTTTTTTTTTTCTTGTTAAGATTTAGTGAACTTTTACAAAAAAGGATCTTCCTGTTATAAACAGATCAGGTTTAAACGACCTTGACCTATGATACACAGCAATGATCCTAACAAAAGAAGTGGCTAGCCATGCTGCTGAGCAGTCCGCTTCAGTTTTCCTTCTTAATCCTTTTATTATTACTGCTGTTGCTCCACGACTGCTCCATGGCTGCAGGTGTCTAAGTAGCTGGCAAAGGTGGTGTCTGTCTGTCATCACCAGTGTTCACTGGAATAGTTCAGTTCAGTGCAAAGCACACAGGTATACACACATGCTCCTACTGATGCAGTCTGTTTGGAAACTGGTTTTGTTTCACAAAAAAGAGATGGCAACTTTTGAACAGGAAGACAGCGACGAAATAAGGTTAGTATAGAAGAAACTGTAAATGTCTATCACTTGGTATCTTTAAGACAAATTAGAAAAATTTCTGTGAGGGATGTCATACGGAAAGCCGTTTGGGGTAGGCAGAGGAACTCGATAGCATCCTAAAGTCTGTACGTCTGTGGCTCTGCCATGGCTGTGCTTGTGCTTGCGTAGGTGTCAGCCTTCACTCCACACAGACCCAGAGGCAGGATGGCAGACTCCAGACAGAGGAAAGTTGAAATGATATGTCAAGCACATGGGGTAGAAGGAGAACACCTGAGCACCTGGAAGAGTTTCACATGCTCTTAGTCCTTTTTCTACAAAACTTTTAATATCTGAGGCTCACCGAAATGAGCATTTAGGGAAAAACTTATTTAAAAGAAAATACAACACCACAATAAATCACCTGGTCCACAATAGGGGCTGCAGAGTACAGGTATTTTTACTTATTTAATATGTACTGGAATATTTAATTTAAGTGGTAGATGGCAAATGCATTTTTATAAAGCAGAAAAATGTTTTAAGAAACTAAAAATTGACTTTGCAGAAGATAAAAGCTTTCCAATGGCAGACATTCAAGTACTATGCATTAGTTTTGGCTATATGGGGAAATATGCAGACTAGGTGTGCTCATTTCTGAAGATAGTTTTTCACTGGCTATTTGTAAGAAGCGGCTAATGACAATGTCTTTGGCCTTGGTGGTCTCCATATTCCTCTCCCGTGATATCTGCGTGCTGATTTGATCCACGTTAGTCATTATAAGCTCCGAGGCCAAGATCTGAGTGGGGGATGCCCTGTTTGCTGTGCTGTCCATGATGTACTGCTTATAGAGTTCCAGAAGCTTCTGCTCGAGGTAGTCGTTCAGGGCGGAGTCAGAGAGAGGCTGCTGGTGGGGCACTAAGCTTGCCAGCCGCCAGCACGAGGAGTAGCCTTGGACCGGCTTGCGGATGGTCTCACTTGTGGGGGGGACCCTCACGGACTCCATGGGGGGAGGAATCTCTGAGGACTCCAAGAAGGGGCCTATGCCGCTGTCACAGGCAAAATCTGTCGTGACTGAGCTAATTGGCACTACGTAGTCCCCGGCTATATGCAAATCATTGTAGTTCTTGCAAATGCTTTTGCAGGAGGATGGGACGAGGTAGGTGTCTTTCTTTGCCAGCCTCTCACAGACATGTACAGCTGGAGAAGGCTGCTCTGTGGACACGGGCTGCTGTATAGGCTGTGAGAGATTATCCTTCTGCCTTCTGCTGTGCTTGCTACCTCTAGAGCAGACTGAGGAAATGCACTTGCCAGCAGATCTGCATCTCTGAAGGAGACTTTTTCCTTGTGTTTCGTCCATGGAAGAATAATTCATGGACCTCATTTCATACACCACTTCCTCAGCCGAACTCTTGCTGTAGAGGTCAGGGTTCAGGTCTTCGCAAAGATAGGTGATTCTGTATAGATAACCTTCTGACAGCATCCTTCACCAAAGGAAAGGACACAAAAATGACAAGAAGAAACCATTAGTTCATTACATACTCCTTCAGCGGTGATTACACTCACAAGTCTGTTACTAGCTGCAGAGAGATATTTCCGATTTGGACATGAACAGGAGTGTCTCTCTCTCTCTCTCTTTCTAGAGGACTTGAGTCAGTGAATGAAGCCATCAGCTAGTTTCCTTGTTGCGGTCTTAACTCAGTCACATAAAAGCATATTCTGTGTAACACAACGCATGGAATATCCAACACATTCAACAACAAGCAAGTTGAGAAGAGAGGAACAAGAAGTGGTTCGTTATGGTAATAGGTGCTGCAATAGCTTACACTTAAATATGTATATTTTTGCCCTTGACGTTGGTAAGAAGCCAAGGGGGTTCCCCCTTTTTCTCATATGCTTTGAAGCAACTTTTGTTGTGTGTGGTTTGTCAACCGCCTCTGAACTATGTTGGTTTGAGATTCATATTGACAGTATCACCCCTTCTGTTCCAGGCTTATCAATGACTGTAGGTGTAGTTCCTTTTTCATTAAAAAATCTCAGATCATTAAATTAGTATTTTGCACTTCTGCATGCCAAGCAGGATAGAATTAATTGTCTCTAAATTTTAGACATGAAAATGTCACTGGCAAAACCAAGGCATTTTGGAGGCATGATTCATCTGGCCTGTTTTAGACACCTAAATAGAAATGAAATGAATTGTGCCCTAGATTTGCTTATCACTCTGCAGCTACTATAAAAAGATCTTAAACTGACTACCCTAGATCTAGAAATCTGTGGTGTGCTTTTGAAGAGATGTATTTCAGTGCAATGGATGGGAAAGCACACATTTCAGAAGTACTCCAGTTCCTTCGCTGTCAGATTAGTGGTGAGCACCACCGGCTCTGAAATCAGTTTCCATTGCCTTTCTACAAAGGCACAATCAGGTTCCAGCAGTCACTCACTCTCTCTAAGCAGGCAGCTCAGTCTCAAAAGCTGTGTTGACATGTTAGTAATGAAAGACAGGACTCACTAGCAAGAACACACATGCATCCGTACAACAGTAAATGTTCTGCACAAGCTTTAGCAACTCCACCACCACATAATTGTTCTTAAGTCTGTCACCTCTCTGTCTTTTTTTTTTTTTTTAACAGATGTCAAGGAGACGATCAATACAAAAGATGGCCTGAAGAAATTTTGCAGTCCAGCAAAGAGAAAGTAAATCTTAAGTAAAAATAAGTTAAAATAAAAACAAGCTTTTTCCTTCTTATAGTACAAATTATCTTGTGTGATAGAGGAACAAATAACTTGCCTTTGTTTTAATAGCAAATAGTTTTCTCCATTTACAATTTAATCCAATTATATCATTTTAATCCTTAACGGATACTGTCTCTGCAGATATGAACATATGCCCCAGTTATTTGACAGTTTGCCTGTCTGTCTCAAAACACTCGCTGTGACGGAGCACTCGAATGGGATCATCTTCCCACAAACTGTGAATGGGGAGGTGGCATCTTTCTGGCATATGCTCCGCTACCCTGTGGTGCTGTCAGCTGCTTGGCCTATCTTCTCTGAGGGTGAAATGGCTCTCATTTCTTGGTAAAGTATTTCATGAGTCACAGTTGCTAGTGCAAGATGCTGCACTAATAATAAATGTTGGTTAAATCCTATCTAAGCATGGATATAGACTTTACGCAGATGTTAGGAAGGAGACAGCATGAGAAAACACTTTCCTCAGGGGGGCAAAAGATCACTTCCACACTATGAAGAAGAAGCTTGGAGGGAAAGTAAACTTCCTTCAGAAGGAAATATTCATGGAGATTAAATGTGTCCAAACAGTTGCTTTGGACCCTGGATCCTCTCTGCTGCTGCCAGTTGTATGAGATTTCCCACAAGCAGGTAACATTTAATGAAATGTTAATTTAATGTCCTATTTACACAAGAGGGGAAAAAATCATGTTTGGGTCTTGGCATTCCTTCCAGTATGCCGCTGCTGTCTTGCTTTAGGTTTTAGCTGCTATTAAGATGCCACCACAGAAATGTTCGCCAAAGGCTAGGGCTACTCAGGTTATCAACTCATTCCCCTCCTTCTTCTGCTTCTGTTCCCCACTTTTGCAGTGCAAAGGCTGTTCCCCTCCCTCAGTCATCCATGGCCCAGATGACTTTATTGCAAAATGTCCGCTAACTTCAGTTAGCATGAATTTGGAATTGTTATACACTTATTCCTATGCTTATTTTTAATGTGGATTCTGAGAAATGAGTGGAAATATAACATATGGCCCGTTCGCTGCTCAACCAACATAGGCAAAGCCCGTTGCGTTCAGGCAGCATGTGACACTTCTGTCTTTCCTACTCCCCAGATGTCTGTTTCTGTCATAAGGTGACACATTAGGGAAATGAAACCATTGGTTTCATTTCTTTGCACTGTATTCTGCAATATTTATTTTAAGAGTTTTCGAACCCACTATCATCTGAGACAGGAGTGGAAACAAAAGTACCGGCAAATACAAAAAGATTAGGCTTCCATTGTGCCCAGGAGCTGTGTGTTTTGCTGAATGAGTTACAAGCTTACCCTCTGAAGTTGGCAAGGGCTGTCGCACTAATCTGACTATTCCCAGATCCACAAGGAAATCTGATTGAAGTTTTGATAGGCAGTGTTGAGAGCTTGAATTCAAAAGAGAGGCATACATATATATATTAGAGGCTCTAGCACTTACTATAATACATACCCTTGCCAATTCCATCATTACCAATAGCTGGTCATGCAATTGAGTCATCTCTAATTCTTGCATTTTACATCTGATAAGGATGACAATTTTCATTCATTCTATTTTCTCATGCCCCTTCTCTTTATCCCCTTTCCATGCCACAGATGCACACGTACACCAGGATACCAGTGCACAGAGAATGCCTGTAATGTTCTTCAGTATTTTGGGTTTCATGCTCCTTCAATTCAGATTTCGCTTCCCTCTTCCTGAAAACAATTGCATGACTTTCGTTGCACAAGGAAAAACAGTCCTTTTTACAACTCTGATCTGATGCATATTGCAAGTGAGGGGAACAAAGAGATTTTTCCTTGCATGGCTACTGTCCTGACAATGGCAGCTGACTACATTCTATCTAAACCTAGATCCCAGGTGAGAGAGAGGGAGAAGCCTGGTTTATACTATCTTTTCTATCTGACTTAGTCTTTATTACTGCCATACACTCATATATCTTGCCTAGGGTTTTTGTTCAGTTCTTCAGTGGAAGAAAAGCCTAAAAGCAGGATAAATGTTTAAAGCCACGTGGAGAATCCAGTGGTACTGCCAGTATTTTCTGAGTGGCAGCAAATTTTCTGGGTTATAATGCTTGGAGATGGTGCCAATGTGTGCATAAAGACCTCAGATTAGAGTCTGGGAGCAGGCAAACAGAATGGGAGTTCTTGGCTCAGGATAAGCAAAACTCTTAAGGAAAGCCTGAGAAGTGTACACAAAGAGATATGATAAATTGTGTCCTATATAAAAACCTGAGCAAGATGAAAAGTTGCTAGGGAGAACGGAAAGAAAGTGGTGCCAGCTGGGATCACAGCTCAGTGGGGAAAGGGACATTCTTTTGCATTGCAAAAGGAGGGGATGGAAACCTCACAGAAGAGACAAGCTTGTTTTGAGTATGTCTAGCTTTCAGATCCCTGAGCAAGGCTCTGAATAGCATTAAAGTTGTGCTGCTGGTAATTGGAGTTCAAGTTTTATCACAGAGTATACCTTAGTTCTAGCTGACTTACTAGATGACAAAGTCTCCCTGTTTTGAGGGAACTCAAATCCTGTGGATACATCTGTAGTATTTTTTCCCCATTTTAAGAGACATTTTTCCAGGCTGTAGAGATGCAGAGAGATCCCTTCAGTGACTTTTGCGATCTATCTCAGATTACAGGACATAAATGCAAGAGTTCACCTGGCGCGTAGGATAGGCTGGAGAACAAGCCTGCATATGTTGCATGACCTATATCTCACCTTCCATTGGAGCTGGTGTGAAACAGCTCCCAGGAAGCCTCAGTGCAGCTAGAGTAGGAAAATCAGGAGAGTGAAAAAGGTAGTATAATAAGCTGTGCATATGGATGAGTATAACCTTTCCTTCATGCCTGAAACCCACAGATCTTTGATATCTGAACCCCATTTGATGAGGGCTATCTCCAGTGCCCGGGGCTGGCTTGGGTAAAGGTAATGCTGATGACATTAAACTGCGTGGTGCAGTGGACACATCAGAAGGGACAGACATCTTACAGAGAGACCTGGACAGGCTGGAAGAAGGGGCTAGCAATAAGAGTATGAAGTTTAACAGAGTGCAAAGTCCTGCACCTGGGTCGACACAACCTAAGAGCCCAGTAAAGACTAGGATTTGTGTTTCTGGGGAGCAGCCTTGCTTAGAGGCACCTGGGGGTCCTAGTGGCCAACAAGCTGAAGATGGGTCAGCAGTGCAGTGTTGCAGCAACAAAGCCAAATTGGGCTGCATCCACAAGGGCACTACTAGCAGATACCAAGACATGATCATCCCACTCTACTCAGCACTTGTCAGGCCACACCTGGATAATCAAGTTCTGTTCCTCACAAGTCAAGAAAGTTGTGGACAGACTGGAGAGGGTCCAATGGAGAGCCATGAAGATGATCAAAGGGGTGGTGAACCTGCCCTATGAGGAAAGATTGAAGGAGTTTGGACTCTTCTGCCTGGAGAAAAGGCCGAGGGGGACACCTCATCACAGTATTACAGTAATTAAAGGGAGCTACGAAGAGGACAGAGGCTGTCTCTTCACAAGGATCCACATGGAGAAGATAAGGGGCAATGGGTGCAAGTTGCACTGGGAGAGGTTTATTCTCAATATAAGAAAGAAATTTTTTACAGTGAAAACAATCAATGACTGGAATCACCTCCCCAGGGACATGGTAAAGTCCTCATTGCTGGAGGTTTTCAAGATATGATCATACAGGGTGCCAGATAATGTCATCAAGGCTCCCTTTCTCACAAAAGGTTGGACTAGATGATCTTTTCAACTCAGGCTGAGGTCCCTTCCAACCTGGACTGCTCTATGATTCAATGATAACAGTGGCTGCTATTTGATGTAGGAGTTGACCCACTTTGCCCATGGCAGAAGAGAAGAGGAATAGCCAAGGGGTGCTTTTGCACAAGCATCCAAATGCCACCTGCTGCATATGTAACTTCCTCTCCCCGCTGCTGCTTTGGAAGGTCTGGGACCTGTGGGACTGCGCTGTGAAGCTCTTTCAGTAGCGGTCATGAGCCAAACCCCTTGTGTTCCCTCCCCACGGCTCTCTTCACTCTGATCCTTTGGTCTTCCCACAGAAAAAAAACATAAGCCCAGCTCATCTCTTTATTCACATGTCAACAGTTCGAGAGATGCAGGACAGCTAGAAGTACCTTTTCCACAGGGGAATATGGTCTCTCCTGGGGGGGAACGAGTAGGTTTGAGAGGATAATAGTCCTGTGTTTCAAGAGTATGAGGGAATCTTCTTGAAGGACAGGCTGCAGAAAGCAAGTGAGAAGAGACATCTTCATCAGGAACAATAGACATATACTTTATATGTCTATTGTACTATTGAATGTTCTTGTTATAAAATTGTCTACACACTTTTAATCATGCTAAACAGATGGAAGTGAGCTTCAGATGCAGCTGGTCTAGTTCATTTAGAAAAAAATACATTTTTACTGTGTTTGAGTGCTGTTGTATCTTTAAGTGGAGTTTGGGGGGGGGGGGGCAGGCTTCCATAAAAATACAATGAAAACTGTATGTATAGCTTCTTGATACAGCTTCTTGAGCTCCCAGATAATTTCCCATCCAAGTCTATCTTTTCAGTTCAAGTTCCTTGAAAGTTCATACAGAGCAAGCCTGGTTCATCAATTTCCACATTTTTCTTAACCATCTACATCCATACAAAATTCTTTTAGGACACCATCAATCTGCTTTGATAGCATTTTGCATCTCTTATCCATAGCTGTAAACAGCAACATGAAATGTGAGGCAGGAGATGATCAGGCTCCACATTCATAAGGATGATTTGACTACATGATATTTCTACATCGTGCTTTTATGTCTTTCTGGGGTGGGAATCATTTCATGTTTCTAGGTTTCTGTGTTTATCTTAACAAGTTGCTGGTTGTTATGATGGAACTAATGTGGACTGCAATACTTTTATCTAAGCAGTTGAACAAAAGGGGAAATAAATTCCCACACATTCTTATAGAAGAGAATACACTTTCCAGAAGTCAAAAGAATAAATGGTAAAGCAAGAAAGACAGAAAAGGCTGAAGAGGTTTCCCAGGAGGAATGAGGGAAATGGTACACTAATGAGCATAGAAACAGCAGTCACATCTGCTGTAGAGTATAAAAACAAGGGGGGGAGGGTGCATGTTGTCCGTACCCATGACAAGCTGTGAATTTGCAGCAAACCAGGAAATTTGCTGTGAATCATGAAAATACAATGATGAAACTTCTTAGTTTATACTTTTTAACATCATCTTGTTTTCAGAGAAGTCTCAGCTTTTTTTCCCTCAACCTTTTTTTCTAATATAATGCCCATGTTTATATCCTGGTGCCTATTTTTATTTCTAATCTACAAATAGTGTACTCCACTTGAAAGATATTATTTAGACAGTATACTAGCATGCACAGAAAGATCATTAAAAATACCAAAATTATGACCAAAACAACACACCTGGTAAGACTTGCTTTAAAATTATTCTAAAAACATTTTTTAGTATAATTGTATGAAAGGCTGGAAATAACAGAGGAAAAATTTTTTTTTGTATTTTAAAGTTGCATTGCAATCATGGTCAGTCATGGTTGTGAAGATGACACTTTCAAAAAGTTCTCGTCACTTCTCAAGGCAGCAGAAACTGCATGTGGACAGTGGCTGAGACTCTGCACATGCATTCAAAACAGAAAAAGTACATCTTCATTTTACCAGCTACCAGCTGTGATGCCACACAAACAGAACTGAGCCACTTTGATAAGCAAGAGCAATATTTTCATACATTTATATAATGTATTTTAGTTCTTACCTCCAAAAATACAGCAGCTGACCAGGTACAGAAAATTTCTTGTCTTCTAACCAGTTTAAAGCTTCCTGTGAGTCTGTCCTACCCCAAAATGCAATGTTCTGTTTTTATTTCCTTTTTACATACACTTCTAAAATGACATGTATTTTATTTCTAGTCCTCTGCAGCACAGAAGTATAGAAAGAAAGTCCCTTAGGAGATGAGGGGGTTTTATAACTGACTGAACTGCAACACACTGAACTTGCTTCCTCTTTTATGTGTAAATGAAACTTTGTTGTGAAACTGCATACTGTTAAAATAGATGATTGCAACACACTCAGTCCAGGCAGATGGAGTTCTCCTTATTAACTGTTATTAAAATAAAACAAACAAACAACCCCCAAAACCTAGTAAATTTAACAGCTAGAATAATCTCAGAGAAACTGCTCATTTGTTGTCAAATTACAGTGCACCCCCTTTCAACCACTTCCCTTCTCTTTTTAATGGACACAGCAAAACATCTAGATGTGTCAAGATTGTTGTCTCAGGTAGGGAGGCAGAGTGAGATGCCAAAGCAGAAATGCATTTCACAGCAGGCTCACGTTGTCTATGGACCCTCATACACCTCAGCTTCCACCAAACAGCACAGCTCAGCTGGTTTATCAGGTTTTGATTGGTATCATCTGCAAAACCTGTTGCGAGGTGCAACGGTACCTCAGTGCCTGCTGGACCCAGGCAGGCAGCTTGTCTTGGCAGGGGAAGTGCATGAAAAATACGTTGGGCAAGAGGGAGTTCACCCTCCAAGTTTGAGGTGCACAGGCAGTGAATATGGCTTTGAGATTGCCGTTGGAGTATTCCTCGAAGGACAGACAGAGGACAAGTACTCTCAGAAGGATGTAACTGGACCCTTTGAACTGATCCCAACAGGATGTGCAGAATTCGCTTTAAAAGGCATCATCAGGCGCCCGTACATTGCAATAATAAGAGACATTTATTTTCATTCTCAGTGTATATTTACTTCCTTATTGAGGACCTTTTTTTTCCTCAGAAGACTCCAGCTCTGCCAGCCAGAAAATATGTTGTAGTTCAATGCTGTTATTAACATAATTTTGCTAAATATTCGCTGTGATATGATATATGACCAGGACTAGAATCCAAAGTCTTCTTAGCTATTGGCATGGAAAAAGTGCGCATGTCAGTCTGGCCTTACCTAGACATCCCTAGTTAACTCATACAACAGTTTAATCAAATAATATTTTACCCAATCATATGGTATGTTGGAATCAACAGCATCTAAAAAGCACAAAAACTGGACAAAACTAGCAGTTTAATGCAAATCTCAACAGGCATTTTTGCTGTAAAAATCCTCCCTGTGGAAACAAAGCTACTGTAGTAACAGACAATTATGCTTAACATTAATAGTAACATTATTGTATTTTCATCTCCAGACCAATCTCAGGCTTTGCCAAATTTATACTGGTCCAACACTTTTTTTTTGGTGTTTCCATATCTGGTTGAAATAGTATTAAGGGGAGTCAGAAATAAATCTCTAGGCAGTTTTACCTCTTCCGTAGATCCAGAGAGCTCTGTATACACAAGAGTTCAATATTTCTAGTTAGGCTGTTGGGAAGTAACTTTGGTAGTATAAAAAAACATTTCTGTAAAGGTACTCAGAGAGTTTTCAAAACATATTTTTAATCATCTAAATCTGTGTAAAAACCAGCAAGATACAAATGGACAGACTTTTGAAAGTAAAAAGTGCTTCCACAGCCAGAAAAGCACAGCTATCAAGAACCATTGAAAAATCAATCTGCTTTCATAGAGATACCTAAATATGGATTTAAGACTTACCTTCAGGCACCTAGATTTATAAAAAATATGTGGCCTTTATTTTTCTCAGTCATGCATCCATAATGTTTTCAGTGCTCTAGAGGAAGTCAGACACTGTATTTCTACACAGTACCTATATGTGCCTATGGAAAGAAGATGTAGAACTATCATTTCTTGTCATATAAATGGCACACTAATATCCTGACAGCCTAGGCTTTGGGGACACTCATTTATTCCAGTGATCTTCTCTACGTTCACTCATGACCTTGGCAGGGTTATCCTCCACTAAGAAGCATTGTCCTGTATGGATTTTTACGCTGTGGCTTGTCAGCTGCTCTGAGTGGAGGACTCTGAGGGCCAGATTCAGAGCTGAATGAGTTGAGAGACTGTACAACACAGCGGCACCTGACCTCTTTCGCAAAGTTCCCCACATGAGCTGTGCCTCCCGCACCCAGGAATAGGTGTGAGAAGAGGGGGAAAGCTTCAGCACCACCGGGAGTCATTAGTCGGTGTCTTCATCTGCCAATGTAGCTCAGATTGTCTGAGGCCATGCCAACTTTATTTTTGTCAGCATACTTCACTACAGCAGGTCCAGTGCATTGAGAATGCGTTATTTCCACACACACCCTTAGAAAAAAGGAAAAAACATTTCAAGTAAGTTGCACAGTTCTCTGTTTCCTTCTCTACCACGTTCCTTCTACTCCCAGGGAGTTTCCTCTAGGAAACTGCTTTAATTTTGATCCTAAGTACAACTATCTTAGTTTTTTTATTTCAGTTCAAGAGCTTATTTTCAAAATACATCTGCCAGTTCTATGCCCTCATTGTCTTTTGGTTTGCCTCTTGAAGTGCAGGAAGCAGATTCCTTTTGGATGAGACCTCAGCAGGACAGGCACAGGACCATACTTGAAATTTGCCATGGGCAAGTCTCCCAATGGGCTTTCACGGGACCACAGTGGAGCTAGTCCAAAATAACCTCCCCAGAACGTATCTACCATAGAGGCAGGGTTTCAGCACCAACCGTTTTGCTGTCCACATCTGTTCTGAATGTGGTGCATTATTTATTGGTTAATGTAAGAACAGAACAGAAAAATGCTGGCAGGGACCCAATTTACAGGATGGTACTAGACAGTTCATAATTTTTTCCCCTGAGTAACCTTTGCTCCCCAATGCCAATCAGCCAGTGTGTCTCAATAGGTTGTAAGTGATAACGCTACACTGCCATAAACACAAGAGACGGCTGAAGTTCCTTCTGTACAGCTACAGGCTCCACTGCAGAGTCTCACCATAAACAAATCTCTGCTTAGCCTGGGCCTGTTTTGTCAAACGCTGTGAAGGCAGCTGCCTGTCATTTGTAGGTGAATTGCTTGTATTCTAAAAATTATCAATTGGGAGTATTTGAGAGGACTGCTATTCCATAGCTTTTTGTTAAAATTAATAATAAGGATAAGTGCAGAAAATAAATCAATTTTCCTGTACATATATTCAAGCAGGTATTCACACAGTAAGCTCTATCATGTTATCAAGCAATTTTAGGTCCATGCCCATTTGGTACATCTATATTATTAACTGGGAATTTTGAAACTCAAAAGGTTAAAGATAACACCTTAAGATTATCATCTAGTTTATAATTACTTAGTCCAGTATGACAAAGGGGATATTTTGAATCATTCTCTTCTCTGGAAGGAAAAAGGTTGAGGGAAGGAGATAAGCCCATTATCCAGTACTTCATCATAAAGAATAATCATGAATGATTTATGTTCCTTACAGCAGCAAAATCAGTCATATTTCAAGCTCCCCAGTATGCCACACTTCATTAGAACCTGAAACTCAGTTTCCAATGCGTTACTTACACAAGAAAGTTATTTGAGTAAAATATCAGTCTTTAAATGGAGAAGAAGCCTCCTTCACAGACATTTTTCTTTCCTCTTTTTTCATTGCTGACATTAGGAAACAGATCAATATAATTCTCTAAGCAAAATGCGAGGATTCCCACCTTCCAAATGAGTGCCAGGCAAGTCCAGTTTTGAGATATCTCAGGCTGAAGGGCGTCACCTGGATGAACTATTCCACATGTTACATTGAAGAAAAGTGGCTGTGTCAGCCTTCTCCTCTTGGCCACATGCTTCGCAGGAGGATACAAAAGGCATGGATGCACAGAGAGCTTCGCTACTCTAGAAAAGGCAGGGGAGTTTTGGTGCCCACCCATATTTGCGGTTTCCAGCTGCCCACAGCCAGCAACTGCCCACACAGCACCCAGAAGCCTGGCTGTGCTTGGGGACCAGAGCCTTTCTTCCAGGAACACAAGTCAGGAAGCACAGCACCTTCTGCACGGCTAAATCGATCAAGTTTTGCACCCAGAGTCTGAGACTTCAAAATGGTCATTTCATCATAAAAATTATCACAAAATCTTTTTGTTATTTACAGAGGCAAAGGCCATGAATTTCCTGATTTCTTATTACATTATAATATGCTTTCTGTACTTCAAGTGACAATGTAATAGGGAACATTTGCTGCCTTAGAGGTTCCTTCTAGTCAATAAAATATAGAATTTATTCTCGTATTAAATTTCATTTCTCTTTTGTGGCTCACATAAATATTTCAGTTTTATCCAGTCATTTCTACACATTCAATCTATGTGAAAATTAAGAAAAAAAAAGCAAGGCCTTTGATATGAGAAAATTATAAGCAAGACCATTGCTCTCTCTGACAAAATCTTTAAGGCCAAAGGGAGTTTTCTATGAGAAAAGTTGGCAGTATTGGATGTTTTATATTGAAGCTATTCTACATTATGTTCCCAGCATTAGTCTTTTTTAGACATGAACAGCCAGTTAATGAAGTCCTTTCAGTTCACGCTCCTTTCTCCTCTCACTGATCACATGAACCACGAGATTGGTCTTGTCACAGTACAGAAATCTTTCCCTTCAATCTCAACCTCTTTTATTCATAACCCCTTATTTACCTTTACCTGATCAAACTGTTCTGCCTGTATCTTTGTAATGAAGGCCATAAATACGACTGCAGCAATGTATGGTCAATAAAGTACCTCACTGTACAAGCGATCCCGTTGATGGCAGAGAGCAGATTGAGGTTTCTGTGCACAACCACATGTGGGCATATGAACACATAAGCACCCTTACTTAGTCTGCAGTGCATGAATCACAGGCGGCCTGCAAAGTGTCAGCTCCCTGGGCGGGCTGCCCTCTTTCCCTTGTCAGTGTCTGGCCAAAAGCCAAAAACTTTTTTTTTTTCATTTTTTCTTCTTTTTAACTAGCAGCACGGTAACTCCGGAATGGATGGATTTAAACAATAATAATTAAAAAAAAAGCCCATCTAAATTCCACCTACTTTTTGACACACCCCCCAGCCTCAAATAATAATGGTAACAAGTGGTCCACAGTGTATAGGTACATATATATATAGGTATATATACATACATATATATACACACATATATAAACACCATGCCTGGAAGTTTTCAAAAGACGGGTTGACATAGTGCTTAGAGGCATGGTTTAGTGATGTGGGGTTTTTTTTCTGTATGGTTTTCTTTTGTTTTTTATCAGAGTTAGGTTGATGGTTGGACTAGATGTTCTTAAAGGTCCCTTCCAACCTAAATGATTCTATGATTCCAACCTGAATGATTCTTCTGGGGAAGAGGAGACTGAGGGGAGACCTTCTCGCTCTCTACAACTACCTGAAAGGAGGCTGTAGAGAGGCGGGGGTCGGTCTCTTCTCCCAAGTTACAGATGATAGGACAAGGGGTAATGGCTTCAAGTTACACCAGGGGAGGTTCAGGTTAGATATTAGGAAATATTTCTTTACTGAAAGGGTTGTCAGGCATTGGAATGGGCTGCCCAGGGTGGTGGTTGAGGCACCATACCCTGGAGGTATTCAAGAGACTAGTTGACATGGTGCTCAGGGATATGGATTAGTGTTGGGTTGGTGGTGTTTTAGGTGTGGTGTGTGGTTTGTGTGGGTTTTTTTGTTTGTTTGTGATGGGGGGGGTTTATTGTTTGGTTGTTTGGTTTGGGGTTTTTTTCGTTTTCTTTTTTCATTGGTTGGACTAGATGATCTTAAAAGGTCCCTTCCAACCTAGGTGATTCTGTGATGATTCTATTCTGTGAAGACTAATTCATACTCACTCTCTACAACTACTCGAAAGGACACTGTAGAGAGGTTGGTGCTGGTCTCTTCTCCCAGGTAATTGGTGATAGAACAAGAGGGAATGGCTTCGAGCTACAACAGGGTAGGTTTAAACTAAACATTAGGAAAGAGTTTTTCACAGAAAGAGTAGTCAGACACTGGAAAAGGCTTCCCAGGGAGGTGGTTGAGTTACCATCCTTGGATGAGTTTAAGAGTCGTTTAGATGTGGTGTTGGGGAATATAGTATCGGAGAGAACTTTGTAGAGTAGGGTAGATGGTTGGACTCGATGGTCCTGAGGGTCTTTTCCACCCTGAATGATTCTATGATTCTATGATATATCTTTGCTGAGATACCGATGTACATCATAAACACTGTGTACATCTTGCTCGCTGCTGCTGAGTGCAATACCTCAGGGTACGATGCATTTCAGGCAGCAGCAGAGAGGAGCTGGAAACTGCAGCGCTGGGCAGAGCACAAACTGCAACCGCTCTTTAAGCAACGAAGCATATTGTTCCCCAACTCAGCAGCCAGCTCCGCTAAAGGGTTTAGCAGCAACTAGAACCTTGCTTATGTTTCCACCTTCCAGATATTTTTAGGGAGCATTCTGGGGTCATTATTTAAGGTTTCCAGGATGCAAAGATATCAGCTCTGCTCATTTCATAGAACTTGCATTGTGGTAGGCCTCGTCCATTTCTTTAAAAGTCCATTTTCAAAGAGGAAACTTAGCAATGACTTTTTTTTATTTCTGGATTTTTCCCCAAGATGCATCATTCCCTTGCAAGCATCTAAACTGTCAAAATATGTATATATAATCTGAAGGGTTGGTGGTTTCTCCTGGGTTTGGTTTTATTTAATGATTTTCATACGTTGAAAACTACTTTAAATGCTTGAAATTCATATAAATCATTTCAGCAAACAATGTAAAAAACCAAAACTTTGTCACTACTTTTTATTTGTAAAGCTGGGTATACTTAGCAAATAGAAGTGATCAAAAAGTGTGTTTCAGGTGGCAAATAAATAAAACAGCCAACCCAGATCCCTGCATTTCAAAGCACCTCCTGCAGAATGAAAAAGTGCTTGAGCCTCTATGTCAGATTCCTTTCTACCGCAGGAATCCCACAGGGATGTTGCAATGCATTCTTTGCTTCACAAGTCTGAAATGATTACTCACACATGCTCACTTCATTAAGTAGCAGCTAATTACTTCCTATGTACCAGATAGAAAGGCACGTCATAGCTACAAGACTGATCAGTATTTTTTGATCAATATTTTTGCTGCTTGGAATGTAGTTTCACCTTTTATTGAAAGAGTCTTTCTCGCAGATGCAGTGCCTGGAGCAGAGACTCATACCACCCTCCCAGGAAGAGGGCAGCAGAGCCTGCAGATGTTTTACTGAAGTCGCCGGTGCAGGGTGTAGCCTACCTTTCTCTCCTCCCTTTGGCTTTCCTCCCCCAAGAACCTTTTTCTTCGTTTGTTTCTTTTTTTTTTTTTTTGTCTCTAGGTGAGCTCTGGATGCCCTTCTCAGCAGCTATACAGATTTAATAAGCTCTAAGCCTCAGCAAATCCCAGCTGATAAGAGGAGGAGCTGCTTGTTTCACCTGTCTACGTCTTGAGGAGAAGGAAGACAATTCACCCCTGCAGGACCAGCTCAGTACAATATTGGTAGTTTTCTTCCTGGCTTTCCATCAGATTCACAGTGTGGCTAGACAGACTCTCTGGGATAAACCAGGATCTTCTGTGTAATCCCAAAGGAGGAACTAGTTAATTATATTATAAAAGTTTCGATATATTATAAAAGTTTCGAATGCTATTTCCAAAGGTGATACAAGATTGGCTGGAACACTGCCTACCTGTATAAAATCCTGCCATATGATACATACTCCAATTCCAATGCTTGCACTGAGTCTTTGTTAAAAATAAATCATGAGTCAAGCTGCTAATGTACTTCTTGGTTCAGTGATAACTAGTCACTACTGGTGAGGCTTTAAGATCAGACAAAGAGCTTTTAACTGGAAACCAGGATTGAGCAATAGGTGAGGGGTTTCTTCTATTTTAGTTTTTTACTGTACCTCAGTGTAACATAATAAAATCAAAGGAAGTCAGGCTACTAAGAAGGGATTTTTTTTTATATAGTGTTTCAAAATATCACAAAAATTGCAGAAACCCAAGAGGTTTTAAAAAGGTTTGGTTACATTAAGTGTATTGGCACATGTCTGTAATTTCTAGGTAGAGAATTCCATGTGTCTTTTTCTCAAGTACTGGTTCTTACTTTGACTCTGATTTCCACATCCCTCACTTCTTACTCTTACATCTTTCCGGCAACCAGCATTTTCAGCTACCCCAAATTCTCTGGGTTGTGGTTTAACCCCAGCCAGCAACCAAGCACCAGGCAGCCATACGCTCCCTTCACCCTAGTGGGATGGGGAAGGGAATTGGAAGGGTAAAAGTGAGAAAACACATGGGTTGAGATAAAAACAGTCTAACAGGTAAAGTAAAAGCTATGCACACAGGCAAAGCAAAACAAATAATTCATTCACCGCTTCCCATCGGCAGGCAGGTGTTCAGCCATCTCCAGGAAAGCAGGGCTCCATCAAGCATAATGCTTACTGGGGAAGACAAACGTCATCACTCCAAACATCCCTTTCCTTCTTATTCCACCGGCCTTATATACTGACCATGATGTCATACGGTATGCAATATCCTTTTGGTCAGGTGGGGTTAGCTGTCCCAGATGTGTCCCTCACAACTTCTTGTGCACACCTGGACTACTGGCTGGTAGGGTGGTGTGAGGAGCAGAAAAGGCCTTGACTCTGTGCAAGAACTGCTCAGCCATACCTAAAACATCCCCATGTTATCAACGCTGTTTTGGCCACAAATCCAAAACATAGTCCCATGCCAGCTACTATGATGAAAATTAACTGTACCCCAGCTTAAACCAGCACATTCTGCAACCCCTTACTCCATATCATTTACAACATGCTCAGGTCCCTCATTATCCAATACATCCTCATTATTGACCTCCTCCCCACCTTCCTATCCTTTGATAATATACACTGATATCATTCCCCTAGTCTATGGACCACCTCTGTAAAATCACAGAATCACGGAATTGTCAGAGTTGGAAGGGACCTCTAGAGATCATCTAGTCCAACTCCCCTGCTAAAGCAGGAACGCCTAGAGCACATCACTCAGGACTGCATCCAGGCAGGTCTTGAAGATCTCCAGAGATAGGGACTCCACAACCTCCCTGGGCAGCCTGTTCCAAGGCTCTGTCACCCTCACCGTAAAGAAGTTCTTCCTCATATTTGAAAGGAACTTCCTATGTTCCAGCTTGTGCCCGTTTACCCTTGTCCTATCACTGGAAATCACTGAAAAGAGTCCAGCTCTGTCCTCCTTCAAATGTTCATTAAATGTTTACAAATGTCACAAAATGTCCTTTCCATGGGGTGCAGTCCTTCGGGCCTCCACGTGTTCTGGCATGGGATCCTCCAAGGGCACTGCTCAGCAGTAACTAAAACACCTCTGTGTTACCAACACTGTTTCCAGCACAAATCCAAAACACAGCCCCATGCTACGAAGAAAATTAATTCTACTCCAGCCAAAACCTCTGCCAGTAACATTCAATTGAAAACTGTGTCTGAATTTACACAGGAGGTTTACAATGGACATGGCCAGGGAAATCTGGAAGCAGCACCAGAAAAAGCAACTGATCTGCCGAGTGCTTTTAAGGAGATAATAACAGAAAACCCTCCTGCACTTTGGTCCGTACATACCAGATGCCAGCAAACCATTGCCTGTGGTTTTGTTTGAGCTAGGTATTCCTGGGTAACCATTTCCTGCACAAACAACAACAACAACAACAAAGAAAAGCAATAAATGTTACAAGCTGGAATGACCACAGACAAATCATCTGTTCTGTCTGCTGACAAAGAAACGACACTCATGGCAGTTTGCTGCTGAAGTGATATCCAGGGGCACAGGCCCTGGCAGAGGCGGGCAGAGGGAGGAACGGTGCCATGGACAAACTGCTGAAAAGCAGACTGAATGCTAAGGGTCACCAAGTTGATTTTTTGAAAGAGGTGGTTGCTGGTAAGGGGCAGAAAAACATTAAATGAAGCAATTACACAGAACTAAGGAAGCCTTTTCAGATGGAGGCTGAAACCGAGATTTTGCAAGGAAAATTGCAAAGAAGTTATTTCATTCTTTAAGTAAGAGGAAAACAATTTAAGAAAAATAGATCCAGCATGGTTTCTGTGTTAAGGTGGAACTCGGTGAATTAATGAAAATTGTACGTTAGATGTGGTGCTTGATGGATTTACTGAAGATACATGTACACATTCAGCAAGACTGGGACAGAAACAATACAAAGATTTAGAAATAAGGTAGAACATTTTACATTAAAAAATTAAAATTATGAGCCACCAATGTGTCCTTGCAGAAAGAAGGTAAGCATCATCTTGTGCTGCTTTAGGCAGAGCAGACTGAGAGAGCTGAGCCTTCTCCCCCTGCTTGCCCCTGGGGAGACACATCTGGAATGCTGGGTCCACCGCTGGACTCCCCACTGTGAGACATGGTCACACTGGAGTGCAGGGACCCAAAGGTGTTTAAGGGACTGGGGTCCCTGACATAAGAGGGGAGGTGGAGAGAGCTGGGACTGCTCAGCCTGGAGAAGAGAAGGCTCAGGGGGATTTATCCATTTGCATAAATACCTGATGGGGGGAGTAAACACAACAGACTCTTCTCAGTGGTGCTCAGTGACAGGACGACAGGTAATGGACACAAACTGAAATACAATAATTTATATTTTTCTTTAAATTTTTCATCTTTTGTTTTGTGTTAGGTAGTTGACATCTTCAATGACTTGGTAAAGATATTTATTAGGAAAAAACTAGATGAATCACCAGGAATTAGAGATGTTTAGCATTTTTGACATTCCTATTTTTTTTTATCTTGTGTCACACAATGCTGCACAAACATCATTACTTGCAACACAGAAACTGTAACTTAGAAATTACAGTGACCCTACAGACATTTGTATCATCATCAAACTGAGGAGCCATTCATACTAAGTCAGCCAGGACAAAATAAAATAATAGAAGAAGTTTGTAAAATAATTATACACACCCAGATGCCATGATAAGATAAGTAGCACTTAGCATCAGAGCATAATTCACATTCTGCTATGGTTTTACTGTTTCAAGTAACTAGGAAATATTTCACAACATCCCTGACTCACCCCTGTGTGATACATGATGCAATCAATGGTCACAGAAATTTGTATCTAGCCTAGTACCAGAACACAGTACTTTGAACTCCATATTATTATGCCTAGGTAAAACTCAGGACTAAGGCTGCTCACTGCCCTTAAAGCAGGTTGTTTGCGTATCACTCACAGACTCTGGACTGCAGAGAAAATTGGTCATATTATAATGTTCTCTGGTAGCCCTGAGAACTTCTAGGGTATGACTACTAAGGTCAAGAGTGTACATAGAAGACGTGATCTCTGATGACTACCATGAAGAGTTCGACTATTTTTTTTTTTAACTGAAGTATTTGAGTAAGCTACATCATTCTAAAGAAAAGACTGGGAGGGGGACATATCTCTGTATCTCCCCAGTGACATCCCACAACTTCTCCACAGACCCAGCTGTATCTCCAGCTTGAAACACAAGCTCTCCTGAATAGCAGAAGCTTCTTGGTCACTGCCTTGTTGCCCTTTCAGCTACTGCTAAGGAGAGAACAAAGAAGAGATAACTTCAGCCATTCGGTTGCTTGTTTTCCTGCCAAGCAATGTGACCTCGGGGAAGAACTGAGCAGGTCTTACCAGCTCTGCATAGCAATTGAAGGGCACTTCCCATCAAATACTCAGCTCTTAGAGCAGCCCAAGAAAGAGGAAAAACTACCAGCACCCTGATTCACAGCGCTGGCAGCTATAGATTGATCCAATCTGTGCTGGTAGGCTACAGTCCTCATGAAAAGAGAGGAGAGGAGAGGAGAGGAGAGGAGAGGAGAGGAGAGGAGAGGAGAGGAGAGGAGAGGAGAGGAGAGGA
>JAOQGH010000001.1:120939308-120957782 GCA_025769975.1 Gallinago jamesoni | reverse complement strand
GGAGAGGAGAGGAGAGGAGAGGAGAGGAGAGGAGAGGAGAGGAGAGGAGAGGAGAGGAGAGGAGAGGAGAGGAGAATCTGCCTCAAAGTGCCCAAGTTATCCCCTTTGCTATTTTAAGTGGTACATTGAATTCCTTATGATTAGGAGGTTGGACATACGTCTTAAATGGTGAAATGTTTGCTAATGTGATAAACACCAACCTGAAATGAGGAACAGTGGGTGTCTTTGTAATGCAGTGGGGAGGGAACTTTGTCCTGTCTATCCTGTAGAAAAAAATGATTGTTATGAAACCATTTGGGAATTGATAACCTCTTTTACCTGTAGTCTGCAAAAAAACATCCTTTTTTTTTTTTTTCACTTCTCCAGTCCTCAGGTCCACAACCACAGAAGATTGTTGGACTCATCTGCTGCAGGTGGCATGGCTCGTGTTTAAAGGCACAAAGGTGAGAGGAAGTGGCTCTTGAGATTTGCATTAGTGAGATAAAACATAGAATCATAGAATCATTTAGGTTGGAAAAGACCTTTAAGATCATTGAGTCCAACCATAAACGTAACGCTGCCAAGTCCACCGCTAAGCTATTTCCCTAAGTTCCACATCTACACATTTTTAAATACCTCAAGGGACAGTGACTCAACCACTTCCCTGGGCAGCCTGTTCCAGTGCTTGATAACCCTTTTGATGAAGAAATTTTCCCTAATATCCAATCTAAACCTTCCCTGATGCAACCTGAGGCTGTTTCCTCTCATCCTATCACGTATTTTATAAGATTTGCTAAGAAATGGACACCCCACCCTTGAACTGCTTCTTTGGCAGAGCACATTCCAGTTCCTCATTCTTTACCTCCTGACGTGAATGAACTGAGCATTGCTCATAAAATTACAGACCGAGCATTCCCACGACTAGTGAAATCTGTTATAAAAAAGTCCCTGAATTCAAGTCAACAAAAGAGAGGCACAGCGACTCTTTAATAAATACACTGTCCACACACCAGCCGCTCTACGTGCAGAAGGACATGACACATTCAGGGAAAATAGCTTCTCACCTTTCTTCCACAACAGCCTCTTCCTCAATAAGTGAGTGTGTATCAGATTTCTCTGGGAGGCTGGCTGTTTAAAGTTTACCTGGTGAGGGTTTTTTGCATAGCCAAAGGACAGTCTGCAGGGTGTTTCTTTCAGGAGATGTTTTCTGTATAACAGTATAAATCTGATCTTCAAATTTGATGGGACCAGACTGAAGAAAAGCTAATATTCCAGGCTAAAAATAACTTCTTGTAGTCAATCCATTTTGATGAAAAAAAATCTTTCCTTTATTTGCCAAAATATATAGCTCTGAACTGACCTTAAAGCATCTGAAATGTTCAGTGGTTAATTCTGTTATGCAATCCTTAAATCCTTCCTCTCCTGCCCAGCAAGCTGTCATGAGAAATATGCTTTGTTAGCTGGGATCACCTGTTTCACATACACTGTCTCAGTTGTCAAAATGACAAAAAGAAAAGCCTTCTGCTGACGTATATAAGGAAAACACAGCATTTCAGTCACAGAAGAGCTCTTTGTTTTCTATCAGGCTTCTAATTATTACAAAATTTGAAAGAGGATGAGGCAAAAAGAAAATAAGAATCAGGCCTCTAGGAGAAGGTACAGAAAAAGAATCCTTTTATTTGGATGTTGCATCCTCTGGGAACTTCAAAAATAGCATAACTGAATCTCTACGAAAGAAAAAAGGAGTTCCTTTTTTTAGTCTTAGAAGAGGGTAATGAAGTAACCATGTGAGTTCTCTCCCAACCTAAAATATTATATGAAAATTAATATTAAACTCTTAGAAAACCACTGACTATTTCATGCTCTTCCATATATTGTGGTATTATTTTAATATATCTGTAAATATTATATGATTATACAAAACTTTATATATGTTTGTGTTATATATATGACATTTATTAAATCATATATATTACATACATAAATAATATGTATGTATAACTGTTGTTACCACTTCTTTTCTAAGTTCATATCATGCTTTGAAATATTGTTATGAATTAATTAGAACCATACTTCCCTACATTTCAAATGCCTCTGAGATTTCTAATACTCTGTCCTCTTTCATTTTAGCAGATTCACATGCTCCACCATTAATCATCTGAGAACTTTGTACAACATACACCATGGAAGTAGGCTTTTGTTTACTAACTGTTTATCTTGTTTACAAAAGTACAGCAAATAAAGATAGTAAGCAAAGATAAGATATCCAGAAAAAATGTATTTTGAAGTTAAAATTTTATCTAGGTTCTTTCTTCAGTAAGCAGTGACAAAGCAAAGCAAAAAACACAAACACACGCACGCATAAACATCAAGCACGTTTTAGGGCATCCACAGGAGAAATGCATGTTTTCTTTCCTTCCTAAATTCACTGCAAAAAAGTCCGTTGACTGCAGGGGGAGCAAGAATTTTCCCAAAGTGTTTTTGAAACATTCAGCTGTGGTGCACTCACTGTGCAGTGTCTTGGCCACTAGCCAGGTAACTATTTCTGCATAGAACAGAAAGAATCAACTACATTTATAGCATAAGCAATCAAACTGAGCAGTGTGCTGCCACATGCTGACTCCCTGTCTCAAACAATATGGTAGAAATGAATGTATACAAGAGTCTAAAGTTAGCAATTACATTTCTTTGTATTATTATGCCAAAAATATAATCTTGTACAGAATGAACAGTCAGCTATGAATTTATTTTAGAATAATAGGAACCTTATAGTGTCATTAGAAAAACAATTTTTCTACTGCAGTAAATAGATGAATTTTATCACTGCTACAGTGTTGGTCATCAGCTGAATTTCTAGCCTTATGACTTTATCTACGCCCTTATTATCTTTCGTCCTAATAGACTCTCTATGGAATTTATACAGACAAATCACTCTTTTGTAGTTATTAGAATGTTATTAAATTGCATAGAAGAATCAACTCAGCTTCTAGAAGTTAATGTACTCACAGGATGACTCACAAACAAGGCAGCTGGAGCAGTTTCCATCCGAGCTCTCAACTCTGCCCCTAAGGATCTTCTGCTCCTGCAGAAGTGTGTTGTGCCTGGAGAGAACCAAATGCCTATGAATAAGCTGTTCCTATAATGGACCAAGAGCATTACTGGAATTAGACAGAAGTTAATAACAAGTAGCTGCAATATGAATATATAAGTACATTCTGTTAGCGAACCACTTCTGGGTAGACTGAAATGTCAAAGACCCTGGAATATGAGGGAATAATATGACTACAGTGTGCTGCAGTTATCAGGAACTTACCTCAGGAAACATGAGCAGGAAATTATGCTTTGAAGTACATTAAAGAAAGATAGAAACGTGCTGTTGCAGCCAGTGGATAAAATTCACATAATTTGACAACATATAGAACTGCATAATAACCTATTGAAATAGCCATAACTGATAGCCCTCATGGAGCCATCTTTATGTTGGATATACAAACCTGTAACAAACACCTGTTGCACAAACATCTGTGATTCAGAATCCAGTATGCAAATCTGACCACTCTGGTTGCCTGCAACGCTACATACCTAAGTGTTACCTTATGGTCGCTCCAGGGAAACACACCCCTTATCTTAGCCTCTGGTCTAGCATCCTGTCCTTCAGGCTTGGTTGTAATCCAGCTGGCTCTGACAGAAGTGGGTACTAACACCAGCATTACCCTGGGTTTCCTGGACTACGGCAGGCTGGCTTTTGTGCTGGGTCAGGACTGTGTGGTGAGCAGGTCATCCTCGCCTTCCAGTAGAGGAGCAAGAATAGCTGAACCAGTCACTGTATTTTCTTCTTTTTTGTGTGTTGTCCTCCTCCACCATTGCACCAGGAAAGTGCATTCTCTACACTAGCTGTCCTAAGTAATGCTTACGATATGTAGTCTCTGCAGATGCTCAGAAAGCACACAATAAATTATTAAAATGTCAAATGCAGCCTTTGAAGATCAGTCCACAAATCCACTTCCTCTTTGAATGACTGGGCTTTTTGCCCTAATGATATCTACTAGATAAGTTTCAACTTTTTCATGATCTCCTCAGGATTTGTATGGCTTTTTTTTTACCTCAAAACCTCAGCTGTACTTTGTTGCTGAGGAGTGTTTTTTTCTTGGGCAGCTTCACTAATATCTTCACTGATAGCTTGGTTAGCTTCCTTCCTGTCTTTTTCTTGTAGTTTATATTAATTGATTCCACCTGGGAGTTTCTTCTTTCTAGAGCTGGGTGGTTGGGATTTTTCCCCATAAACATACCTTTGGGGTTCTGCTTCAGCAATCCCAGAAAGAAATATATGCAATATCTTCCAAATTCCTTTCAAATCTTATTCAACTCCCAATTCTAACACATCAGGGCATCTTTTATGAAGTTCAAACACGTTGGTGTTCATTTTGGTGTCCCCAGTAAGCTATATTTGCCAGTTTACAAAGCAAATGAGTTTTCTGACTCAGGAAGAAACTCATGCATTATATATGTCTGTCTCTACTCCTTTGCACCTAGGACACTCCAACATGGAAAGCGCAAGCTTTAGGAATAGCTCCTGCTGGTGTGTGCCATCACGTCAGTGTCAGACCTGGGCATGAGAAAGGATCACTCTGAATCACTCTTTTTGTACCCTGGTCTCTGGAAGCATGTTGAACTGAGACCTCATCTGACATCTCCTTCCACGATTCCTCCTGACTCTTGACCGTTGACTGAAGATGTCTAAGGAAATGTGGTTTCTCAATATCCAGTTGCCAATTCAGAAGGTTCTAGGTTAGTCTTCAAAGCTCTTCACCAAAGCCTTGAAGAAGTAAAAGAAGAAGGTCTGTGCACTTGGCTAGATTCAGACCCAGAACTGTTAATGGCTCCTGCCACATCAGCTAGTACTGCTGAAAGAAATATTTTTTTTTAAAGGTTACTAGGAAGAAAACCTTTTAGGTTTTCTGCAGGACTCAGTGTCCAGGAGTCCTTTAGAATCACACTTGAAACTTTACATCGCTCAGTCCAGCCCTTTAGGAAAGTACTGACACTGTTCCCTTCAGAACGGGAAGGCTGTGGAGCAGGTTTACTCCTGACATCAAGACTAGGACTGTCCGCCGTTGTCCTCTTCCTAGAACCCAAACTCCATCAGAGCAGGGATGCTTCTCATACAAGATGTTCTGCCTCTTCTGTACTGCACTTCTAAACACTGCTTTTTTCTTTCATTAAAATGGCCCGTTTATCCCCAATATCAGTCAGAAAATATTTCTCACCCTACATACAGAACCCCTAGATTCACAGCATAAATTCACGGGGTTTTCATCATCTCTTGTAGAAGGTATTTGCAAATGTTATTGGGCTGCTGGAGGAGTCAGCAACACTCAACGAGGTTTATAGGATGATATCCAACACCTAATCTCTCCAGAATGTCTTCACCTAGAAATCTGTCTCCACTGGACTCTTCTTACCTACTTGGTGATCTTCTGCAGAAGTATTGGACTGGACATACCAGGTCCTTGCTGGGACTACAGAGTTTTTGTTTAAATACCCACCCTCTTCTTTCATTTAGCAAAATAGCTAGAAAACTCAAAAATACATAAAATTATTAGAGCCCTAAAAACAGGGCAAGTTTTAATCTGGCAGCAATTCCTAAATCTGGGTTATCCAACCACTATATCAGTCTTTGCTCCTAGACCTTCATTCCTTTATTTTGAAACATCTGTGTAGGTTATATACCTGTTTAACTATTAATCTAGTAGCAATTTCTACCCATTCCTCCGCTGTTAAAAACTGATGCGTAAGTTAAAGCCTGAAGGAAAGGCATGTCCCATGCTCCTCTTCTGGCAAGAAATTCCTTGACACTGTGAAATCTGAGGTTGGGATTTGCCTTACTTGTCCTTGACAACCTGGGTATGGAAGTCACCATCGCAGCTATCAGCAGTTCCACTTGCAATGTAGGTGACATTTTAGGTGCTTACAGAAGATCATTCTAACAGGCCCATTTTCCTCATGGGTAATTCCTTCACATACGTATCATGCCTGTGCATAAGAATGTAGTCAAATTTACTGTCAGATTAGTTGAAATTGTATGCTTTCTTAGTCCACCAGTCTCTAAAATGGAAGAATCACTGTTCTCCTGGGATACCCATGGGGCTCTGCCTTTTTGTATTTCAAAACTTTCAGATGCTCTCTGATATCATTCATTCCTATTGCTAACACCCAGCCCCACAGAGGTATCTTTGAAAGTTTTGAAATTTGGATATTTAGGGCAAAAGTGACATCAGTGAATGACTGTCTCAGAATGACCTTGGGACTGTCTCCATCTTCAAAAGGTATAGGATGGCCCCTTATGGCTTTTTTATTAAACTACTCTAAACTATGAAGTGCTACACAACCGCTAAAGCGTTTGGAAATGATGCAGGTAGTGGCAGCAGTCCTGAGGTCATTGTTTTCTTGAAGCACTTTTATTGTTTCAGACTCTGCTTGGAGACATGTCACATGGAAACTAGCATGCAGTACTTCCCAAGGAAAGGAAAGAGGTTGTTTAGCCGCAGCTTAAGTTCTTGAGAACTGTTATCTACTAGTTCACTAACTTCATGCTCTCCTCTGTCTCTATTTCATGTTCCTGCTTGACTCTGTTTAGATTACAAATGGAGAGGTACTGAAAGCTGATGTCTACCTGCAGACTTGTCGTGGAGTTAAAAGGAGTACAGCTGGAGCACGGCTACAGGTACTCAGTACTGAGTGCTTGTTGCACTTGCCCTCAAAAAACATCACAGAATCAAACCTAGAAGGAACCTCTGGAGGTCAACTGGTTCTATCAGCTGTTCAAAGCAGGCACACTCAGGGCAGGTTAGTCAGGCCTTGCCTAGCTGCATTTCGAGTATCCTGAAGAAAGGAGATTGTACAGCCTCTCTGGGCTTCTGCTCCAGTGCTTGACAACTCCAACTGAGGGGAAAGTGGGAAAGTTAAAAAAAAAATAATATTTGCTTCTTTCTAGCCATGCCTTACATCCTTACATCCAATGATTACACAGAATTATATGTGCTGCAACTGTTGTTTCTTCCCTCCTGCCCTGTCACCATGCACCTCCAAGCAGAGACTGGATCCATCTCCCCTATGTCCTCCATCTAGGTAGCTACAGGCAGCAGGTAAGATGTCCCCTGTGCCTTCTCTTCTTATGGCTGAACAAACAAGGTTCTCTCAGCTGCTCTTTGTACATTATCTACCAGTCCCCAGGAACTCCAGCCGCTGGTAACTAACAACATTTTGCCTTAGGATATAACCAGAGCATAAAGAATCTCCAGAAGACTTCTGTAGAGCTGAGCTCTCCCATCAGTTTTGTGAGATATGTTGGTTCTGTGATGTAAAACTGAAACCAGAAACATATTAAAGCTATTTTCAAAACCAGACAATGTAGTTCAGTCTTCATGACGATAGTGTAGCCATTAAAATCTCCAGAGTTTCCCAATAGATAGCTAACATTAGATATGATGATATGGAGGTTGAAGGTCTGTGAGCAGCTGAAGCAATCTAAGAGGTTGCAGTTGCTGAATATTTCATGCTGTCCCTAGTCTCCTCCACATCACCTCCTACTTATTCTTAACCTTTCCCATGCTCCTAGCTGTGAAAAGCGCTGCTTTTGCACCAGCTCTGGCAATCATTACAGCGAGTCAATTCAGCTTCTTGGCAGAAAACAATCTGCTTTTATTTTGTCTGGGTATGTTTTCTGCCATATTAATGAGCTCAGACAACTCAAAAAAGGATTCAAGAAAAACCAGACCCATTGCACAATAAGTAGAAACTTTGCACAGCCAGGAGCAGGATGGTAGGGGTAAAAAGATAATCTTTTAGGACCTATATGTGGATAGCTCAACTTACTCTATGGAATCCTGCCTCTGCTGGTTATTATTAGATTACTCAGTACTTTTCTCTCTGGAGTCAACAGGAATGCAGTCAGTGGTTCCTGAGAAACACAGTGGCTAAGGAACGCAGGCTTTTGGACCAGATGGAAAGTTCCCCTTTACCTCTGCTCTGCTAAGGACTTGCTATGTGACCACTGGCCAGTAATTTAGCTGCTCTGAGCCTTCCTCCGTATCTGTAAATACTAGAAGCATTACACTTCCACAAGAGGTTTTGTAGAAATAATACATCAAAAGCTTTTGAAGTTCATAGACAAAGAAAGATACAGATCCTGAGACCATATAACTACTTTGAGTAAATGGCTAGACCACTATATAATAATCAGTACTAATTTCTCAATGCCCTTTCTCACGATGTTGCACAGCAATTCAACATTCAATAATCAAACGGAAACGGAAAACAGAAAGTATAGGATATATTTTCTTCAGTATGTGAAATATCTATTTGCCTTGACATAATTAAATATATTTATTTATATATGAACATAGGTTTGATGGTATGTTTTAATAAACACTATCCTTCTGTACTCTCTGTGGACTTATGTCACCTCTCACTTGAAATTTTACTTTTTTCTGCTTTGCTTTAGTTTTTCTGCATGATGTGACAGCTCAGGATTACCAGAATCTCTTTAAATCCAGTGTAGTGTCAGTCTCAGGGTTCTCATACAATTCCACTGCTGTTTCTTGGTTTTAATGTGTTCACTATATATGGAAGCCAGAGCCTGAAGTGTGTATCAGTAAATTTTCAATCCTGAGCTAGGATTTAGAGACAAAAGTGTCAAATATCAGTATTTAGAGCAATTCACCTTTTCTCTAATCCTGCTATCATACATAGAAATCTCAATTAAGCAAAAAAGATAAATGTGAAAATATGGCCTGTGTGAGCAGCAGTTGCCTTGCCTCTGCTAACTTGAAAGTGAAAGTAAAGAATAGAATGAGCCAATGAGAATCGGTCCTAGTATCTGTTTATGGAACATGAACTAGATGAACTCATTTGATAAAAATAAGTAAAAAAACCCAAATTGTAGAAAAGTAACTCAGTTGTAATGCTTCCCTTCAAAGCAGTGTATGTTTTCTTTCAGGAGTAAATTTGGCAGTAGGTTGCCATATTTTTGCATGGAAGCTAGAAGACCAAGAATCTCAGAGTTAAGGATTTGGAAGCACAGAACATCTACTATACCACTAATAAATATTCATTTTTCTCTGAATTATTCATTTTAATTCCCAAGAATGCTTACTCTTATCTATATAAAATTCTTGTTTGCTTGGTCTTTTTTTTTCTGATTTCCCTATTTTTATTTGAATGTATATATATAAATACTTAATGGCTTAATAATTGCTTTTCAAAGTACTTAGTTGTCTTTAAAATGTGAATTTATTTCGTCTAAGTTTTTGTCCACCAGCAACTGCAACAATGATTGCTCAGGGTTTGAACAGTGTGAGAGTGATTCTAAATATAAAATGTCATTCAGGGAAAACTATTGTCTAATATCAGGTCAGAAGTAAAACACATCCTGCGAGACATTCATTGCATCACCGCACTCATGGCTTCACAATAAAACTGTTCCTGCCAAATGTTGACAGAGTACTACATGTGGTCACCTTCCAAAATAAACTGAGGAGACAGAACGTAGAATTCCTCATTCTAATTGCCTTCCTCTGGACCTATAAAAGGACTCCCAGCATACGGGTGCTGCAGAGGATCTATATAAATGTAAGGGCATTGGCAGCCAAGGTCATGATCTGTTTGTGTTTGCCCTCTGAGCCAGTGAGAGAGACTGAATTTATCCCCATGTGCAGGCATAGGCACTCTCACACATACCACTCATCTTCCCAGTAGGCAAAAGGGTGTACATGACAGCGTGACTTGTTATCCTGGCACACTGTACACTTTATACCTACACCTGTTCCAGGCTAGTTCAAAATATTTGCCTTCAGCTCTTCCTGGGGGAACACCAAGATCAGACATTAGTGGGGAAGAGCAGGATTTGACTGCCAAGCCTTCTGTCACTAAGAGGGGACCTCTGGCATCCACTCTTTAATTCACATTGTATCACATGGTTGGAGGAGCCTGACACAGTCACATTTTGTCCTTAACTTGAGGTCAATAAAAAAGAATCAGCCAGAAAAATCAGAATGTAATTACCAACATCCCTCCATTCTGCTGAAAAGAAAAAAAAAAAAAAAAATGAAAAAAAAAACCTAAAACCAAAAGCAAAATGGATTTATTTGTCATTGAAAATCGTTCTTTAGGAACCAAATTATTTTGTCTCTGAAAAATGCATTTTTAAGTGCCTAATGAATGTGTTTCAAATGTGTTCACTGCCTTAAAATATCCCACCAAAAAGTGGGGTTACATTGAGGGGTGGTGAAAACTTCCATGTAAGCCCACACTGCAGAAAATTAGTTCAAAAAGCTGTCTGTGGAACAAGAGCACCATTCACAGGAACCCACATCACACTGGCTGTTGCAAACAAGTGCCATCATCATAAATGTAATATTTTGGGAAACTGAATTCAACTCTGTTGGCATTAAATTCTCCAAAACCAATGGGAGCCTCCATTATTTCTGCCAGGCTGGAGATTGTTATAGTAAGTATATCTAACTTCCCAAATCTGTCATCAATGACATATACAAGGCTACCAACTAGCACTTGGTAGCTATGAGCTTGATATTTATTTTTTTTCCCCCATTTTATATGTTCTTCAGTTGCGGAGTAGAATAACTAACAACTTAAACTGCATTGTGTAGACTTGCCTCAGCAAGAGCTGAGCCAGAAGCAGAAGAAATTAGTCCACACAGATATTCATGCTACTTCCTTTAAAGGAAACTAATTCTTTTAAAACTATCTTGGCAGAGTACAGCTTCACACTGTCTGACCATAAAGGTAAGGCCCCAGCTCCACCCTTCCTTCCCCTGTAATCAGCTTCCTTGGGACAGTGCCCACTATCTGTACTAATAACTCTGCAAATAGTAATGCTCACGTACTGCAAAATAAATACCACAGGAAAAAAAACTTTTCTCTTCAAACAGTAAATAGAAATGTAAAAGAAGGGAGAGTACACTGAGCTAGGAAGAATAAGCTACCCTTCCCTGGTCTGTATTTTCTAGTTTCGGACAAAATTCTTCCCCCTCTTGTCTATCTCATTTTCATATCTGTTGCAGGTTAAAGAAATGGCATAGGTTATCTTTGCCACCCCGCCTGTTTCTGGTCTATGAAAGTACACAGGCACTGCTAAAGAATATCCAAGAAAATGGTAGATGTGCACCTCCTAGAAAATTTCTGTAACTCAGTGATCTTTATAAATTTTACATAGTTGTGGTCTAATTTCATGTTATGCATAAATATCAGTCACAATATTGCTTTCTCCCTTTTTGGATCCTGAGAGACCTCAACATTTGCAGAAAATTGTCGTGTCTTACCTTGAGTATACCCACCACATGGCAGTTTTTAAAAGAAACAAAAGAAATAACATAAACCCCACACTTTTCCTAGCAAATATACTAATGAATTCAGACTTAAATAAGGTCCCATGAGATTAATTCCCTGGATCTACGTGGAGATGCTGTAGTCTTACATAAGCTTTTCAAGTCAACTGCAGTTGACAACATGACGAAGTAGGTGGGGGATGTTTCTTGCCAAGCCATGAGGGATCATAAATGACCTTTTAGTATGACCTGCTGTGGATCCTCCTCTGTGGGTTGCAGCACGTCCCTGAGCAAATTGATCCCTGAACTATGGCTGAAGTTTTAAGAAAAAATACCACCCAGCTATAAAATCTTAGAATAGCAGAAAAGCCTTCATGCTATTTGGTAAGTGGTTCCAGCATTCCATTACTCTTACTCTTGAAAATAGATTTTTTTTAATTATGGGCTGCAACTAAATCACTTGCTATCTCTTACACACTAGCAGATAGTGCTGTTCACATCCCAACCAAGGCTCCTAGATGCCAGCTGAAGTACTAAAAAACAAACAAACAAACAAAAAAGGATATGTCACAAGCATTGGGTAAGATGTCATGCAAAACATTACCAAGTTCTGGCAATCAGATTTTGCTTATCAGGCAGTGATGCCGACAAAATACCATGAGTTTGGACAACTACCACTAATGGGGAATTACAACAAAGACAAATCTATTTACTGGCATCTGTGGGGGCTTATCTACTGGCAACATGTGTTACTAGGTAACTTCTCATGTGCTTTAGTCAGCATTATTAGCTTTTGCAATTCTATCACGGGTCTTGCAACACCAGCAGTTTTTCTTGAAGCACTAGTTACCAACACAGAGGAAGGAAGGAGGGTGAAGATGAGTGTTTTTGCTTGACGCAGGGTAAAGATCTGAAAGATGAAACAAGCCCCCTCGAGGCTGCTAACGTTTTCCAGCCGATGTCATGGCTGTGGTTCCTCAGTTTTGAACAGCTCTTCGGCAATACGCGCTCTGAACAGAACGTTTCCAGCCGACACCCCGGCTTGCCACCTCCCGAGCGCTCATCCCGCCTCAGAGCGGCAGCACCGGGGAAAGCCGGCCGCTCTCCCGCATTGCAAGCGAAACAGATTTCGCCCCAGGGGAACGCCGCCGCAGGACACACACGACCCCGGACTGTGGCCCCGTGGCCTCGTACGGCAGGTTATCCCAGGCGCCTCGCACAGCCCTCGCCAAGCGACACGGACTCCCCTCAGGAAACACCCCAGCTTTCCCGCGCCTCCCCTCAGCCCGACGCCCGCCCCCCTCTCGCCAACGGCCACCCGACCGAAGTCACGTGATCCCCCGCCTCCGGCCCACTTCCTGCCGCCTCCCGACCCCGCCCCCCGCCTCTCCACCCCCGCCGCGCCCCAGGCGCCGATTCGCTGCGGGCTGACAATGCGGGCGGCAGCGCCCCCCGCCCCGCCCCGCCTCCCCCGCCCCGCCGGCTTCACCCGGCAGCCACGCGCTGCCGGTCGCGAGCTGCCCGGGGAGCGTTGGGGCGGCCGTTACCCGCTGGCTGAGGGAGCGCTGAGGGGAGCCGGGGGGCGGCTGAGCGGGGCTCATGGCCGCGTCGGACCGGATGGTGCTGGGGCCGCTCGTGGGCGCCATCGATCAGGGTACCAGCTCCACTCGCTTCCTGGTGAGCACATCGGTGGGGGCTTGGGGTGGTCCCGGGCGCTGAGGCGTGCGGGGGGCCGGCGACGGCCCTGCGGCCTGAGGGAACCGCTGCTTCGGCGCCTTCCACCTCCCGCATCGTCGCGGGGTGCCTCCGGCCTTTGCTGTGCCCTTGGGGAAGGGCAGGGTCGGCATGCCGCGCAGGGCCGTGATGCCGCTGTCCCGGCTCCTGTCTCCTGCCCGGAATCGCCATCAGTGTGCCCGCCGGCGGGCCGGGGATGCCGCGCCGCGAGTAGAATCGGGCTCTGGGGCAATGGATGTGGGTGTGGCGGAGCGACGGTGTCCCCGGCGGTGTTCCTCGGGGATCAGACCCCTACCGCCTTCCCGCCGCACTGTCAGGCGAGCAGGGCTGCCCGACCCGCCGAGAACGAGTGGGAGAGAGTCGGCCGCGATGCCACCAGTGCCTGCCCCGCTCCAGAGCAAGCCCGACGCCAGCGTTTCAGCCCACTGCTTGAGGGAGCTCCAAAATCCTGCTGCTTCGAGCTGGTAGTGTTTTAAATCTGTCGGGTATCTCGCCATGAATGAAGTCAAATGGACAGTGCTCAGGCACTGGAGAAACAGATCCCTGTGAGTGACTGTGATTAGCTGCTGTTCAAACTGCCTGTTCAATGACTGCTGTGTTCCCCTCTAAAACATACTTGTGCCTGATAGAGTGACTGCTGCAGTCTCAGAGGCTACAACCCTAGTGTCAGTGCATCCCGTGCACTGTAAGTAGTGAGGTGACTGAACTTGTACACCTTATGAAAGATGGGCCTTCTTTAAACACTGGAGGAAGACTGTTTAAGGTTGGGATGATTAATATATTAATCATATATATATATATGTATAGGTATATAAGCCCTTTACTTTAGGGATCTTGTTATTTCCATATTATGCAATAGAGAGAAACTAATGTTGTTATTATATACAAAACTTGCTATATAAACTTCCTGCTTGCAGATCTTTACAAATGTCTTGTTGCCTAGTCAGTAAGTCATGGTATTTTGACTTAGATCCCAGAGATAATTTCCACTGTGGAAGTGGAATAGAGATATAGAAATAGATAATGGCTAGGTACAAAATGTTGTCAAATATGCAGTGTTGCCCTTGCTTTTTTCTTTTTTTCTTTTTTCTTAAATGCTTCCGCATGTGCAATTTTCTTTCACAAAGCAGGAGACTAGAGTATCTACTTGACCTGTGATACCCTTATTACTTAATATCATGACCTTTATGGGATTGACAAATGACAAAACACAGCTCTGAGAGTGGAGAGAAACTCCAAACCGACAAATGACACCTGTCTTGAATGCCTGTCAGGAGTCCTTTTCAGAAAAGAATCTGGAAAAGGTCCTTGTAGCATCTGAAGATAAATTCTATCTCCTTTACATACATGCAAAATTAACTTTTATTTCTTAGCCTAAAAGGATAACACTAGTAGAAATAAAATAAACACTGCAAGATTTTATTTATATGCAATACTTTTTGCAAGTATTTTTACAAATTCTTATAACAAGGAATTTCTTGCACTTGATGAATGCATCTATGGTTTGTATACATTTGGGGGTTTTTTTCTGTCTACATGAGGTATGTTTTCCCTGTTTGAGGATTCAGGTGCTCACACAAATAAATAAGAGGCCATAACTTTTTTCTTTTTTTTTTTGTTTTAAAGTGTATTATGTCTGTCACTCTTAAATTCATCTTGTGTCCATCTCAGTTTCTGTCAATTAATTTCAAAATACAGCGTTGTTTTAAACTTGGCAGTGTGATCAAACTATTATGATGATAAAGTTATGAGAATTTCAGAAAAAAAGGTACATCATCACTAAATTAAATCAGCACATAGAGTAGGGAGGAAGAAGAAGACAAAGTGTGCAGGGATCTACTACAAGCCACATCAGTCATTCAGGTAATAACGCATGTACCTGGATAATTCTGTGTTGGAAAGAGATTGCCACAGTTAGAAGACTCTGCTTTGAAAGAATTTAAAACAAAATGTAATGTGATGTTCTTTTTTCTCAAATTTTTTCCTCAGCTGTCTTACTATCTCTCAATCTTTTACTGTGTTAGTTGTTTTGCATACCTTTCTCACTGATCTCTCTACATTATTTTTTTTCTCTAGTTCTTCCAACAATTTTCATTTTTGTCAAGTCACCAGTCAAAATCAAATTATTGGTTACTTGGCACATGTCTATTCAGTAGTACAGTGCAACGGTTACCTAGTTTTTTAAGATGGAAGACATATGATTTTGACCAGGTTAAAGATGCCTGGGTGAAAAACTGATGGGTCATTTGGGGTGAAAGGGTAGCATCAACAGTTCGGAGGCTAAATTCACAGTTACAGGTGGCCAATTTACAAGTGGTGTTCCACAGCAGTCAGCAGTGAGGCCTGATACCCTGTAGTATTTTCACCAGCAGCCCGGGGGATCAGTTGGAATGCCCTCTCAAGTTTGCAGATGACCAGAGACCAGGGGGAGGAGTTGACTGGAATTTCAGTTGGAGAAAGGACCTGGCAGAAGCTTCATGAAGTTCAACAGAGTTTAGCACTTGGGACAGAAGGCTAAGAAGCAGCTTGGTGAAAAAGGACCAGGATTCCTGCTGGACAGCAAGTTGAATATAAGTGAGCAGAGCGTCCTTGTGATGGTGAAGATTAACCACATTAAGAAAAGTGCAGACTGGAGATTCAAGGAAGTAATTATTGCCCTTTGTGTGGCAGTTAGGAGGCAGCGTCGAGAACACTGTGTCTGGTTTTGGTCCCCCCAGAGGAAGAAAGAGTCTGAGGAACTGGATTTTGTCCAACAGAGGGTCACTAACATGGTCAGTGCACTGCAGCACAAGGCGTGCAAGGGGCTATTTCATCATAGCAGAGTCTTAAGGGGGTGTTTTCAGCTGTCTAACCACAGTTAAAGACAGAACTGGCCTTTTCTGAGATGTGCATAGAAAAAGACAACAGGCAATGAACACAAGTTGCAGCAAGTGAAGTTTCAAATATATGTCAGGAAGAAATGTTGCAGTATGGGGAGCTCTGGATCAAAGGCCCGGAAAGCCTTTGAAATTTCCATCCTCGCATATACTCAAAACCTGACTAGGAAAAGGCCCTGAACAACGCAGTCTAACTTTAAATTTAAGCTCACCTGAGCAGTGGGTTGGGCTAGATAACCTCCAGAAATTCCTTCCAGAATTAGTTATTCTGTGTGTGGACCCAAGTTTTGAGAGATTTTCCTGCTTGCGTGAATGAGGCTTTATGACCATAGGCAATAAAGAAACATCAGGACTTTGGTGCACTTTGCTTGCCTTTCACACACAATACACATACAGTTCTAACTTATGCTGTAGCTTTACCATCCGGGGACCCTAATTTGGATCTTTTCTTTGATAAGCTAATTGCTTTTGCAAAGTAAATTGTAATTATTTTTGAGATCTCAAGTTTTTGTTAAGTTGGGTTGAATCTGGACAGCAGATTCAGAGTCACCAAGGAGAGCCCAGGGTTTGGTGTACCACTGCAGTTGCATAAGGCTTATTTTCTTAAAGATAACAAGCAGGAAAATTAGTTGAGTAGGCTAAACAAGTTGTACCCAGATCACTAAATTCTGGTCTAGATGTTTCGCCAAATATTTTCATCAAATACTTGTATCTCTCATGTTCCATTTTATCTCATTCAAGAATCACATAAAAAAAAAAAATCCACTGTAACTTCTTTCACTAAAAGTCTTGGGAGCTGGAGCTAATGGCCAGCTCAACCACTTCCTGATCTCTTGAAAGGAATTTGCTAGGTAAAGTCTTTCTGGCATTTTATCCAGAAACAGCAAGAATTGAAATAGTCAATGAAGTACACATCCAATGAAATATATATAGTACATATACATCAAGTTCTAAGTTTGTCAGGTGCAGACATTTTTTTTCCACCTCAGTGGAATATTTCTTTCTTCCTTTACTTCGTTTCCAGAAGAAACATTAAAATAAAGCTATAAAGCTATATGACACTATAAACATTCTTTTCAGTAAACAAGAAATGGTTTTAGATAAGGAAAAACTTAGTACCCATTGAGTTTACCCTTCCGAGGGGAATCCGTTTCACCCATCTACTGATGATCTTTTGTGAAAAAGGAAAACTTGATTGTAGATCTATCAAGAAGGCATAAAAATATTGCAAGTACTTCAATTTCCCCTAAGTCTTAGCTTTTATCACTTAAAATACACTGCATTTTTGCTTTTTATTTCCATAATCATAAACACCTCTTTGAGGGGGGAGGGAGGTCTGTTCTTCAGGAGCCTTCCAAGCAAGATAATTTCTAGGAGACTTATTAAACTGTGCTTATTCATAAATTCTGACTCATTGCTAATCCTAGTTAAGCACTAAAGGTGGAATTACTGTTCCTCTGTCATCCTTCCCCCAGTTGGGTTGATTTCAGTGCAATTTCAGAACTCCAGCCCTGAGCTTGTTTGCCTGCTAAACCAGAGCTGTTCCAGCTTAACAGAAACCCATAAAGATACAGCATAGGTTAGTAAAAGTAGCTTTTCTTTAAGCAGAGTTACGTTGCAAAGCTTGTCATGAAAAGTTACTTTGAAAACCTATGTTTTCACTGTTGTCTTTTTAGCTGTGCAATTTCTTCAGTCACTACCATGAGCCTCATGTTTGTTTGTTTCATATTTATTTTCATACTTTGAAAATTGTTACAACTGATTGATCTTTTCCAATAAGATGATAAAGACTTAATGTAAACCATGCAGCTGTTTGCACCCCTTCGTATGATGTCATATATTAGAGATCCTACAAAGAGCTTGAATTAAATGATCAGCCCTTATGCTTGTTGCTTGCTTATATACAGCGTTGCTAAGTAAGTCTTTTTTCTCTCCTTCACTCCAAGATTCAAGGCTAAGCTCTGATTCTCTGTATGATAATTTGTTGGAAGTGGAAGGAGGATGTTATTTATTCCTTTTCTTTAATCTCCCACCAGAGAATTCAGTACATATATGGTGGTTTTCACTGTTTTTCATCAAATCATCTCTGTTCAAGATAACTCTGTATGTCCAAATATCCTAGACAATTCTTTTCTGACTACTGCTGATAAACCTAGGGCAAAACTGACTGACACTTTTTTTCCCCCTACAAGAAGTGAGAGATCAATATCATAAAGTGGAACCAGTTCTTAATGATTATGAAAGGAAGGAAAGAAGTGACAGAAATACACTTCAAACTTGTTTCAACAGGAATGTATTGAACTTATCTGAATTACCCAGACTTATTTTCACCTATTTCTCTCTCTCACCACTGTCAGATAAAAAACAAGGAATGCCTTGGGGTTTTTTGGCAAGAGGTTTTTTGTTTGTTTGTTGTTTTTTGTTTAGGGTTGTTTTTATCTGGGGGGGGGGGGGGGGTAAAATTAATTTTTTAAAAATAAACCCCCCTTTGTTTAAAAAATTATAGGTTTAATTTTAATGACTCAGTTATTTTTTGCAAC
>JAOQGH010000001.1:120890936-120939298 GCA_025769975.1 Gallinago jamesoni | reverse complement strand
CCCCCCCCCCCCCCCCACATGTCATTTGTTCTACTTACTCCCCACTTTGTTTATCATCTTCTAGGTTTAAGTGTAATGACTCATTTATGTTTGGCATCCTTTCATGTATCAGAATTCTATTTATCACTGTAGAACATGGTATTGTTCTCAGTGAAACTTTTTAATCCCTTGCCTGCAGGTACAGGGAGTGTCTGCTGTTTTTATTGAGGATGTCAGAAGTTTGCGGTTTTGTTTGTGATGGATTAGGAGAGCATGCTTGCTTAGTTCTTCTCTATGGTCATGGGAAAATGTATGCATTTGTAATGTTATTGCTTCTGTTGAGAATGTATTGCTGTTAGAACAGCCTGCTTAGGAGGAGGCAAAAGCCTTGCTGTGCTAGAGCTTCACCCTTTATTATCTGCAGGTCACACACTGCAGGTTCAATGAATAGCCTTGTCTAGTTCAATCTGTATTTATTCCTTGCTAACAGTAGGAATTCTTATGTACTGCCTTTTATTTCAAGGAATATTGAATGATTAATAGTGAATGAATACCAAATTATATTTAACATTGTTATTAGGTCAGATACATAGAGGTTCAATAAAAACTTTTCTATCTTTATTATAAAAACTCAGTGAATGCTTTTCGCAGAAAGGCAATTTGAAGTAAAAAAATTTTGCTGCATACAGGCAAAACTTAATCTCTCCTATGAACTATATTTTAACACCTGTTTCCCATTATACCCATTCCTTCCAAACAAGGAGTACTGACAAAGCTTACCCTTTTATTAGGATAGGTTCATGTCAAACTTGAGCAGATAGGTGAAATACTGATAAGTAAATATGGTAAAAAGAATACAGTGGTGTTTTTTCTATGTAATTTTTCCAACTGATAAAAAAATAATGAACCTATACCTTTTTAAGACTTCTTTCCTGGGCAGTGAGGGGAAAAATTAGCTTTTAGTATTTTCCAGAGAGGTTGCGCTGTTTCTATCCTTGGAGGTTTTCAAGACCTACATAGAAAAAGTCGTTGAGTAACTTGGTCTAATCTCATAGCTGACCCTGCTTTGTGCAGGAGGTTGCAATAGAGATCTCTCAAGTTCTGTTTCAGCCTGAATTATTCTGTGATACTAATACATAAGTAGAATATTTCTAAACTTCAAAGTTTCACTGTAAAGTTACACTCTAAGGTTTCAAAGAAACTGTAGAGTCAGGACTTCATCTGCTCTTTCTCAGAACTGTTCTAATAGTTTCAGAGTAAACTGTACTATCTAAATGAAATCAAGAGTTTAGGAATTAAAAGCTTTAAGAGAGATTCCTAAAATCTGTGGAATGAGCAGAGAGCATTACCAAGGAAGTCTAGAAGAGATTCAGTTGTACCCTAGAGAGTAGATGGGTATAACTGAATTTAGTATGCTTAGCACAAGGGTGGTGTCTAAATCTGACCCTCCTATGCTTGCCATAAAAAGATAGGATTGTGTCCTTCTGGCATGTTTTGCCATTAACCTGAGTCTGCTGTAAGATTTTACTCTGTAGGTCCCTAAACATTCTCCAAGCAAAGATTCTGCATGGTGCTAGTGAGAAAGAGCCACTTTCACAGGAATGTCATCATTCCCCAGTCAATTATGCTGGTTTACTCATTGTACAATTAAGCTGGATGTTTTACTAAATGTCCTTTTAGCTTGGCCACAGCAGATTACTTTTGGAAACAGGCCACTGATGATTAATGAAAATCCTTGTGTATTCTAGCTGAGTTTCTACTGCAAAGCAGAGCCTCTAACTCATAATTCCTTAAGAATAGCCATGAGTATAGTCCTAAGGATTTTCTATTCTGTTGGTTTTTATTGTAGTATACCCAAATCTAAGTAATTTTTCTGCATGTTCTCTCTTTTAACGGATTGTGTTCCTGCAGTGATGGTCTGGTCTTGTCAGGTTCTTCATGAGCTCTGTATTGACAGTTTGTTTTGAAACAAACTGTGTGCCACCTAGGAGTTCTTTTTTTCTTCACAGTTTGGTCTCTTCTGTGACTTTTAAACTACTTGAGATTGTCTGACTCTCCTAGAAGTGAGCAAACCCAAGAAAAGGAGTAGCTCTGGCATTAGAGTGTCAGAGCAAGAACTAAAGAAATGTTGTTATGACTAGAATGGGTATTTTACTGAGAGGTATGTTCTAAAATGCATCATCAGTTTAATTTCTACAACCTCCACAAGAAAAAATCTGGTTCTTTCCCAATTCATCAAGAAAAAAAAAACCAGTTATAATTCACAGCAAAGCTTACCAAAATATTCTTTGTTCACCTTAATTACAAAAATTCATATATCCGAATCCAGGTTATATTGATATTTGGGTTGATGATAGAAAACGATTTTCAGTTATCAAGACACTGTAATTGTTCAAAAGAATAAATGTTAGTTTATTGTTGTTTATGCTTCTGTGTTCATAGAAAATTCTGTTGTGTAATTTATTTGCAGGTTTTTAATGCAAAAACAGCAGAGCTCTTAAGTCACCATCAAGTTGAAATACAGCAGAAATTCCCTAAAGAAGGGTATGAATTTTCTTTGTTTTTTTATTTTTTTGTGCACATTTTGGTGGAGCTTATGTCTTATTATGTATGAATTATCAAAACTGAAGTTGATTAATAATTATTAAGAACAAAGTATCTGCTGTAAAAGACTGTGTAGTAGAAAAAAATGGCATAAAAAACCTGACATTGGGTGTCTGTTATGCGCTCTTGAATTATGTAAACTGAAAATACTTAGTGTTTACCTCTGACCATTCATTAACATATTTAAAGTTTAGACTACAAAGTTTAAAATTAAGGCTTAAATGAGACTTAACATCTCATTTAAAGTGGTATAGCTGGTCATTTTTACAATTTAATCTTAATCTTTAGTTTATTCCATAGAAATTGTTTAGTTTGTTCTCTGAGGTGTTTTTTGTTTGTTCTTAACTGACCTACCTTTTTGCTGCAAAAGCCCTGTGTGTAGAATAAAACAAAACAAAGGTCTTTGTTTTCTACAGATGATTTTGTTGTGAAAATACACTGAACTGTTTAAAAAGGGCTTGAAATTCATTGCACCTTTTCTATATATGTAAAGCATACTTTGTAGTTACCGTTGTGTCAAAATGTTCAGCTTATTTTTCCGACTAGAATTTCTTTTTTTCCCTAAATGTATTTTTTTTGTCTTTTTATTAACTGTTGTTTACTGTTTGTTAAAGATGGGTGGAACAAGAGCCAAAGGAAATATTAAAGTCTGTCCATGAATGTGTGGAAAGGACCTGTGAGAAGTTGCAACAACTGAACATAGACATCACTAACATAAAAGGTATTCCTAGTATTTAAGAGTAACTGAGGGCTTTAACATACTCATGGTTGAGCAAGTCAGATTGTCTATTTTTTAAGTTAATAAATAGAAAGCTGGGAGCATGTGCTGGCCTCAAAAAGAAAGATGTGAAAATGGAATTGAAATCAGCTTGTTTGGGAGGAATAATAAGTCCTTCATGTATATTAGCAATGCAAAATACACAAAGTAAACTTAACCTAATCTTGCAAAAACACAGAGACAAGTATGAATGAATAAATTCTGAAATTTAAATTAGGACTTATTGGGAAAAGCTAGTTTCCCTGTCAGTGTTTTTAAGTGTTTTTGCTGTATCTGTTGCTAAAAAAAAAAAAAAAAAAAAAAAAAAAGAAGAGGTATTTAGAGTACAAAGATTAAGCAGCAAAAGTTGAATGATGAGTTTTTAGAAGTACTATTTTTAGATTATAACATTAAAAAGTTGGAAGCTTTTTATTTCCCATTTACTTTCCTCTTCTCCTTACCTGTTCCTCCCTCATCTCCACCTCTCCCTTCCCTCCCTCACCCCCCAAAAGGGGAAAACAAACCCTCTGAAAAGGATACTTCTTTCTATTTTGTCCTGAAGCCATTGGAGTCAGCAATCAGAGAGAAACAACAGTGGTTTGGGACAAGACAACTGGAGAACCACTTTATAATGCTATAGGTAACTACTATATTTTCTGAATATGTAATATCATAAAATGAGCATGTTGTAGAAAAATGCTTTCCTAGCTCCCTGTATAGATCTCATTGTGGCCTAGCCTACTAACTTCTTTGATTTTTTTTGATATCTGTGTCAGAAGCTGTCTGTTTGAATACACCAGTGCAATTAAAAAAAAAACTTGTTCTGCTAAAATTATTACTTAATAGCTAATAAATCATTTTACCAGATCTTAACAAAAAAAAAAAAATGTTCCTAAGGGGTTTTGTACATCTCTGACATATAATGAAGCTCTGACTTATGCCCAATCACTTCCTTTTAAATGAAGAAGCTTGCTAAATTTTCAGGATGCTTCTGTTTTAACTTAAAGGAAAACCCTGTTATGTAGATTTAGTGAATACTTATTGATTTGGAGTTTTATGTTTATTACCTTGGCTTTTCAGAATATGTCAGCTTTGAAATGCTAATTGTCTACGTTTGCTCTTTTAGGCCATTTAGTGCTAGATTTAGTTTAGCATAGTGTCACTGAAAATCCAGAATTCGATATTCAAATATATGTTGTCAACAGCTTTATCTTAGGCCCAGCTGTACCTTGATAACTGACATAGTGTTCTAGTTCAAAGTTTTCATAGGAATAGTAAATAAACATCCTGCTATTTGTTTTAACCTCTTAGTTTAATGACAGTCATCTGCTGTAAACAAAGAAGTATTAGTCATTTGCTTATACTCTAATAGAGAAAATTATATATCTTATTAAGTGGAAAATCCTATTTGACTTCTCAAATCATTTGTTCTTTTAAATCAATTGAGTTTCTCTAACCATTTTTAATTTTTACAACAGTGAATTTAAAATACAATGGCCCTACAGTATTTTTTCAACTATGTGAAAAGCTAAAAATAGAGACGAATGTACTGGCAAGAGCTCTAGTTTTGTAGAAGCAGCTTGTACATGTCACTTTTCATGTATTAAATCAGTAAATTTTATTCATATTTTTAGTGTGGCTTGACCTGAGAACCCAGTCGACAGTTGAACGTCTTCTTAAAAGAATTCCAGGAAAAAACAAAGCCTTTTTTAAGGTAAGACATATTCCAGAACATTTAAGTATTAGCTGAACTCTTATTGCTACAGTATATATATTTTGGGGATATGTGCTTAAAATTCCACAAAACAAAGTTGTAGCTTCTAGTTCTTTCTTAACTTGTCAAAAAAAAATGTGCATAATACTATACACCGATCTGAGACTGGGAAACGTTTATTTTTCTCAAAATGAGTGGTTAACACTCCGTACATATCTCATTAAAGAAGTTAAATGAGTAATCATTAGTGACTTAATCATGTGCTATTTATCCAATGACAAGTAAACATCACACACAAAAATTAGGAGCAAGTAGAAAAAACAGTTTGGAAAATACTTTATTGATGTGAAATATAGTAACCTTTCTCATCTTATACCTTAATTGCAACCAGTCTGAGAACTGGGAAGACAGTTTGTAAAGAGCAAATTACTTCTTTTTTCTTTTAATTTGGGTATATATATATGTATATAAAATAATTTGGAAAATAAATGCTCGTGAAAAGGTTTCATAAATCTTTGATTTATATTTTTCTTGATTGATTGTATAAATATTATATGTTTTCCTTATAGTCAGGAAATGAATGTCAAAAAGCATATAAACTTATTTGATTTTTAAGTCTAGTAGAATACAAATTCCATCTCTACTGTGACACGCTGCTCATTTTTGTTGTCTTTACTTGCTGTCTAGTTATATGGAAATATCCTAGATAAGACAGGACTTCTGCAAACAACTGTTTCCACATAACTGGTCTTTGAACTGCATTTAGATTAGCTTTGATCTTTGTCCATTAATGCACCAGTCATTTGGTTTTGATATTTTCAGACCTGTGTATTGTGTACTTAGTACTTATTTAAATAGCAAGCTTATGTAATTTCTGAGGTTTGTGTCTTCAGTTTTTCACTTACTGTCACCATTTTTATATATAACTACAGCATTCATGGAAAAAATACTTACATGGTGTTTAAATGAATTTTTGTTGTTGTTGTTTATCTTACAGTTTAAGACTGGTCTTCCACTTAGCACTTATTTTAGTGCAGTGAAACTTCGATGGCTTTTGGATAATGTGGAAGAGATCAGACAAGCAGTTGATGATGGAAGAGCCATGTTTGGGACTATTGACTCATGGCTTATATGGGTATGTATTTGTGAATCTATTATCAATCTTTAAAAAAAAAAAATTCCTTATAAAGCAAATTCCTGTGCAGAGTACTATGACACATGATGCCTGCTGATCACAAAGTGAGGTCAATACAAGCCACTAAAGAAATTCCATTAAAGTCCATTACAAGATTAACTTTCACTGTCTGCGTATCACTGTTCTTTTGTGTGTGTGTGTGTAGAGGCTTATGTGTATTTTACTGTAGTTGCTCTAAAATTTTGTTCATGCTTTTAGAAAAATCTTGGACTTCAGAAAGGTGTATTAGCCACCTTTGCAATATAAGAATCCAGAAGGTGCTGCTGTACCCATTTATCTCTCTCACACCTTTGTTCTACTCTTACCAGGTCTGCCTCTTTAGTTGTTGAAGAAATATTAGAGTATCCAGTCCCAAGCTGAAAGCTTTGTGAATTTAGAACTTTTTTTAGTAATTTGTTGAAGTAAACCTGTATCTTTTCTTGGTGAATACTTTTGGTATTTTTTCTGTTCAGAGTTTGACAGGTGGAAAGAATGGAGGCGTTCACTGTACAGATGTAACCAATGCCAGTAGAACAATGTTGTTCAACATTCATTCCTTGGAATGGGACCCCGAGCTCTGCCAGTAAGTTTAGTTTTTCAGTAATACTGTTATTTAAGTAGATTCTATAAGTAATGTGTGAAGAAATTCATTTAATGTTAAGAATCTCTTCTATTCTAAGGTCAGCAATTACTATTGTATTTACAGTTAACACTAGTTATTAAGATTCATTGTTCTTGTTCTATAACTACCTGAGGGGGAGGTGTAGAGAGGCGGGGGTTGGTCTCGTCTCCCAAGTCACAGGAGATAGGACAAGGGGAAACGTCCTCAAGTTGCACCAGGGGAGGTTTAGTTTGGATATTAGGAAACATTTCTTCACTGAAAGGGTTATCAAGCATTGGAATAGGCTGCCTGGGGAAGTGGTTGAGGCACCATCCCTGGAGGCGTTCAAAAGATGGGTAGACATGGGCCTCAGGAATATGGTTTAATAATTTTTATTTCCTATTTCTTATTTATTTTTTTGTCAGAGTTAGGTTGATGGTTGGACTAGATGATCTTTAAGGTCCCTTCCAACCTAGATTCTATGATTCTATGATTCTCAAGATGTCCAAATTACAACTGTCTGGATTAATTAAAAGTAGCAGATTTTTGCTGTTGATGGAAGACTGGTTCATGGTTCGTTTCTTTATTCCTTTAATGAATTTGTAAGACAGTTACAATCATAATGTCTCTATTTTAAATGTAAACTTATTAAACTTATTAACAACAGTATCATAAGGATATTGTTGGAAGAGGAATGACTTCCTACATGAAAGAGTTGGATATGTCTTCAAAATATTCAAATATATGCTGTTTTACTCCATAATGCACTGTCATATACTGTAGCAAGTGGAAAAATACATAGTTATACATTAACCCCAGAAATCAAAGTTCCTTCTACAGATTTTTTTTCTTTAGAGCTTAAACTTATTTAAGAAAATAAATGCAAAATGCTTTCTGATTTAGCACTGGCAATACATATAAATTATTTTGTATTGTGTTCAGGTTCTTTGATATTCCTGTAGAAATACTCCCAAAAGTACGAAGCTCCTCTGAAATTTATGGCCTGATGGTATGTTTTCTTGTGTGTGTGTGAATCTTGTAAAAATATAACTGTATCAATAGAGATTTGACAGAATTTCCATAGATTAAGACTATGTTTGATTTATGATTATTATGTCATTATCTACTGTTGTATGATATTGAATATTTTTTTTCCTCTTCTAAGTGTCAAGTAGACATAAACAAAATGGGAGGATTTTTTTGATTACGATAAAAATTTGATTTTTTTATTACAGTTCCTTATCAATTTAGAAGCTACCCATTAAAATACAATGTGTAATCAGTAGATTAAAAGAATGTGATTGCTGTTATTAGAGCACAAGATTTTTACTTATACAATTGAAAAGTAGAGATGAAAGTTGCTATGAAAGTCTTTGTGACCTAAGAAGACCGGACAAGACATGTAATATCTTATTTCCACATAACTGAAGGCAAGATTAGTCAGTTTCTGTGAACTGGGAAATCACAGGTGACACCTTAGATTGCATTCTTTTTAAAAAACAAACATATCTTGCAATGTATATTTATATAGCACTTAGTAAAAAAAAATATTTTGGATTATTGTGGTGTCTTTTTAATCACACTGCTTCCAATGCAGCTCTGGACATTACTTATGAGTAAATCATTAATTGTTATCATGGGGCTGAATTTTCAAGTTTACTTTGATGCAGCGCCCACTCTTCTGATACAGTGGCATCTAATTTGTTAGCCTCAGAATCAGATAAACTGGATGTTGTCATATTACTTTTTATTTTCCTGGTAGTTTGCCCTGCTGTTTACTAAGAACATACAAGTATTTTGTAATTAAGACAAGTTATGAGATTTTTATTTAAAATATAACTCTTACTTGCCTGAAATGTGATTAATTTTATTAATCTGTTAATGGATATGCCATTAGAAGTCATTGCTGACTTTTATTAATGTGAAGGTCAGATGAGAGTGATTTGTATTAAGCTGAATAACTGAGGTAAATGGAAAAAGATACTACCTGGCAACTGAAACAGAATAGCTGGTCACTTTAAATGTGAACTTCTGTTTCTCTTCCACTTTCTTTCCATTTTTTTTTCTTTTTCTTCCTTTTGCTGACTGTAGAAAATCTGTCCTAGCCTGGTGAGTAGAGGCTTCCATTAGGCTGACCACCTATGTCTTATCCATTCTATTCAGATACTGTGCATTTCCATTGGTTTAAGGATTAGTAAAAGCACACCCTCTAGATGAACAAATTTGGTGGGTGTTTCCAAATTTGAGATATTAAAATTGGAGTTCATGCCAAAGTTGTTTCTAAAATATAGTCTTGATATATATGTTTGCCTTAATTGCAGGCTGTTGAATATTTCTTTTTATAGTGAAGGAAAAAGTAGAGCTATTGGCTAAAAATGTTGGCTGTCTCATTTTATAAATGAGAAAAGCAGGCCGTCCAGTCTACAAATACTAGTTCTATTATAGTGAAACATCAGCTTCATGCAGAGTTTTGTAGTGCATTTATAAACTCAGTCACCTTAAATCCAGTTAATGAAAATGGCAATTAAAAAAAAAAAAAAGATTTATATTGGAAATGCACTTGCATGGCTTCACCAAATTTTCACAATTGCACAAAGAAACAATTTAAAGAAGTAAAAGTTGTTAGGATATAAGTTTCTTATATGTATTGCAAGAATGCAACTAAAAAACTGCATGGTAGTGTTTGGAAGAACTTCTATATGAGACTTAAAATGCTTTATCTTAAAATGAGGCATCTGTCTTTGCTTAGTGTATCATCACAATCACATTTTTTTCCAGTCACTTTACCATTTTGCACTTTTGCATTTTGGACTTGACACTGTCTGCACAGTTTACACTGAACCTAGTTTTCTGTACACTATGATTTCAACAAAATTTATGTTCAGAACTGTTGAGGTGATGTAAAGTATACCTGTAAATTTCCCACTCTGTTTTTTAGTGCTTTAGGTATGAGCTGCATTAAGCTGAAATCCAATGTACACCTGAACTGAACTATGTTGCTTACGTGACCCTTCTTTGTTTTCCTTTGAGCATTACAATTTTAGCTTCTTTTTTTTTGTTGCCTTAAATAGTATTCATTGAAAGCTAATTTGAAGCTTTTCTTTCTCTTTTTGCAAATCAGAAATCTGGAGCTTTGACAGGTGTACCAATTTCCGGGGTAAGTCCTACTTCAACTTAGATTCTAGCGTGAGAACCTGATACTGCATGTATCTTCACTAGAAAAAGCTTTAAGATGGGTGAATCCCGCTACATATAAGTTAATGGTTTTTTACTTCATGCTAAACATGAAGTAAACTTTTGAAGTTGAATTATTAATTGACTGGATTCTTCATTATTAAGTTAAGATCTGGCTGTGGAAATATAGCTAACAGCTTTAATGCCTATGTGTAGTGCTGTTGGAAATAAAGGATCTCTAAGTAAATGAGTAACATTACAAAATGGAAGCAAGCTCTGCTTTTTATGTAAAGGGAGTTTAGTATATACATAATCCAGAAATGTTGGGCAGATGCTAATTCTTTTTCCAATACAACATGCATAAAGATAGTAAATTTTGATTTTGATTTCTTAAACTTGTTCACCGTAAGTAGCACGACACATTTCATTTACACTTCTTACAAAGGGAAGAACAGTAAAAAGCATAGGTTGTCTCTCTCTATTTTTTAATCACTTTCAATTATCCACATGTTCCTAAAAGACTAGAGTTATAGTTAAATATATCTGTTCATTACCTTTTTCATGCGTGTGATTCTGTTTTCAGTGCTTGGGTGACCAGTCTGCAGCTCTTGTTGGGCAAATGTGTTTTCAAGATGGGCAGGCAAAAAATACGTAAGTTATTATGAAAGTTGAAAGATATGAAAGATAAACAGTACGTCACTGTTCTATTTTGAATTTAGTTTTATGTTCTCTTTCAAGATAATTGCCAAATGCTTTTGTAATTACCACATAACTACAGCTCTACCTTTGGCTGTTTTGACCTACAAAGTAAAGAGTGTCCTAAATTTTGTATAAAATAGTGGAGATATTAAATTTAAATGGTTTGTGAGGCATATTTTGGAACAAAGTCACTGGGAGAAAATACCTCTGTGTGACAGGAGGTTTTTAATTTTAAAATTCTCCAAAACATAGATTAAAACAGTTGCAGTATCATTTAAATTGTGACCTAAAGTTAAACAAATACAGGCTGTATAAGTTAGATTGCATAGACTTGAATGACAAAAAACCCATAGCGTTGCTGGATGGGAAAAGTTCATTTCAATTGCAGTCTTCAGTTTTTCTTCTGTGTCTAGCTCAGTGTGGAGAATTTTACATTGTTTTTTTTCTACTTCTCAGCTCTAAGTGTCCCTTGTTTAAAATAGCTGATCAGTTAAATCAGGCAACTGCTGTAATCAAACATTCATTTGATGAAAAGCTCTCTGCTTAAATGACTTTACTATTCCATTTACAACCATGTGCTTAACTGAGCATGTAGGTACATACACAGTATTGGACTTCCACAGATTTAATTACACATTAATCTATACTTGTTGCCAATTAACCTTCACTTTATCTTTTATATTTATACACAAATTTAATGGTTAATGGCCTTCTATTTTAGTAAAACAAACATGGTTCTAAGTAATAATGTCATGATGTATTTTGATAAGAAATACTTTATAACACAAGAGAATTTTTTTTAAAAGTCCTGCTAAACCTAAAGGTAAAAGTGAGATTTTTTTTTTAACCTATTTTTGTTACTGCTTTACCCCTTTTCTCTCCAAATATAACTGAAGACTTTCTCACTACTATTTTAAGTTGTTAGTTTTCAGGGTATTAAAAAGGTAGGAAACTCATAATTTCTTAGAATAGGTTAGAGTGGATTATAAGTATTTTGCAGTCATTTTACTAGACTGCGTCCTTATATGTGTGCATATGCACACATACATGTGGTCTTCAAATGAGAAACATGCCATTTTTAGAAATTTTTGAACTGAATATGTTTAAAGAAATTCCTCCTCCTTGTGACAGGAACAGTGTTTCTTAAATTTTCCCCTTTAAAAGCTTGAATTTAATCTTGTGAAGTATTTATTTTATAAAGGAGCTTTCGTAATCAGCTTAAATTGAAGTAGGCAAACAGTGCCACCAAAGAGGAATTCACACTTGCTCCTTGATCAAGTATTATACAAGAAATTACCAGAGAGATGTGAGACTAGATTTTTCAGTGGCAAGCTGCTTTTAATCAGCTTTTTGAGGATGGCTTTATCATCAGTTAATGGTAACCTAACCTTCAAGGGGCAAAATATGATGACCTGATTCTCCACAGGAGAGTCGCAGATTCATGAATTGCAGTAACAGGTTATCCTTTAAACAACTTTGTTTCAACTTTCCCTTGCTTTCACGCTAGGTATGGAACAGGATGTTTCCTGCTGTGCAATACAGGTCAGAAGGTCAGTTGCATTTTTTTAGGTCTTCTCTTTTTATTTACAATCTTTATTTAAGTTCTTGAGTGCAACTATATATTAGCCTTTCTTAAACTTATTAGCAACAGTTACATTGCTAGAAATAAGGAAAAGTGCATACCAAAATCTGAAAGAATACAAAGTAATAATTTGTTCAAGGTGTTTTCAGTAAGACTTCATTTCCTAGCTTCTTAAATTTCCAAAGGAACTTTTCATATCAAATTTGTTACTCTTTTCTTTAATATGTTTCTTATTCTCACCCAGAAGTACTGAATATTGTGTCTTGGCTATTTTATTTCTTTCTTCATTTTCTTCCACTGTTTCTTTGTAATTGTAGTTGAATAAGTAATGAAATAAGTCAATTTCTCATTCACATCTTTAAACACCCCCAATTCTTTACTATGAGGAGGCTGGAAAGATCTGAGGCAGCTTGTGGAAACGAGAATTAACACCAGCGATCTGATGGTTCTATCTTAGGTGTTTATTTAGAATGACTGATAATTTGCTCTGTTTAAACTTTCCATAGTTCATTTTATTTTCCAGTGAAGGTTTTGTCTCTTGTTTATTATCACTTGAATATTTTTATTTAAATATTTTTTGCCTCTGTTCATGATTTTCCTTTTCTTTTCCCTTTTCTCATTTAGTCTGTGTTTTCGGAGCATGGTCTTCTAACCACAATAGCTTACAAACTGGGTAGAGACAAACCTGTTTGCTATGCACTAGAGGTAAGTCTAGTAATTTCCTTCTTGTAGTGATACATGTTCTTGTTTACTTCTGTTTTCTAGTATTCTTACTTTATCATCAGCTGCATGGAAATCAAAACAGCTTTGTGTTATAGCTTGTATGCCTCAAGGCTTATGTGTGGTTTTGGTTACCCCTATCTCAAATCTATATCATGTAATCTAGTAAAAATATTTCTACATTACATCATTTGTATTTTCAGGGCATCAGGGCTAAAACATTTTTTCTGTTACACAATCTTCCAAATCCTTAATAAATGTTATAAATAAATAAATAATAAATAAATAATTATACTAAAATGAGGTTTTAAAAAGAGGGAAAAAAGTACTAGTGTTTGAGTTATCCTCTCATAATAAAAGGCATCACTAGATGTCTCTGTTTTTTATTTCATTCTAATAAATTTTCCTTCTAACTTTTAAAAATCTGCACCAAATTTCTGTGACAAGAATCCTCTAACAATTGAACTTTTTTTACCCACTAAGACTTAGGTGCCTGCTTCCAGAATGTGGTTCCTCAATTTTCCACACAACTCTGAGGGTGTTCAAATTCTGTAGAAAATTGGATTTTTACTGTAGCTTCATGGTTCATTGTTCTAGAGCTCTGCTTCTGAAGCACAGAGCAGCTGAACACCTGTTTGGCACCAGAACTTCATTAGGATGAATAGAATGATTATTCTTCTATCTCTGTTGCTTAGTGGGCTTGATCTAATACTTACTCTCAAAACATGCATACGGAATTCTCTGCTGCCATTGAGCTTCTGTAGAGAGTCTGTTTTTCATGTGAAACAGGCAAAGACAACACACAGGATTTTCTTCCCTGGGCTTACAGTACTTTACTAGGATGTGGGAGGCTGTGTTCATTTCCTTTTCCTTCCCTAAGGAAAGTTGATCTTGCATTTGCCGTGTTCTGGCAAACCTTGGGTGTTTTTTTTGTGTGTAGGTATGTGGGAGATTTGTTGTATTTTTAACTCGTGTTCTTAAAGCAAGAACCAGAACTCTCTTGAGATTGCTTTGTACTTGTGCATGCTGAAACACATGCATGTGTACTTCACTTCTTCCTCATCTCCAGTCTTTCTCTGAACAGCTTCAACAGAAGATATTCAGTGTTCTTTCTCCTGTATCCATGTTAGTATTGTCTACAATCTGCTGGTTGAGACACTTTCAGAGATGCAAGAGATGCAATAAGAGATTACAGAGGTGTAATAGCTAGCTGGTTGGAAAACTTCCCTACTCCTTCTAACAATGGCTTTTAGTGAAAATACAATGCTGCTCCCATTTTACGTGAATTAGTACTGCTCCCATTAGAATTGAGACTATCTTGTAGAGAAGTCCATTTGGACTTTGGAGTGAGATGGGAGCTATGCCATTAATTTATGATGTGATGGATCTATTCAGGGCCATTTCTTGAGGCAACAGAGGAATTTTGCTGGAAATGCAAGTGCCTAAATTTTCTGTCTGTCTGTCTGTTTAGACTTGTTTTTTTAGTCTTGTTTTTTTTTTAATCAAAACATAAAAATCTTAATTTGTTGGAAAAAGAAGGCTGAGGCTACTGGACCTCATGACTAACTGAGAGAGACAAGAAGGCTGCTTAGGAAATGTCATGGTAACTCCCCTCCTTGGAAAAAATCATGCAATATGCACCTTTTCTACGCAGAGCCTGCATAACAGGCTGCCATTTTTACATGGCAGTCTCCAGTTGCGAAGAAACTTGTGATTTGGTTGTGAGCATTCTTGGGAGTACTTTAAGCTGAGACTGTAAGCCTGCAATTGGAGGCCGCAGCTACCCCTCCTCTCCAGTCTTGTAAAAAGGATAATGAAGCTACCAGTTTTTGTCTCCTAATGTTGTAGTGATTTTGTTTCCTTCAGGGATCTGTTGCAATAGCTGGTGCTGTTGTTCGTTGGCTGAGGGACAATCTAGGTATCGTTAAGACTTCACAGGAAGTTGGTGAGTATCATAATTTGCAGCTATTCAGTTTTTTAAGTTTTCCAGTGTCTTGATGTCTCTAAAGATGAATGAAAGTTCAAAATATTCAAATAAAGAAAAGCTGGAAGATGTATATATTTTGCAGTGTTTGATCAATTTGGTTTGCATCCATAAAATCTATGTTTATTAATGTATGTATTTCATACAGCATATCAAGACAGTCTTTGAAACTCCTTGTCAGCTTTGTTCTATTGCAATCTGTACTTCTTAGTAGTTTTCCTAGCCAGGAAACTCAGGAAGATACTATACTTACAGTGTATTTCCTAGTTTCATACAATATCAAATTTTCCAGAGCAAGGAGTATTTACGTGTCTATTACAGAAGCCAGAGCATATTTGATCCTAAACCTAAATATTCATCCCTCTCATAAATATGAAAACCTGAGGCCCTACATGTGCAACAATTTATGTAGAAGGCTTCACATCCATTGAGTTAGGGACCTCAGTTTGCAAAGCTGCCTCTTAAAGGAATTGTGGAGGATGGTATTTTATTTTGGGTAAAAATACAGCATTTGGATAGCTGATGTCTTCTGCTTGAGCTGAACTGAAACAAGCTGCTGTGTGACATGGAAACTAGGAATATATCAAACTTGGAAAAAGGAGAAAATGTCAGAAGCATGCAAGTGTAACAGTTTGAAAGTGACTGATTTAATGAGATTTAGGATTAAAAAGCAATTCATTACATATTTTTAATAATTTGATATCTTATTTAAAGGTGAAAAAAATTAGAATTCAAATTTTATGTAAAACTTCAAAGATTAGGCAAATACTTAAAGCATCAGTCTGTTTTTCTGTAAGAAAGCTTTGCAGATCATACAGAAGAATAGATAGTACTGTCATATGAATTAGCCAGCTGTAGAAACACTACAGTATCTCTTGGCTTCACAAGTTTGACCAGACCTTTGGAAGGTTTGAGTTTCAAGAACTTTAATTTTGTCAGTGTTGTTAAAATCATGTCAGACTTTGTCTTCTCTTCCTGTTTCCTTGAACATGTCCTTCCTTCTCCCCTCACTGCTTTTTTGTGTGGAGTCTTTATGAAAGTACAAATACTTTAACAAATACTTTTGAATAAGTTCTGCTACTTCTTTTCTCTATTGCTATGCTTTTCTGATCAATGCAAACAGAAGAAATTTACAAAAGCAGAAAAAAGATACTTTCTTGTTATGGGAAGGAGCTGCACATTAGCAACAATTCCATTGCACTTCTAGCTGTTTTAATGTAACTTAAAAAAATTACAAATGTTTTAATATTGGGGAGTTCAGATATTCAAAGTTATTACTCGGATAACTTCAGATTTCCTTGTAGCTGGCCTTGTGATTATATACGTAAGCTGGGAATTTAGACCTCAAAATCCATTTGAAATTAATGGGGATTTAGTTTTGAACTCCCTTTGGTCTTGATCCAGTTTCATTTGCTTGCCTTGACTTATATGCAAGTAAATCGTGACCTTTTGGACTGTTTTGAAGGTTGCATTCTTTACCCACAGGATATCCTTTGAAAACCTCACAGAATCTAGGTCAGAATATTAAGTACATGATTTTGGTTTTCAGGTTTGATTTTTCATTTTGCATTTCCCACAACTCCCTATGCCCCATCTTCCATTCATATTGTTGAAAATGGACAACTAGTTAATGAGGAACAAAGGGCCAGTTAGTTTATTTTCTTATTGTGTGTCTTTATTATTTTTGTAGCTGCCTAACATATTCTGAATGTTTTCTGTATTTAAATAATAACACCTTTAAGTGTCATATTAAGTGTTAGTAGAGTTGTGGGAAGCTAAGTGAAGACTGTTTGTGTGTGTGCATTAGAAAAACTGGCTGCTGAAGCGGGGACTTCTTATGGCTGCTACTTTGTGCCAGCATTTTCAGGACTGTATGCACCATACTGGGAACCCAGTGCAAGGGGGTAAGGATCTGACTAAATGTTGCATTTGCAGGGAGATTTAATGATTTTACAAATACTGTAATTAGTCTTTCTAGGTATGTGAAATTGGTTTTTTTGTTTCTTTGATGTGTCTGGATACATCATTCTCTGTGGTAATTTCATCTGGTTAAAACAGCAACAGCTACTGGGATAAAAAGAAGGATTAGGTAGCTCAGCTACTCACCCTCCTCTCCCCCACATCCAAAAGAAAGGTGGCGGGGGCCAGGGAAAACATTTGGTCTCAGCATTGCATTTCAGAGGACAAGTACAAGACAGTTCTATCATTCTTGCCACTACTGGGGGTCAGCTTTTTTTCTTCACACATTTCTGTTTCTGAAAGGATCTTCATCTCACTAAGGAGAAAGAGGAGATCTTCATACCTGTGAGCTGTCAGAGAACAAAAGTAGGAAGTGAAGAAATTAGTACTGATTAGGATTTTCTCGTGGCTGCTGCATTCAGTATCTTAAATGATGCAGACTATTAATTTCTCCCTACTTCTCCTTCCTTTTCTTCCCCTTATGTCCAGCTTTCTTACCAGTCTATTAAACAATCATTTCTCCTCTCCTTCAAGTCCCTTTTGTAGTTAAGACTTAACTATCTTGTACTAATTAGAGCAACTAGTTCAAAGAATAATCTGCTATTTGTCTTTTCTGCTATTATGAGCTTGCCTACTATTGATGGAATCATGACATGCCATGGGAGTCACAGAACCATAACAAATTTAAATACAAAATAACTTTCTTAAAGTGAGAAAAGAATTCTTGAAGAATATCTAGTTCCCAAGGTTTCAAGTAGTTGCATCTTTAGAATTTAGATGCTCGTTGTACATGGGGAAGAAAAAAAATCTTTGAGTTTGGCATTTTTACGGTTTTTCAGATCACAGTGCTTAACTTTTTAAATGTTAAAAGTTGATCTTTAGAATTATAACAAATAAAAATGTCCTTTAATGTCTTTGAACTTGCATGTATCCAGCACCAAATAGAGCAGCATTTCTGTATAGTACACTACTTACTATTCCTCAGATGTTGAAATAGAATAAGAGGATGAGTATTTGTTCTGCAACTCACAGTACATAGAATTCAGCTTGCTCATCATTAGATGTAGCATGATTTCCATATCCAAAAACCTCTCTGAAGGTGCAGGAGCAGCTAATGATCAGAATAGATCTGAAAACAATTTTAAGCATTTAGAGCACAGACCCAGTGGGGCTTTTCCTTGAGAACTGAAGGCACTAGAGAATTTATTAAGACTTTAAAGATAGGCAGTACTATTTTTTAAAGAAAAATCAGCCTAAATAATGCATTTCCTTTTCTTAAAGGAAGACTAGAATTTGTATGTGTTTGTGTATGTATGGCTGAATATGCACCCATTTGCATGCAGACTGGCAATAAAATTTTTATTTATGGCAATTGTATTGATTGGACACTGAAAGCCTGTTTGTGAGTTTAGATTTAAGAGAAGCAAGATTTTTAATATTAAAAAGCAGTCCTCATACAATGGAACTGAATGAGCTTTGAATTAGAAGGTCTAGGTCTGAAGTAATAGTGTGTGTTTGGTAAATAAGTATGTCCTGACTGGTTGTTTTTTTTTCTCTTCAACAGTATTATCTGTGGCCTTACTCAGTTTACAAATAAAAACCACATCGCCTTTGCTGCACTAGAAGCAGTCTGCTTTCAAACACGAGAGGTAAAGGCAGATTGACTCCTAAATTCACAGTAAATTAGTATGATAACAGGGACTGCAGCTATTCAGGAAGAGAGAGGATTGAAAAGATTTAATGAAGATTAATCATATGCTTTATATTGTACTTGGATGCTCTTCTTCTTGTTACTTGGTGCTAATGTTGAAAAATTAGTCCTGTGGGCCAAATATCTGCTTTTGAAACTGTGCTAACAGCTGTTGAGTCTTCAGAAAGTTGTGAAGGAGCTTGGAAGTAGCATATATCTCTAATTCTAGTCCTAGAAGTCAGGGTAAAGTTGCAGGGAACTGAACTGATAGTCTAGTTAATTGTCTTTTCCTCTCTTACCTTGTCCCTCCACCCATCCATTTCCTCTCATGTGACAGCTCAATGAACTTTCTAGCAGAAAATTATCCCTCTTTTTGCTGGGCTATTTTTTTGCTGGATTAATGATCTCAGCTGCCTCACGGAGGAGTGTAGCAAATGTCAGAACAAGAGACAGGTTATGTGGCTGGGAGTAAGAGAGAAGGGAATAAAGCTCTCAGACTGACTGAGAGTGAAGTTAACTGTTTGAGGAGATCTAATACTTCTTCATAGTTTAGTCAATGTGCCTTTTCACAATGACAGGAGTGCCTGATTAGGTTTCTGGACAAGATTAAATTAACAGATTAAGTCCTAGTGACACAAATAAAATATATGTACATTTTTTGAAGATACATTTATAGTTCTGACTTGTCAGAAACAAAGTTCTTCTGTTTTAATTTCAGTTAAAATGGAAGTCTTTTGTATCCTTCAGTAAAACACTCAAATTTCATGTTTGTTGGAGTTTTATTTGTTTCATTGTGGCATACAATCCTTCTAAGTCTCTGTTTCTGCTAATCTAAAAACCTCCTTCCTTGTCAAGACAGTTGACACTTGATTTTCCATCCAGAAGGCATTATGGAAATAAAAAGTAATTTTTCAGTTCTATCAGCTGTACAATACTGTTATTAGACCAAATTTATACACTTGGATATCTCGCTCTTCGTCCAATCTCAGTACAATAGAGATAGCAGCAGCATGATCACAATTTTTGTTCCTTCATCCCTTCCTGATCTCCAGAATTCTTTTCATTTTTGTTATCTATACTGCGCACATATTATGATCCAACATGCTCTTGCACAGTGGTAAACAAAGCCAGAGCCTCCAACAGTGTGTGTGTAAAGCTGAGATTATGAGACCCTGCTGGAGTTCTGAAAGGTAAAAAAGGCCAGAGAAATCAGCATAGACAAATGTGAAATGGTACATGTGAAGGAAATAAGCGATGGGGAGCAGTGCTTAGTAGTCCCAGCAAACAATGAATCCTCTTTTCCAGGTTATTTCTAACATATTGAACAGTGCAGGCCCATGGACAGATACTGCCACCATGAATACTGGCCTTTTACCTTCTAGTTCTTAACCACTGTTTATGCTGTGGCAGTTCTTTTAGTTCCTTTAAAAATTCTCTGGTAAGGGACCTTGCTGACTTGATTTCTGGGAATGGGTAGAGTCTATGGGACAACTCATCTCTATATAGTTTTTACTGCCTTACAAACCTAGAATTTTATTTTCTTTAAAAAAAATGTTGACTTTTCCCAGTAAGGATTGTATAACTGAATACTTTGTGAACTACAGAACAACACAGAATGGGTTGGAGTTTTTTGTGGCATACATTGCTTTATCATTTAAAGCTGAGAAAAACACACTTCTTTTTTATTCAAATAAATCAAAAAATTATAAAAATATTTTCATTCTGTACGAGTTAATTTCTAACTTTGTCAACAAAAATTAGGCACTAACCTTAAAAAATGTAAATGAGACATTTAATTGACTGCTTTATTTTTTTTGCAGTCTATCTCATGTAATGTAAAAATCTCAATTTTCAGTAACTAAATGAAAATATTTTAAGAGTCTACTTTTTCAAAGCGGTTCAACATTCAGCAGTTCCTATTGAAGTGTCTTCTAGATTGCTGGTTCAAATGTTTTAATGTTTCAGTTCTTTAATGCATCAAATTAGAGAAAGTATCTAGACAGACTGTAAGGAGCTAAAGGACTCCACTTTGTTAGCTTTGATAAATGTTGTAGTTGTCATCAGCTTTGTTTCAAAATTCTTCTCAGACCATATAAGCAGCACATAGGCTAGTTTTAGAGCATCAGAGGAGAACCATTTCCTACACTAGGATTTCTGTAATAAATAGAGTGCATTTTCTGTGTGTTAAACAAAACTGTATTGTCACTACTTCTGTTTTGCCCTCTTGATGTATTGGGGAGGGGGGAAATTATCTACTTAGCGGTCTTCAAAAAATGCAGAATTACCAGTATTTTACACTTATGGGGTATTATGGATTTCTCTGCAATTAAATCATAACATATATTACTCTTCCTAAAGATTTTAGATGCCATAAACAAGGACTGTGGGATACCACTAAGTCAGTTACAAGTAGATGGAGGAATGACTGCCAACAAAGTCCTCATGCAACTCCAATCAGACATTCTCTGTATTCCAGTAGGTAAGATGAAATTACAAACATTTGTAATTTTTTCTTTTGCATTATTTTCTTTTTAAACCTGAAAACAACATTGATTTGCAATGGCTAATGAGGGCAATTTGGATTGCTTGCTTTGTTGCCATTGCTGGTCTTTTGCTACTACTTGATAATGTTGGGGTTTTTTTCAGAAAAAGTTTTTCGATCTTGCATCCAGTTTTGAGATTCACCGAAGTCACTAACTTATTGCTTGTGTTTAAATATTACAGCACTGTGATGGTACTGAACTTTAAAGTTGTCATACCAATTTCTAAACATCTAACAATTTTAAAATTGGTGAAATTCATTCTCTCCTGTGGTGTGTTGGCCCTGAGAATCTTGCTGAGAGATAAATCAGAACTTTGCACCTTCACTGCTCATGTTTTGCTTTTGCTTTTCAGCAAAAAGCAGATACCCTTTTTTCTATTCCCTTTGCCTGCACAGACCTTTGATTTCATTTACAGTGTAAAAGAAGACCCACAAAACACAGTTTGTTCTGTTTCCTCCCGCAGTAGCAATGAAGAAGGTAATAGAAGTCACAACAAAAGTGGGAATCTTGCAACCAGTTTTCTTAGCATGCATGATATGAAATACAAACCCATGTGGGGTTGTTCCTCTCTAAAGCCAATGAAAGTTTACAATACCATAATTCTGAACCAACAACAATGCAGCCATTTTAGAAATGATCATGTAATGCTTCTTTCACAGAAGCCCCTAGAATAATAAAATGGATTTTTAGCTTTTGAAGGATGTGTTCCAGTGCGCTAAAGCTCTTCAAAGACCTCACTTGAAACCTGGAGCATTTCAGTGTCAGTGGAAAGGGACCATCCTAAGACATGTTTTAACACCTCTAGCAGATGCAAAAGTCAGGTTGCTGACTGTTGTAAGCTATATGTTAGCATCCTTAAGGATGCAGTATATAACTGAATAACAAATAATCTTACCCAACATGCAACTTCTAGAAAATCATGTAGAAAAAACTTCATGTTGTCTCTTATGCATACACATGAGACACTTCAGTGGAAAGTTTTTGACTGGAGAGATACTATAGCTTGCCTTTAAGAACACATAGTACACAAGGATCATACTATCAGTGCAGATGCATAATCAGCAGATGAAAGGATATGATCATTAAAATCAGATTTTAAAGGATCCACTGCTTAAAGCAGGGAAGCAGGCAGTTATAGAATTAATGGAACAGATTTATGATTGACATCTTGGGGGTGAGATGGTCTTCTATAGTGTCTGTGGAAGGCAAATAAGCTAGTAAGGTGTGTAGCCACTTTTAAGATCTCTTTTCTAAATATAAATGCTTTTAATAACATCATATCTACAGCATGGGAACAAGACTGATAATTTAGCCAGTGATCACTGCTTTGAGGAGGGGGAGAGAAGACAAAAACAAAGTTTAAAAAAAACCAAGTCTACTCTAAGTAAACACATGGTTGAGGTCAGCAGCCCTGCTCATAGCGTGAAAATGGCAATTGCATGATTCAGCCTTGAATGATGTAGATATTTCAGAGATATTTCAGACTTGGACAACTCACAGGTGAACTTTGCCTCATAACTACGTGAATGGTAATAAAATGAGATTTACATTTGGTAAACTTAAAGGAAGCATATAGCACTTGTAGAAAATATATATCATTCTAGATATTTATGTAAATATTTAGTTATGATGTCACCAATGATTTTCATTAAAAATCATCGTGACCTTTGCTGTGATTTATTTCAGTAAAGCCATCAATGCCTGAAACAACAGCTCTAGGAGCTGCTATGGCAGCAGGAGCTGCAGAAGGAGTTGGAATTTGGAGTCTGAATCCTGGAGACTTGACAGCAGTGACATGTGAAAGATTTGAACCACAAATCAATCCAGAGGGTAAAACCCTTTCTTAATATCTAAGAATTTGCAAACTTAATATTTTATGTCCAACGGATCAGTTTTTTTCTTCCTCACAGTGTTAACATGCTGATATAAAACCAGCTATATGTAAATATCCTCACAAACATTGAAGACCAGCTTTGTAGTGTTTGGTTTAGAAAAAAGTGTGTTTCACTTGCTGTTTTGTCCATTTATTGACTAGTAAGATTGCAAAATGGTTAAAACAACATAAATCCACAGGAGGATGTGTTGGGTTTTTTTTTTCTTTCTTCTTTTTGAAAGAAGCTTGGCACTGGTCATTGCAGTTAGAAGCTTTCAATTTATAGCTAGTAAAATCAAAGAAATCTTGAGAAAGAAGTTTCCTAAAGGTCCTGTGGCTTGGTGAGTTTTCACAAAAGCAGAAAGGACAGACTGACTGTTTTTGGGAAACTTTTATTTTGGTTTTAAAAAGCCTACATTAATTATTGTTTTTTAGCTAACTATCTTTTCATCCGTTTGTAAGTGCTTCTGAAGATGGAAAGCATGTGCTTGACATAATCCACATGGAAAACAAATGAATTTTTATCTTTTCAATTATTTCTTAATTTTTGTACAGCAATTTGTCTTACTATTTTGATAAAAATTACTGACATAATCCCTACTTCAGGACAGTGTTTTCAGCACTGAAGGGCTTCTACATGAATAAAAATTGATTCATTTTGTCCTACTTGTAAATCTTCTTATTGGTGAACATGCAGAAAAAAATTTTTAAGGTTTATTTCTCCTTCCTGTGCATAACTGTGGAGTTTTGAGTTGAGTTGTTTTGTTTTGGAGTTGGTAGGGGGTTTTTTGTGCATTCAAAACAGCATTTTATAGTACTTGTTCTGTGCAGACAAACCTTATTGTGCAAAAGAGTGGAAAGTTGATATTGTTGTCTTTGCTTCTTGAATACTTGTATTCACATGCATTGAGAGGCCTTTCTGTTTGCTGATTTCTCAATTTCAGAAAGTGAATTTCGCTATGCTAGATGGAAGAAAGCTGTGATGAAATCTATGGGCTGGGAGACATCTGAAGCTCCTTCAAATGGTAAACCAGAAATTAATGCAGGTCAAATATTATTAATTAACCAGTTAGCCTAGGTAGTTAATCTTGAGTTTGGTGACCTTTTCTGTTCATACCATCTCTCCAATGATTTAAAAATTACTACTTAAAGCCACTGTCAAAACGAAACAGGAATGCAGATATATAGGTCTTTCTCTTGGAAGGAGAGCACAAGCAGTATCTTGTAGGGCTCTGAAAACAGGACATGAAATCAAGACTAAGTGCAGGTTTTATAGAATAGCATTGGTTTACAAAAGAAAAAAGTCTTACCTGGAAGAAGAGAAAAAGTGCAATTCTAAGACAGTTCAGGGATTTCATAAACTTTCTTCTACTATGACTTCATGTTGCAAAAGAGAAAAGTTTCATCCTTGCTATACCTTACCTTTATTATTTGCTGTATAGGAAGGAGAGATTGACACCCACATCAAAATCTGACCCACAAGGGCTAAGAGCAAGAAGTTATCATAAAGTGAATTATTGCATAGACCTATTGTTCACAGACAGAGAATACACAAACACTTTTGAGGGGCTGAACAAGATCTTTCTTTTGAAGTAGAGGACTTTTTCATCTGTCAGGTTTGAATTAAATAAAACCTGCAGTCTTCTGTGATCTACAATTTGAATTTATATTTCAGCACTATTTCAAGATAAGTTTTTAGTCTTGAATCATCCTACAAGACTTTATTAATGGGCTTTATCTTCATTTCATTTCTTATTTGTTGGAAGAACTATTAAAATTAAAAGTATTAAGCAAAGAATCCTCAAAATGTCAACCTCCCCACAATCCACAGTTGCAGCCCTCAAGCTACATGAAGTCTTTTACTTTATTCTTGAAAGCTGAAGCTAAAATTTTCATTTTACCCACCTATATCTTGGTTTACATGATTTATTTCACGCCATGGTTATACAAACAATTCTGACAAGACAATTTGGATATAAGTAACATAGCATGAGTAACAAGAGTCAGTCAGTATTGTCCATTATGTTTTAGTAGCCTTACCTCTAGAGTCTTTGTTATGTATCCTAAAATCCCAAATGCTTGGAGTATATCTTACTTAAGGCCTTTGTTTCCTTTTGAAGGATAGAAAATTCTGCCTTGCAGAAAGTAAAACTAGATCTTGTTCTTCAGCTCATGAGAAAAGGGATATGTTTATCAAAACTTACCCTCAGTGATTGTCTGGTTTAACACTGGGGAGGGGGGACGGGACATGTTATTTTTCTTAGTTCTTGCTTTGAAACCTTGTCTTCTGCCTGCTAGGAGTATTTAAGATTGAAGAATACTAGAAATGGGCTCAACCTAGATAATAGTGCTAACAGTGGAATTCGGATTTGAACTCTTATATTGAGAGCCTGTTTTGAATTATGTGGGGGTTATGCATAATCTTTTTTAGATTTTCTGCAAATGTCACTACATTTGTTACTTTTGCTGTTCATATGATTTTTAACACATATATTGCAATTTATAAATATATTTCTCTTTTGATTTGCTTGACTGGAAACACCCTCCCCTGGATGACATCAGGTGACACTAGTATCTTCTGTAGTCTGCCTTTGGGTTTTTTTATTATCAGTAGCATGATAATGTTAATCGGAGCAAAGTACGTCTCAGGTTAGTTATTATTTGAACTAGATCACTTTAAAAGCTATCTACACTACTTTAAGTGTTGGGTTTTTTTTGTATTCCATCTGCTTATTTTTAGCAAAAATGACTGATGCTTTTTGTTGTTCATGCACACGAGTGTTTGAAGGTGTGAATTAGACATGGTACCTAAGTGAACCAAGTGAATGCTGTCTGGAATTCATCCTCATGTGCCATGCAATTCATAGTTGTGAGAGCCACATGAAAACTTGAACTCTCACCTACCTTTGTCTACCTATGCAGACTCTACACCATTTATAAGAGGGATCGGGGTTGGAGCAACCTAGCAGAGTTTTGCATTGCCTGCCTTACAGTGTGCATTGCAGTTAGAGTAAGGTTCCATCCTTTATCCTTTAATTCTTCTCAAAATGTTTAATAAAGTAAAGACTTTTCTTTTGTTCCTGAAAGGCCTTGTGCGTTCCTTTCATTTTTCTGGTTGCCTTGGAACTATTATATGGTTAGAAAACTTCATCTACTAAATCTATAGAATATTCTTTTTGTACTTTGCTCTTGATGGATAAGTGGATTAATTTTTTATAAAGAGAAGAGATCCTAAGAGGCCTATCTACAAAACTGGGGAAAGGGACTGTGTGCATATGCAATGAAGATGCATCTTCAACCTATTAGTATATGTTTTATTTTAAAAGAAAGTTCTTAATATGGATGACGGTGTTAGTCATTTATGTCAGAAGTAAGACATTTCATTAAGATATTCTTATGGTAAGAAATAGAAGCTTAGATGCTGATGTCATTTTTTCTTTGTTGTTGTGTTTCATAATTTCATTGTGAAGAAAATATTTTACAGTATAGCCATTATTGCTGCTTAGTAAGCTTTTTGGGGTTGGTTGTTCTGTTTTCTTTCTTTGTTTTGGTTTTGGCAGAATGGGTGGGGGTATTAATTAAACAGACAATTGAGGACTCTAGCATGCTCCTCTGATGATGTGTTTGTATTTTGTTTATACTCATTCATCCTGCGTTAACTATTCAACTCTAATTTTCCCTGCATGGAAGAGACTGAGCTTGTAGGAGAATGAAAATCAAACTAAACAAATGCTAGGCAAAAATCAAGCTGAGCAAATGGATTGAATGTCAATTTACTAACTCTGTAATGTATCTGTGAATGAGAATAATTTTGATTATGAAGTATAAAATAAAACCAGCTGTGAATAAGTGGGTAAATTTTTAACAAGCTGAACTAAGCAACTTGAATATTAATTCCAAGTCAGGTTCTTCACCACATGGGTGATACCTGAAATAATGAAGATCAATGTTAAATGGGTAGATAAGCAACTTAAATTCTGGATGTATTGCTTTTTAAAAATAACTAATCAGTAACCTGCATATAAATATCTAAACTTGCAGTGCTGGAACTCATTAAAAAAATTATTTTTTCTCCCTTCCCTAAGCTTGTCAGTGCTTTTCTGACTCACAAGTGGAAATGATATTCATCTCAATTCAGTTTGGCTTCAGAACCCATTTTTGCACTTGTTTTCGGATAAGAGTAACTATTGATATAGTAACTGTAACTATATATATATATATTTATACACACACCAATATAGTTACTTTATATACCAGGGTGTTGGTATATTATTTACATGGTACGCTTGGGGACAGGAGAAATTGCAAGAAATTTCCAGCTTTTATTTATTTTAAAAATGATGATGTCTAAAGAGGAATAGCATCAGTGATGATATGTACAGGTTGCCGTTTTGCTCAGCTGTGTGTTAGGATAGAACATGATATACAGAATTTATGTTGCTGATTGGAGCAGGGCTGCTTCCCCCTTACTTTTTCGCTTTTAAAAGGAGGAACTAGCTGACCAGACTTTCCTTCTACTTCAGTACAGGAACTCCATTAATTAATTTGTTACATTTTATCTTTTAATGAAACACTGGAACTCCAACGCAGTCATCAGTATAGTAGGTTTGAGGATTGAATTCATCCTTTATGTGCTGAAACAGCAGTAAGTCTTGGCATGACAACAGTGCTGTTGTTGAACGTGTCTCTGTAGGGCAGGGCCATGGTTTTACAACTGCTGAAATGTGAAGGAAAAATCCGCTGCGGCAGAATAGAGAACACTAACGTGGCAAAAACCCGTTTACAGAACTGCTAAACTAATTGCCTTTTCATGCAGCACCTGATGACTGAATATGAGCAACACTAGTGTATTTCGTGTCATAATTTCATAATTTTGTCAAAGTCAGGTCAATTACTTGTACCTTATTTTATGATCTTCATTCTTCTTCTCTCCCAAGGGAGAAAGGGACAATATTTTGTTATTATTTCACTACCAAAGCAAGTTGTGTACAGCGACTGGAATCCTTATGCTAAGATTCTGTTATGTTTTTCACACTAGTTCTGGAAATGGATATCTGAGAGATTTCAACATATTCGGTAGTTGTACTTTTTTTGGGGGTGGAAGTCAACTGAAAGTAATACAGTATTTTATTAGTCTCAAATTTAAAGAAATGCCTTTGCATGCTTTGACTTTATTTTCACAGAGTAAGCTGTCAGTGCTGATAGTATTACTATATTTTTTCTTCCTTAAATACCCTTTGTGGGGGGGGTAAGATTCTGTTTTTCCTTTTTAATTTCTTGTGTTGTGATAGCTACTGCCAAATTGCAGGGATCACTATGCAGTTCTGCAAGTTAATTGCAATACTATTTCCCAAATTTCTGAAAGCTGAGCTCATATTCAGAAAAAAATAAGCTTAGAATATGTTCCTTCAATTCCTCTACTTGTTAAAAATTTACCCATTTTAACAGTGTGGTCTCTTCACTTGACCCACACACTTAAGTGCTGGCTTATCTGGTGTCACAAGATACATCTAATTCATATCTGTATTAATTGAAAACAGAAGATGGTTATACTGAATTTCTCTTATAGCTCAGTTGTGTAATACAGTATTATGAATGTTTTAGAGTAAATTCTTTGTTACTAATGCACATTTTTTCTTGTTTAAGGTGCTGACAAATGAAACTACTTAGTGAACTCTCTGGATGCAGCTGATTTTTTTGTTTCATTTTGTTTTGTTGTCTGAAGAGGTTCCACCACCAATGTGATTAGACTACTTGTGTGACTAAATCCATTCTTGAAGCTGTCTGTTGCCAGTCCCCAAGTCTTCAGCCCTTCATTACTCTGTCCCCTTCCCCATCAACTCCAACTGCACTAAAGGCCCTTGCATGGACCATCTCACATCACCCTTTTAAATTTCACAAGGCCTAGCTTTGTTTGAGAAAGTTGGTATGACAAAACCCTTCAGTTTCTGAGGTAATGATGTCAGATGTTTAGCTACCCTTTTCAGGGTTTTGGTACTTTATACAACACACTGCAGAGAGTTAATGATGCACTATAGAACTTTGTAAACATCTTACAATTCTTCCAGCTGCTGTGAATTGCCTTTCATATGTCTATGGTTGCCAAAGATGTTTTACTGTAGTGGCCACTGGTCTGAAACAATGGTACAAACCTTTTAAACACTAGCTCAAAATTTATTATCAGTGGCACACATTGCCACCGGTTTGGCAATGAAGAGATTGCTGATATGGTCCACAGAGCACTGCTGACATGATCAATTGCAAAGTTAAATTGTTTGGTTTGGCTTCTGGCGTATGTAGCCCAGTTTACCCATTGTAAGTATTTAAGACACTAAGTTGTGTGAGAGAGGAGTAGGTGATAGATGTTTTGGCTAAGGCCAAGTTTCATGTTCTTGTGTTTTTCTATTAGTTTGGAAAGACAAACTTGATACAGTGAGCTACTGACAGGACAGCTTCTTGGTCCTCAGCAACTGATAGCTCTTAAAACTACTCTGTACAATGCACTTTTCTTGACCAATACTGCATATATTCTGTCATCCTGCTAAGGATACTTGTTAAAGTTTTGAAAGTTGAAGCTACCTTAGTTTTCCTTAAAGAGGGTCCACTCCTAACTAAATATCAGTGCTTTAGTTCTTGATGTCATTTAGTATATCTCAGGGACCAAAATCTCCCTTTCAGTTTCCATGTCCATAGTTTTAACAGCAAGTTGTCACAAAATATGCTGGGACAACCCAAAACCCTGGCTTGGAAGAGTAAGCATTTGGCATCTGAAACGGGCCACTGGAATTTACAGGCAACTTGCATGACAACTGAGTTTCGTCCACTTTGAAACTTTTTGTCCTCCACAGGTAAAGGAGTGAGGCAATAATCTTATCTTCAGCTTTCCGTTTTGTACCAACGGTGTGACAAATGCCAGCCTTATTGGTTGGGTCAGGGAAAACATGTGCTTGTATAGTGTCACTAGATCGGTATAGAATGATATAGCAAGGTTAAATGTGGGAACAACAAGGAGAATTTCAAAAATGTGTTTAAATGCACTAGGAGTTAAAGGGAGCTGGTTTTTGTGTGCATTTGTTCTTAAAGGTTTTTGTCTTTAAAAAAGTAGTCTTTAGCAAAGTTTGGTTGTTTTCTTCATTAAACCATGATTACAGGCTTAGTTTTTAAAAAGATGTTAAATATGTGTGTGTCTAAAGCAATGGATTGCACAGAAGTTCAGGTCTGTACAATGTATTTAATATCGAATGTGTATTAATTGCCTTTTTATTGTCAAGTGCAATGACCTTTGAAAATGTGACTTTTAGTTAAGAAGTTAGAGAAGGAACATTTTTCGTCCTGTGGTTGCATGTATAAATTCAACAGAAGGGATTTTTGTGCACAGGTGAAAATACTACATTATCAATCAAATCCCAAGTCTCCTATAAATAATCAAATGTGAGGTGTGACAACAAAAATTTCTGGGTTTTCCCAGTTTGTATTGGAGAGGTGAAGAAAGAGTGAATAATGAACACCAACCCATAGAACAATCTTTATACTCCTTACCTTTACTGGGAGCTGTTGCTGATCCCACCTTACCCCAAGGAAGAGGAGTACCAGCGGTCTTTGGAGCACACAGGGCAAGGGCAGCACACACCTCCAACACTGGACTTCTGAGTACGACTTCTTGCCAAAATCACTGAAGCACTGAACCTGGGAACGATTAATGTCGAAGTGTTGCCTTTGCCAGTGAGGTTTGTGGCGGGGAGAAAGGTAGCACATAGGAAGTAGGAGGGGGATTTTTTGCTGCTTTTCTGACTTATCTTTTACTGGGAAACACAGTTCCTATTACTTTTTCACCGAGTAAAAATCATTATTTTATTTTCAATTGCTGTTGCAAATATTTTTTAAGAATTTCGCATCACTGTTAACTTTCTACCAACATAGTTGAAATATATTGTAAACTGTGTGTTGGGGGGGAGGGGACAAACTGTTGAAAGTTGGCTTTTTGTGAAGCTGTGATTTATTTTTTCTATAAATTACCAGATTTATAAATTCTTACTTAAGAAATGCATTAACTTGGTATTAAAATACCATAAATAAATTGATGTAAGCAATCAGTTTATTCTTGCACATTATCTTTCAGACACATTTTCATTGATTTTTTATTTTACATGAAGCAGTAGCGTGCACTGATGCATATTAAACAACAGAGAGCCCCTTTAAGTGTCACAGACCCAGGCTTTAACTTGCTCATGTATACGGCTCAAGCACATGGAATCATCGAATTGTCTAGGTTGGAAGGGACCTTTCAGATCATCGTGTGCTGCTTTTCAGTGACATATTCAGTTTCAAGGACTGGATTAAAAATTACATTTCCTTAAGTTCCTCTGTATTCAGGAGAAAGCAGGAAAACAGAAGTAAAATGATGAAAAGGAACACGGTTGCAATATAGGTTTGATCCGAAGGTCTCGACCAATGTTACTTGGAGCTGAATATTTTTTTCTCTTATGCCATGGTCTGGTAATTGCTACAGATTTAAAAGCCATTACGAGTTGGGGGAAGAAATGTTCACGGAACAGAAAACATGGCTGGGGAGGCACTAGTCAGGAGCGTAAGGTGTTTCTGTTTTTAGAAAGAAGCAGCGTGGACATGTGTCTATGAGGAGGGTACCTGCATGCAGTGTGCCTGCCAGCCACCTCTCTGTCTCATGTGGGTCCCAGATGTATTGTACACATCTAGAGCTGCATAACTATAGCAAGGATGTAGCCTTCATCCATAGGCTCTACAAAACCTTTAGTCTCCTATATCGAAATCAGTTGTGTGAGTCAGAAGCATCCCTACTCTCCACCCTCCCCTGAAAAAAAAAGACATTTAAATATCATAGCAGCACAGAAACCTTAGGTAACATGTTGTTACTCAATATCAGACTTACCCCTCTGCTCGTGAGACTTTGAAGTCTTCCTTTCACACATCAAAATGACAGCCTTGCCCTTAGTGACGCTGCACAGAAGCGTACTCAAATTTCATGATTCATCAAGCTGGAATATTATGAGATGGGAACTTCATTAAGGTAATTAGTGCCAGAAAAATGTATGTATAAGGAATTGTTCAGTCTAAGCTAATACAATGTCTGGTCTATTATTGGAACGTTACACAAAGAAGCTTCTTAATATCCGTATCAGCATCCAAGCCATAATCTGTTCGTCTAAAGAATCCGAGATCTGTAGCTATTGGAATGCTGTCCCATTAAGAGCTGTAGCATAAGCCCGGTATGGGATGGTTTTTTAATTGTTATAATTGACTGCCATTTATGTAAGTAGCAGTCATCAGTCCTGGAGATAGGGGCAGGCAAATGAGTAGCAGTCCTTTAAAGCCAGGAAATGGCAGAAGAGCATTGCTGCTGATTTTCCTATGCTGTCCAAAGGGACATCGACAGGCTGGAGAAATGGGATGACAGGAACCTCCCGAAGTTCAAGAAGGGGAAGTGCCAAGTCTTGGATCTGGGGAGGAACAACCCCATGCACCAGGACATGCTGGGGGCCAACCCACTGGGAAATAGCATTGCAAGGAACATCCTGGTGGGCACCAAGTTGATCATGAGGCAGCAATAGCAAGAAAGAAGTCCAACAGCAGCCTGGGATGCATCAAGCAGAGCAACACCAGCAGATCGAGGGAGGTGATCTATAATCAGCCCTGGTGAGACACATCTGGATTGCTGGGTCCAGTGTGAGAGAGACACGGACACACCAGAGTGAGCCCTGTGACAGGCTACAAAGATGGTTAAAGGATTGGAACATCTGTCATATGGGAGAATCTGTGAGATCTGGGACTGCTCAGCTTGGAGACAGCTCAGGTATAAACACCTGATGCAGGGCGTAAAGGTGATGGAGCCAGACCCTTCTCAGTGGTGCCCCGTGACAGGATGAGAGGCAATGAGCACAAACTGAAACACAGGAAAATTCATTCAAACCAAAGAAAACAATTTTTTTTACCTCAAGGGTGGTCACACACATGGGAGAAGGTTGCTCAGAGAGGTTGTGGTGTCCCTGCCTTCAAAATGCTCAAAACCGAATGGGACCATAGCCCTGTTCTCACTGACCCTGCTCTGAACAGGGGGTTGGACCAGATGATCAGAGGTGCCCTCCTGCCTCTGCCAGTGTGTGAGTCTGTGATTAGGTCAGTCACAGCTTGTCTCCAGCACAGGCTGAAGGCTTGAGCCACCTAAGAATAAAGGCCAGGGGAAAGGAAATGCTGGTTTATTTGGACAAAACCAGTTCACTTTATATGAGTCAGTTTTCACCAACTGTTGCATTTCAACTTTATTCAGCTGGAGTTATTACTGTGTTATCCCATGTATGCACTTGTTTTGCAAGAGTCAGCCCTATTGTTTGGGTTTATTATCTCCCTTGTTTTAGTTTTGAGAGATAATCTTTTAAGCAATTTCCAGTGGGGGTTTAAACAGAATAACTGTTTTTCAGATTCGTGATTACTTCAGTCTACTACCTCACTTTTCACAGGGAATTATATCATCAGGTGCTTCAAAGTAGCCCAAAAGGCAAGCATGGGATAACGTGCTTCCAAAGAGACCACAGTTAAATTGTAGTCAGCAAAACCTAAATATATGGTTTTGTTAATTTTTTTTTGTGATGGAAGACATTGTTCTGGGAGTCGCTTCTTTTTGTCTGTAGTATTTTTTTCTTTAAATCTATGGGCTGCTGTTGTGAGGATTCCACCTCTGACTGCCCTTGAAAGTACACTCAATCCAGTTGGAAGGATCTCCCGCATCATTACTTTCAGTTCTGCAGGGACGGAGCACTCTGGGAACTGAAGAGCCAGCAGGTCTGGCTTCCCCATCACCCAACACCCTTGCCGGGTCTTGTGCAACGAGGCAAAGAGCTTGCAGACAGGAGAGCTTTGGGGATCAGTTGTCACTGTCTGGAACAAGAGTTTTCCCTCCCAGCTCTCAAGCCACTGGAGTTGTCTCCTATTTGTTTTGGCAACAGGATGGGTTGCCAAACAGCTCAACAGCGCCCACATTTCCTGTGCTACTTCATAAAAAGGTGCCAGGATTTTTGAGTGAATCAGTTCAGCTACTGGGGGTTTTTTTGCTGAGTTTTCTGACTGCATCAGTGCTCCCCGTCTCCCTTGCCTGTGTCTGTCTTGCAGGTGAGCAGGTTACTGGAAACCTGCCCGAGAGCTTACTGGCTGATACAGAAGGATTCAAGATTCATTGTTGTTCATGAGCACAGAAATCCCTTCTGTATTACTACTCCAGAGTCAGTTTGCACCTGAGAGGATGCATAACACAAATATTAATGCCCACCCCGCATGATGTTTTAGTATCAACATCACCTTCTTCCACAAATATTCTTCAACTTTTACTTGAAAATCTACATAAATTGCTGCACTCTCTATCTGCTTATAACTAAAATCTAACTCCAAGTCTTCTGTGGACAATGTTTTCTGGAATTGAATGTGCTAGTGCCACTTGTCAACCATGCTTTTTCAGGGACAATTGACTTTTCAGCAGAAGAAACTTCTTTAACAAGAGTAGCTTCTAGAGCTCTCACATTACAAGTTCCAGAGGCATCAGATATTCTCCAAGTTTTTTGCTCTTGTTTTAAGGAAGAAGGGGAAAAGGGGTGGGGGGCGTGACCTACACGGAACGTGCAAGAACCCTGTCTTCATCATGAAGGAAAACACGAGATGATAACTTTAATATTGTTTCCTATGTAATGATCAGTTAAATGTATGCATATTATTAAATCCCTTTAAGACACTTCCCCCTAGGAAATAGATTCATATTATCAACGCAAGCTATTCTTATTTGGACTCTAGTTAGTCTTCAACAAGGTGCAAAACACTTCACATGGGAGACAATGCCTCTATTCAATGACCCTCTAATATGTAAGCCCTAAAGTAAACAAATGGTACCTTACCTTGGTTTGTGTTTCAGCTCATGGATGAACTTCCAACTCAAGAGTTATAAAGGGCTGTCATACCCAGCAATAGTTTTCAGATGCTGCCCCGGTTTCTTTGATTGGTACCAGTCTTCCCGTTTGACTGCTGTTATTACACCAACAAACAAGCTCGTACAATGCAAGGTTTCTCAAACTTCTAGGCATTAAGTAATGGTAAGTAATAAGTGAAATTCATATTAATTTAATTAATTAAATTAAGCATATTAAAATAGTGGTGAAAGATTTTATTTGCTAATCTCAAAATAGGTTATTTGTTTATTCATGAGTATGTGAAATCCCCAGTCCCAATTGATGTGCAAATGAGGCACGTTGTCTATTGGAACACGCAGGTACAGTTTTAATATTCAATGCGTGAGGTAAACACTTAGGAAAGGTAGAAAAAAAAAACATACCAGAATTTTAGCAGTACAGAACCCAGCGTAACACAATAGTAGATAAATATAACAAGCAACAGGGGGGTTGAAGGTCATAACAGTAGGATGATACTGGTTTACAGAATATCCTTGAACATCTGAAATGGTTGGAAGACACTGTTATAGCTTCATTTAAAAAAAAAAAAAACCCAACAGTTATTCCCACTTGCTTTTGAAAGTAGCATCTGTTGAAGCTATCACAGCAGCATTTGGCACAGTATGCTCAAAATGAAAATGTTGAAACTGTAATTTAAATATTTATGCAAAATCATGAGTCACAGCTGGACTACCTTACAATAGAAACAAAGATAGCATCAGCATATGAGCAGTTCATTTACATGCTGTAAATCAGTACTGCCCAACTAGTTTGCAGTGAACGTGTAGTGCTAAACACATATGAGGAAACACAGTGAGGTCTTTCATAATACAATAAAAACCAAGAGGTGTAGTAAGTCTTGTTTACAGAAGTTCCTCTTTAGACTGCTAATGTTATATATTTTCACCCAAGAAGTCATGAAGTTCCAGTACCAAAGTTACACATGGATCTAATAGCCCATATCCACAAAGTAGCCATAAAGTGTAATTGGGTAATTTGCTTCTCTCTATGGATATTTAATCTTGCCTAGACTTTGAAATTAACTGATGTTCCATAGTGAAGAAAACAGATGTAAGTAGGATCCATGTCTCTTTTTTTTAAATTTTATTTTGAAATTAGAGATTTTGTAGTGCATAAGATATGCATTCTCATTATTGTGATGCTTGAAATTACGCTGAACTACAACCTTTCCACAGGCACGTCCAAGATACAGAATCACAGAATGGTAGGGGTTGAAAGGGACCTTCAGAGACCCTCTAGTCCACCTCCCTGCCAAAGCAGGTTCACCCAGAGCAGGTTGGACAGGAGCACATCTGGGCAGGCTTTGAATATCTCCAGAGAAAGAGAACCCACAGCCTCTCTGGGCAGCCTCTGCCAGTGCTTTGTTACCCACAAAGTAAATAAGTTTTTCTTCATGTTGAGATGGAACTTCCTGTGTTCCAATTTGTCCCCTTTTCCCCTTGTCCTGTCACTGGGCACCACTGAAAAGGCCTCATCCTCTTGAAACCCACTCTTTACATATTTATAAGCATTGACGAGATCCCTCTTCAGTCTTCTCTTCTCCAGGCTAAAAAGACCCAGATCTCTCAACCTTTCCTCATAAGAGAGATGCTCCTGTCTGCTGATCATCTTTGTAGTCCTCTTCTGGACTCTCTTCAATAGTTCCCTGTCTTTCTTGACCTGGGAAGCCCAGAATTGGACACAGTGCTCCAGATGCAGCCTCATCAAGGCAGAGTAGAGGGGGAGGATAACTTTCCCTGACCTCCTGGCCACACTTTTTTTAATGCACCCCAGAATACCACTGGTCTTCTTGGCCACAAGGGCACATTGCTGGCTCATGCTCAACTTGTTGTCCACCAGGATTCCAAGGCCTCTCTCTGCAGAGCTGTTTTCCAGCAGGTCAGTCCCCAAACTATACTGGTGCATGGTGTTATTTCTTCTTAGGTGCAGCACCCTACACTTACCCTCTTTGATCAGGTCCCTCCCTCCAGCCTGTCCAGGTCTCACTGTATGAACGCACAACCTTCTGGTGTGTCAGCCACTCCTCTCAGTTTTGTGTCATCAGCAAACTTGCTGAGGGTACACTCTGTCCACTCATCAAGGTTGTTGATGAATATATTGAACAAGACTGGACCCAGTACTGACCCCTGGGGAACACCACTATTTAGAGGCCTCCAACTGGATTCTGCACCCCTGATCACAACCCTCTGAGCTCTGCCATTCAGTGAGTTCTCAACCCACCTCACTGTCCAATCATCTAACCAACACTTCCCAAGCTTACCTATGGGGATGTTATGAGACACAGTGTCAAAAGCATTGCCAAAATTGAAGTAGGCAATGGCCACTGCTCTCCCCTCATCTACCCAGACAGTCATGCCACCACAGAAGGCTATCAGATTGGTCAAGCGTGATTTCCCCTTGCTTAATCTATGTTGACCACTCCCAATAACTGTTTACTCTACATGCATAGAGATGACATCCAGAATGAGCTGCTCCATCACCTTTCCAGGGTTGTCTTTCTTAAAAAGTACATAGCCATCTGTGACAGCATTCCAGTCATATGAGCTATCCCACCACATCTCTGCAATTTCAATGCTACCATGGCCCTGTGACCGCACACAGATCTCCGTGCCATGTGTGGTGCTGTACGTATCTCCCTCTCTCTTTTCTGGCCCTGAAAAAAACCTGAAACATTTTATATCCATTCAGAAGGCTGTACCAGCTGTTGGCTTATTATTTTGGGTCTGCTTACCTACTCCGTAGCTTTGAGTCTGGACTCCATGTCAACAAAAGCATTCCTGTTTCAGAACAGGAACAAGAAACCAGGTTTCTCTGTCTATTCCCTCACCCTCCTTCTCCTGTGATATAATGTCTGCCAGTCTTAGGGCACATGTAATCATGTGTCTAGATGCCAGGCAACAGACTACTGCTTCTGGAAAGCAGCATTCGGGAGAGGAAAAAGTATTGGATCCACTGAATACTTGCATTTACATAAATTCAAACACTCCCTCCCCATCCCAACTTCAGGACTGAAGTCACCAGCGTAACCCTTTCACTGCCAAGGTGTGCTACCCCTGGGTATAAGCATATATATATATATATAAGGATATTTTGTTTGATTGAGATCTTAGTATCCACATACATTAGACATAGCAGCAATGCTGTGCTTTTACTGGTCTCATTGGCATTTTATGTGGGGACTGATCTAAAATCTCTGCATTACTACAGCAAAATTATTTTACTGCTGTCTTCTTGTCTCCATTAAGAAATGCTTTTCCAGACATAACCTTGGCATCTTGGGCTCGAACTAAACTAGACTGTTATCAGAGCAATTTTAATAGCTTGTTTTTCAGGCCAAGTCACATCGTGTTTCTAATTTAAACAAAGCAGAATAAATATAGTCTATTTGAAAGTAATCTTTCTTCAGTGAAGACAAACTAATGTTAAAGAATATGAGAAAGAAATTAATAGTAAGATTTTAATAAAAAAAAAAAAAAACAAAAACAAAAACGAAACAAAAGCCTTCAGGTGATGGTATCACTTCATTTAGTTATGTGCACAGGTAAGATTGATTGATTCCTCCAGCCCACTTTATTCCTTAGGTTGACCTTTGCTAGAATTCCATATGGTGGAAATTTTCCAAAGAATGAGAAATCAGATTTGTAACAACTGTCATTTTCCTACCAGAGTAGATGTTAAGGAAATGTGGTCCTAACTATAAGAATAGAGCTCCTACTTGATCAGCCGAGTAACTAGACATTGCTGGCCCTATGTATGGGATTCATTATTTAAGTAAAGCATGTTTTGTACTCAAGGGCCATTTGCACAGATGTTTATTATGTTATTTATTATGTTTATTTTCAACAAACATATACTTCTTCTACTTCTTTGACCTATTAGGTGTCTGGAAGTCCCCTGGGAGCACAGAACCAGCCCTGGGGGGGCAAAGTCTTACTTCCATGCCATGTAGTAGCATGACAAGCCACATACACCAGCTCCATAACTCCCTCCAGCTGTGAGGCAGTAAAAAGATTCTCACCTCAGTTATTCTTTACGTCTAACAGTGTGGTGTTCTCCTTTCTTCCCCTAAAAGCCAAGCAGATGAGATGAAGCCACGCTTGTGGAGATCGGCAGGAGGAGGTGGATGCTGTGGGAAGCAGCCAGCAGGCAGGCTCTGACCTGACCTCCATCACTTCCTCACTCACCAGGGCTGCCCTCTCCACCCCTTCATGTCTGGGCGTCACAGCAGGGGGACCAGCAGCTTACCTTGAACTCGTGCCCAACATGCAGCATGAAGTGATTCTTCTTGAGGGAATTTGGGGACTTTGAGGACTAATTCTGCACCTTCAAATACAACTAGGTACTGTGCTTGCAATAGGACTATTCATTTCACCCAGGGTCACACCAGGACCCTGGGATGCTTTCACTCAGGGCCATCACTCTCAAGTGGCAAGATGTTGTTTGATCAAAGACCAAGTCCTTAACCAGGATGGCAGCCAAGGGCAGCTCCCACTCAGCCATTCACATCATGTCAGCTTTACCCAGGTGACATTTACAAACCCGCTAGGGGATTCTTGACAAAAATAAAACCAATTTAAAAATGTAGAGTACAGTAATTGCATGTATCTATCAAATTTATCAAGTAAATTGTGTAAAGGAAGTTGATTTAAAGCACTACAAAAGTTTTAATTAAAATTTATTTCAGTAGGTAAAAGGAGTCCATCATATTTTATAATTAAATCTTGGCAAAAGGACTTTAATGGAAAATGCCAGTGCGTCAATTGCATTAATTGTGTAATGCTACTCAGCATGGCTTTCTCTGCTGTTTTACTGATGGAGCAGGAAGGAGAAGAATAAAAATACCATGCCAAAACCTCTCTGCACAAGAGTGGCTATTAGTCACTTCAAACTCTCTTTCCTGTTTAATAGAATACATTACTTTAACTTTCAGAGGGAAGAAAGTAATATTCTCAGTGGTGAAAAACAGCTGGATATCATTAACAGCTTGAAAGTGAAGGCAGTGCTTTCATCATTTCCACTTTCCCTTCCTTCCCTCCTCCCTAAGGCTCTGAGAGCCTTAGCTTCATTTTCCCTGTTCTGACTTAACTGACCCCAAATTACAGCTTTCTGGCAAAACAAAGCTGGATTTTCTGAGTTTTCCTTCTATATTTTCTCAAGCACCTGATCCCTTTATATACAGGGCAGGGAAAGGGAAGAAGCAGCTCCGCTTCAATCTCTCTTTAATGCCTCCTATTTCATGCGTGCTTCATACGAGATTGGCATCATTTATTTCTAGGCAAAGAGCCTGGCTTCATGTGGGTAGCCCTGTGTTGGAGTAACCTGCCATTCATCCACCCCCACCAGAGGTGCAGGGGAAGAAGGTGGTTGTGGTGGAGCAGGTGGCCATCCCGGTCCGGCTGCAGCGGGGCCTGTGGGGATGGCCGAGCTGCAGGGCTCTAGGCTACCGAGTCACATTGACAGCTGCCCTCCAGCCCAGACCCCTCTTCTTCCTTGCAGGCAGCTTTTTCATCCAATCTCAAGAGCGGTCAAAAAAAAAAAAACAAAAAAAAACAGGAAATCCAAGGGGATATATCCCTCTGTTTATCCCAAATCTATTCCTATGTCTTCCCTCCTGTGCTCTGTTGGCAGGAGTAAGGACAAATAGCAGTGGGTTTCATGTGGTCCAGCCTTTCTCCCTACTGTTTTCCACTGTTTGTTTTGGCACATAAAGAAAGCCTGATGTCTTCTGAGAAACAAGGGAGAGAATAAAGGGCTCTGCCCTTTGCAACAGCTGCCGTTTGTTGTTCTCCCCCGGAAAAAATTGCTGTCAGGCAGAGAAGGGTTTCCTTGGGGGACTCCAATATATGAAGAACAGATTTTGCAGGATTAGCTCCATTCGGAGCCAAAGTGTCATTATGTATGTATCATGTGGGAAAGGTCACAAAACTCAAACGGAAGGATTGTCAGCTTGCTTTTTTTTTTTGTTCCTGCATATAGCCAGGATCCAGTATTATCTGGATATTATATCCAGATATTACACTAAAGATAAACTCAGCTCTTCTGCTGTACTCCTACACTTGATGTGCACAATTTTCCCCTGATTATTGCTCATCCATTTGGCAACAGGGGACTCTGCTGCTCTTTATTCATTATTTAGAAAGAGCCCTGGTGGCAGTCCCACATGGTCAATAAATGAGTTACACCCAGTGGCATTTGATTATTTACAGCTATATCCAAGATGAGTTTCAATGATATATCTGTGATTCTGGGGTTGAAGGAAAAGCTTTTTATTAGGAAATTGCTCAACCCAGTGGGGAAGGGGTGGATGTTTTTCACTGCCACCAGCCTCTCTGTTGGCATTTTCCTTTTAACTGGTGAGGAAAGTCATGACATATCATCACTGTCCCAGGGCCGGTGTGTTTACCAAATGGAGGGAAATGTATACCATAAGGGGCACAGGCAATATACAGGATTTATTCCCCTCCTCCAAGGGACTACAGTCAGTTTTCTGGCCATCAGTTCTTTGCTTTTCCTCTTTCTCCCTAGGGATCATTTTTCCACCTAGTGGGATTGCCATTGTTAACTATTTTAATACAAGTTTCACAGTACTTAGAGATGTGGATTAAAATTATTACTTGCAGGCATAGTTTTTTATATATATACATATTTTAAAGCTTCTGGTTTTCACCTTTTCACTCTCTCTCTCACAATAAATAAGATAAAAATAATTCTATTTTTTACAAATCACATAGTGTTTAAGTTGTTGGACTTGGCAGCATATTTCTGTCACTGGACTTTAAAAGACAGCTTAGGTAGAGGGTGTGTTGGGTCTACTAGTTTCTCTTCCCTGTATTACTATGTCCCTTTTATTTTTTCTCTGTGTAGAGCAGTGTGAGTACATCAGAAATACTGTACTTGAAGTTTATTATTTTTCCATTACCTCCCTTTCTTAAAAGTGAAACTTACATTATAGTGTTTCATAAAGTTGTAGTATGTCAAATAGCTGATTTTTATTTTCCTATTTCCCTATTTATAATTGAATGGTATTTTCTGCTTTTTAAGATTTAATCTGTAACATGATGAATAATTGTCTTAATTGTAGTCTGATATTTTTTCTCATGGTGGGTTTATTATTAGAATGCAAGGAGTTCACAAGCTACTCTAAAATGAAAATACCACCTGAGTAGGTGGATGAATATGCAAAATTCTTGTAATTCTTGTGCTTTCCAGACTGCATGGTGGGACTTGTATTATTTATATTGTACTATAGTTCTATTACTTATTAACTCTGACGACCCGTCAGCTCCAGATTAAGTTTTGAGGAGTGCTTGTTTCTTTGCATGATCATTTTAGTTTCAAAATAACCTTTATTCTCTTTCTGCTACTCCCAATGGGGATAATGAGCAGTGCTTATGTAAAAGACCCCACAGGCAGTTAAGAATGCGGAACTCAATTGCTGGTAAGAAACAAATTTTGATGAGAGCATTGCTATTGCGAGCCATGATTAGTCATTTCAAATCAACCAAGTGGTATTTCCATAGTTCCTCCAGGATAAATATTATGTAGCGGGCTGTTGATTGGGTCTCTAAATGTCTGTGGGTCTGATCAGGTCTTGTTTCCGCATTAGTAACATCTTCAAACACTCAAACTTCATCAGAGAGAGCAGGAAGAAAGTTTAGGGATGTGGACACATGCCTACATGTTGGCTGGACTGTAACTACATCTGAAGAGATGGTTTGCTCTAGCGGTTACCAAGACTATGAATTGGGATCAAGAGAAGACATGATGCTTTCTCTTGATTTTCTTCAGTAGAAGGAGTAGCTAGCCAGTGCCCAAGGACATTGTTTTTATCCTTTCACATAATTAAGTGCAAATATGAGAACTAAAAGAGACTTGACTGTTCACTGGGCTTTTTAGTAGCTCAAGGAAAGCTGTTGCAGGAAAATCCCGTGCAAGGGCCACTGGCACAAGACTTGCTGTGTGGCTTGCACAGTTTTGGGTCATGCCCGGGCTGCCGGAGACTTGGGGAACTGCTGACAACAGCTGACTCCTGCAGCACTTCCCATCGCTCAGCAACACTTGTCCAGTTGTCCTACAGATGTCATTAGGCTGAGGAGAGCACGGGGTGGAGGTGTCAGCGTTTGCCTTGGGAGTGTTGGTGGAGCAGTGCTGAGGGCTGCTAGTGAGAGGACGATGATGATTTAACGACTATGAGATGAAGAAGAAGCAGTCAGTCCCACACTCCAGTTGCCCTTTCTGCCTGACATAGGCCTCTCACAGCAGCCACGCACGCGTGATTTACCCTGCTCCTCCCCAAGAACAAGCCTCAAACAACTCTTACAAATTCTGCTTATAACAGGTGACACTTTTGTTCTTGTATTAACTTACACAGGGAAACTTTTCAACCCATCTTAAAGCAGCATTTATTTCAATGCTTGCTATATACTTAATAAATGCTTATATACTTAATAAATGCAATGAGGAAGGATGTGTACTTTGATTTTAAGAAAAGGAAAGCTATTGCCTTTAAATGATATAAGATATGCCAACGCTTTCCAGACAACTTGTACGCTCCTTTTGCCCGGCACTGAAACGCAGCCATGTCTTTTCTGTGGGATGAAGCTGGAGTTTAAAGCAAATGCATCCATTTGCTGGTATTTGCTGCCGCATCTCTGTTTGAAATTGCGTGGAGCGTATAGCTCAGGATGCTGGGGTAGCAGTAAATTCTGTATCTCATGTTTGAAATTGGTACCAATCTTTGATACTTTTTCATATAAACCCCCAAATGAATATGTGAAGTGCAAAACATAGCCTGTGCTCTGAGAAGATTTTGGGTTTTTTTCTTCTTAGGCTGATTTATATAAGTATTTAAGAGGTGAAGTATAAAAATTAGAGCAGATACCACAATAAGTCTGCATGAGTTGTGGATACATGGCACCTTGATTTTGCAACTAATCAAAACTATTGATGCATGTTGCCATCTGATAGCTTAAAAGCCTCATAAAAAAAAACAATGAAGGAATAGTTTACCACTATTTTATTTATAACTGAAACATGATTTAAGATTAATAAGTATCTGTAAATCAAAAAATATCTAGTCATGACTTCTGTGTTTCTTGTGCTTTTCCCATCTTTTAGTTGAAGGGGAGGAAGGGATTTTAGTTTCCACTGACGGTGCATTTCTTCTTTGTCTTTTCAGGACAGGCAAATGCATAAACAATAGTACCCGGGACAAGGCACTGGATGTAATAGCTGGAATCCAGGGAAATGTCTCCACTCGGAAAGGGTGTTTAACTCTACTTTAATGTTACCTTCAGCTTCAATGAGAAAGAAGTAGGTGTGTGCTTCCAGAATAAGAAATCAACTTTGAGCAATTTGCATGCTTAATCCTTCTCCCCAGGAAGAGCAGGAGGTCTGGGTTCCTTGATAAATGAGAATGATGAATATGCAGATTAAATACAGCAGTCTTTTTAAAAGATTGTCCTTTTCAGAGAGTTAGTAAAATAGAAAAAATTAAGTAGGGAAAATCTTGGTGTGTAATCACAGACAGAAGTACCTGAAGCAAAATTAAATCAGTCAATGTAAGGACAGGACAGTAAAACTGGAATAAGAATTTTTCATAAAAAAAAAGAAGTTCAAAAAAGTAATAAATGTTTCATTGCTTTAAATTCTAAAAAGAGTTTAATCAATAATGGGAAAGGTACCAAAAATTTCTGTAACTCAGAATTGATTTTTATGTTATATTTATCCTTTAAAAGGCACTAGCAGGTTGTTACTGAATTAGATAGAAGAACTCTGAAAAGTTGAGGACTTTTACCACCCTCTAAAGCCACATATTTGTTACTCAAGGTCACAGAGACTGTTTATTTTTGGAAAACCATTAGTTCCACATAGTATGAGAGGAAAAACTGTCGCAGCTGCAGGACAACAAACCTTAAGTTTCTGTTACCGTCTGTGGGGGCTCATGTGTAGTCCTTTATGTTTGAAAAGAAAGGATTTGGGGGCTTTTTTTTCCACCCTAATATGATCATTTATTAAGTTCTATTATTTCAACTTTTCAGTTGATCATTACCCAACATTGCACCATTAGCTGGTTTATAATTTATTATTACAATTTTATGTTAAACCCGTGGCATTTACATGTTGAACTCCTGTAGAAATAATTCTGAACTAGAAAAGAAGGAAGTTGTAAAAGAAAACATGTTTATCAAATACCCACCTGATATCTAAAACTGTCCCCCTGCCTGGAGGAAAATTCATAACCTCTACATTTGTGTGTGCGCTTTTAGGGCTAGGACCGGTCACTGGTTGGTTTCCCATACAGACCCCCAAGCCCAAGGACAAAGTGCAGCCCTGTTGTAACAGTAGTTGTGTGGTTAATCCTTGCAAGACTGATGGTTCTGCACTAGGTATGGAATCCTGCTGGTTTACTTCTCCAAAAGACGATGTTCTCGGATGAGGGCATCATATTCTGGAACAAAAACATACTAAAAGGTCTTGAAACTACACTGTGGAAGGTTCGTTCTTTTGCAGCTATGTCAAGCCCCCCAGTTTAGGTACTCTGAAGTTTCACAGCTCTGACCCTGTTGCACTGGGCTGTATTCAGCACAGAAAGTCACTGCTGAAGCACAACTGGGATCTTTGGAGATCTGAGTTATCATCTGGACCTGCCCCTTGTTGCCCAGCAGAGGGGCAATGTGGTGAGCAGAGGGAGGTGGACCACGGGGGTCCTTACTTAGCTGGACACCAAAGTAGCTAAATGAAGTGGAGTTAATGTTCATATGTTTGAAATTTTCGTTAGGTTTTTTTTTTTCCTATTTTTAAAATCAACTTTTTTGGTAGCCTTTTTAATGCATTTACTTGAGTTTCTTTATTGCTTCAAGGCACAGAAATATTTAACATCATGAATTTAGGACTTCTGGACAACACAGACAGTATTTTAATATAATAACGAACTTGTAGCTAGGAAATAAATGTGGTAGATGATAAGGCTAGCCTCTGGAAGGATAAGAGTCTAAGTAGCTTTATTCCTAGTGGTACTGGAAATTCAGATACATCTTCATTTCCGGTGAATTTAAAGTTGGGACATACTGTCTTTACTTCATTCATTGATTTGCCTAAGCCAAAACAGTTTACAACTGTGCAATGCTTATTTGACATCTTATCTATATCAGGTTGCCAGCCAGCCTTCTGTTTAATTACACTTTAAATGTAAATACATGCTTCTTTATTCAGAAAAAAGAAAAAAAAAATCGCCTTTGCTCTTTCAATAGCTCATGTGCACTTCAGTGCAAGTTTTTCATTTCCCTGTCTGCTTCATGACTCACTTTTTCTTACAGTTATGCTCTTTGATCTATTTTTTTTTCTATTGCTTCATGGAGAGGAAGGTGTCTTCTGGGAATATTTAACATAGAGTAAGACATAAAGAACAAAGAAATCCCCAAAATAAGCCTTCTATCTAGTTCTGGTTTACAACTTCATTTCAGTTTTTTCTTTAATAGCCTACCAACATCATGATAAACTTCTCCAGATAACCTTTTTTCCTCAATAGAGATTAAATGCTTGCATTGGGGGGAAAAAATAATCATTTAGGGAATTTTAAATGTAAGACTTGATATTTCATATTAAATTTACTAGAAATGCTGACTGGATGAATGAAACGAAGAAGAAGGGCTAGAAAGGGCTGTGCAGCGCTGCAGTGGGCCAGACCCCTGGCACCACTGGGCTGCTCCTGATAAGGTACCAGGAAATAGCTCCGCCTGGATCCTGAGAATAAAGCAAGACTAAATTGGCTAAATTAATTCTGTGTTATTCTGGGAAATTGTGATAATCAGAACAAAAAAAAATATAAACCTGCCGCCAGTGGTTTACTCCATATTGGTTCTTTTTACCAGGTAAAAGATGATCTGGATGTTAAAAATAGCATGGTACGTATAATTTATTCAGTTGTTTTCATTTTAGGTTTTGGTGGCCCAGTTAATAGTAATCAAATATGGTATAGAGGCTTTATTTCAGGAAAAATAACTTCAAACTTTCCCTGCAGGTAAGGAGCTATGAAAAGGGCTTTGTGCTGAGTTTCTGATTTAGTAATTCTATAAGCTTCAGTAAAAGAGAGTTACAGCAAACCTGAAACCCAACCACAGCATCTTTTATACTCTTCCAGTGTCTAATGTCTCTATTTTACATAGGATCTGCTGTGGAGTTTTTCCTACGTCCTCTTTGAGGAAAAAAATACACTTGTTTCTGCTCTCTTAATCAGAGACTTGTTTGCTGTATCTTACATGATCGACAGTTTTTGCCAGATGAAATGTGGAAAATTTAATTTGTACAGTTTAATTTCTTACCAGTTTTGAAGGATGTGATTATTCCTGTTCATCTTTTCCAGAGACAACAGGTCTTCGGATAGGGATCTTTAAACAGTAATTATTTCTTACAGGAAGAAAGGGAAAATGAAAGGACTGCTAGGTGTTTGCTATTTACTTCAACAATACTGAGTCTTGTTCTACGTGCCTTGTCATTGTGTTAACAAGATAAAGTAACTTCTGTGTTTTGGCACCAACTTTTGCTACTCATTCTCTGTTGTCCTTGGACATGTGTCTAGATACCTTTCTCAATGCATACAGTCCAAACTCAAAACAAGTAACAAATAGATTGAAAAGGATGCATTGAAATCTGCGGAAGATATGGAAAAAAACAATGCTTTTCTTACTGAAAGGAGAACTGAGCACACGAATGCCAGAGACTTTTCCCATTAATACTCTTCACTGAGCTTTCGTTACTGCAAAGGTGTTTTAGTACTGGAAATAAGAAATTGCACTAGTGGTAGTGCTGATTCATTCCATATTTTCCTATAAAATAACATTGGCTTCTATAAAAAAATAAAACTATATGTTCCAGTGTAAGACCTTTTTACTCTACGTTGTAGTGTCTTTAAGTACTATAATTCAGATGATTCAAGAATGTACATTGAACATTGAATGCTGGACACCACGGTCCTTGCATTCCCATAAATATTCCCATAAAGCACGTTAAGAACTGCTGTACAACCAAACCAGTACTAGGTAGCTCTCAGTAAATGTTTTACTTGTGCCATGTGAATCTACAGTATTTTAAGCAGAGTTACATGAATATGATCAATACAGATGTCTTCAGATGACTTCTAAAAACAGTGAGAAAAGTGCAGGGAAAAAAGAAGGATGTCTAAACTGCATCCAGTTCTGGGCCCCCCGTTCAAGAGGGACAGGGAGCTACTGGAAAGAGTCCAGAGAAGGGCAACAAAGATGATTCAAGGATTGGAGCATCTCCCTTATGAGGAAAGGCTGAGAGAGCTGGGACTCTTTAGC
>JAOQGH010000001.1:120866336-120883757 GCA_025769975.1 Gallinago jamesoni | reverse complement strand
ACACAAAAAAAAAAAAAAAAAAAAAAAAAAGAGAAAAGAACATCTCATTTGGCTTATGAACAATGGTTTGAGACAAATGGGGGTGGGAAGTTAAAATCAGTTACCTGGACCGGCAACCGAGCCAATCCATTAGGCTTCAGTATCTGCTGTGATAAAAGATGGCCAAGGCTTTTCACTACCACATGTATTCATAATGAAGAAAGCAAAGCATATACAGAAATCTAATTATGGAAAAGGATTCACAAATGATTATAAAGACACAAGTCATCCCTGCAAACTTTTCTCGGACCCTGCCTACTCTAAACCCATCTACCTGTCTGGAAAGTGTATTTGACTGTTCCTCTCCCTCTCCTCGTGGGACGGTTCTTGAGGGTACCACCACACGTGGATCTGGACCCTGGGCAGAGTCACAGTGGGCTCTCTCCAGCAGACAGGGCATCTGCAAAGAGATGCGTTTACGTCGCCAAGGGCAGCTTTGCCAACTCATTAGAACTAATTGAAGAGGCTCAAAATTAAGTGAGAAAAACTGCAGGTGAAATATACTGCCCAGTGCCAGGAATGTGCAAGGCTGGTTCAGCACGCTTGAGAACAAACATGCAGAGAGCCCTTGAGAGCTTGTGTTGAATATTCATTGAGCCGTGACTTATGTCTTTAATTTAGGGCAGGGACGCCCCAGCTTCAGCTGTCCCAGATCCACCACTCCTGGTCATTGTAACCAATGTCAAAATTCAGCACCAACTGCTATACAACAGCTGTATCCAAGCCTACGCCAACCTCCCTCAACTAGCAAAATTTTTCCTAAAATATTCTGTGTTTTTCCTAAAAAGAAAAAAAAAATGCACTCCCATGTGCCTAAACTTTTTTCCCAAATCACTTAAAAAAACCCACAAGTTTTTACTCAAAAATCAAGTAGTATTCACGTACTTTCAGATTTTGTTTCTAAAGCAGCAAAACTGTATTTACTCATTATTTTAAGGCAACTTTGTTAACTTCAAGAACGTCACTTTGTGGCTTGGGAATCAAGCTTAATTCATTTGTCAAAGTCTTCCAAAATGGAACTTGTAAAATCAGCAAACACATGCGAGGTTTTAAGTCTTGCCTTACTGGGAAGAAATTACCTACAGAGTGGAGTTTTTACGAATTTATTTTAGTAATCAACAAAATAGACTTTATGAATGCATTTATTTTAAAATAAAAGTATTACTGTCTTTTAGAGAGACAGAATATTTTGTAAAATAGAGTGTCACTTCTGTAAGAGGCTTTTACAGGTCTGGCCTGCTTTTGAGTGTCAAACCAGAATGTCACAAGCACAGCCCCTCTGTAACAACTTCACAGGGTTTCCACAAAACGTCAGACAACCCATTTAATATATAATGATTTGAGTCAGCTCAAGTAAGTTATCTAAGTCACCTCCTTCCAAAACCTGTATTTACAACCAGAGAGGGTGCAATTAAGGAAAATGTAGTACTTACCCAGCATGACAGATCATCTTGACTGATTAGAAGCAGCAACACTTAATTCCTGGGATACTTACCAGATCACAAGACAAAGCAGCTCTCTAAGCGCCACAGGTTTTAGACATGGTGCAATACTGCCAAAACCAAGCAATTCTTACGATTAAATCAACTAGGTTTACGGAATTATTTCAAGAAGATTCTCCTCCTTATGACTTCAGAGAAACAACAACAAAAAAATAGCAGCCACTGGCAGTTGTTAGATCTCGTGTCTTTTGGCTTTGTGTGCTCTCCATTAGCATAATGTATTTTACATGTACATTAACAATTTTTAAAGCTTTGAAACTTTTTTTTTAAATTAAAAATTTCAATTACGATGATTTCTAAAGTGAATTGAATGCTTAAAATAAGAATCATTCTGAAATTTTTATAAATCCCACTTAGCAGAAGGAACACAAAACTAAATTCTTTCATATGTTTGCTGACAAAAATCTCAAAACCAAAGTTGCAGTAGGTTCGTTACACCAGAATGTACTTAATGACTGAAACCGTATGTGAGCAAAATAGAGCTGCAGTGCATATCCAGAGCTTTCAAGTTTTAGATTATGGGAGCTGATACAATCAAGATAATTGAGCATACATACTAATAAATTGCCTGCAAACTGATTTATGCATTTCAAATTCTCCACCCTCTCCCAGAGCAGTGTCTTTTGGTAAGAGGTTATAGAGAAGATGGACTTTGGTAATCCAGATACTCAATATGACCGAGGATAAGCAGGAATGCCCACGATCACCAGCTAAAGTAGGTGAAGCCACTCTTTCAGTAATAACTTTCCGTTCAAAAATAAAAGGATGAGCTGACCCTCATACTTTGAACATCCAATGTCCCATTTCTCCACCAGCTGCACAGACTGTCCATCAGCTGAACGGGACTCCTGCTCATACAAGTGCCCACGAGCACAGGAACAGCATTTGGAACCCAGTTCAATATTCAGCAATTGCCAAATGAGAATCATATTGCTCACCAAAAACAAAACCCCAAAAGCGCCGAAGCAAATTTGTTATAGCTACGGGTTCTAGTGGAAGAACAGAGAGAATTGGTCTATGAAAGCAAAAAGGCTGTATTTTAAAAATGTTTTCTACTACATACAAGAACAAATGCAGGATGTGATGTTTGCTTAGTTTTATTAATTTATTTTTGCAGGAATCTGCACCTCGGAGTATGCACTTTCTGGAGGTACCATGCATGCACAGCCTCTGAATGCTTTTTATACAATTTCATCTCTTAGTAATAAGTTCATTCACAGCATACACAAATCTAGAATGTAGACACCATATATACAGGATTAAACAAGATCGTGTCTTTTTTTTTTTTAATGAAAAAATTTAACAGGGTTTCACACAGCAGGAAATATGGATTAGATACACTGGTGCCACCATAAATAAATAAGTTTCAAGAACACAGTTGTTTAAAATCGGTTCCAAAGGTACTGAAAATCCAGGGTTATAATATTGCATTAACTCCACTGATTTCTGATTATTCAAAACCAAGAAAAATGTTCGCGTTAATATTTATGGACATAAACAGCAACGAAAGCTCCAAACTGAAGAAATTTGGCAAAACTCAGTCATGGCTACCTTCACAGAATAATGACATTTTGAAACAAAACAAATGCAGCAGCACATAGAGACAGTACTGACTATGAGATGTGATATCTGTGCATGTCTTCTTTCTTTATGGGATTTGAGAGTCACTGTAGTACAGAGCACATAAATTCTGTGGTGCCAAACAAGTTGACAAATTGTTTATGTCCAACTGTCCACTTCTCGTCAGGATAGTCATTTTCACATTCTAGGATATATCACTGAATTTTAAAAGAAAAACTATCACCCTGATGACAAGCTTCTTTTTAACATATTTAATATTCTCACATTCTTTTTTAAAACATTCTTTATTGTTTTTATTTTCTTTTGTCCCCATTTCAACTCAAGTATTTTTATTTCAGTTTCAAGGGGTTTTACAATCAGTATTAAAAGTATTTAGAAATTGAAATGAGAGATGTATAACTGGGACAGATAAAGTAACTGAAAGAAAAGTTTTTTTAAAAAATGTGATTTAGTAGCATATCATAATCAGAAAGTACTGAGACCAGCTCTTTTAAGAATTATTACACCTTTTCACCACACCTCCCATTTTTCAAGGGAAACACACACATACCACAGACACACAGATAACACAATTCAATCTGATCTAAGACTACATTTTACAAAGTACTTCCTTTTGCTTGATTTCCCACCCCTTTCCTCTTCACCCAAACAAACAAGACTAATAATTACATGAAATTAAAAGTAGATCCGAAGTTCAGAATTTCTTTTGGTTTACTATGTTCTGAATCATTTTCCACAAGCCCCACTCTAAATAAACTACAGTAGTATTCTATCATTAAAGGGAATTCGTCTTAGTAGCACAGTAAATAGAAAATAAGATTTATAAAATTTCAATTAACAGTGAAATCATTTTGATTATCTGAATGTCCAAGTCAGTTACAGACTCTACCACTCTAGTAGCATGGTTGAGGGAAAGCTCAGTCATTAAGGAAAAAAAGAAAACACAAGTAGTGCATTAACTCAACACAATGGCATCAGCATCCCACCATTCACACACACACACAAAAGTTTTATACAATACAGTGCATTTTGTATGCCAGCTGACATTAGGGATTTATGTGCATTCAATAAATATTACATAAACCAATCTTTTTGGCATAATCTACAATTCAGTTGGGGTGTGAACAGCATCACCTGCTTTCAGAAGGAAAACGAATCTTCCAATATTCAAAATACAGTTTACATTCTAACAAACTAAAAATATTCAAGCACCATTTAAAGTCTTTGCTATTAACGTTTGAGTATGGGCATTTACAAGTAAAAAAATACAACAGAAGGGTGGGGTTTTTTTGGTTTGTTTTTTTTTTGTACAAGCAACAAATGAGAGCAATTGAAAAACTGGAGTACAATTATTGGTATGAAGGAATTAATTTGCAATTTAACGACACTCCGTCTTCCAAAAAGCATTATGCTGTCATGGCAGCCCTCCTTCTCTTCTGCTGGTAAAGCTACGACTAAGATTAGCAAGTCTTCATTTATGGTTCCTACAGTTCAGGGAATTATTGGACTGCATGCATTTTTCTCCCCCCCTTCAAAAGTAGCATCTATTCTGTCTGAAAATGGCACAACTGTATTGATGCCTGACACACATACTCTCATTTGCTGACTGTCATTTCAGTTGCTATCATTTTGTAATTCCAGCAAAAACAAATGCTTCTAGAACTTCGACTGAAGTACAAATGAACAGAAAATTGAAATAATACAAAGGCAAAGGCATCATGATAGAAAAGTCATGAAGTTACTGGTATTGTTTTGAGTAATTCATTATACAGCTGATAACAGCAATGGTACTGCTTACCCTAGGTATACTGCTTCTGCTCATCTGTTTTCTAGTTATCCCAGTTTTGTCACTGTCCACTTATATGAACAAAATTATGCCTTCTAACTTCATTTGACAGTAAGTTTTTTACCCCTCTCCACATGTGATAAGCTCCCCACATAGTAACAGGAGGGAAGGGAAACGAGCTCTGATGCCTTTGACTTTGTTTTGGTCATTAGTGGTGCACACTGATTGCTGGAGATCTCTTAGCTTACTTAAAAATAGGCTGAAGATTTAATTAGTGCAAGAACATATGAAAAATGCCAGATAAGATATTGGTTCCTGATCTAAGATAACAGTTTGTTTTTTACTGTTATCTTTACAAACTGCAGGGAAAGAAGACAGCAGATTGTGCAATGCAGTCAAGAAGAGCTTTCTTCCACCCACCCCTTACAAACACTCCTTGATTTTAAATAAGGATTCAGACACATGATTGTTCTATCACAACTAAACATGTTATCACACATCAAGTGAGTTGTGGTAATTGACCATATGGATGTGACTGTCATGAGCTAAGAACAATTTAAAATGAAGTGGTTTAAATCTCTTCTGGTAAAGTTTAGCTAGCACGTTTTGCCTCACAGTTGCAAAGTCAATTACCGTAACTCAGCTGACGTGCTTGGTTGCACCTCTGCATCTTGACAAAGTTATACCAGAAAAACTCAAATGCACTGTACCAGCTTCTGACCAGTACACGAGAACATCCTACTCAGTTGCACAGTTGTGTAACATAATCATTCAGCTGCCCAAACCCAAATTTGATTTCACAAGTGTTGAGTGCTTTATTACAGCAACCTGAAGCATTCAAACAAATTGAACATCACCTTTATAATACAGAATATCATATGCCTAAAAGTACCAGTATGATTTTCAGTTGCAAGTCTTGTGTTCTTCAACCTACAGCAAATATTTCCTGACCAAAATAAAAAGAATACAGTGTGTAGTTTTTCAGGATCTGGCATCTGCTATTTCATACAGGCTGGTTTATTAACAATGTGCAAATAAACCTTTACTGAAGAGCTAACTGATTAATTATTTTTCAGCTAACTTTGAACTGGGGCACAAAGTACCTTCTGTGCTGTAAACATCATGAAATCTTCACAAATTGGAAGCTGAAAAGGCCTAAGGAGCTGGGTACAAACTCTTCTCATACACAACCATGGCTGAGCTCAAGTCTTCCAAACCAAATTTGGAATAGTCTGTGTTTGGCATATGTCACTGTGCTGCTACAGAGCACAGCCTTAGAAGATTGTTGTATATAAAAGCATACTTTTAGCTTTGAAACACAATGGCCTAATGAAAGCATGCAGCAGTATTTTCATCCATAATATGGTAGAATTCATTCTTAGTTTATTATCAGTGTTGACACAGCCAGGTGAGCACTGTACAAGCAAAAGGGATTGTAAAAAACTACCTCTGATTAAACTCTCTGTAACACTCATTACAGTATCTCATTTAGTCACCTTAGGTTACTATTTCAAACAGCAAATTTTGTAGACATGTTACCCTGAAAAAAAGCAGCAATTACAAATACCCTTCTCCTTGTTTTTTAATACATTGCAAAATTTATCCTTGCATTTACCTGTCTTCTTTTTCAGTAGCTTACAATCTAGAAGCACAGGGAGCCTTTGTTTTCCAGCTAGCTGTGGCCAGGTTAAATCAGCTCTGGCTCTTCAGTTTTTCTGGTTAAGTGTAACATTTCACACCATTACTAAGAGTCCTATAATATTTTTAAAAAAAAAAACAGTTCAGGTTTTTTTTTTTTTTTTAGAGCCACTAAGCAGTAACTATAACCACAGGACTAAACACCAGTAGTTATTTGCTTTCCTGTATACATTCTTTCCAAAATTAATCCTTTTACATTTTCAGGTTTCATTTTCTGCTTTGCTCACAGCAATGGGATAAAAAAAAGAATTTCACCCTTAATTTATTTACTTTTAGTGTAGCACAAGCAGAAACATCTTAACACATTACTCCCACCCCTTGCAATATGGAGATTGTTGACTAGCAAAGGCCAGGCAGATGGACTGAAAGGTTCCCCATGTTTCCTTCTCCTACAGCTGGTGGCTTGAGAGCCCGTTTTCAACCCAATGCAGCCCCTTCCTGGTTTTCAGGTGTATCGTGGCATTTCACACTGCTCACAGCGATTTAATGCTGGGTGATTTAGAAAGGTGCAGCTATCACAATTCCAGGGAGCCCCTTCAAAGTCTTCATCTCTTGGCTGAGTCCGTGGAGTCTGTTTGGAACTGTTTTGATGTTCTAAAAAAAAGCCAAAGGAAAACATTTTTTCTTATTTCAGAAGAGAAGGATGAAAGGCAAGATCATACTACTAATTTGTCAATTCATTAAACATTCTATCTTAAAATGAATGTGGAAACCTTTACGCTTAAGTAGCATTAAGGTCTTTTGCTAAAGCACTTCTAATTCAGTTTGTGAAATTTGAATAATTAAAGTATTTCACCTCCTTAAAGAGTCATTTAACTGCAGCACCTTAAAACAAAAAGAGCAGTCACTGCTGTTAGGTCACTGATACTGCTAAAGGTTTAATAACTTAAAACGTATTGAAAGTTTGTTTGGCACCACAACACCGTCCTGTAAGGAATGACCTCATAGGTTTGCATACAACAGACTATTACCAAATTCTAAACTCCAATAACCCTACTTTACCTGAAGTGAAAGACTACTTTTAACTTAGCTCCTTCAAACAGTCTGACATATTTTCTGTATCTTTTTCTAGCATTTATCCAGGCTGAAGAATACACAATATAAAAATAAAACAGTAGGCCTGTTTCAAAACAAGATGATCGTTTTTCTTCCTCATGGCTTTGCAGCAGGGATGGGTGTATGTGAAGCAGCACTTAAGTCTGTTTTCATTCATAAAATCAGTATGTACACAAATCATACATCAGGTATTAATCCCCAGAAAGACTTGGTTTTCAGATGCCTCCTACCATCACTTCAAGATCTTAAGTTATCTGCTAGGAGTGACAAATACTCCTAGGATGTGTAACAAGATTTTACAAACTGTTAATATTCAAAACTACATTAGCATGTTACCTAGAAGGTAAGGTTAAGATGCTCATCTGCTACGGAAAAAGCTGTAGAACAGCTTAATTAAAAGAGAACTTATGTTGTAAAAAAGGACTGCATTTTGTAATTTTAAGTGCACACATTGCTGTTATCTGCTAAGAAATCTAGCAGATGGCTGAAGACAAAGTTAGTGCAAATAGTACTTAGGTTTGTCTTCAAAGACATACTTAAAGAAAATAAAAGTAACCTCCTTGCTTAGATGTAAATCCTCTCCAGTCCAGAAGTCACGTAGTCACATTAACAGTGCTTGGACTCAACGAATTCCTCCTAAGCAATTAAGTAGTGTGGGCAGAGGACTGTGTTGACTAGCCAGATGGCAGCACAGAGAAGACCCTTTGTCTGTCCATACCTGTCTGTCTGCCCATGCCTTCAACAGCTGAATATTAAGGAAATGGAATTTTTTAAGAAAAAAAAATAATAGTATTTTGATGACTCCATGTTGAATGCCAAGCTCAGAATACAGTACACCAGCCCTAAAACTGAGCTCTAATATGTTGACAGAAAAAACCAGAAAGCTACTTATAAAAGTTATACAAATCTTCACAAGACACTATCTTTCTAATTGCCAAATAAAATCACTTATCTCATGCAATTTTTGCATATTATTTTACTTCGAAATAATAAATCAAATAGGCTCATCAAGAGAACCTCTTCAAGCATCACAAAGTAGAAGTGCCTTGTATCAACTGTATGACAATTGTAATTTAATATGAATCCAGGCAGCTACCTTCATGCCACTGCTCACTTGCTGCTACTGTCTTTCCTGGACACTACTGCCTATGCAGGGAACACATCCTAGTATTTTTTTTTTTTATTTTTTTATCCGTGAGTAGTAGTTCTGGGCCTTCTCTTGCTTTTAAATTTCCACATACTAAGCATTTTATTATATTGAAGCATAAAATACTTGCTTCAAAAAAGGGGGAAAAATTTCCTTATATGAATTCAAAATTCAGCTGCAAAATCCTTTGAGAAATGCTTATCAGCAACTAAAACTTATTTACAATTGGATTTTCAAGCAGACTACGATTACTAATTCAGAAGAGTGACTTTTTTCTACTAACAATTTTAGTACATGCTAGTTACAGTAAGAGGAGACACAATACTATAAATCTTATCACACATAACTTTTTCAGAGAAAAGATGACTGTTTTTTCTATATCAGAGCACAGGATCCTAGACTGTTATCTTTCTGCTAAAATGTCCAAAGTTTAAAAACTTCCACTAACATTTGAAACCCTTCTTTTAACAAATTTCAGGAAGAAAAGAAAAAGTTCCAAACTATCTCAGATAAAAAGTAGGATTCTGCTACAAAATCACTACTAAAACTAGTGGAGTTCAGAGAGCTACTGAGCTATGCGGCCACTAGGTGTCTAACAGTGAGCTGAGTCACTCTAGGATATACTTCTTGAATCTCCAGCTGGGGAAAAAAGTGAGACTAAATACATAGCTCCTGTGGTTACATAAAACTTAAGTGTCCTTAGCTGGACATTAATCCTACGTACTATATGATTAGCACAGAAAACGTTATGAACTTGTACAAGTGGGACACTGTTATCTCTTTAGACCGATGTGAGGAAATATGTTCTGTCTTGGTCCTTAAAATGTCTGAAACTCTTGCTGTGCTGTGTTAAAACTTCAGAGCTACTGTGAAATTCATACTCTGCACAAAAAACAGATAAAGTTTGTCGAGTTAAGTTAAAAAATAATTTAAAATATAAATGATAATTATAAATTTAAAAATTTATTTAAAATAATTTACATTTACTGCTTTGACCATTTAAACTCGCATAAAATATGCCAACTAAACTATAAAATCCTAACAAATTAGGAGACAGCTAAACAAACTTGACACAGAGATTTTTACTTAGAAGTATTTAAAAAACTCCGTGATGATTAGGAAGCTCGAATTAACATGTAAAACTTAGTTTATTTTCAATTCTATTTCTGATAGAGAATAACGGTATTTACAGACATATTAATAGAACATTAATTTGCAAAAACCTTCCTGGGGAAAACAAGTTGTAGCCAGGATTACTGCACTTGTATAAAAATGTTCAGGTTTGGTTTACACAGAGAGAAAAACTGTACTAATTAGAATTGCTTCTTGTCATCACAGGGGTTTCTAAAAAAAAAAAAAAAACCAGGCAAAGAAAAAAGCAGCTTTCTCAATGCAGATAAGGTAACTTGATGCTTATTTGTTGACCTACCCTTTTTATATGGCTTTGGTGGTACAACAGGACCAGGCTCTATGTTATCATAGAAGTTACACGTGGCTTTCGGATCAAAGTTCCCTGTCAGAAAAGAAAAGCAAGAAAGCATAACTCCAACGTTATTTACATGCCTACACCAGTGATATGAACATCTAGAGGCTTCAGATTTTATACATCTTTTTATTCTGATACCATATATTAGCTATATCCTAAGTTGTCTTTTGTCACGTGTTTTCAGTTTTGTGTCAATTCTAGAAATATTTAGCAGGCTATCCCATATTGAAGAATCAACTCCAGCTCAATGTTCCGTATTTTTTAAAAATATGTGAAAATGTAAATATTTGTCCAGGACACATTCTTGGTAAAAAAGGATGACTATGAATATTTTAATCTATTTGACTGTATTTATATCAAGATTCTGTCACAGAAATAACAGAAATATTAGCAAGTCACATTTATCAGGTTGCAACTGAAAAAGACACCTTTTAGTGGTAAGTTGATACTGATAATCAAGATTGAACTTTAAAGAGTCCGAGTATCCACATTCAATCACATAATATATTAGAATCACAGAATCATTTAGGTTGCAAAAGAACTTTAAGATCATCAAGTCCAACCACTAACATAATACTGCCAAGTCCACAACTAAACCATGCCCCTGTGCAGCTCATACACATGCCTTTTAAATACCTCCAAGGGATGGGGACTCAACCAGTTCCCTGGGCAGCCTGTTCCAACGCTTGATAACCCTTTCAGTGAAGAAAATTTTCCTAATATCCAGTCTGAAACTCCCTTGGTACAACTTGAGGCCATTTCCTCTTATCTTGTTGTTGGGAAAAGAGACTGATCCCTGCCTTGCTAAAATCTCCTTTCAGGAAATTGTAGAGAGCGATAAGGTCTCCCCTCAGCCTCCTTTTCTCCAGGCTAAACAACCCCAGTTCCCTCAGCCGCTCCTCATAACACTTGTGCTTCAGACCCTTCACCAGCTTCATTGCCCTTCTCTTGGACACGTTCCACCACGTCAATGTCTTTCTTGTAGTGAAGGGCCCAGAATTGGACACAGTATTTGAGGTGCAGCCTCACCAGGGCTTATCACTTCCCTAGTCCTGCTGGCCATTTCTGATACAAGTCAGAATGTTGTTGGCCTTGGCCACCTGGGCACACTGCTGGCTCATATCCAGCCAGCTCTGCTCCAGCACCCCCAGGGTCCTTTTCTGCTCAGGACTTTCCAGCCACCCTTCCTCAAACCTGTAGCACTGCATGGGGTTGGTGTGACTCACGTGCAGGATCTGACACTTGGCCTTGCTGAACCCCATACAACTAGCCTCAGCCCATTGATCCAGCCTGTCCAGATCCCTCTGTGCAGCATTCCTACTCTCAAGCAGATCAATACTCCTGCCCAACTTGGTGTCATCTGCAACACTCTTGCCCGTATTTAAATTATGTTTCCAAAAAAAGATGAATTCTATACCTCTAGATTGAAGGAGATCAACTTCTTTCAGTGTACAGTCAACATTTATCTGAAGCTGTCTGTTGAGGCTTCTCAATCTGGTCATTTCCTCAGGCTAGAAAGAAACAACCCAAAATAGTAATTATGGTAAAGTCAGTATCTTATCTGACACAGAAATAACATTGCTATATCTTTTTTAATGAATTTATTAGAAACTGAATATAGATAAGGCACTGAAAAAACAGTCAGGATTCCACTGTCTGTCCTGTCCCCCCTACCCAATTTATTCCCTCAGAAAACATTCTTCTGTTGGCATTTGAGGAGGAAAACAAAACAAACCAACAAAAATGAACAGGTTACTTCATACTACAATTCATTACTAATAAGACACAGCTGAGCTCAAGTTTAGAAAATCATACCCCTTATAAAATTCTGCATAAATTGATGACCTGCTACATGAGTTTACAGCAAGATGATCATGAAACAGAATACAAGATGCAGTTCACATTAATTATTACTTGATTATAACTGAATAGGGCCAGAAGTTTATTTGTATCACTCCAAGAAGCTCCAATATGCCAAATGTTCTAACCCAGCATATATAAATCATGCAATGCTGAAACATTATTTAGTCTTAACAGAATAATCAGTTAAGTCCATATATTTGCATAGCATTAAGAAACCCCGAGTTACTGTAATACAGTGTTTCCTTATGCTAGCAGCAGCGATTATTAACATGTATGTAGGAGTAGCTATCCTATTCTATGATACAGTCCAGCATCACAGACAGAATCACAAAGTCACAAAATGTTTGAGGTTGGAAGTGACCTCTGGAGGTCATCTGGTCCAATCTCTCTGCCCAGATGGCAGACAGCTTTTGAATATCTTCAAGGATGAAGACTCCACAACCGATTTGGGCAACCTGTGCTAGTGCTCAGTCAACTACAGAATAAAATAAGTCATTCCTGACCATTCAGAGGGATCCTCCTGTGTTGCAGTTTTACCCACTGCCTCTGATCCTGTCACTGGGCACCAGTGGAAAGAGCCTGACTCTATTCTCTTCACACCCTCCCTTCCTGCCTGATCCTAAGATCCCCCACGAGCCTTCTCTTCTCCTGGCTGAACAGTCCCTTCTCTCAGCCTGTCCCCACCAGAGAGATGCTCCGGTCCCTTAATCATCTTTGTAGCACTTCACTGGACAATATGACCACATGTCTCTCTTGTACTGGGTAGCCTACTCCTGGACATAGTATTGGTGTGGCCTCACCAGTGATCAATAAAGGGGAAGGGTAACCTCTCTCCCCTTGCTGGCAATACACCTAATGCAGCTCAGGATATCATTAGCCTTCTTTGCCTCACTCCTGGCTCATATTCAGCTTGGTCTCCATCAGACCACGACGGCCTTTTCTGCAAAATCCCTTTCCAGCTGGCTGGCCCGCAGCTTATACTGGTGCATGGGGCTGTAACTCTCTAAGTGCAGGACTTAGTACTTCCCCTTGCTGAATGGCATGACGTTCCTGATAGCCCATTTCTCCAGCTTCTTGAGGTCCCTCTGAATGGCAGCACAACTCTCCCAGTTTTGTGTCATCAACAAACTTACTGAGGGTACACTTCACCCCAGCATCCAGATCATTAAGGAAGATGTTAAATGGGATCAGATCCAGCACTGCAACCTGCGGTACACTACTAGTAACTGACCTCCAATCTGACTTTGTGCCACTGATTACCACACTCTTGGCTTAGCTGTTCAGCCAGTTTTCAATCCACCTCACTGTCTGCTCATCCAGCCCATACTTCATCAGCTTCTCTACGAAAATCTTATGGGAGACAATATTGAAAGCTTTACTAAAGTCTAGATAGACAATAACCAGGCCAGTCTTTTCACCCTAGAAGTTCATCAAATTGGTCAAGCTTGAACCCCTTGGTGAATCTATGCTGACTACTGCTGATCACTTTCTTGTCCTTCATGGGCCAGGATTAGCTGCTCCATCACTTTCCCAGTGATCAAGGTGCAGCTGACCAGCTTCTAGTTTCCTGGGTCCTCCTTCTTGAAACAGGAGTGAGTGACATTTGCTCTCATCTAGTCTTTGGGCACTTTTCCCAAAAACCAAAATCATAGAATTGATCATAGAATCAAATCAAAGATTATCTACAGTGGCCTTGCAATGGCTTCTGTCAGCTGCCTTAGCACTCATGGGTGCATCCCATGTAGGACTACAAACTCACGTCTGTCTGCTTTGCTTAAGTATTCTCTGACCTGATACTCTTCCACCAAGAGTATATGACCTTCCTTACTCCAGACTTTTCCCCAGGTCCCTGAGACCTGCGATTCCTGAAAGCCTGTGAAGACTGAGGCAAAGACAGCATTCAGTATCTCAGCATTTTCCATGTCCTACATAACCAGATCTCATTAAGCAATGGGCCCACATTTTCACCAGCCTTTCTTTTGTCACTAGTATACTAATAGAAGCCCTTCTTTTGTCTTTGACATCCTGTGCCAGATTCAACTCTAGTTGGGCTTTGGCTTTCCTAACCTCATCCTTGCACACTCAGAAAGTGCCTCTATATTCCTCTCAGGAACGGAACTGCCAAATGCTGCCCTGAGACAGGTGAACAGCCATACTAGTCAAGCAGCTCCTACTATGCCTTCCAGCCTACCTCTGTGTGCATTGTTTATGTCAACACAGTAAGTCTAAACTAATTTGGCTAACAACTGCACAAAGTGGAAGTTATTTTTCAGTCAGATGAATTCTCTTATCAGAGCCACACAGATGTTTGGGCTAGAGTCACTTGCAGGTGGAATTCATGCAGACAGGAAGAATCAACAAGGAAAAGAGAGAGGTGCCAACTGTTTGAGGTAATACCACCACTGAAAGTTACTTGGCACATCCTGTAAATAGGAAATAGATTGTTTAGGAGATGCAACTACTCAAACAACAAAATACCTCAACATAACAAAATACCTTTTTTTAAAAAAAAAGTGAAACCTTGCTGCACAAACAGGAAGCTGGGCTCTTTAAATACACTTGGACACACACTTTTATAGGCTGTTAGGAAAGTAACTATCCATTCAGTTCTGAGGTCCAGAAAAAGCACATATATATAAGATTCAGAAATTCTGTTGGGAATGCTAAGAAAGCTGGACACATATGTGTTTCTTAAATTATATGAACTGGCTTACAACAAGCAAAGAACTTACCAAAAATCATCTCCGAAGATTAAAGATTTTATACCCCAAAGTATTCTTTTGTATAATACTTTAGTTAATGAAAACATATAAAAAAAATATATCTTGATTTAAAATACTAACAAATTGCTTACTGTTGGAATTGCAGTTGTACAGCTAACTCTTCGAAGCCGCCTCTGCATTAGATCATGCTCCATACCGTTGACTTCGGCTTTCAGGCGTTCGAGCTCTTCTTTCTCAAGCTTCAGTTCCTTTGCTAATCTCTCCATCCTTGCTCGTTGATGTAACAGCAAGGCTAATATTTCACATGGAAGAAATAGTTACTAACACGCAAAAACACCGAAAACTGAATTCTTAACTTATGCGTAAGATTCATGAGTGACCTTTCTGGGAAAAAAAAAGTGATCAAAAACATGCAGCCAAATATCAGTGTGAAGATGCTTTCATGCCAAATGAACTACAATTTAGAACAACGTTCTTCCAGAATAAAAACACAGTTTAGACAGTAACTTGAAGTTGATATTACCATTTTGGTCAAAGCTTCTTTTTTTGCATTTGGTCTTTCTCGTCTCAAAAATACAAAGGCACCTGTACAAGGAGACAGCTTCTCAGGATGAAACAGCAACCTAGTTATATTAATACTGTACTGACAAAAAGAATAAACACCAGAGATAAGATCAGAAGGTAACATACACTTCATATCTGCTGCTCAACAGCAGCTGACACACTAGCCTTAAGACATTTAGCCACATGTCAGTCCTGAATTGTTTTTTTCACTGCTATTACAGATGATGCTATAGTAACTTAGTAGTCTTAGCTTTTTAGAGTACTGTAATTCTTAATACTATAAGTTTCCCAGTGCTCAAAGGCAGAACTATAGAACTTCAATAAAACAGACTACAGAATCCAGAAAATAAGAAGCAGGGGCAGCTCAGGTGCTTCAGAGTCTTTAATTCTACAATACAGCTGACTTGCTGTCCTTTAGCCTCTCTCTGCTGTTAATCATTCTCTCACAATTTTGTCACAATACTGAAATTTATGACTCTTAGTCACACGCTGCTGTTGAGCTCCCAGAGCAGTGAAAGAAAGAATTTTGACTACCTAGAAAATAATATTCAGTTTTTGCAAGATAACGTTTTTTCAGCATTTCATCATGATGTAAAACTGGCCACGTGTGTGATGCTTAGCACTTCCTGATCTGGCTGGTTTTGTCTGATTGAAGTCTACTAGGATGGGGAAAAACAAGACTTGCTATGGGTATTCCAACAAGCACACTGCTCATATAACACTGTTCCAGCAAACTATTCAAATGTATGAAGACAATGTAGAATCTGCAAAATGCTATTTCATACAAAGCACAAGTCAGTACATGCCCTTTTCTTCAACCCTATCTAACATAGGAAAAGTAAAACCACATAACATCTCAAGGATATTTGCATGCTACCTAAAAAAAAAGTTAGAAAAATAAGCATCGATATGACAGCTTACTGGGGGAGGATAAAAAAAAAAACACCCAAACATCCAACCAGTCAGGAGCATAAGAACTACAGTGCTTTTTATCAGATGTCAGCATTCTGGGCAAAAACAGTAGCACTATACTTTGGATTTTGTATGGATCCACAAATTCAAGGCCAAAGAATAAACACTGAATATCCTATACAAGAGTAACATCAGTTGTTTTTATAATACAGGCACCAGTATTACTGTACAAAACTGTTCTCTGCTTTTTGAAGTAGCAGCCGCTCATCCACAAGCAGAGTTTCTGAGATCACAAAATTTAAAAAAACCCACATCAAAGTACAGCTACCAGGCTGTATGATTTTCCAGTATTACTATCAAATCTTGTCTTTGTTTGGATCCTCCAATTTAACATCTGATATGACTACATTACATAGCTTTGCATCATACTCCAGTATAATTCATCAAAGATGACTCACACTACAAAGAAACAGTGGAAATACAGACATCAGAATGGATTTTTGGTAACACTTTTCTCAAGGGTTCAGATTGAAATGAAAATTAAGTAAATCTGTTCACTATATTAAGCTGTTAAATATACTCTTCTTTAGGATTCCTTTGAGATAGTAAAGAATATAGCGTTTATTCTTCTACAAGTTATTTCTATCAAGAGTTCAGAATGCAGCAATACCAAAGGATATAATGAAGTCCCAGCTGCAGTAGATATTGCCACAAAAGCAGATGCCCCAAAAAGCATATACTAGCATATAACTAGTTCTATTGGTTTTGTTTTCCAAATACACAAGTGTAAGATACAAAGCCAAAACGAGATTTTGACATTTCAGAGTAAGTTCTTCTCAGTTACGTGAAGCTAGATATTGTTTTTTCACCTAATCAACAATCTTTAATGAAACTGTAAAAGGGACACTTATTAGTGTTCGTTTTCTCTAAATAAGATTTCTAAGTGTGTCTACCAGGTACAGAACAGCTCTTTTTTGATTAGTTAGAATAGATCACAGAATCACAGAATCACAGAATTGTGGTGGTTGGAAGGGACCTCAGAGATCATCGAGTCCAACCACAAA
>JAOQGH010000001.1:120831903-120861447 GCA_025769975.1 Gallinago jamesoni | reverse complement strand
AGTAACATGCTCTAGCTCTAGGCAATCCTGCTTCAGCAGGGGAGTTGGACTAGATGATCTCTACAGTCCCTTCCAACACTAATAATTCAGTGAAATTCAGTGAAAATTCAGTGAAATACTTACAATGTAATGTCAGCTAGCTATCCAGAACACTGTATCATAGATATAGAAAAGCACATGCTTCTGCAGCGTTAGGAGTTCCACATTTTAACAGTTTAAAAATCATAGAACAGATTGCATTGGAAGGAACTTTTAAAGGTCATCTAGTCCAACCTCCCCTGCAATGAGCAGGGACATCTTCAACTAGATCAGGTTGATCAGAGCCCTGTCCAACCTGTTGATGAATGTTTCCAGGGATGAGACCTTTCTGGGCACCTCTCTAGGCAACCTGTTCCAGGGCTTCAACATCCTCACTGGAAAATAAATCTTCCTTATATCTAGCCTAAATCTCCCCTCTTTTAGTTTAAAGCCATTGCCCCCCTGTTCCTGTCTCAATGGGCTCTGCTAAAAAGTGTGTCCCCATCCTCCCTGTAGGTCCCCATTAAGTACTGAAAGGCCACATAAGGTCTTCCTGGAGCCTTCTCTTCTTGAGGCTGAACAGCCCCAGCTCTCCCAACCTGTCCTTGTAGGAGAGTTGCTCCATCCCTCTGAACATCTTCATGGCCCTCCTCTGGACTCATTCCAACAGGTCCATGTCCTTCTTATGTTGGGGACCCCAGAGCTTGATACAGTACTCCAGGTGGGGTCTCACAAGAGCAGAGCAGAAGGGCAGAATCACCTCCCTTGACCTGCTGGCCACACTTCTTTTGATGGAACCCAGGATACAGTTGGTTTTCTGGCCTCCAAGCGCACATTGTCAGCTCATATCCAGCTTTTCATCCACCAGTAACACCAATTCCTTCTCCACAAGGCTACTTCTCAATCCCTTCATGCTCCAGCCTGTATTGATACTGGGAATTGCCTCAACCCACGTGCAGGACCCTGTACTTGGCCTTGTTGAACCTCATGAGGCTCACACAGGTCCACTTCTCCAGCCTATCCAGGTCCCTCTGGATGGCATCCCATCTTCCTCAGGTGTGTCAAACATAACCACTCAGCTTGGTGTCATCTGTAAACCTGCTGAGGGTGCACTCAATCCCACTGCCTATGTCACTTGATGAACAGCACTGGTCCCAGGACGGACCCTTGAGGGACACGATTTGTCACCGATCTCCATCTAGACATTGAGCCACTGACCACTATCCTCTGGACACAACCATCCAACCAATTCCTCATCTTCTGAGCAATCCACCCATCAAATCCCTCTTTCTCCAATTTATAGAGAAGGATGTTGTGGGGCACTGTATCAAAGGCCTCAGAGCAGACAGACAGTACTGTAGCCCTTCCCTTATCCCCTGGGGTAGTCACTCCACCACAGAAGGCCACTAGGTTGGTCAGGCAGCCATTCTGGATGTTCTGAATCACCTCCCTGACCTCCACGTGCCTTAGTATAGCTTCTAAAAGGATCTGGTCCATGATCTTCTCAGGCACAGAGATGAGGCTGAAAGGTCGGTAGTTTCCAGGATTCTCCTTTCTACCCTTTTTCAATGGGTGTCTTTCCTTTTTTCCAGTCACCAGGGACTTCACCTGACTGCCATGAAGTTTCAAATATCATGGAAAGTGGCTTGCCAACTACATCAGCCAATTCCCTCAGGACTCTGGGATGCATCTCATCAGGTCCCATAAACTTCTGTAAACTCCTCGGCTGGTCATGAACCTGGTCTTCTCTTACAATGGGAGGCACTTTCCCCCAGCCGCTGCCTTGCAGTCCATCCACTCAAGAGGTGTGGGGAGAGAGGGTGCCAGTGAAGACCGAGGGTTATTGAGGGGGGTACACCTTTGATGATCTGGTTGACATACCTACAGAAGCCTTTATTACTCTTTGTATCCCTTGCCAAGTTCAGTTCCAGCCATGCCTTAGCCCTCCTGACAGCATCCCTACACAGCCAGGCAGCCTCCCTATACTCTTCCCAAGATACCTATCCCTGTTTCCACTGCCTGTGCATTGCCTTCTGCCCTTTAGTTTGACCAGCAGGTCTCAACTCAGCCATGCTGGTCTCTTGCCTTCTTTTCCTGATTTCTTACACCTGGGGATCAAGAGCTCTTACGCTGTATGGAAAGTATCCTTAAAGATCTGCCAGGCTCTGTTCTGCTCCCTTGTCCCTGCGAACAGTTTTTCGTGGAGTCCTACTGACTAATGCCTTGAAGAGCTGGAAGTTCACCTTCCTATAATTCATGGTCCTCACTTTACTCTTGCCCTGACCATATCCCTCAGGGCTACGAACTCCACCAGTGCATGATCACTGCAGCCCAGGCTGCCTCCAATCTTGCCATCACCAATTAGATCACTTGTTCTGGTGACCATCAGGTGCAGTATTGCATCGCTTCTTGTAGGGATGTCTATGACCTGTCTTAAGGAGTTATACTCAATGCACTCCAGGAGTATCCTGGATTGCCTACAGCTTGCTGTGCTACTTTTCCAGCAGATGCCAGGCTGGTTGAAGCCTCCTGCAGGACAAGAGCCCGAGCACAATGCCTGCTGCAGCGGGAGTAAGAAGGCTTCACCAACAGGCTTCCCTTGATCATGTGGCCTGTAGTAGGAACCACCCATAAGGTTCCCTTTGTTGCCTTGGTCTCTTACCCATAGGCTTTCAACCTGCTTATACTCTTCAGGGACAACTCTTCACACTCTATCCCTTTCTTCATGTAGAGTGCAACACCCCTGCCCCTCCTTCCTCACCTGTCCCTTTCGAACAGCCTGTAGCCATCAGTCATAGCTCTCCAGTCATGGGATTCGTCCTACCAGGTTTCAATAAGAGCAACCAGGTTGTAGCTTTCTAGCAGCACAGTGGCTACCGCTTCTGTTTGTTTCCCATGCTGTGTGCATTGGTGTAGAGGCGCTTCAGCTGGGCTGTCAGCCATGTCACCTTCTTAAAGAAACATCCCTTAACTCCTTTGGGGTATTTCATTGGTATATCCCTCTTGTCTTCTATTGCCTCAGGAGTCCCTGGCTCATCTCTGTAAGACTTCAAGTATGTTGGCTACACTGCAGCACATCTCAGAGCAACTGGCTGCATGCCCTCGCTAGCACCCTGTCCCTCTAACCATTACCCATCATCCCATGGCTTGTCACAGGCAAGCCGGATATTGCCCTCCTCCCCCTACAAGCCTCAAGATGTCTATGACTTCAACACAATTCATCAAAAGCATCATATACTTAACAGTACAGAAAAGATGTCTGTCAGGAAAAGCAAAGCTTTATATTGCAGGGCTTTCCTGCTTTATGTTTGTCTGAAAACAATTTATTTGTATTTGCACGGTTTAGAAGACACACAATCCAAAAATTACATCCACAGTTATCAGTATACCTATTTTTCTGGCAGGGACAGCTAGGATGCAAATACAGCTTCACTACTTCCATATGCAACAGTTTATCACATTAAGTTCCACTTTAGCCACGGCCACACAAGGCCAAATCAGATCTTATTTGTTTCTATTCCACTTCTGAATCTTCTCATTAACAGAAGGCATTCCTAGACGACCATTACTTTTAAAAATGATTATGTGTGGTAATTATGTGAAATTACTATCACTTCTAATTTGTGATTTTAGATGAAGGTGAAAGAAAGAAATGTAAATAAAAAAAAAGAAATAAAACCAAAACCAAACCCTGCCACCTGACTTGGAGACAGAGAAGAAAAATAAACTTCTGGACAGCTGTGGCAAAAAGATGCCATGAAGACAGAAAATCTTTGGATTCCTAGCTAAGGCCAGTTCCTTATCTTGGAAGAATGAGTCATTGTTTGCTAAAGTCTCCTCCAGTATACATATGTTATTTATACAACTCATCATCAATAATCATCCCATTAGCCACTTTCTTTATTCCCTGTAACCATAGAGTCACAGGTCACGTAGACAAGGAAGAATAGGAAAAAACCCTCCACAATCATAAGTAAAGAATGTTAAAATCTTTGTACATAAAAGACAGGACAAAAATGCAAGTAGTGGAGTCTTACACCCTTTCAAAATAAAACCAGAAGAATAAAAATCTATACTCCATGTATACTGCTAAAAGGAACTTTCACAGTAAAATAATAAAATGCACATACTCTTAAAAGCTCTTTACCATACCTGAAGCATACACTGAGATACCACCCCTTCAGGTATCTCAGGGAAACGTTGTCGGAGATCATGGAGTACCTGCACGTCGAGTTGTTGACTGCCCTGCGCCATGCCAGATTGATGATGTTCCAGATTATCAAAAAATGGAAGTCAATAGGCCTTCCAATGATTATGGTCTTCTGAGGCTTCTAGCATTTTCTGTAATAAAGAAAACACAATGAATTATCTCTTGAGCCATTACAACAACTTTTCCTCCTTCCCCAGCTGCACATGTAAAAGAATTACTCTTTTATCCCAGATGACTGGAGGTTAGGAAATGTGATGCCTATCTACAAGAAGGGCCGGAAGGAGGATCCAAGGAACTACAGGCCTGTCAGTCTGACCTTGGTGCCAGGGAAGGTTATAGAGCAGATCCTGCTGAGTGCCATCATACAGCACCTACAGGACAGCATGGGTTTATATATAAAAGGCAGGTCCGGCTTGAGAAACCTCATCTCCTTCTATGACAAGATGACCCACTTTGTGGATGAAAGGTTGTGGACATTGTCTACTAGGCTTTAGTAAAGTCTTTGATACCTCACTACAAGAAAGACATTGAGGTGCTGGAGCATGTCCAGAGAAGAGCAATGAAGCGGGTGAAGGCTCTAAAGCACAACTGTTATGAGGAATGGCTGAGGGAACTGGGGTTGTTTAGCCTGGAGAAAAGGAGGCTAGAGAAAAGGAGGCTGAGACCTTATCGCTCTCTACCTGAAAGGAGGTTGTAGCGAGGAGGGAGTCAGTCTCTTCTCCCAACTAACAGGCAATAGGACAAGAGAAAACAGCCTCAAGTCATGCCAGAGGAGATTTAGATTGGATATCAGGAAAAATTTCTTCACTGAAAGGGTTATCAAGCACTGGAACAGGCTGCCCAGGGAAGTACCTGAGTCACTGTCCCTGGAGATATTTAAAAGGCATGTAGATGTGGCACTTAGGGACAGGGCTCAGTGGTAGACTTGGTTTATGGTTGGAGTTGATTATCTTAATGTCTTTTCCAACCTAAACGATTCTGTGATAATCAAGAGAGCCAATGGCTTAAACGTAAGAGTGGGAATCACCGTGTCTCAAATTCTGATATTAAAACACTTTATATATTTCACTGGAATGTGCTAATTCAGACCTTTACACAGTTCCTATGTTCCTGGTACCATGTAGGCATCACTTAAATTAATCTGACCTGCATAAAATGGAAATGTTACATATTTACTGCCAGCTAAATTCTGAGCATTTTGAAGAGAAGTCTGAAGCCATCATTAAGCATGCATGTCTTAGTTTCCAACCTCTTCTAGCATGTTGTAAATAACAGAGTAGCACAATTATCCTAAAATACTCCTCTAGTAAGAGGGGTTAAAAATCTTTCCTCTTTACATCACTGTAAATCCAAGAATTTGGAATTAGCTTTTGGGAAATGTGACAAGAGTTAAACAGAATTTAAAGAGTCCTCATTAGGATTACGATAAGCATCTATTAAGATTTTTGTAAAGCACCTATAATATTCATACTAATTTGGTTAGTGACAAAAAAAAAATGTTTCCATTTCAGGATTCTTGTATTCAACAGCAAAGATCTCTTTGAACTTCAATACCCAAGGCCTACTAGAAGGCAAATACAATCTGAGTCAACAAATGCTTGTCTCGCTTGTGGTTCATGATCACAGCAGTAATCAAGAGGTAGCTGAAGTCTAAATAAAGATATACAAAGACTTCGTGTGAACGTGGTGCATGACATAGCCCCTGTAACACATCTATTATTGCTAAGTTCCAAAAGCCTTTCCAATGTTACTACTCAGTTGAATTCTTAAATGCAGAGAATTAGCACTGTGTTCAAAAATGAAAGTGAAAGTCATACACCAGCAGAGCTGATGTTCGAGTAACGCATTAGTTATTTGAAGATCCAAGTTTAAGTCACACTTATCTCAACCTCAGTGCAATTGTGGGTGGCCTACAGTATAGGTACTCCAGGCAGCTTGTCACTTGCTAGCTCAACTTCTAATACCAGTCTGGAGCAACAGATCAGCACAAATATACACATACCTTTATGCACCAATAAAATCCAACAGTTTCCTGTGTCTTTCCTAAGAAAGTATTTTAGTTTTCATAGGCAAGAAAATAGAACATGTATCTTCAAAAATATATAAAATGTCAGTTTTCAGGTAAAAAGGCTTCAGTGTTTTGAGTTTGTTGTTTTATTATTATAATTTGTTGTTTTATTATTATAATTATTTTGAATATTTAATAACCACACCTTTCTTTTTTCAACTCTTTCTAAATAGTACTTCCTTTCTCTGAAAAGGGGCAAAACAACAACAACTACCACCACAACAAAACCAGAAATCTAGTCCACTCCACTTTCTCACTACTTGGTATGTGGACAGCTCCTAACTGACATTAGCATTCATTAAATAACACATGCTTACAGGAAGGGCTGCTCTCTGTCATATCTGATATATTCTAGTATCCAGTATGTGTCACATCACACTCTTTCTCAAGATAAATGAGACAAGTTTAAACAACTGTGAGATATGCGAATTATCCTGCTGTAATTTAAGAAATACTAAAATAAAGTTACATTGTATGATCACACTGCAGTTCTGTCCACTGCAGTAATGCTGCAGACCCCTTTTATTTTAAAAGGAAAGGAGTTTCCACTGACTACAAGAGCCATCTGAACGTTCAGATCTACACTCACAGTAGGGGATCTTTTATAAAACTTTTTTTTGTAAATGACAAACAAAAACATCATACGCTGAAAGGTAGACCACCTCAAGAATTCTCAAAGAAAACCTGACAGCAATCAAGCTCTATGTGTTTCTAGACAACTCTCCTTTTCCCAGGAGGCAGTGGATGAAGTACAGTAGGAGTAGTAGTAGTATCCTGGAGGAGTACCCTACCAGCATAAATTGCACTTAAAACCCCTGTGAAGTAACAATGATAGTATCTGAAAACCTGAAATAGAATATAATAACTTACATGAGCAAAAGCCTTTATATCACTTCTCTCTTCAAATGCAAATTCAAATATAACACGGGTGAGCAGACTGGAGATCCATCATTGGTACATGTTTTTCTAAAATGCTTTTGTAAAAAGCTAAATTAATAATTTCTTTTTCTAACATTTCCTGAATATGTGTGGTGAGTAGAGGTGTAACACTTTAAGTAACTGGCAGTTATTGGCTAACTGTGAATTTTATCACAGATTTCTCTTCTAAACATAATTAACAAATAACAGAAACTTTTGTTCTCATTTTGAAGAGCTGAAGCTTCTAGCCTTTACAGTTACTCAGATAGCCTTGAGAAGGCTACAAGAAACCTGAAATAATTGTCTTCAGAAGCATGAGCACAGAATCATTCAGAACTCCTTGGATTCCATGGCTACACCACTGTGGAAGACTGTTATTTTTCAGCCAATACTACAAAATTCACTACTGCGATATCTATGAGCCCAGCATTTTGTCCTGCCTATTCTGCTTGATCTGCCTACAACTGACTGCACATTTTCCACCCTAAGCAGGAACAAACTGGCTGGAATACAATACTTGCTTCCCATGTTGCTCCACAGCACCAAGCAGGTGGAGAAGTAAGTTGTTCAGAGAGCCAAGTTTACAGCGCAGATTACACAGCTAAGGTGCTTAGACAACAAGAGCTCCTACTGAGCCACAAGAGACTAGGAAAGCAAGCCTTCAAAGCTTCTTTCTTTCACAGCATGCACAGGCTAAGGGGCATGCCAAGGTGCACCATGCTACCAGCCTGACAATTACAGAAAGTTCACAGAGCAGAACACATAAAAAAACAACCTAAAGTCATAAGAAAAGCAAGCTGCTTCATCTGTAACTTTCAAAAATGAGTTAGGGATACCCCAAACTCTAGTTAAAAAGTGTCATGATGATGGAATAAATTAACATTGATACATACAAGGCAGTTCTCATGGAAAAAACAAAGGATATTGCTCCAGAATTTGTCCCACTGTGTTACCACACAGAGATGATCTCAGGAATCTTGGGGATTATGCGAAGTATGGCTCAAGCCCTAAACAAGTACACTAATCAGTTTTTCACACCTTTTACATGCCCAAACTATATGTACAGGAAAACAGCATCTCAAATTTAATCTTCTTTCCTTAAGCCAATTGTGTACCTTTCAAGTTAAGAAAACAGTCAACAGTTCCATCAGTCAACTGATGCCTCTTTTCTGAAAGAATGAGTAAAAAATAGAATTACTATAGTCTTGATACTCCCTACAGACGTGTTCAAACATATACAGAAGGAAATCCACTTCACTACTGTTATTTTTGAAGGACTAAATTACCTACTCATCGGTAATGACACCCAGCTGAAAAAGAAATCAGGTCATTACATACTATCTGGAAGTTTATAAATTATGTACTGGTAGGCACTTATGCAATTGCAATGTATGCAGTAACTAAAATGATTCCTGAGTGAACTTCCAGAAAACAGGGTGCCTGGAAGACAAGTTTCTCAGGCCTCATCAATTTTAAGTTCGTTGTAAGAGCTTTATAATAACAGTTGGGCCTTGAAGGATAAGAGGAAAAACAACAAGAAAACAAAACACAATAATAGACAAAGCAGTTTATAAAAACAACACCTTATGGGTATTCTGCTTCTATACGTTTTACATAAATTCTTTCATTTACATCTTTAGATTACAAGGATAAGAAAACACAAATGGATTTTAGTAGTGAGGTAAAGAACCTCAATTTTTCCTCAGAATAGTACACAAATGTAATTATTTTTAAATTCCATTCTCCTATCTTCAAATCAAATGCATGCTGACACCTACAGATAAAAAGTGGATTTACTGACTGGCATTTATATGAACTCAATCCAATATCCAATGTAAATTAATCTATTTTTTTTCCTCCTTGTTCATGTCGGTTTCATCAAAGTACTGAAGATAAATTTTGGCCTTTGGATTCACAAATGCATTAGGAATTTTTTTACTTAAGCACTCATAGGGCAATTCCCTCAAATATTTGTACTGGACTGACAGGCTTTTAGCCAGGAGGTAGAAATGGATTCAAGGAAAGCTAGCAAAGCTGGATGCTCTATTCCGTCTAATCATTGCAGGAACTGGAATATGAAGACACCATGAAATTTAGGTGGACAAAACAATATCAACTTCTTCATTATGGTATCTTCAGAACAGAAAGAACAAAATTAACACAAATCAGTAAGCTGAAAGAAATGAACATAAGTAACCTCTCCAACAAGCAAAGTCACTTTTACTTTAGAGACCTTTAAACCTATTTGCAGTAAATACAAAGTAGCAAATCCAATAAACAGGTAAACAATTCAAACCTGTGATAGTAATTCCTAATTAATTATCTATTTAAATATCATTTGCCAATACCAACAACTCATTCCTATGTATATTTGCTACTGGCATTTAGGCATAAAACTTCAAAGTAACACTGATATCCGTGTTCCTGATTCCATATATCAATATATGCTGAACCTCCAGGTTCAGCATTCAAATTCAGCAACCAGTTCAAAGCATTACCATTACTTGGGAATAATAATAATAAAATTAACAAAAAAAAAATATTGGGCAAGTTAAGACCCTAGAAACTGTCTTATTGGGAAAGGATTTCAAAGTTGTTTTTTTTTATTTAAATACACACCTATATCAATTGAAAACTACTCAATGAATTACATATTTGTGCCAGTTTCTTGAATGAAGTTACCTTATAAATACCTGCTTAGGGGGCAGATGTCAATTGAGCTTCTAGAATAGATGTGGACAAGCTTCTCTTGCCTCCAGAATCACCTAGAGATTTGGCTACAGACCTCCAAGGACCACAAGATTTACTACATGAGGCAGCATAAAAAAAGCAGTGAGATCAGTTGCGACTTACAACTCACACATGACAGCTTCCTCTACCTTTCTTGACACTCCAGTCAACTCAACTGAACTAAGTCAACCAGCTAAATGAACTGAAGGAAAAAAAAAAACTCAACCCAACACTTTTTGCTAGTTTAATAAGCTTACCCTGCACAATGCATAGCCTACTGAATATGACACCACCGTGGAAAGGAAGAATGGGATACAGGACCAGGAACAACACCTTCCACTTTTCAGCACAGGTAAGCCAGCTGATTAGTTCAAGTCATAACAAAAACGCACCTTCACCTGAAGCAGACCTAGAACAAAAGAACCAAAGCTGTTCTTGTATGAACAGCACTAAATCAGGATGGAGATCTTGTGAAGTGCTGTCAATACTGGAGTTAACTGTGGCACTGCAAGAAAGCTGGCTGTCAGCTGGGCTCCGAAAGTACACCACCAGCAAGAGGTCAAAACTGAAACTGTACTTAAAACCCCACATCGCTTCCCCAAAGTTCATGCAATACTGCTCTCTACAAAAATTCTTTCTGAAAACTATGACAGACCAAATGTTTACAGTCAGCCAGCTCTTTATTGCTGATACGATTATACCATCTACATCTCCGTTGACACATTGGTTACATGCTTCCAAAGGCTGGAATATCCTCCATACACTGCATGCCAGTAGTAAAACATGAGAAGACAAGAAGGGAATTAGCTCAGCTGACAGATTTAGAAAGCACTTTATTAGACAATGAATTAATATATTTTGTTTTTTACCTAACACTGTATTTTTAACAAATAAATATGATTTTTACCAAAGTCTACATTACCACACGATCACACCCCAATTCCACTTTTGTATTCAATTCTCAAGCAGATGTTAAGGTGTATAATATCTCTGATGCTTCCAACAATGTCTGCAAACATACAGCAAAAAAGCAGTTAAATAGCAACAGTTTTGTAAATAAGCTTGTATAAAAGCATGAAATTTGGAGATGATGATTCAAAGTGAGTTGCTCTGAACAAAAGATTAATTACGCAAAAAGATGGTTTTTAGCATCCCAGCCCACACATACCTACTATTTAATAGGCATCTGCACCCACTTATAGCCTTGTAAACACGCCTGGCATGTGACTTGGCTGCAGATGCAATCATGTAATCTCACCTCTAATCCTTGAGCAGCCCCTGGAATTGGCATAAATTCAAAGGTGCCTGCAGTAGAATATTAAACTGACTGTAAATGGTTTAAAGTCATCACACTATAGTGATACTGGGAATAATAAAGAAAACGATTTTGTATGCTAAATTTCCATTTATTTAACCATTCAAATAAACAAAAACAATTAACCAACTCATCTCACAAATGCCAGAACACTCACATCAATGCAGCTGAGGCTTTGGATTGCTCTTGCAGCAAAGGCAGGCAAATATTTTTATGGCGATGTGACACCTTCATAAAGATTTGCTAGCTGAAAGATCTTAAAAGCTCAAAAATACAAGAAACTAAACTGTTGTAACAATGCCAAGAGAGCAATTTTTCCTCACAATCATCTTCAGTCACACACTCACTCCGTTTAAACATGATGTATGACAAAAGCCAAGGATTACTTTTCCCTGCAACAGTCCAGCTAAAATAATTTTTAGGATGACATATAGCTAAGAAAAATTCTTCTGCCTCACAAATCACAATGACCATTTTTTACAGAGGCTTTTTAATTTACAGGGTGACATAGCACACTGCTTTGGGACTGTACTGCTACACAGAGTAGGAAAGATAAGTACAATAGAATTTAAAGATGCTATATCAGTTCATACAGAGATATTAAGTTTAACAAAACAAAAGAAAAGCAGTCAATATTTGAAGTTGAGCTCATCGTGCTGCTGTCACTCTCTTCAATGACTGGCTATATCAGTAAAGACACAACTTCATGGTTTGGCAAGCTGTTTTACGATGAACATTCATTCACTTGTATAAAAGAAAATCAACAGATTCATAAAGCTCCTGGATGGTAGGATGGCAACATGAAGCACAATAAAGAGCTTCAAAACAAAAACTAAAAATAAAGCTGACACGCTGTCACTGCTGAGCTATTGGTCTCCTGTATTACGGTAAAGTTATACAAACTCACCTGACAATTCTTGATCTGATAACTCTGTCCATTTAGCTATGCAATTGTTACACAGATATGCCATTTGATGGCCTAGAACAGCTTGGAATACTGAAATAGAATGCTAGCATGATGAGAAGATTGTTATCTCTCATTGGTGACATGGGTGTGTAAAGCTCCTTCTCTTGGGTGGCTTGATTTTTTTCTTCCATTAGCTTAAACTTAAGCAATGATCAATTTTACTCACGTTTGAAACTATTTCCACAGATTCTATAAATGAGGAATATTGTGACACAATGTGGTGTGTCTTCATCACACAAAAGCAATATGCAATTCTGAGGTAAGAGAAACCTGGATGCAGGAAATGAGTTTTTAGCACAGTAATGACACTGCCTAGAAATAGGACTCAAGCATAATAAGGTTTTGTCTGTGTGCAAGCATGTTAATGATACAGGTTGTTACTAAATTTCAAAAAATCACTCAATAATCAATCACTATTTCCTCTTAGGCACATATTTTGTGTTGCTTTGTGTGCTCTGGCATTTGCTTTGCTTTTCTCCCTTTTAGTACAGTCTGTCATCCTTGTGAGCCGTCAACATCTAAAAGGACTAGTGGTATCTATTTACTGTTCCTCCTCGTCCATCTATGATAGAGGACATTAAAAAAAAAAGTCATGGGAACAATATAAACAGTTTGGTGTTTACAGAGTTTCAAAAAAAAAATATCAGGCACTGAGACACTGAGTTGCCAGGCAGAAGAGGAATTAGAAGTATTGCTCTATGAAGATCTAACATTTTCAAAACAAGTCATATATTACTCTATGACCTTGGTCATGATTAAATTTCTGTCCTTTAAGGTAGGACTAGCATTTGACATGACTTCGTAAGGGCAAATAATGCCTAACAAACTTGGTGGCCTTCTACAATGGCATTACAGTGTTAGCGGATATGGGAAGAGCAACTGACATCATCTACCTGGACTTGTGCAAAGTAATTGACACTATCACGCACAACATCTTTGTCTTTAAATTGGAGAGATGTGGATTTGACCAATGGACCACCTGACGGATATGGAATTGGCTGGATGACCACACTCAAAGAGTTGTGGTCAATGGCTAAATCTTGAAGTGACAACCAGTGACAACCACATTCCTCCAGGGTCAGTTCTGGGACTGGTGCTGTTTAACACCTGTGTTGGTGACAGGAACATTAAGTGCATCCTCAGCAAGTTTGCTGACAACACCAAGCTCTGTGGTTAGGTAGACATGCTGGAGGGCACGGATGCCATCCAAAGGGACTTTGAAAGGCTAGAGAGATGGGCATGTGCAAACCTCATGAGGTTCAAGAACGCCAAGTGCAAGGCCCTGCACACGGGTTGGAGCAATCTCAAGCACAAATACAGGCTGGTTGGAGAATGGATTGAGAGCAGCCCAGAGGAAAAGAACTTGGGAGTGTTAGTGGATGATAAACTCAACACGAGCCAGCAATGTGCACTTGCAGCCCAGAAAGCCAACCACATCCCGGGCTGCATCAAAAGAAGCGTGGCCAGCAGGTCGAGAGAGGTGATTCTGCCGCTCTACTCCACTCTCATGAGACCCCCACCTGGAGTACTGCATCCAGCCCTAGGGCCCACAACATAAGAAAGACATGAACCTGTTGAAGCAAGTCCAGAGGAGGGCCACAAAGATGATCAGAAGGATGGAGCAACTCTCCTATGAGGACAGGGTGGGAGAGTTGCAGTTGTTCAGCCTGGAGAGAAGGCTCCAAGAAGACCTTATAGCAGCCTTCCAGTACTTAAAGGGAGCTTACAGGAAAGATAGGGAGGGGCTCTTTATCAGGGAGTATAGTTAATAGGACAATGAGTAATGGTCTTAACTGAAAGAGGGTAGATTTAGATTAGATATTAGGAAAAAATTCTTTACTGTCAGGGTGATGAGATACTGGAACAGGTTGCCCAGAGAAGCTGTGGATGCCCCATCCCTGGAAGTGTTCAAGGCCAGGCTGGATGGGGCTTTGAGCAACCTGGTCTATGGGAGGCATCCCTGCCCATGGCAGGGGCATTGGAACTAGATGTTTTTTAAGGTCCCTTACAACCTAAACCATTCTATGATTCTGTGATTTATTCCACTGCTTTGGATTAAAAAAAAAAAATAGTAAGAGTGAAAATTATCTCTACCCTATACACAAGTCAAATCTCTACAAGACATAATTTACTTCTAATAGCTACATGGTACATTACACCAGGAGATATTAAAAACTTAATTATAAGACTACTTAATTGGAAAAATGATACTCATTTTAGCAAGTATTTCCTCTTACCAAGTGATCATAGAATGGCTGGAAAGGACCTTTAAAGGTCACCTTGTCCAACCCCCCTGCCAAGGGCAGGGACATCTTCCACTAGATCAAGTTGCTCAAAGCCCCATCCAACCTGACCTTGAAGACTTCCAGGGATGGGGCATCCACTTCTCCAAGCAAACTGTACCATTGTCTCATCATCCTCACTATAAGAAATTTCTTCCTGGTGTTCAATCTAAACCTAACATCTTTCAGTTTAAAAACATTGTTCACTGTCCTGTCACTACAAGCTTTGCTATAAAGTTTCCCTCCATCTTTCTTATAAGCCTCTTTTATATACTGAAAAGCCACATCAGATACTAGTAAACACTTCATTACAAATTTATGGATCTCACTCCGAGGAGCAACTGGAAGCAGTTCTTGCTAGGTAAGAAAGTTACAAGAGAAGTAAGTTTTCAAGGCAGTCAGACAGTTCAGGAATGATACTCCTATGCAACAAGTACTAATTTCCAGAAAAGTTCTGCAGAATGCTAGGTGAAACTAAAAGTTGTAAACACAAGTGAGTTTGTATGCCTCACAGGTAATCCTGAGATTATTACAAGTATCACATTAGTACCAAAAGCTATGAGGACCATGAACTGCCTTTACCAGAACATATGATCTACAATATCTACGTTTGTGAAATATAGGCTGTGGCTGGGGGGAAAAAAAACCAAAAACCACCACAAACCTGCACTGAATAAGCACAGTGTCAGCTTTCCCAATTCTTAATCTCTTGAGCATTGGCTCTTCTGAAAGCAGTTTCATAATGACGTAATTTTTTGAGGGGGAAAATGATCCAGAAAAGGTTTGAGAAAACATGAAACTAAGTATATACTATAAAGCACTGCAAATCAATGGATCATAAACTTCGGCATACTATTTTTTAAGTAGAGTCTGTTACTCATATTTTCAGGCTTATCAATTAATAGAAGTTGAGGTTTATATTAGAGAGAAAATTAACTAACAAACTGCAAACATACTGGACTGTTGTTTATTTCATAAATTGTAAAGATTCCTTCTCAGAGCTGTGAGGTTAACATTTCTCAAAGAAGAAATGTTTCTGAGTATTGTTATGGAGGAATAGTTATCTGCAGGTCAGCAGTTCGAATCTCAACCAGCTCAATACCCAGGAATTTAATGCTATTCCAGCCTAAGAGAAAGCTCCTACACGAGATAAGTGATTCTCTGCATTAGCTCCTGCTTCTACATCACAAATTCATTGCTACACTTTGAATTCATTTGTAAGGCATTCACAGCAGGCTTTGTTGCACGATATATTTATTTACACAGGTCAAAATGCCATGAGTCTTCCCACAAGAGACTTCCACAAAATAAGACGCAGTACTTAATTTAGCAGTTCAGAGCAGCAGTATTAACTAAAGACAGAAGTTTCAAAAAGACTGAAGGCAAGAGTCACGATTTAAAAAATATGAACCAAATTGTTATTTGGTTTACGACATAGAACTTGTAAAATTTCAGAGCTAACTACACTCATAAACCAACTGTTAAATTCAAATGGCTATTCACATAATTACCCTAGACGTCTCCCTCACTTTTCCTCACCTTCTCAATTTGATTTAGGCTTTTCCCTATTAAAAAGTTTTGCTCTAAAAAAAATGAATTGCTACCAATAAAACTAAAAGAAACTACTGTCCTTCTGCAGAGTAAATACAACATAATCACATTATTTGTCTGAGCATGGTGATATTTCCATAAAAGGCACACTCCTGCACTTCATACATTCAGGACTATACCAGTTGAATTTAAAAAAAAAACCAACAACAAAAACTTGGCCATTCTCACAGTCAGCTGAAGCTGTACAACAAACACAAAATTTAAATTCACTCCTTTTAGTCACCCATGCTATGAAACAGCCATAGGATGAGTGACTTATGAGAACAGAAAATTTAAAAAAGAAAATATGTTTATGCTATCAAAGTAAACTTGAACCATTTGAATTAAGCCATTCTTAAGGTAGAGGAGAAAAGTTCTACATCAACTGTTTAAATATCAGGTTTCCTGATGTATTCTGAAATATCTCTGACAGACTTTTGGGACAGCTAACAGTAATAGTGTTGTAAACCACAACTTAAAATGACCACTCATGCAATTTTTCTGTCAAGTTTCTGATGAGTTTTTATATGATGAACCTTGAAAATAAACTGTATTGAAAACACTCACTGAATCAAAAATTTGTTTTGTTCATAACAACATATATGGAAGAGCATTACAGGACAGGATGCAAACAATTTCTGCAACACACCCTGTCTTAAACTTTCACATTTTTCTGCACCGATAAAAATATGATTGCAAAGCATGTTCATACCTGTTCATTTCCTGCAGAGTTAAAAGGAGATACTATCTAGCATTAGTTTCAATTTAAATGACCTGTGTGAGTTTATCAGTGGCCAATATAACTGACAACCGTACAAAAAAAAAAGCAACATCTATTGCAAAGACAGTCTACATACTACATTCCCTACAACTCATACCCAAGATGACCAGTGAGAAAGAAAACTTAATGGTACTGTGAAACACAAACACCTATGCAACACCGTTTCAGGTGTGACTACTACTAGCCTCTCCTTGGTCACCTTAAACTACGAAAACCCCTACATTAGAAAGAAATGGAGTTGAGCGAGGGGATAAGAAAACCTAAATTCAGGATACCCAACAAACAATACTAACGGAGGATATGACTCTACAGAGAGGAAACAGAGGAGGGAAGTAGACAAGCACATATAAACAGGAACAAAAAATAAGACAGAAATAAGGAGAGAGCAGACATAGAAAAACCAAGGAACAGAAAGCAGTCAATACAGAGTAATGCAAAAGATTATAAAAAATTCAGAGAAATACGAACCATGTACTCCCAGAACACCGAAAACATCAACTTCCATTTTTGAAGTTTTGAATTAAGCTTTGGTGTTGTGATTTTATAAATATCTTTGCCATGACTAATTGCTACAAAATATGGTGGACAAGTTATACACCATGCTTGTCTTCTCTATCATTCCAGGAGAATTTGTTAGGATAAGGAACTATAACATGAACCTTGCTTATTTTGTGATATCTTCTGACAAGTCTTTACATGAATCCCCACCCATAACAGTGTCACAAAAAGAGGTCATATTAAAAGGTTAAACATAACATTAATCATATTTATTTTATCTAGATAAGTTTATTCCAATACAACTTATTAATACACTGAGGTTATCTATAATCATACATGTATATTTATAGATGCTTGAGTGTAAGCCACAGTTAAGGAACTACATATCCAATTTCCTAGCAAAATAGAAAAGATATCTTAAAAACATCACATGTCAACAATATATATATACAGATGTGTATGTATGTAGGTGTATATATATATGTCATAGAAATGTTAGATTGAGCTTTTTCTTTTTGATTTGATTCTTTTTGATATTGCTTTTGGGGGCAGAAAGGGAAAAGTGCCTAAAAATTACATTTGTTTCTGCAACATAATTTGTTTTCTTTTAAAAAAAGAAAACATCTTCTAGTGTTCATATCTTCTATTCAAATTCTATTGTTCATATCTTCTATTCAAAATATCTTCTATCGTTCATCTTCTAATAAAATTATTTTAAGATGAAAAATTTTATCTCAGCTTAGCCCCAGACTGACTTTCTGGGAAGATGTGCCTTACATACTACACAAATGTAGACATTTTAAAATGTTTTCATTCTGGCTTCAGCCTTCTCTATGAAGAATACTAATAGTATACAAAAAAAAAGGTCTGGCGGAAGGAGAGCCATGAGTTTCCTGCTTTCCATAAGCAAGGTCTGTTATAACCGTTGCACAGAGAAACCTTGGTAGTATAACATAATGTTTAAACAATTGACACTCAGATAAAGCTGTAGCTGCCCTGTCTGTGGAACTGCTTCAATGGCAAATCTCCATGAGGAAGTCTAGATATTTCAGATCCACTTGTTCCATAATCTCAGGCCAGAAATAGGACAAGCCAAAACAGATAATGGAAAGACCAGAATATGAATACAATTGTTCATCCTAAAATGCACTGATGCATTCCTGCCAAAATTCTTGCGCAGCTTCAAAGGATTTGAACAGCATCCAACGGCTTTACTTGATAAAAGCTTTAGAGTGCCCTCTTCCTTACACAGAGCCTGGCACGAAATCAGGTGTTTTAACACCAGAAAGGGCAGGCTGAGAAACTACAGATAGCAGCAATAAAAGGGCAGCCACCAACACTTAACTTTTCCACAAATGACTGTGGAATTAATTTCCGTTTCACACTGCCAAATAATTTTCACATTCTTCTGTGTGTGCTGGGCAGAGGACAGGATTGGAAACTGATTTTTCTAACAATTTAACATTAAACTAGAAGCTTTATGAATGACAATCATTCAGAGGTCACTCATAGCTATATAATAACAGGATGAACTGATTCTAAAGACCATGCTTTACCTCTCTCTTAGAGGCTTTCAATCTTGACTTCAGTCAGTTATGGAAAACTGTGTTTGCCATCCTGACACCTTGGTTGCTCAATGACATTGTCTGCAAAGGCAGGCTGTCAGTATTCAGGTCACCAGTCATAACATTTGTTTAATTTTGTTTGTCTGGTACCAGGCCAGAAAATTTCAGATCTAAGTGATGAGATTAACACAATTCCTGGCTGGAGCATGCATGACTTTTTACATGAGTATAAGACAAGCAATTTTGTGATGATGGAGCTAGAGCCCTTTCACAGAGCCTGTAATGACAAGCTATAGCAGGAACACGTTAAAGAACTCTGTGGCTTTAAAATCAGGCTTACAGCGTAAAAATTAAAAGGAAAGAGGTACTTTACTACTAGTCAGTCTTTCCACAGTTGATACTGCATGTCTGTTTGAAGGTGAAATGCAAAGCAAATTTCACTTTCATAAGGCACAGCTACAGAAAAAAAAATGGTGTAAATCTGAGTATGAGATGAAATGAATGAAGTACAATTTCTGAAACTTTCAGGAATAAGTAGTATTTGGCTTTTCAAACCATTTCACCCAAAAGTTTTATTCATAAAAATAAGGTATTTTTAAAGCTGAAATTATTATATATAACAAATATTCTTTTAGATGTTAAACACTTAAAGCAATCAATATCTCTCTAAAGCCTGATCGTTCCCACGCTGATCTGCCCAACTGTACTCCACTAAGGTTGGTAGGATAAACTGCTCTGATTTAATTTCCCTTTTAGGAAGCTATCCTCATAATCCTCCTTTAGAAGAAAGGCACAAAAAAACCAAACAAACAACAACAACAAAAAGGGGTCAAAGACAGCTTCAACTTAAAATAGTTACTAACTCATTCTGCTCTTAAAGAGGTTTGAATTATTTCACTTCTCTAAAACAAGAAGATGTGGTCCAGCAGCTCAAGGTAGGTGCATCTTCCAAAAATACTGTCCTTTTTTTCGTTTTAACAGCCCTCTTCATTCTTATGGGCTATATGGCATCTTGTGAATAACTTGCTAAAGCAGTAGCAAAAGAACTGCTTGAAGCATTCTTTACAGTACACTAAAATTGGCTCTAGCTTTTGTGCTGTGCTCAGTGCTAGTCACCTCAGAAGAACGGAAGAGTGCAACACACATCCATCCAATAGTTTGAGTGGTTGCAGATGCAAGCTACAACAACTTAGAAGTCTTTCACCTGATATAGTACAGTGGTTTCTTTGCTTAGATGCTGCAGCAAAGGAGATGTGGTATTAAGTTAGTTAATTAACCAATCTCCCAATTTCTTTACTGTTAAAAAGTGGCAGTGTCCATAAGTTTTGTAGAGACTAAAAATATGCTCTTCATTTAGACACTAAGAATTTCAATCTGAAACACAGATCTTTTGGTCTAAGTCTTAGAAAAGCATCACTTGCGGAAAACACATGAGTTATAAAATCAAGGTCATGCATCTCCCCACAAATAAAATGCAGTCTTGTATACAATAGGAGGTCAGATAGCAGAAAAATCTAAAGTTTAAAATCATGTGCAGTCATTCCCACCAAACAGACTGCCACCAGAGTATCTTCCCGAAGCCAATAATTTACAGATAATGTCTGCCCTAGACACAAGTAGACAAGCATTTCAGAACCAAAAAAGCAGTTGAATGCAAAATTACATTAAAATAATATTGTAATCTGGTGCCTTGATTCTGAAATCATAGCATGAGTAGTCACCCCCTCTGCTTAACCCAGCAGCCCAGCAACTTCTTCAGAATTCTCACAAGTGTAAACACAAACAAGTAACAACTCTAAGTATTTGCATGACTTGGGCTCAAGTGTACGTTTTGGGTTTTCTCTGCTTTTGAGAGTGAAGACAGGGAAGGAGATGGAAATCTTTTGACATTTGTAGCGCTGCTAAAGCACAAGCCTTATTCAAAAGGATAGGATGTATCTTTACCTACAGGATGGAATACAACGCTACACTTACAGACAATAGAACATTGGTGCTTTATTTTGAAACAGAATTCAAACCCATCTGAAAATTAGATAAAAACAGCATTCTAAAACACTATGAACAAGCACCTAAGAAAAATTCCGCTACGTAGGACTGTGTATTTAAAACTTGGGTTTTAATAACTGAATGCCCAGATGAGCAAGGAATACTGTAACAGACCTGTACCTGTCTGTAACAGTCTAATAGTTCAGTTAGACTAAAAATCTCATGCAGATTCTCTTGCTCCTTCCTGTTGCCGCAGAAACATGCAAATTAAATATTTGGATACCTCTGTAAGATGCCTGTTCCTTTGATTCATCATTAGATTTAAAAAAGAAAGATGATTTACCTCTTTAAAAATCCTTACAATGCGTAAGTCATCAATTCTTACTTTAACAACTATTTCACATCACCAGTTTTCCATTATAGTGAATCAAATTCAGTACTTTTTAAAGTTTAGGGATTTTCTTGGTAAAAAAGCGGGTGGTTCATTTTAATTCAACTATCTTACTATACATTTTGTCTAATTTTGAAGTGAATTAAAAATAAATTTCACACAAATTTGAAAAAAAGCCTGGACATTCAAGTCTCCATAAATACTTGCTCAAATACAGGATCCCTATTATTCTGATAATTTGTCAGGTTTCTACACCCAACCACTCACTCTGAAGAGCAACTAACTATATATCTGAAAAGTAAATTAACTGGACACTGACAAAATACTCTTCCAATGAGACACTCCTTTATAAAAAAAAAAAATCCAAGTATGTGTAAAAGTAAAGACATTCTTTATGTAGTTATACACACACAAATTGACTGAACTGATTCCAGAATAGACAGAAACTGAACATAAAGAAAAACAGGCATACATTTAAGCTTCAAGTTCAAACACTGTAATATTGATTACTTACTTATTTACGTCAAAGTATACACCATGTGCACCAAACTTGTCAATAACTGAACAGCATCATGAAAGAATCATAACAAGCATGCTTATATTCTATGCAAGTTAAACATTTTTACTAACTTATTACAAAAAGCAACTTTTAAAATTCAAATGATTACTTTCAAATAAGAGCCAAAGAATTTAAGGAAATCTCAACAGTAAAATTCAAAATAAAATGTTCCAAATTTGCAGAATTGTTCATACAACTGCTTTTACCTAATTAAAATTGAATTTTTCTAATGTATTTTACATTTTAAGTTAGTTTTTAAATTACTTGTGTTAACAAAAATGTCTCTTTAGAAAAGAGTATCTAATAGAATAGACAGAACCTAGGCTAGTCTGAGAGTCAGCAAAAAGACTTTAATTACTAGTAAATTCTGTAATATTAGAACTTCTGATTAAGGTGCTATTGAAAAAAAGGGAAAAAAATAAACATCTGAAGTGCAAAATAGTTAAAAGAAGGAAAAAAGACACCAAAGATATAATTACACCCAAATAGCAAGCTTCTTACAAACTTTTTTAACAGGGAGCATAGGGCTGCAGTCTACTTCCCTCTACACAGAAACACAGAAATAGGCTGTTATAAGGTAAAAGAAATACTGACATTCCAAATCCATCCATTTTTTCTCTTGCATACAGTGTCACCACTGAGAACACCAAACAAACAACAACCCCAGAAAGAGAGCAGAGGGTTTGCTATTGTTGTTGAACTCTGAAAAATATTAAAAATTGAAACAATTGAGCACAAGGCTCAAAACCCTTTTAACTTTAGGAAATAAGCTCTAGAGAAAAAAAAAAATCTTTATCCAGGGACATAGTTATCGGCATAAAGTGCTTAGCTACAGCAGAAACTCTGGGTGTTTCCACAAGAGAAAACTATCATATAGGAAGTCTCATCTGACTGTTTCATAATCACTTTAAACCAGCAAAAATACAATAATTCTGAAAAAAGAATTTGCTTCCCCTTTCCTTTGAATGCTTGCTCCTCCCAGTGCACTAGCACAACTGCTGAGCATCCACATGGTGAACTGAGCATTATTAACGCTGAATTTTCATTTGTAAACCCTAAATACTAGCTCATTCTAGATCAGCTCCTCTGATTCATCTCAAAAGTCCATGAAATCTAGTGCCATAATCAAATACAAAACAATGAGACAGAAGCAGGCAGCCAGGGGTGAAGAGACAGAATCGTTAGAGCTGGAAGCAACCTTAAAGACCATCTAGTTCCAACCCACCTGCCACGGGCAGGGACATCTTCTACTAGACCAAGCAGCCCCATCCAGCCTGGCCTTGAGGTGTTAGATCAAAATGGTAACAACAAGATCTCACCAGGAAGATCTCAAAAGCAGATTCTCCCTTTAGGTAATACAGAAAAGACTATTACAAATTGGACTGCTTTCATAATGGGATAGTCTAAGTCATAAATTTTTTATTCCATTTAGCAGATTTCCTTCTGGGACACACAGGCACCTCATACTTGCAACCAACTATGGAACCAATAGTTCTGGTTAGTCAGACTTACTGTTTTAGACACAGAAGAAAAAACAAGTAACATTTCTATATTTATTTTCAAGGTTCAATAGAACAGTATCTCTGCAAAATCCAAATGATCTACAGTCAAGCAAGGCAGGAACCTACACCGTGGAGAGGAATTGATTGTTCCCAGTTTCCCTGAACACCTGCCTTTCTGACTCTTCATTTTCTTTTTCATTTGAAAGAATCAGGAAGAGTTCTTAGCCTTGACCACAGAAAAAACAAAGCTATCAATCCAGACTGGTTGCAAATGAATTGCTGGGATTAGCAAACAAGAAGAATCACAGAGCAGAGAAAGTAACTCAAACAGCAGGGCAAGCTATGCAAAATACTGTGCTTGAATAATGCTATCATTTTAATATGAGAGGCACAGAAGTGATGAGTTTAATCCAGTGTCATGAAAGAATTAAATCAAATTCCTAAAAAGAAGCTTGCAACCCTCACACATCACTCCTGAAAAGTTATTCAGCAGAAAGTTTAACAATTACATTAATATATTCAGAAGTTACTAATCTTTCACTATCTGTAAATTATTTCATAAAAAAAATTCACCACAGTTCTTCCCAAATACTGCAAGAAATGTAGCAATTTTTTTGTAGAATACCTGTCTACTGGATAGTCTTCTAGTAGCATTCTGTCATGCTATACATACTATCGGGTAAACAAGCAACTAAGATGCTCCTCCTACATGAATTGCTACTCATTGATTTGCTACTCATGAACAAATAATCTGAAACATCAAGTTTTTCTGATTGCTTGACATTTCTTATAGTTTAACAGAAATTGAGATTATTTGTGATTATGTAACAGGTTTACATAATTCACAAATTTTACTATACAGAGAAATAACTTGCCGTGCAAGTTTAAGTATACCATACACTTGCTGGGAAAACAAAACAAAACAAACAAAAAATCCAAGAAAATCAACAGTAGTTAAAAAACCTAAAATGACAAGACTCAGGGAAAGCAGACAAAAGAAAGGTCTACGAAGTCTAAATGCATGCCTCCTAAGCATGTAGATTTTCCATTTTCTGAACAGACTAAATAGCCTGTACCATAATTAGTTTCATTTAAAAATGAGTGGAGCTTATGTAAGGATGTGGTAGTTATAACCATTTTTACCGATGGAAATACAACAAACAGTGGCAAAAAAAAGAACATAAACATGCTCAGTTCAGAAAGTAGCAAATACTTGAGCAAACTCAAAATATCAGTAGCCTTTATAATAAACTACTGCTGACAAAGTTTAAATTCAAATACTCTGTGAATGAACAAGCAGATACAGTAGACCAATGATTACGCTCAGAGTAGCCTCAAAGCAGAAATTCACCACTGTTGTGAGAGCACAACTTTTACCATAAGATACATCTGTACTTTCTGGAATCTTATGTTCTGTCACATAATAAAAATGTAAGAACAAGAGATACTAAAATGTTAGTGTCCTAACTACTGTTTTCCTTCTTGAATCAAAGATTATAAATCAAAGAAAAATACTTAAACCTTTTTCTTCCTCCTCCTCCTCCTCCCTGGTTGTCTTCTAGTATTCTAAGTACTTATGAAACCCTTACCTTTTCAACCTTTCAAAAAACAAGAGACATTAGGAGAATTCTTTAGACATCTTTACAGAATGATGGACTAACCAACAATCTATGATTTAGATTTTAACAAAAATCAATGGGAGAAAAAAACACACGGAAAAGGACTGGTTTCATGTTGTTTGGCTTTGTGAGGTTTTTTAATCTGAATTCGCAGAAGAACAGTCAAACTTCTTTTGATCCTTTTTTGCCAGTTCCCTAACACCACTTCCCCTTCATGCATTTCTTAGATACCATGTCTGTGAACAGCTATCCCCACAGGGAACACTTCAGAGAGCCCAATACTGGCAATAAAAAGTTTTCTTCACCTCCCCCAACCACCAGAAGAGTAAGCAAAATTTTCTCTTTGAGAAGATATGGACTCCTTTAAAGGAGAGAAGAGTATGAGCTCTTCCTCCATCTTTTCTGTTGTTTCTAGGAGGGGAATCCCCCATCAGACTAAAGACAACTGTCCACTAATGCTATGCTTTGGTCTCTCACTAACAGATACACATGAGAACAAACTGCACCAGGACTTCTGAAGATTAAAAGCCAAGCACTGAACTGTGTAGCTAAGAGCCAAACAACACAAGCTGATGTCTCTGTGCCCTGATCACATCTTGGGCAACATATGGCTCTTAGAAGACCTGTCATGCACTTTTGTTACAACTTTTACAGAAAGTGGTCTCAGTTAGGGAAAAGCAGCTTTCAAGTGACTGAGTGTTCCTCCAGAAATAGAAGTACTGTTTGTCACAGTACTAGCAATGTCTGTGTTGTTGGTACTAGTGCCTCCTTGCTGAGTAACAACAGGAAAGATCAGTCAAGATCCCTCAATGTCCACATTACTATAGGAAGATGTCATCCAGTTAATGGTACTAAAATCATCAAGACCTGATGTACAAAGTTACTGAAAGCAAGTTTCTCCTCTTTAGAAAACTTAAGGTTGTCCTCTACAGAAGCCACTAATTCATCTCCTTCTCACAGACCCCTTACTCCTAGATGAACTCTATTTCAACACCTTGGTGACTTGTTGACTGGGTTTTTTTATGGAGGTTTTTTTTGTTGTGTTTTTTTGGTGTTTTTTTTTTGGTTGGGTTTTGGTGTTTTGTTTTTTTTGTTTGTTTGTTTTTGGTTTTGTTTTTTTTTTTTAAACTATGGTAGAAGATCATTTCTAAAGACATATCAAAAAACCTGATCTCAGTTAGGTCTCTCTTATGCCTAAGGCTACTTTCAGCCTCATTTACCTCAACTCCCAAATCTGGAAAAGGATTGGCAGGTAGAACATTTACTTGACTTGGAACTTTCTTGAAAGCAAAAGAAGCATTTTACTGTATCTAGAGAAAAGGCTTCAAAAGCAAAGAGACATATTTCATTTAAGAAGGTCTGCATTCTGCCATTTATAAACTTCATTCTGCTGCAACAGAAATGGTAGAAACTGCTTTCTCCATCTGTCTCTTCTTTCTTTAAACTGGATATTTCAAGATAACCATAGTAAAAGAATACATTTGTTACAAAAAAAATGCTAATAAGCTCAAACCAATACAGAAGGAAGCCAGATGTCAGCAGGGACTTACCTCACTGTCACTACCTGCTACAGAAAATGGTACACACTGAAGACTAACATGTTCAGTATAGAAGTAAGTACAAAACTTATCCATCATCCAATTAGTCAAAAAGCTCATAACCTCACAACACATGAAGTATTTGCAGACCAACAGTGAGATCTATTTTGAAATACCTGTATAGAACACTGATACTCATGAAGAAGGAACAGCAAGCAAACTTTTATAACCACATTTTCACAATGCTTTTCTAACTGCAGAAAACAAAGCAGAGTCCCAGACTAATATAACTGTTACACCATGCTGTCCATTTTAAACTTACTAATGAGTTGCACACTCCATGCTACTCTACAAAAGCACTGACAAAAACGTGTCTTCAATTATAACTTCATATGAGTGTTCTGAGTTCAGTCTCAACGCTTACTTGGTAATTCCAAGATTACTGAAGTCACACCTGTACACTACCACTTCACCCAGCAGCTAAAACTTGATTTGTCAGAAGAAAGGACATATTTCATTAGACTTTTCAGTAGATTTAGCCAGAAAATAGTAAGTTTTTACCACCTTCAAGTCAGCAGTAGGATGAAAGATAATATTTGACGTAGAAGTGTTGCTAGTATAAATTTATCCTATTATCATTTTTTTCAGCAAATATGAGGCAATAGAGAGAAATAGTAGCAAATTAACATTTTGACATATCTGGACATGTCATTTCTGATCTGACATTAGTAGGATTACTTTTCAATCAAGATAATCTTAAAAATTTCAGGAAAAAAAAGGCAGATACATCTCAACAGCAATGCTCCACAAGAGACCTAGTGCCTGGCTTACTACTTCTGCAAGCTGACCTTCAAAAACATCAACACGAAACCCAAATTTTACATTCCTTTCATAACTAGCATATCCAGATAAAAAACAAACAAACAAACAAAAAACCCCACAACTCAACAACAAAAAAACATCAACCCCTCTACTTGCTCTGAACTATTATTGATCCCATGTCCAATGTCAAAAAAACAAAAATCCATAATTGTTTCAAGTGCTAGGAATAAATGTCTACAGCTTGAGTTAAGCCAAAGTATACAAACTCCCCACAGAACAAAAAGAATTATACTTGAGGATTTACAGCAACGTGACAAACGCTATGACATACAGGGAACAAAACAAGCCTTTTGCCAGCTATTTTCTGTAAGTCGTGACATTGTAAACCAGTGCAAATTGTTCAAACAGATGAGACTTCAGAACAAATGATATTAAAATGTAACCAAGGAAGGGAAAAATGAAAGCTTAAAGCTGCAACAAGATTAAAATACTAGCATTGTTGTGGATCTTGTTACCAAATCTGATAAGAAACAGTCAACACTGAGCACATATTAGAAAAGTATCTGATTTTTTCTCCGCCACAACATCCAAGACAAATACCCATAGTATGCGAATGTTCTTCTAAAAGTAATCCTAGATCAGCCATGATTTTACAGAAATTGATCCACTTTTCAAATTAATATACACTCTAGTTGATATAGAATTTCATTTGAAAGCAATATTTCCATAAATGTATTGCATACGGAACATGATTGATTGAACATAATCTGCTGAAAGGCGTTTTTAAGAAAACATTCTTAGTTATCCAACAGAAAGCCCACATGCAGGTAGGAAAACATCTATCCTCAAACTGTGACAGTCAGGTTTCTGAACACTAGTAAGCAGAACTACCTTTATCTCTATTCTGTAGCTTTACTGTTTGCTTATGAAGCCATCCTGCTTCATACAACCCTCAGAAAAGAGCAAAAGGAGAAGTCATTTTCCTTACAATAGAGGTAGGTTAGCACAAAACCTGGTAAAACATTGAAGATGCTTTTAAAATACCACTACTTTAAATTCAAACCCTGAATAAAATAAAACCCACCTGGAACTCAACACCTAATACTTCTTAAGAACACAAAGCTGTATATAACCTTAACAGAGACATTTTTCACTTTTATACTATAGTGCTCTGCTGGCTATTATGAGATGGTACTTGAAGAGGGAGAAACATTCAACGCAGTAATCAATGGGGTGAAAGAATATTGAAATGCTAGTTCCACTCTGACATTAAACTGAGAGACAGAGTGTGATCTGTCTAGCATAATTAATCTTCAAAATGAGAAAAAGAAAAATCCCAAACATTAAGAACTCATTGCCCATCTTGATCACTATAGTTTAGTAGCAACACTGTAGCTTCATCTTCTTATTACATACTATATTTTGCCAGATGTATTTCAGCTTCTCATGTCAATAAAAAGGCTTCAGCGATGCTGTTTCTGGTAGTTGTGCACATGGGTCTCTTATATGCTAATACCACAGTGCCACCTTTTAAGCACTGACTGACACAGCGCAGAAGTCGCTGACCAACTATCCACTTCATACAGAATAGGAGATACTCAGAACGGACACTCAGTACTACAGAAACATATACACTATCAGGTCAGATTTACATCATTTGTCTGAAGCTGCAGAGACAAATTTGCACAGCAGTACTAGCACATTCACAATTTTAAAGCCTTCAAAGGACAACTTTGACTAATTCTTTAAAGTTTGACAGATCACAAGAACCTATTCTAGAAATGTTTTCAACCAACACCTTCAACATTGCCATACATGAGTCTAAGCAAGTATTTCAAAACTCTCATCTTTCCATTTAGAAATAATGTTTCACAAATTTGAATTAGTTACAATGACATCACCACACATTCAATCTCAACAAAGTGATTCCTGGTCTTTCACAAGAAGACGACAGCTAATATCACCCTTCAGACAATATTTTAGTCTATCATGTCCATTCAAAAATAACAGTCTATAAAAAATTTACCCTATATAGATAACTGAAGGATAGCTCCAGCTTTCAAAAAAAAGACAAATAATACCAGGAAAGCGTGGCAGGAATTTTAGAGTAATCATAGAATCATAGAATCATAGAATCATCTGGGCCGGAAGGGACCTCCAAAGGCCATCTAGTCCGACCCCCCTG
>JAOQGH010000001.1:120813117-120831803 GCA_025769975.1 Gallinago jamesoni | reverse complement strand
TCTCCAATTTGGCAAGCAGGATGTCATGGGGGACCGTGTCAAAGGCCTTACAGAAGTCCAGATAGATCACGTCCATAATACCCTAGTATCAGTCTACTGCACTAAGCAGCACCAATTTCCAGTTTAGTTTTATTTATCTGAGTAAAGACAGTAACAGGGACAGGAAAAAATATTGCAAAACTAAGTCTACCTTGTAACTTGAAACACTTGTAGTCAAAAGGAGTCCAAAAGGTGCCTGTGAAAAAGTTTGAGGCTTTGTATAAACTCTCTCATAGTTTCACTCTCCATTTGTCACCTGCCTTTTCAGTGTACCATATAACAAAAAAAACTTTTTTCACTGAAAATGCCTTTACTTACATTTATGTGTGCACACTCAGGTACATAAACACCAGGCACCGCACCTACTTCAGCTCATAGAAGTGGGAAGAAGAGCATCATACAGACACTCCTAGAGCTAAATGTGTCACACCACAGTTGAGTTGGATGACTAAGCATACATGATAGACTTGACATTACCTAAAATTTACTAGTTTTAATCATTTACTCGATGTTTGGATGATCACTAAAATATCTTTGGTGCCAAAGAAGTAAATCAAAGGCTTTTGCTTGTATTGTTAGTGACTTTGCTAAGACACAACAACTGATGAAGTAAATATTTGAACTATTATCCCACTTGAAGATGGAGCTCTTAGAAAAAAGCTCACTAAAACACATTCCTAAGTTTCATGTTTATTGTGTACTGCAGTACATAAAGAAACACATAACTCTGACCCCAACCACAAATACTTTTGCAGGTCATACTTTCAGGCTACTTATGCTATTTAAAAATACATACAAAATGAATCATCACAGGTCTAAAGGTAGGAGAAATCATCTACATATCAGCGCAACCAAAAACTTAACTTCATTTGGGCACTAGATAATTTTTTAGAGGGGACAGAAATAGATAAGTTACTAGTGGATAACTTTAGGAAATATATTAATGTATTCTCTTGGATGACTCAGTGGAATCCTTTACCATTAGGATTACCATTTAGAATTATTTCTCTGCAACTCAGTGGACAGAGATCAGCCCAAACACATCACCAAAGCTGGGTGGACAAGACAACATGTTTTCACAACACCTGTTCACCTTATCTTGTATTCCTCAAGATGACGACTAATGGAAGGAAAAAGGGGCCTTGATGGCATCCAGGAAACAACAAGAAAGAATGGACACAGATCTCATAATACTCTCTTTATATTTATCTGCAATGACTTATAGTAAAGGTTATGATGCAAGCCAGATAGAAACACATCATAAAAGTATAGGTTCTTAATAAGTATCCATCACACTTATCCAACTCTCTGTACCTAAAACAAAGTATTTAAGATTAAAGGCAGACCTAAAAGCTGATTTTATTATCCTTTACTAATGTGTGTAAAATTTAATAAACTAGTAATTTTATGGATGAACTGTGTCAGTCTATATATACATTAATGCAGGCTGTTATGGCATTCTTCAGAGTGCTATCAACTGACACCATTCACAAGACAGGACAAAGGGCAGGCTTTTAACAAATGTTGTGAAATACTTTATTTTTAAGAATCCTGTTCCTCTATCACTACTAAGAGGAAATGAATTTAACATTTCTTCTTTTTACATGAAATATGTTAACTGAAAATATTATTGAAAAAGGGCAGAAGAAAGTATTGCTCTTCTCACAGATCTGGAAAACAAAATTAAAGCTATCAGAACAGACACTGACCTTTGACCATGTAGGCTTTACCTGTAAGTTTTAAGAGGTGGGTTTTTTTTATACTAAGCCCTCTAAAAACAGAGCTGGTCAAGTGGACCTGTTACAGAGCATAAGCCCATAAACAATTACTACTCAATTTTTTAAGAGTCGACACCAGAACTAAAAATAACTGACACCTATCAATACATCAGCAGGAAGAGTTAGCCTATCCACTCTCAATATTTATTTCGAATGGACGCGGGGGGGGGGGAGAAAAGCTACTGTAGAACATCAAGCTGGAAAATCTTGAGATGTAATTATTATAAAACCACTACAAATAACTATATTTTTAGCTAATTTCTTTATTTAACTAATATTTACTGTATTCATTAGCTATAAAGACATTAACAGAATAGTAATAGCATCTTCAAACTGGTTACCACCAAAACTTTCAAAGACAGTTTTATTCATATTTATCTGAACATGGTGTCTTGCTTTAAGTTTTTCCACTACCTTCTAGTGTGATGTACCTAGGCCATTCCATTTTTTTTTGGTGACAGGGAACGTGCACCTCTCCTTGTTTTCTCCTTGCTAAAGCAAGGGAAAGCACAGACAACATTACAACACAAGTCATGTTTCAATGAGGGTAAAACAGACAAACTGAACAGTCAAACACTAACACTGGAACAGTATCAAGCCGTAAGAGTAGCATCCTTCCACCACATCCACCTCGATTAAAAAACAAACCAAAAGAAAACCCAAGCTATTCTTCCCAACAGCCAATAGAAACAAGTGATAAGATCTCAAATCTGACCTGATGATATGACTCTGGACAGAGCACAACTAAGGCCTTGCTACCTTTGGGGGCCTTTTATCTCCAGAGCCAAACCACAACGGCAGCAGCAGCATACAGCAGTCAACATGTTGAAGAAGCAGCAGCAGCTCTTATACCTGTAAATTTATTTGGGGGTTTGGGGTATTTTGTGGTTTTCTTTTTTTATATTTTACACAGCAAGAACGGCATCTGTGGCACAGCAGATGCCACAGACCCTGCCAAGTGGACACCTGCACAGGACCTCTGGGCAGTCAACCTGCCACCGTCTCCAAAGGGCTCCAAAAACAAAGACCAAAGTTTCCCCGGCTTGGTGCGTGGGAGTGCGGCAGCAAAACAAGAGCCAGGATCAACATGAGCACCCTCCCATCACCACACCCCGCACACCCCCGCGGATCACACCACCACCACCCCCTCCGCCGCCCCACGCCGAGGCCCTCTCTTCCCCGGGGCACCGACTCCACCCCGGCCCACCAACGGGGGGACACCGCCTCCAGCCCGCTCCCACCCCCTTGGGCCGGGGGTTGTAGGGGCCACCCCACCGCCTGGCGGAACGGGAACGGGGGGGGAGCAAAGAGGTGTCACCCCCGACTCCGTCCCGAGCCTCCCTCCTTCCCTGACGGGGCGCCCCCGGCAGCGGGCAGCCCCTTTCCACCCCCACATTCAGCCTTCACCCCCCGCCACCCCCTCCAATTCGGTCCCGGGGCCTGCCCCCTCCCGCCCCCCCTCACCGTGCTGCTCTGGGGGCTCAGCTCCGGCGGCGGCATGCCCGCCCGGCCCCTCGCCTCTGCCCCGGGCCTCCGGGACGGCGACCGTTGGAAGCGGAGGGAGGGGGGGAGGGCGGCAAGCGAGGCGACCCGCGCGGGCCCCCCTACTCCTCCCCGGGGGGGTGGGGTGGGGGGGGCAAGCGCGTGCCCCCCCGGTGCGGACGCGCACGAACCAGGGAAAGGGAGGGGAGAGGGGGCGTTCTCCGGGCGGCACCGGGTCTCCGTGAGAGGAGTAAGAAGGGGGGAAGGGGGAAGGGGGGGGGGAGGAAGAAGGGGAAGGGGGCGCGGAGCGCGGCCGGGAAACGCTTCCGGGATCGGCGCGCTGCGCCGCACGCTCAGTGCGGGGCGCTGAGGCCGCCGGGCGCGCGGCAGCGGGAGGAGGGGCCCGGCCTGCGCCGACCAAGCTCCGGCACGGTGCGGGCTCGCGCGTCGCCGCGGGCTCGTCCCCGCCCTCGCGAGACTTGGCGGCGGGGGAGGAGGGGGGCAAGCGGGGGTTTGAACGCGCGCGGCAACCAAAGGCCGCGGGGGGAGGTGGTGACGGCGATGCGGAGGGGGCGGTTGGCGTGGGATCCCCTTGTATCCCTTCCCACCCCCACGCCTTCCTACCGCGGCTGTTTCCTCAGCAAGTTTAAATAAAGGTCTCCCGGAGAGGGCTTCGGCTGGCTGGGGGCCGCCCGGCCCGGCCCGGCCTGGCGGCGGTAGCGGGGAAGCTGGCCGCGTATGGCGCTCGAGCAGCAGAAGGGACGGGAGGAAGGGTTGAGGTGTCCGTGGCAGCCCCCACGCCAGTAGCCACTGCTGCTGGGCTGCCGTGGGGCTGCGCAGCCCCGCTGTGCTGGCGGGGCCTGGCTGGGGCAAGCGGGCACCCATGGGGCTTGGGAGGCAGAGATAGCAGCTGTGAGATGGCGTTCTCTGTGGAAGTGCTTCCCCCTTGACAGAAACCTCTTTCAGAGTATGGTTAGGCGGTTATCGAAGTTTTGGGCCGTTATATTCCAAATACTGACAGCAACAGTAAGGTGTGCAGACACAAAATCTAAAGCACATTTCTTACTCATACAGCAGGGTATAGCTATTGGCATGAAAATGCCTGTGTGCTGTGTTCCTACCCTAAACTCTCATCATCCTATGCCATGCCATTCCAAATAATGTTTTTGTGTCCCTCTGCTTGCAGGACAGACTTCAGGCGGTTGTGATGATACGGATTGATCCAACATGAACTTTTCATTACATCAACGGAGGTTGAAATCTTCCTGTTGGTACAGAGACTTGCAGATGGTTTAGTGGGTGTACATTGAGTTTTCATCCACAGACTGGGCCTTTAATTTGAGATTAGATTCTTCTGCTTGTGTGCTTGTGTAAACTGGTCTAAAGCATCTCCACCTGAATGATAAAAGACCATGAGTTGTGTTTCTCATTTCTTTTTGCGTTCAAATATTATTCTTTGTTTAGCTAGCATCTGTCATACTTAGATCTTTTTTTTTTTTTCTTCTTAGCACTGTTCATCAGAGCCACAGAAACACCATTGCAAAGAAATTAATGGAAGCATATGCAGAGTTCCTTCTGTCTCTTTCTGGTAGCAATCTGGGTGAAGGGGTGAAAGGAGGGGGCATGTGTCTTGTATTGCAATTACTGACTCCACATCATCTTCCGTATGCAGAGGCCTTGGCTTGTGTGTCAGAGATTGTGTGAAGTTAATTAAGGAATTCCTGTATTCTAATCCCTACATCGGAAACAAGCCAAGCCTGACTAGCATTTCTGGAGAGGCAAGATGCAAAACCAGAAGTAAACAGGATCTCAGTGCAACAATACTGTTACCTAACAGAGCCCGATTCTTATCCTATGTTTGGAATTAATATCAAGATGCTAACTGCACATTCCTCAGCAAAAATCCGTAATTTCCAAATACAAATGTGTGCTTTTGCACCCAGTGAATAGGTTCAGTGGTTCTATCTAGTCTCTCACTTTTTAACAAAGTGGTTAACATCCCTTTGTGTATCTTTTGATCCTTGAGAGTCTCTGTGCCCTGGATTGCACATAGTGGGCCTGGCTTGTTCAACTTTTTTTGCATTGTCCAGCCTACTGTCTTAATTCATCCTGTTATTTGTTGCTTTCAGATCTTTCAAATCAACGTCCAAGTCAAACCTTTCCTCTACTGTTTCTCACCATCTGTCTGTAAACTCCCTGTACTACAGCCACAGCATGTCTTCGTTAGCCGCTGTAGCATCATATAAGTGAGCTCCATTGCTCCATTTCAGTTCAGCAGCAACTGATCCTTTATTTTTATTTGGAAGTGATGCTGCTTCTCTGCAATTGAAGGCTATCGGCTAACAATCGACTGATTTATCTGCGCTCATCCCACTTTCAAAGCATGAGTGTTCCAACAGAAATTGCAGAGACTTTGCATTTTTCATCTGCCGTTAGCTAGCCGTAGATTTGAGAGCAGGATTGCGCTACTGGAAGATTAATCAGTCTGGAAACTTCACAATAAATCATAGCAGAGCCAGTGCTCTGCTCAAGAGTTTAGGAAAAAAATTCTTATGGGTATTAGGTGCCTGATTACCCCAGAAATCAGAGATTGTATGTGTTTTAACTTCACTGAACACATCTCTGAAAGGAGTTCATTTTACTGCTGATCCAGTTCTTCTGTCTTCTGTTATCCATATGACAACTACAACAATTGATTATACGGAAAAGTAATATTAGGAAAGTATTTAATGTATTTTTAGCTGCTTCTAATGGGATTTAGCAGCTGGAAACAAGGAGAGCTGGGATTGAGTAATCAGAGCAGTTCTTAGACAGCTGTGTGAGAACCAGTGTACCAGACAGGGCTCTGAAATGCATCACCATTTTTTTTTTTTTTTGTATTTTAACAAATGCAATATATGCAATGAAAAGTTTGAAAACTAGACCTCAATACTTGTAGCTCAGTAACTCAAAGTAGAATGGAATTCATTGTTAAATCCAGTCCTGTAATAACTTCTAGATGAAAATAAATACCTTTGATTTTTGTGAGATTTTTTTTAAATTTAATGCTTATGGCAGTTATTACTGCGCATCTTTGAAAGGCTTCAGGTTGGCATTTAAATTCTATGCTACATTCATTTTTAAGCAGAACAAAAATGTAGTTATTTCTGCTCCCTTTTCCTCTTTATGAATAGCAATCTAAGAGACCCATTTTCCTATTTTGGAAAAAAGCAATTTTCTGCATGTTTGTGCCTAAGAGTTTCAGCCAGAAAAGTATCTTGATAAAATGGCCCTCCAGCATTCCATATGTTTTCTGTCTGAATAGTTCCTATACTGAGTTAGTTCTATTTACAAATCAAAAGAGTAATTTTTCAATGTAAGCACTGTAAACTGAGTCTTGAATCTACAAAGTCAAACAGGGTTTCTTCTCCCTGTTACGCTGTGGTCAGTAATGTGTATTCTGTCACTGGAATATGACTAATGGTTTTATTTGATGGTACATAAAGTGCAATACAGCATGACTCAATTGGTCATAGTTTTAGTTACAAGAAGTCACATTTTTTTGGTCTTTGTGTACTTGAAGTAATTAACATGATTATAAAAAAAGCCAAAAATGTTTGTCTGGAGTAAGGAGGTACCATTGTTTCATATAATTTTCCATATATGGAAGGAAATTATCTTGGGATGAGGTTTAAGCAGAGTAATCTATAAGCCTGTAGTAATATTGTGTTAGTGTCAGGTTGTGCTGAGTCCTCTGCTAGTTTACTTGTGTACAAGAAGTTACAGAGTTAAGGGTTTAAGTAGAGTTACTTAGGTGAAAGCCTATAGCACCAGAGCTCACAGTGAAGGATATCCTTTCTATAACAATTTTAATTCTGTCTAGAGAATTGAATAGAAAATTTTAGTCCTGATATGTCAGTTTAAACTTCTCAAACTGCGTAGCTATTCTTTAATAAATCCTGTATCCTGTTGGTTAATAAAACCACCTCACTTCCCTCTCATTGCATTTTAAGGAATGTATTTTCGGTCTTTTCTCATCAAGGTGAATTCTAGGCCCTAAAAACAATTTGTAGAGCATGATTCATCTGTTACATTCCAAACATAGTCAGAACTTTTTGAACCTATGCATCACTCTTTGTACTTTTGCAGCAAAGTCGTTTTGACTCTACTAGGTACCCTGGTCATTTTTCTGTTTCAAATTTGTGTCAGCTGTATAACTCAGAGAGAACAGTATAAAATGTTTATTGTTTTAACAGGGATCATGCATCAAGAAGTTGAGTTCAAAATGAAGGTATCTTGAAACTTAGAAGTAAACACAGCAATACCAAAGTTGAGTATATACTCAAAATAAACCTTTGAGAAAATGGAAAAGATTCGTAAGTCAAAAATGTTATTACTTTGTCTTAAGGTGGAATCTTTACCTTGCGAAGTGCAGATCTCAGCAACTGTCACTTGTTAATACCCTCTGAAGGGCTGCGTGACACGGCTTGGGGAACCTGTTGGTGTATGTATAAATGTGCATATACATGTCCAGGCATTATCCCTCCCCTTATTGTCTTTTCTATGTCTGATGTTCTCCACTTTAGACATGTAACACTATGATCACATCTGTATATACACCAGGAAGTTTTCAAGGTGTGCCTTCAAGTTCTGTGAGTGGGTCTAGCAAGTGGGGATGGAGCTCTGCAGCTGTTCAAGGCATGGTCTTTTAACACAGAGTACATCATGGACACTAGGAAAAGCAGTAGAGCTGGTGCCAGAGTGCACCTCTTAGTTGGCTTTCACTCTGCCTGAAGAAAAGCTATAGAGCAGTCCCTGTTTTTCTCTTTGCAATTTCCACAATTAAATTTGCATCTTTACACATTTCTAGCCTGTGATTTGGAAGACCTAAATTCTACAGAAATACACGTTGTCTGTAAGCATACTTAAAAACTTAAGAAAAGTTTCAAGTGTTCCTTTGCAGAGTCTTCTTAACTGCTGTGGTTCTGGCATAATCATTGTCACTAGAGCTACTTGGTGCTGAAAGGCTGATGAATCAAATCAGTAATAATATATAAAGTGAGTGCTGAGACTATATTTATCTTTTGGAGGATATATCTAATTGATTCCTTTGGGAGTATTTTTCACTGCAGTTAATTTTGGTGCTCTGGTCAGTTCCACTTTCTGAATACCTAGTTTCCCTGTAGTAGCAGGAATTAAAATGAATGATGTCATTTGCTCCTTCTGTGCCAGCACTATTGTGTGGGGCTACTGTATTCTGTAAAATTAGCTGTCCTTTTTTATCTTAGGTGTGGCTGTACTTCCGCAGTGGGCACAATGACTGTGGTGTAAGTCCATTTTACCATTTACGACCTACATGTCTTATCTAGATATACCTAGACTGCTGAGTATGTGATTTGTAAAATTCCTCATAAAGGATTTAAAATTCTTAAGAGAGATACATTTTTAAATTATCATAATAGAAGATGTCTTGTGCTTTTTTGAACTTAGGATGGTTTGGTGCTTTTCAGTCTGTTTAAGATGAGAGTAACCTTTTTGCCGTCAGGATGGTATTTCCAGTTCCTATATTTTTTCACTGGCATGTGACATTTGAAAGGGAGATAATACTTTTGAATTGTACTGACTGCTTGTCTGAACTCATCATCGCATACTGTCAGTGGCCCAGTCATTGCTCAGTGCCAGCTTATTCTGTGAACAGCAGTATGGGCAGATAGCAGATTACCACGTCACATCAGATGCAGCTGTTAGTAAGAGCAGTCAGAACGACTGGGTCAGAAAAACTCAGTATGTAGAAAGGAAATACCCATCCTCATGGGAATGCATAAGAGTTCTGTGCAACATATAGAAAGCACTGGGGATCAAACGTTTCTTACATTCTTTCTCTCTTGCTTTTCTACTCATATCTGTTAGGCAAAGAGACATAAAGGGTGTTAGAGCTGTGTGGTTTGTTCCAGAGGGAAGAAGCAGTGTGTTTTGTCTGTGATGCAAATACTTCCTTTTGATATCTGTTGTTATATTCCTGGAAAGATACACAAAATATAATAGAAAATTATTTTCAAGCTATGCTCTGTAATACTACAAAAAGTGGCAACTGTGCTGCAGGATACAACCCAAATATTTACATGAATCTTGGGATTTCCTACTCATTAACTAAAATACAATATATCTCATTCTGTGATTGTTTGGCTTGTATTTTACAGCCTGATAATGTAATGGTTGGTTTCAGCCCTACTGAAATATTTCTGAGCAGCAGCAGGACTGCTTTAGTAGAGCATAGGATGCACGGAAAATATTCAGTCTACTGAATTACTGAACTACTTACAGTGTCTTTGTGCAGTAAATGATGGGGCATAACAAAACCAAGTACAGTCTAATTAGCATGCAATTTAACAGTCATAAAAATGCAGCACAATAGGGTTTAGCAAGGGTTCTCAAACTTCAAATATGTATGTATATATGCATGGTTTTCTGCAGGTTGTTATACTTGGTGATGAAGTGTGTGCTGCTGAATCTGTATTGCTCCGGGTGCTGTTTTGAGCTAGTTAGAAGTTAATGTGAGCGTGCCCAACTACGCTACAACCAACTCTGTTGTGGAGATATCTGCACAGAGGCTGCAGTGGTGTCATAATACATAGACTGTGTTAGTAGCCAGAGATTAACGTAATTTATGACCTGCATATGTTGGTAAGTAATAATGGAGGGTTTTGTCGGAAGTCACTGGGCAAAGCATATAACTTCTTAGACCTTGAAAGGAAGCTTGAAGCTAAACCTCCATAATAAAATAGTTAAAAATGCCCTGATCATTGATTTCTGGTTTATGATTATTTTGCTAGTACTATGTAACACCTTCCAGCTGGAGTAGTTCTGTAAGTCAGCAGCACCACCTGTAGAGGAAGGGTGGGGTTCTTAAAGAACACTAGCAGTTCAGGAAAGTTGAGGCTAAGATGTTTTTAAATCCCAGCTTGTGCTGCAAACTTTATTGAAGTAGTTCCCCCAATTCTTGAGAAGCTAACACTTAACCCTGAAGACATCTGTGACTACGTTCTCTCACCTCAGGGCAATAATCGATCACTAAAGTACTAAACTCCCAGCAGCCTGTGACATCTGTGAATATTGTAAATGTCTAATGATAATCTAAGGTCAGGGCAGAGCACGAGACAGTGTTGGTAGTTCTCAAGGAATGAGAACAATATGACCTCTGTGCTTGTAATACTATGTCCTTGGCACCATGGATTATTGTATGCAACAATGTGATTTTGCGGAGTCACTTACGAACGTGTCTCCTGTAGAGCTGGGGGCACATAACTTCTATTTGTCGAAGTCGCACCAGGTCACGTGTGGTGTTTGAGCTGTTTGCAAACTTGCTTGCTGAGTTGTATTAGTTTCCAAGTGGGACTTCTTTGATCTCCAACTACCTGAAAAGCATTGTCTTTTCTTCCACCTAATGCTGGGGTCAATAGCAGCAGGTGCTTCCAACGCTTCCATTGCAGTTTACCCCAGTTGAAGTGAAATGTGAAGACAACTGATGCAAAAAATACATCTTTGTTTCTCCTTACATCTGCCTCTGCTGAGGCCCTTTTTGCTTGCTGCTACATATTTCTTGGTAATAGCTTTAAAGTAATTAACGAATCAAGCCACGCAGCATCAAGTATCTTATCATTCTGTTTTGATGCAGGACTAATATAAAGTGTATGAAAACTGGAAACAAACATTGCTGTCACCAGGTGGAATTAGATGGACATTGAATAAGACCATTTTTAGGAAATTCCAGATGGTCTATGGAAAAGTTTTTCACTGAGACACTTCTCATAAAGATTCCCTTGCTCTCTTTCTACAACTAAACGCTCCTCAACTTAATCCACTATTTCTCTCCTTAATGAAAAGAAGTAGATTCTCTGAAGACAAGGAAGAACTTACTGCTGCTGGTTTTGTGTGGAAGACTTGAATTTTACAGAATTAATGCAACTATTGTAAAAAGCATAGCTTAAATACATTTGATCTGTACTGTTCAAGCCTGTCACAGTCCAGCCTTGTATATTTTTCGCTACATGGGTTAGCAGAGCAAGGAAACAGGTTCTGATTAACCTCCTGTCACGTACTGCAGGAATAAGAGCAAGCAAAAGAAAGGAAATAGAATTGTAGCAATTCTCCAGAGTTGTTTGATGAGGCAAAATTAGAGTGGGTGCAGGCCAGTAGTTTGAAAAGCTAGGCAAAATTCTCATGGGGGAATGGGAAAAAAAAAATTTTAAAAAAAAGATAAAAAAAAAAAAGATGAGTGCTGAGTATCAGAGAGACATAACTCAGGGAACAAATACCTTTTAAATAATCCTTTAATCTGACATGCAGCTTTCCATGGAAGAAATGGAATGTCCTTTCCAAGAGATGTATTTTCCTTTGTGTCAAAGTCTGTGCAACACAATAGTAAACACAGGGAATGCAAGTGAAAAAGAATGACAATTATTGAAATTAATGGAGAAGAGAAAGTGAATTCTCTGTGTTTCAGAGAAAGAATATCAGGGAACTAGGTGAAACAGTAAACAAATTAGGGTAAATTATTTCACTTGTCATTAATGATAGTGTCATTCTAAAGAAGCATTTTTTTCAGCCTCTCCTTAGAATTATTGTCTTCATGCATACTTTCAGTTATATGTAAGGTGAGATACCTACTCATTTCCAAGCACAGAGAGCTGTGTATTTTTAGTTTACATTGTCAAAAGGGAGCCACACGATCCTTTATTGCAATAAAACACAAGAGCATATTCTTGACATGGGTTACATTTTTCACATTAGACAGTGGCTGATGGCACTACCACTGAAGACTGATTTAAATGGTCTGCATGTGTGGAAAAGTTACTTTTTTGTCTACCTGGTCTGCAAGAAATCATTTTGTTTCAGAGTCTACATATATTTTTGAAAATGTACCTTGAGCAGTATAAAAGCTGGAATTATGTTACTCATCCTTGGAAATGGGGACCTCACTCCAAAACTGTTACCCAAAATTATCAGGCTGTATTGTATCTGGTTTCAAGTGAAAACCGTTCAGTTTTACAGTAATTAGAAAGCACAGTGAAGTTTAAAGAAATAGCTGCTTTTTTAAAATTACCTTTCAAACCTCGCATACACATAGAGGGTCTGCTACTTGTTAACATTCAAGTCAAGGCAAAATTATTTGTGCTTACTTTGGCACAGAAGCTAATCCTTATGCATCGTTTGCATGGGAAGGCAGCCAGCTTCAAAGCGTAGACAAAACTGCACTCGTATCCCTGGAGTGGGGGGCTTGCAGGACTCCTGGCCCCGCGCCTTTCTTAGCAACGCCATAAATCTTCCAGGACCCATCAGCATAGGGGAGGCTGAGGCTGAATTTTACCACTCCTGTTTCCTATCTCATTGCAGCCTTTCAGCCAGAAGATGTGTCTGCCAAGGTGTACATAGAAGGGAGCTGGTGTAGTTCCAGGAGTGAGTTTGCGCTATTGAATTCTGTCAGCCCTGCAGCTTCACCCAGACAAAAATGTTACTGAAGTCAATAAGCTTGCAAGGACTTGCAAAAGCTGTGCGATTTGTTGTTTGGTTTGGTTGAAGGATGAAGCAGATTTTAGGACAATAATCAAAGGGGACCAACATTGATTATATTTATTTTTCAAGTAACTCTAGAAAAAATATATATAGTGTACAGAAATTAATTCTTAAACTTGTCACAGCTGGTTTTATTTTTATATTTTCAAGGAGAACACTTAAACATAACATAGCTAGAAGATTTTCCCCCTGAGTTGGCTCAGACCCTTATAATCTGAGAAGAGAATCAAGAGGAAGACATAATTAGTTGAAAGAGAACTAAACATGCATATCTTTCTTCCTATAGGTAAATTTTTATCTTTTTTTTTCTGGGCTTTCTCTTCCATGAATTATGACAATGTGCAAATTTTCATTGCTGTGTGGTTTTTAGTTGTTAATTACAGGATCCCCAGACATCAGAGAAACCCATACTGCCAATTTATATTTACATTTCAGTCCTCTCAGTTGTCAGTGTAAGCTGAGAGTCTTATCTAGATTTTACTATGGCAGGCTGATGCCCCTGAAATCAAGTGAGCACCCAGAATATCTTAAAAGAGCAATATACTTATTAAAGATTCCTAATAGACAAAACCAGCAGTTTATTTCCACGTCAAGGTTACCAGAGGCTAAATTGTTTGAAGTTTGATTCCATGTAACCTAAGAACAGGAAAAGTCTGTAACTGGGTCTGTTTAGATCACTGTCCTTTTGCCATCATGCATGGAGTACGATAACCTGGAGTCCTACCTGAAATGAAGGCTTTGTCAGCTTGCTTTAGGTAAGTGTTTACAGGGTGAGCTTTGTAATTAAAACTGAAATGGTAGTTCCAGTCTAATAGCTTCTTCATATATACACATAAATAACTTTCTCCAAACTGTTGGGGTTTGCCTGAATTATGTCTTCATCTTTCTCATCTTTGACCCTTAAAGTTTTCTACGTTACGCTACTGCCATGCTATACAGATCCCTGCTCTGGTGCAAACTGTTGTTCCTCCACAGTTCTTGCTGATTTCCACAAGGCCTTAGCATCTTGCTAAGTTTTGTTAGATCCCAATTCTGTCTGTTCTGCAACTATTCCTAAGATGAATGTAATGGTTTATTAATGTTGATGTCTACCAGCTGTGAAAGTGTCTCTACGCTGTCATGTGATTGCATGTGAGCACTCACTACATTGTACCACATCTTGTAATTTGTAATGGTGAAGAGCAGGGTCAAAGTGTGCGTAGGTGACTCTCTGGGCATTTCATATCCATTTAGCACTGGCAGAAATAACTACACAGGACGTTTTTTCTTTAAATAGCGTGAAAAGTACCTTCCTCGGTTACATCTTTGCATCTTCAGTGACACCAGAGCATTTGTAACACATGTTGCAGAGTCCTGAATTTGGCCCAGAAATTTTGAGGAAGTTTGAATTCTTTCTTGCATGTGATTTTTCTAGTACCCCTTTGTTTTGCTCTCCAAGTGTTCATTTAAAACAGATAATTTTGCTCATGTACTGCGATTGCTTCCTGAACACTAAACACCAGAGATGTAGTTCCTAGCAGATCTCCTATTCGTTTGTCCCCCCAAAGTATTTTAAGTAGATAATTAACACTGGATAATTAGAAGCATCTCTAGTCTGTGTAATTATACAGCCTATAATTTTTCATAGTAATGTGATTGACTTTATCTAAAGTTGTTCAACACGTAGCTTTATAACAATTTGATTTGCATGCCTAATTGGTAACGCCTTCCTTCAGTTGCCTTCATTTTGTGAGATGCTTGATTAGTCACAAGACTAAACACACAGATTCAGGCAGATTCACAGATTTATTTGAGTACCCTTTGCTCTCTGAAATCCCTTATAGCACTTAGAAAGCATATGATCCTCAGGGCTAAACCTCCAGCGCAGCAACACAGCCTTCAATTTATAGAGAGCACACCAAAAGGGAGCAATTCCATGGTCATTGCTTCCTAGCAAAAGGAAGCAAGCATCCGTAGAGACAGAAGGATCTGTTAGCCATGTCCCTTTTTTTCCACAGCTTTACAAAAAGCACAGAATAGTGACACTTCAGTTTTCCCCATCACGGGCTTCTGTATGTTCTCTGAAAAAACTTGCCTCTTGCTTCCCCTAGTAAGCTGTGGTAATTTTATTGCCGGGGTGCTGCATAAATCTAAGAGAGAGTGCAGGTTTGGTTCAGTGGAATGAACTTCTAAGTAATGACTAGCTAGCGTATTCCAATGTACGGGTAAGGACTACATGAAAAAAATGCAGTTTGATTATTTTCACGAAAAAAAAAGTTCTCTAAGTCAGCTATTTAGAGATTAACACCCATTTTCTGATAAACTTGTAAGCTGAATGCATACAAGAAGTATTTCACATGTTAACATATTCACATTGTTGCCATCTTAATGTTTTAGTAGAAATATTCTTAGTAAGAACATAGTTCCTAAGTGAACATCAGCTTGGTTCAGTAATTCTAATTCAAGACATGTAGAATGATAGGCCATATTCTGTATTTAGCCTGGCATGAGGTTCCAGCAGAGAATAAGGTGGGCAAAAGTAATTTCATGCTGCCTTTGTGCTGTCTGAATTCTGGGCTTGATTGGGTCTGCTTGCTCCAGGACTAAAAGCTTAAGGGTTTAAAGTCATAACTGCGTAAATTTCAGAGTCAGTGTAAGAAGAAATAAAACTCAGCAGAACTTGGCACTAAAGTAAAATGCTTTTGTGATGGGGTCAAAAGTCACTTTGGGATGTATTTTTGATAACTTGTTGAGGTGACCTGTGTTGCCCAGAAGAGAAGAGAAGGCCATTCATGCATGGGGAAACAAATTTGTTTCAGCCATGACTCACCAAAAATGGCTTATACTCTGTGCCAGCTCCTGGTATGAGAGGTGATTCTCAATGCCTTTGATACATATCATTTCAGTAAACTTTCTTCTTGGATTTACTAAATTTTTTGGTCTTAGGATAGAACATAGTACATAAATGTTGTGCCATTTCTTTGTCTAGGGGTTATTTTCTCTCTGTTTTAGGAAATCTGTGAATTTGGTTTTCTCTTCCATTACATTGTGTAGCATAGCAATTATATCCTTCTTAAGTATCATAATTACATCTTTTCTATGTTCCTCTGTCACATTACTTCCTACACACATGTTTCTTTCCATGTTCCTTCTAATCTACCAAAAACTTTAAGTGTCTGCCAAGAAGGTGTTGAGGAAGTCTGAGAGGACCAGTAGCCAAGAAATTACCCAGGCTTCCAGTGAAAAGGAAGAGGCTGATACACCAGTCTCCAATATATTATGTGAGAGACATCTGTCTTGGAGATTTTAAATGTTTGCAGGGAGGAAAGATTGGGCTTTGTTTGTTTGTCATCTCCAAGAGACTCTTGGCAACTAGATTCCATCCTTTCGATTTCTAATAGCTTATGACTATTCTGACAAAGAGAGAGACTGGAGACATAATTAAAAATAAAAGTTAAGGTTCTTTTTTATAGTACATATTCGCAAGAAAGGGGTCATGGACCGTAAGCCGTAAAGCTGACTCCAAGAAGTTTTACAAGAAATTTGTGGCATTGACAAGAAGCAGGATCAGAACATAGTTTCTTTGGCTTTCTCTTCCTTTTGGGAAGGGATGTGTGAAATTCTCAGCTGATAGAGATCCAACAAAACGGGAGCACCATTAGCAAAAAGATAAATGTAAATAATTGAAGTGTGCATTTTTCCAACGCAAGTTCTGCAGCTTTGCTAAATCAGAGGACTGGTTTTGTATGAGATCTATGATGTAGCGAGAATTTAATAGAACTTTTTTACTGTCAAATGCTGATAATACTTCTGGTAGAGTCCGGACCCAAATTCAGAACATGTTTTGGTGCAACATCACCCCTACCAAAATAAACCAAACTCCCAACACAACACATCTGAATGGCACTGTGACCGCATGGCTGTCAACAGGTTTGAGTCAAATTTCCTTCTCAGTTACCCAGCTGAACTTAGAGACTCATCGCCACTTTGGTACACATGCTTCTGGACCTTTTCCTGCCAGCAGTCTCTCCAGAAGTATGCAGCGTGGTGGCCTCTTGCTGTAGGGAGACATTAGGTTGTGGATGTGTGGTAGCTCTTAGTGACAGAATCTGCAGTGATCAACTGACTCTGATTCTTTCATTGATATTGCAGCCCACTGGGCATGGCGTCACATCCACATGACAAATCTGGAACAGAGCTGGCTTCCCTGCTATCATTAACTTAGGTTCATCACGATGCTTCAGTGAACTGCCAAGCTCTCCAGTAGTAATGAGATAAATATAACCAACTGAAGTAACAACCCGAGTGTAAGCAGCAACTTTATCTTGCCATTTCAACTTTACACTTGGGAAAAGGAATGACTGTTCTGAGCTATTATCACAGCGGTTGCTGATATTAACCTGAGCTGTTGATGTTGACAAGGTTTCCAAAGGAGGCTTACGATGTCCCAGTGGATTCACATTTTATATACGTCAGCTTGTAAACAGTTGGAACTTCCTTTTGGCATTACGAGGGATCAGCAGTAAAGCAGCTACATAAGCCAAATTCTCTCTTGCTGTAATTGATGCAATTGACTTTTCAGACAATGTGGCCCAATGTATACATTTAATCCTTTCAATGCTAGGTTTTTTATTTATATGAGTGGAACATCTTTCTCTACTTTGCCCTGGATTTATATTGATATAAATGTACAAAGGATACAGAATCAGTTTCCTGAAAGTGACCATCCAAGTACTTAGCGCTGCAGAAGAAGAGATAAATACTCTCTCATCTACACTGTTGAAAATCCGAAGTAATATTGACAAATCAAAATAATTTAGTTTGAGAGGAAAATGCAATGACCTAATATGGAATATATAAGCCTTCAGCACCCACTGTGGTAAATCTCTGTGAGCAAGCAATCCACCTGTATTGATGAGACACTATAGTAAAAATTTGATTCAATATACTGGGAGTGGGGGAGGAACAAGCAAAAAAGCTAGTTCTAACAAAGTAATATGGGAAACACAACTGCTAAGCAAAGGAAAATGACCTAGGGTAGATTCCAGTCTATCCTGCCATCGTACACCTTGAGCAACATTACTGACTTCGCTGGTGTAAATGAGAGCAAAGTATGTCCACTATATCTTTAAGAGACCAACAGCCTTAGGACAGCAAATAAGCCTTAGTGTGTGTATATCTGCAGCTTATATGTCAAATGAATCTGACTTGTTAACATACTACCTATGAGAGTGCAGTTGCAGATAGTATTGGTGTATCTGTGCTGCTTATTCATTCAAGGATGACACCTTCTATGTCATGCTTGCTACTGTTGTGCATTAATCTACTTTGCAGTTTTATGTCAAATAGCTTTTTGAAATCCAAGTAGATTATGTCCTTTAATCACTTTGCCCAGTCTGTGTTCCTTGTGATCTCATCTCTTATTAATATCTTTAGGATCTTGCCTACCACCAAGGTCAAACTGGTCTATAATTTCCTAGCTCCACCCCGGGCCTTTTTAAAGAGGGTTATGTTTGTGTAACTGTGATCCTGCAGTAGCTGCCTCCTTTTGAGAAGGCTATGAAGGATCTTTCATCTGGTTTGTATGGGTTTGAATTCTAAAGTTTTCTAGAAATCCTGAAAATGCTGCTTTGTTTTAGTTGCTCTAGTTTGCCCCTGTGCGTTACAGTGTACCTCTGGCCTCCTCGCTGCTAGAATTTTTCCATGTCTGGTGTCATCTTGTCTTCCTCGTATATAGGAAGTACATCACTTCATTTTTCATTTATCTCCTGATAGTGTAAATTCATAGAATCATAGAATCATAGAATCATCTGGGCCGGAAGGGACCTCCAAAGGCCATCTAGTCCGACCCCCCTG
>JAOQGH010000001.1:120789252-120813017 GCA_025769975.1 Gallinago jamesoni | reverse complement strand
GTGCTCCACCACCCTCATAGTAAAGAACTTCTTCCTAATGTCTAGTCTGAATCTGCTCTTCTCCAGTTTATACCCATAAATAACCTTAAATCAAAGCTGCCATGTTTTGTGAATATAGTGAATCTTTTGCCATTGAAATGTGAGCAGCATATGGCATTGCTTGGGCTATACAAATATTCTTGATCAGATTCTACTTTCAGATGTGGAAATTCAAAATAATTCCTAGGAAAGCAGTAAAAGCTTTTCCTGATCCACCAAGATGAGAATGATACCTATATCCTCATTGTATCCTGTCTTCTCTGTACGTACCTTTCAGGTTAGAAAGAAGTTGCTTAGCGACAGGACTATTTTATTTTGTAATCTTGAATGCCTCCGAGCATAAGGAAAATTAAAGAGAAATAACAGCACAGTAAGGAATATACAGATTACAGACTCAAGTTGATTGTGATGAAGAAAAGTCATCAGACAAGTAAGATTTTAGTACATTCTGTAAGTATAGGCTTAGTCCAAATTGAAGTAATTATTTTTGCATGTATGAAAATGAACTGTAGAGAGTCAATTAAATATCCTCACCAGTGGCTTCAACAGAAATACTATCTATCAGCAGCAAAGACCATACCTGTCATAATTAGAACTGATGCTTTTGGTTAGGCTTGACTACAATAATGAGCCACAGAAAGAAACTTTGACTTTGTATTGTCAAGTGTATGTGTGACATGAGAGCAAACAGGAGATTTCACTGAGAGTTTTAGTTAAGGGGTCTTTAAAGAGAACTGCAAATGCATTAAAAATAAAACATGGGAGTTTTTCCCTTTTGCTGTTTAAAACTTTTCTACCATGATAATTTATGTCAGTGGCATGACTAGGTATGTTTTTACTGGCTTTTGGTTTGGATTCTCTGTCTGAGAGAGATCGCCGGTTCATTTTGTGTGAAGAGCATTGCAGATAAGGACAGAGAACATGCCACTTACATGGTGTCAGCATTCTCAGCACGCAGCATAGCTTCAAAGGCATGTCACAAATTAAGATCATGTTTAATGTACTGTTGTCTTTGCTGATGCTTATGAAATTTGCCACTAGTGTTACAGCTTTTTTCTGTTTTTAGAGCCCAGCCTCTTTATGACAGAGTATACATACATGACTTGGTCATGGATATGACATAATGGACTTTTGAAAACCTGTGGGCTTTTAGCATCAGTAATTATCTGTATAGCATGAGAGGGGGCACAAGTGGTGTTCTCAGTCCTTCCAGTGACAGGTAAAGGTTTGGGTAGGAATGGGTGATCCACCTTCAGTGAATCAACACTTGGTGCATGGCTGGTGTTACACCCAGGATTTTGGCTTCTGCACATGTGTGATCATTCTGGAGGAGCAAGGACTTCAAAGCAGGGACAAGATCCATCTGACAAAGTGTGGTAAGCGTTTCAGACCTAGTGGGGACAGCTTGGAACTGGGTAAGGTGGGGAAAGTTTGTCGTAACCTAGAGAGGAGTAAAGGCACAGGGAGGAAATGGGGAAGTGACAGCATGATGGAGAGAGTCTTGAACTTCTCTGTGAACGAACGCAGAGTGACCATTTCAAGTGCCTGTAGACAAACGCATGGTGTGGGGGAAATGAGGAGAAATTAGAAGCCTGTGCACAGTTGCAGAGCTGGGTCATATACGTGGTGAGATAGCTTATATGACAGGAGTGCTGCACAGGTGGGTATAGGCTCTTCAGAAAAGACAAGCTGGTGGAGAAGGCTTGTGCTCTGTACAAACAGGTGGTGGGGTGATGAGCCAATTGAGAGCTTGTAGATAATGGTCAGAGGACATTTTCACTGTGAGGGTGAACAGAGGGGTGGTGGGGTTTCCATCACAGGAGGTACTCAAAACTCCGCCAGGCACAACTTCTTTGGACGTGCTTAAAGCAGGGGCTTGAACCAGATGACTTCCAGAGACCTGGTCCAGTATAAGTTCTTCTCTAACTGAGTGGACAGCAAACATACTGTTTACTGATTAAAACTGATTTCAGAAAGCCCACACACTTACTTAAGTCAAAGTGTGAGCAAGAGGTGTGCTAGAGCTGAAACCTTAAAACCCTTTTCTATTTTATTTTTGTTGTTAAATAAAATAGTAGCTATATTTTTTTTTGTCTTTCCTTTGCACAGATACAAATTACCACCTGAGAGAGAAGGCATAAATAGTAATATTTGCTTGAGAAGCAGAAAGAGGAGGGTAAATTTTTCACCTTGACCAAGCACAAAATAATGAAGATAATAAATTCCTGGAGCTGTTCTAACATGGCATCCAGCAGAGGGCAGGAGAAACTGCAGAAAAGAATGCAGACACTGGTTTGTTGCTTTTAATTTTATACTAAGAAAATCCTACAAAAAGAAAGCAAGCAGCCTGTTTTACAAACACTTCTAGATAGAGCAGGTGAAAAGACAGATTAGTGCCTGATTTTAATAATCTTGAAGTAGTCTAACACCACTCTGAGTGCAACAATTTTCAACAAAGCAGGGTAACACAAATTACCAGTTTGTAAGAACAGCTATTCTGAGTATGGTAGTTGGAGCATTAGCAGAGAGGCTATGAGGCTATGTTAATATAATGCTAATTATGGCAAGAATATGAATATTCACTGTAATGACAGTGAAAAAAATATTGTGGTAGGAAGAAAAGCAGACTGTTTAGGAATTAGTGTTTGGTAGCATGGAGTTTTGGATGAACACTTTCAAATAAAAGAAGAAAATTATTTTGCAGTTTGCAACAGGGCTATAGAGGTTTTTACTGACTTAGCACCTAATGGAAAATAAAAGGATTATTCCCTATCTTACAGCAATATAGGTATTTCCAACTGATGAATTTTCAGAAATTGCATGTACAGTAATAAGTGAATGACATTCAGAAATAATAAAAAACTGGAATTAACACAGGATGCAGAGAAGACTGGCAGCATAAAAATCTCTGTAAACATCTACTATGTCATGCAGAAGGACTGAAATTATTGCCAACAGTATTTATCTGTAGATGACACCTTGAATTAAGTTAGGAGTAGCAAGTGAGTGTGATGCATTTTTCTTGCTACTTATCACAATCATTAACAGTATTTTGCAGTGCCAGATATAATTGTCAGAACATAAATAAATCCATTACGGTTACTCTGAAATAAACACTGAAAGTATTTCTGTTAGTAAAATTTTGTTACCATGCCAAAGAAGGACCTTTGCAGAAAGGGTTTTAAAGGGATGGAAATGGGAATAGAGTCCACCTGCTGTACCTCTGTGGACTTGCACAGCCATTTGGACAGCTGATTTATGCAGTTATAGGAAAATCACACAAATTCTCACCCAAAAATCCCACCTACTTTGCCATCCGAAGAATCTGTGCTTTATAATACATACAGGCAGAGTCCTGGTAATGGCACAGAACCCTGTTCAAGCGTCTCTAAAGACATGGAAGCCAGTCAGTCGAAATCATTCAGCAGCCTGCTCCTCACTTCTTCCCTCAGGCAAAACCACAAATCAGAGCACAAGGAGAAAAAAGCAACAGATCCTTCCTCTGAGGTGAAAAAGATCTGTTTGCAGAGGGTTTTCAACCCATACTGTTTCAGGAGTACACAGCTCACTCGTGGCTTAGCTGACCTTGCCTCTTTGAATACCACATCCGTCATCATAAATCCCGAATGCTCTTTGTGTAGGATCAGGCAGGTGAATTGACCCTTCCATCAAAGGCAGTTGCCACAGCAATCTCTCAAACTGAGAAAAATGCTGAATAGTGTGACAAGAGGCAGCAATTAGGTGAAAAAACACGAAGGCATCCCAGATGTTTCTGAATTGTCCTTTTTCTTCTGGGTTTTTTTTTTTGGTTGTTGTTTTGTTTTTCAGATATATATTAAGAATGTGTAATGCCTGGGGTGGAAGAAGAAGTGAAATGCATCTAAACCCAATTTAGCAGAAACTGGGTTTCCACAAGAAATGCTATTCATTCTTACGGAAGCTTTCCATATCCTCTGAATTTAGAAGAAGGGGGACTGCTGTCTGCAGGATTTAGTGTCTGGTGAAAGGTGGGAGCTAGTGCTTCACTATTTCTTCTGATTGCAGAAGATTTCTTCTGATAGTTCAGTGAGAAGAAGCTGGCAAGGGAGCTTGTTGCTCATAAAAACAAGTTCAAGTTCAAAGATGCTGGCAATAAACAGTTAACTCAGTTTGGCTGAAGTCTTTTCACCTCACACAGGCTTACATCACACTGCTTTGAATATTCATTCCCTTCATTTTCAGCCCTGAGTAAATGAGCACATCAGTTTTCCCTGTCTGTAATTTACTTAATTACCTTTGTCATTTGCATAAGAGTTAAGCAGATAAAAGGATTTACAGAGGAAAGGGATTTTTTTTTTCTTCAAGTTTTAACAACAAAACTAAACCTGTGATTTGGTAAAAGAAAACAGCAAACATTCAGTGTGACACTTGAGGACAGCTGTTGCTTGTCACTGGATGCTCACAAGCAGAGCAAGCACTCGCAGGACGGCTTCAGGTTTGTCACAAGTGGCAGAAACAGGAGAATGTAGAATTATTTTTTCCCCTGAAGACAGAGAACACAAATTAGTTCAAAGCTGATTATGCTGTAGTTCTTTCTCAAGAGGGGTCTTAAAGATAAATAGAAAGCGGGCTTTGGGAGGAAGCATTTGCTCCATAATTACAGATGACGAGACTCGAGTGATAGATATTGGTAAAGCATCTGTTTTACAAATTTTTTATGTTGGACTAGTGCCTTTTGCATCAAGTGTTGATTTTGCATACTTCTAGGTGCATCTAGAAAATGTTTTGTATATTTTTAGTTATTATTAAAACGGAAATAGTTATACTAGGTAGCCTCCAGTGTGAATATTGTTATAAATGAATAATGGTGATTAGATTAGCATAAATAATTCTCTTATGGAAGAATATTGCTAATTCAGCACAGCTAAGCAAATATCAATTTCCCATATTGAAAAAAACATTGGGAAAGCGCAAGGAGGTCCCTGAGGCAGCAGTATCTTCAATCCTTTTACAGTCCATCTCAGGAACCACTTTTTACTGCCATTCCTCAATGTTTTGCCTGAATTTTCTCAATTTAGCATGAAACCTGTTGACTTCAGTGACCCAAGTGCTCCTCATAAAGAATCCTATATGCAGTTTGCTTTATCCAGGCCTTAGTCACAATAAAGCGGTTTGTGAAATGGTAAGCATTTGTGCTGCCCCTCTCTTAGCATCTTTTGACAAAATCATCTGATGGGTCCATAGTCGGACACACACAGAAGGCTAAACCTTAGGTCACTGGTGATGCTGACACAGGCAGAATAAGCAAAGAAGAATGTGGAAAGGGATGAAACAGAACTAAAGGAAAAAAGTGAGAATGAAGAAGAGGAATAACTACTGAGATTAGTTCATTTTGATGAATTAAGATGAGTATTTTTACCAAAAGGAATATACCCATATCGTACATCAGAGCTTGTGAATTTGTTACCTTTCCTGTCTAACACTTAAAACTGAATATATTCTGAATCCAATATGTAACAAATGTATTCCTAGCACTGTCTCATCATGTTTCCATATTTTCTCATAGATATTAAAGGTTTATTTCTAAGAAATCTTCTCTGCCACTTTAAAATAAGAAATTGTAAACCACTAAGTACTTCATAGGGCAAAAGTCAGTAATGGTTAGGAAATTGTGTATCAGGGCCTTTAATTTCTTCGTGGTTAAATGAACAGCCATGTCAAGACGCTTCAGATCATTCAGAGGCTAAAAGTGCAAACTACAAGGAGTCATCACTTCAGGCAGAAGGTTTTTTGTCATGCAGTAGATACACAGGTACAAAGGCTATGACACACTTTTGTTTCAGGATCCCAGAAAAAGCATTTTAAAACTGGATACATCTCATGACCGAAAAGTGGGTAGTTCTTTTTTTTTCTGTAATATCTATTCTCTACTTCCAACATAGGCAAATATTGCTACTGATCCTATAGTTCTGAGTTCATTAGGCAAAGTAATACCAGCAAGTTAACCAACAAGACTCGGAGGTACAGATTTTTAAAAATTCCCCGACTAAAAAGTTTTCTGGAGGTGGTATTCTATGACATTACATTGTCTCCCTCTAGTGACTGCTTTTGTCTCTTGTCTCAGTTTTAACATGAAGTTTTCAGGGATTGGACATCTTTTATGTTTTGTATTACAGTGAGACCCAAAGCCTGAATTGGCATGGATACATCAGCATATTGACACATCAGAGACAATCATTTAGGCTGTGATTATCAAGACATTTTCTTTTAAAATGTCGGTTTAATACATAATTATATTTTTATTCATTTCTTAAGAAACAGCAATTGTGATGCAGTAGAAGTGTACCATATGTATTTCAATGTGAACGGAACCAAGTTAAGTAAATGGCTGTGAATTAAATTACTGCTTGCTGAGATTCACAGTTGAGGAAGTTTTGTTTAGTAGATTGTAGGATAGAAAGTAGAACGGCTAAGAAAAATAGTCTTCCACTCTGTGTTCAGTCTGGTAATATCAAAACCAACATAGTATAAAGTGTAGGTCACATGCAACCCTAAGAATGTCACCACTAATGCATCACAGTTCCGATTTTTGCAGATGTAATAATTTTATTTCTGAAAGCCAAGTGAATATCCTCCTGATTCCAACAGGGGGAAGCAGGAAAGCAGAGCATCTCTTTGATAATGATAGACATGGTGGAGATTTGTGTCAAAGACAAGAGAGACTTTCTGTGTTAAGGCTAAGTTTAAGACCTTGGAAATATCAAAGTAAAGGCTTGACTGTTGTCTAGTGTCCATGTATGTATCCAGTTAATGGGAAGTTAGCAGAAAGTATTTTGCTTACACCTATTTGGGGCTGACCTGATACAAAATTAGTGTGCAGGTTGCTCTCAAAATTGCATAAAGACAGAATAATGTTTTTATGGCTTGCACAGATGTAATTGGGTGAAAGTGAAGAATTGTGGATGGAAACAAATAAGTGAAAAGGGAGCAGCCCCTCATGTGTGGTTCTGTGTTATAAAAAAAAACCAACCAGCTCTGAGGGTGTTCCAGCCCTGTAGCAGTTGGGGTGGAAAAGAAGACTCACAGCCGTAACATCGATAGCATGGTTGTAACATTAAGGGTTTAGTTTCATTCCTGTTTCAGACCCCTGCAAAGGAAGGACTTTCACTGAAGCTGTTGTTGAAAAGCCCTACTGAGGGCTCTCACTATGACAGTTCCATGTTTGCCTGTTTCAGAGCCCTGCCAAGGGCTTTTCACTGAGACAGCATCACAAAGTTGAAAAGTTAAATGATTTCCTGTTTCAGAGCCCTGGTAAGGGCTTTTCACTGAAACAGTTAGCTGTTTCCCCATTTCAGAGCCCTGCAAAGGACTTTCATTGGGACCATTTTGCAAAGTTTGAAAAGATGAATGATTTATTGAAGCATCAGATGTAACAGATTAGGAATTGCCATTGATAAACATACTAGCTGCGATACTGCTAATATACCATAATAATGCTAGCAAAATAAATTAATAGTTGAATAAGTGCTATCCTGGCTGTTCTTCACCAAAAAGTGAAGGCATAGTGCTTACCAAGAAGGCATCCCTGTCTTGGTAGAGGAAGAGGAGCACAGTATATTGACTGTTTCATCTAGGTTTCTTTTCCCCCAGAGAGATCTTTGTCTGCCAGATACTCTCCTCAATATCCCTTGTATCCTAAACTAACCTTGAGTTGCAGTTCCCCTCACTGGGGTGATGTTTTAGCATGATTTGGGTGTAGAGTTAAGTGCTATAGTCATATATGTTTAGCATGTTCTTCTTTAAACTCATTATCATATTCAGGGGTGTCAACTTTAATATTCATTTCATGGATAATCAAGCAAAAGGTCTCAGTCTGGGCACCACATCCCTCAAGATCTCACACTGACCTCTCAGACCTCCACCCACAAGGTTTGCACAAGAGATAAGTGAACCAAATTTCTGCAATGGTGAAGGCTGTTGGTAATGCCTCCACATTTCCCCATTTTTAATCTATGCTCGACACTCACAACCTATGTAGGTTGTGTAGATGAGCAGAATGAGCAGTGTTCATGAGATGACCTTTTTGAGTTCAGCTGTGTGCAAGAACAAACTAGAAAATGAAGAACGAGGCTGGGAGCACTTGGTTATCCGGTCGTGTATTGTTGTGATCTCCACTGAGAGATTACTTCAGTGTATTGGAAAATGGAATAAAGTAAATGTCAGATCTTGAGAAAGAATATCTTTGCCCTATCTTTAGAAAGTTCATTTTAGTGAAAGGAGTCATGAACTGAAAGACGTTAGAATCAATAAATAGTTCAGTTGTCTGAGGTCACATTGACCAAATCCTCCTCTTGGCTGCAGTGGCCGTAAGCCTGCAGTGACTCTTGGTGCTATCTGTGTGCTGCAGACATGAAAACAGAGTTCAGATGACCACTTCAGTTCTTTTTATACCTTTATACTGTGTTTTAAGAAGCATATGGATCTTGAATCACTAAATGAAAAGAAATTTAACAAAAAAAATTAATACTGTCTTCTTTTTACCCCTTTTCTATTTGGCTGTCTTGCACATGGTTTCACCTGAAAGCTGTATTAGAGGGCCTATATTAGTTTTGCCTTCCTTTCCTAGACTGCTGTTTGTGCTACTTATTTTGCAATGTGTGTCGATACAATGCAGCATCACATACATCATCCTTCTTCCTTCTGCCACTTGAGTGCTTCTGACAGAACATGTTTAAAACTGGTGGCATGCAATGACATTTTTCAGACACTTTCAAAAAAGATGTGTGAAGCTGTTCATGTATCTCTTCTTTCACAACAAGACTAAGAAAAAAACCCTAATATGGAACAGCATTTTTTCTGTGAGCTTCTGATTTGTGTCTGTTAGCAGATGAAAGCAAACACAACTTACCTTTCTAACATATATCCAAATCTGAGCATTTGGAAGCGTAGTAGTGGTTTTGGACCAGTTTGTGATGTCATTTTTGGAAATTCAGTTTTGAAAAATGGCTCACTAAATTAGCAGGGATTAAGACTGAGGCAGGTTTCTACACAGACTCTGAGCTGTAGGATAAGTGTGTTTGTCATGTCTGCTGAATCCTAGCAGGAGGTTGAGACAGGGTGCATTCAAATTCTCTCCCCGTCCATGCATCCATGTTTTTGTTTCTCAGGTTCCCCAATTCAGGTATACTAACTGTAAGTAGCAAGAAATAATAATAATTTGCTCTCTCACAGCAGTTTCACATGGGAAGTACTTTGCCAAAAGGTAGCATTGCCACAGTTTCACAGATGAGAAACCAGCTAGGGCTCAGATAGGCCACCGACAGTATGATCTGGGTTTCCTAAGCCAAACAAGGGAATTGCTCTCTAGTCTTAATGCATTGTCAATGTTCTTCCATGAAAGGATGGTAGCAATGCCTTTTGCACTACAAGGAACAGACATGCTCCTCTGAAAAGCTTCACGTCTGCTCATCTATAATTTAAGCAGTCTCATGACAGAAGCCAGAGTGCCAGACTCTGAAAGGCTACCTAAGCCAATGCTGTCACGCTGCCTCATCCTGCTGGGCTACATCAGTATGCTGGGTTAGTTTCTGGAGTAAGAATTTTTTCTTTTGTCAGGAATCGTACAAGAAGTTGCAGAGTTCAGTCCATTTTCCCTGACACCTTGAGGCTCAATTTGCAGGTCTGTGCTGTAGCACAGTTTCCCAAATAAACCAGCATAGTTGCCAAAAGGCAAGGCCTAATCCCTCTGTAAGTTTATATACAATCTGTGTATTCCTCAACTTCTCTTCTGTGTTCATTTTGTCAGTTTTAAATGGCACTTCTGACTCTATGTGAAAAAGTTTCACTCCAATAAAAGAAAATCTGGTAGTTGCAGCACCAGGTTGAGGTTCAGGAGTCCTCAGTTGTGTTTCTGCGAGTGCTGTTGGCCATGCTGGATTATCTTGGATATGCCACTTCACCTCCCTTTGCTGCCACTTCTCCTTTTGTGGAAAAAGGGGGCAGTGACAATGACCTTAGTTATAAAATACTTCTATCTGGCAGTGTTAAGTGCTATAAAAGAATGAGACATTACTAGTTTAAGCAAGAAAGCATTTTACCTTTGCATACTAAGGTCTGAAACCTCACTGAGTCCTAATTTGCAGCTGGCAACCTGAATGGCCAGTCGAGGCTCTTTGGAGTTCATAGTTAATTACGAGGCAGATCAGGGGCTGTCACTTACGCTACACAGAGACTAATTCTGCATAAGCAAACCTCAGTCTTTACTAGCACAGGCATCTTCCTCATGTTTAGGGAGAAATCAAAATCCTTCAACTTTTCTGTATAATAATCACCCTATCAGATTAATGGTGGCTTTTGCCTTCCTAAGAGCACCTCCACCGATGATTAATACTTCATTTCCTGGTGCTCTTCTGTTCAGCTAGAATGGGAATCATGAAGTTGGTTTCCAGTGTCCCCAACAAGCGCTTGCAGAATACCACCTTCAAAAGCACACGTAACACTTTTCAGCTCCCACCCATCTGCAGAGTCCAAGTTACCCAAGTCCCACTTCCCAGCAGGTCTGATTTTAAAAACTCCTTGTTCAGAACTGACTCAAGAGGGCACCTTGCCTAACCTGTGGCAAATACCTGATCGACAGAGATCAGTATGATTTCAGAGGTAGAGATGATGGTGGTGGCAATATGTGAAATTGCTCTCCAGTTGAAAGCATCCCTCTTTCAAGTGTCCCCTCTCCTTTGGGCGCTTTTTTCCTGTCTTTTCCTTGACTTTCTGCAGGTCCAGGTCCTCATCACTTGTGTTTCTGATGATTGACCTTTGCTTTCTCCTAAATCTCCAACTCGCTGCAGAAGCAGCAAGGGCACAGCTCAGCAGCTGGAGGGAGGACAAGCGTTGGAGCATTTCTTGTGCCTCTCTGACTTGGGGCAACCATAGGAAGGAACCGAGCCATAAATTGGCTTAGTCCCTGTCACTTGGTGGGAAAGCGTGGGCAGTTCCTCATTGAGGACAGTGAGTATGTAAGCAGGGAAGCTGCAAGGTGCTGAAGTTTATTTATAATGTTTGGAAAATTCCCTGTTAACCTCTAATGAGTCTTTCTTTTTTAATGCTCGTTGCTTACAACACTTGAGTGGATAGATCTCATCCTGGCAGCGATCAGGACGTGCTGCTGACACCAGAATGACCCTCTCTGTCATACTTCATTTTTTCACTACCAACACTTTCCCTTAATTCCCTGAAACAGCGGGATCACTGTGACTTATACTTAAAATCAACAACAAGAGACAACTCGAAGCAAGCCTCCAGCCTGGAAAATTTTGGTGCAAATGTTAAAGCTTACTAAATCATAAGCATCTGAAAGCAAGACATTTAAGCCTGGTGACATTAGCTACAGGAAGGACTACCAGGCACAATGATGACATTGGGTTTCAGTACCCAATTCGTATTTAAAAATGGAAATTGCAATGAACTTGTACCAAAAAAAGAAATCAATTGGGCTATTCATTACAGCACTTGGGAAAACAGCTGGGGCAGAATGAAATGGGCAAGACCAAAGAAAGCTGTTAAGCCTGACAGCTTGGTACTATTTCTCAATTTTTGGATCTCTGTTGTGTGATCTTTTCACAGAGGAGAATTCTCTCTGAAAAAATGTATTAAATTTGGAGGAGAAATGGGGTTGGCCATTTTGTATCAGGGAACCTGCTCTTGGATATGCAAGTTAAACCAGATATAGATAACTGATTAGAAAGACCTCTAGCCAAAACTGTTGTTATCATCTGAGCACAAGGAGAATAAATTAAGCTTCCTCAGGCAGCTACAGTAAATATCAATTTATGCATAGATTAATGTGTTAATGATTTATACACCTGCCCATTACCTGTAAGTCCTTTTCTCTAGGATTAACTCTAATTTTCAAGGATTCAGCACATTAAAACAGTCTGTCTTCATTACTAATTTTACTTTTTTTTTCTCCTTCTTTCATACCAACCTCTCCACATTTAAAAAGGTAATATTCAGTTTCTCACAGTTCAAATGTTTAAAATTCAGTGCTTTGCAACTCATAGGGTTTGAAATACAATTCGATACCACCAAAGCAGGGATATTCTCAGTTTCTCTCTGTAATATGAAGCATTTATTTCTATCTCTAAAAATGTCAGTGAAGATCTTAAAGTCAGCACATTCTCATGCACAAGAAAACTGTTTCTGTTTCCTTTTAGTTCCCAGTAGGCCCTTAAGCATAGATTTGGAAAGTAAAAAGTGGTCAGGATTATGTCCTGAATATCTAGTATCAGAGGGACGCTGCTGTCTGTGAACACTGGCCTCCCCAAATTCCTTGCTCCTTGGTCAGGCATCTATAAAGAGCAGGGCAGAGCTGCCATCCTGGGGTTGCAAGTGGGCTGAGGTAAGGTTGCTCCTCAGCATCAGCGTGGCCCAGTGCCACTCACAAAAGCATAGTAAAGCACCAGTGGATATTTCTTTCCATCACTGAGATTTTTGTTGTTGGAGACCCTCTTTGGTGTTTTGCGTGGTTGGGACAAGCATGTCCTGGGACAAATAAAATAATATGCTTTCCAGGCAGAGAGATTAAAAATTGCTTCAGTAATAATTTTAAAGCATTCTTCACTCCATGCATTTTGATTTGGTACATTATTTGCCCAAGGAAGTTGTGGATGCCCCAGCCCTGGAAGTGTTCAAGACCAGGCTGGATGGGGCTTTGAGCAACCTGGTCTGGTGGGAGGTGTCCCTGCTTAGGGCAGGGGGGGTGGAACTAGATGATCTTTAAGGTCCCTTCCAATTCTAACCATTTTATGATTCTATGATTCTGTGGGTTTTGTGGCTTCCAGGGCAATAGTATCCAAAATACCCAAAACGTACAGAATGGTGGCAGTATGATGGAACAAAGCAATTTGATGCTACATGGTGCTTGGTCAGCGCTGAGATGAGAGCATCATTTAAGTTCTTGGATAGAGTACATAAAAGTTTTATCGGCACTAATTTGAGATGACCTGCATGCTGTATTTCTCTTGGCGTGCCATACCATGTGAACTCCAATAAAATCTTTACTATCCCCTCAAGCCTCGGATACATATTTTCAGTTAAAGGTGAGAAACTAAGTGTTGGTAATATAGAAGCAGCAAGGGTCACATTGGCAAGTGATTCCTAAGATGCTAATTTATTCTTTCCTTCTGTCCATATTTCGTCTCTGCTTTTAGCCTGGATAATGTTTACCCTACAGAGATTTTCTTTGTAATAAGTATCAGCGAGACTGGGCTTCACATCTCTGATCTGCAATTCCTCTGCTGCACTATGGGTTATGTTAGGTTTGTTCTTACTGTTTTTAGCAGCAATAATGTAATAAATAGCCTATGTATAACTATAGCTTTGCACAGGATGTGTCAAAAGGCAAGATCATAGAGTTTAGCTTCTGCAAGGAGGTATTTTTGGGAATGCAGATTCAGAAGGGACTACCATCACCCCTGCAAACTGTTCCACTGGCTGCTAATTGAGTGATGTGAATGGGTTATGCGCTATACTGCAGACAGCTAGGCATTGCAGGGCACAACGTATCTGCCACCACTTCTGACAGAGTTAAAAGCAAAATATAAGCAAAGCGGGTGTAGTGTGGCTCAGAAAAAAGAGCAGGGTATCACACTAGGTCACTGCTGTAGCATGGGATGGGTTAGATGACACTGAAAACCCACGGAGGTGAGCAACTCTCCATGCTACAAAGAAAGAAAAAAACCTTATAATATAAAAAAGTTTTGCATATTTTTTTTAATTTAAAATATCTTCTATTTTACCTACATCTAACCTGATTCATTACCTGCATTTGGGGGCATTTGATCTAATCCCTCAGGAAAGCTTTGACCAGTTAGTGGCTGATCCTGTTAATGTTGCAGCCACCAGGGGACACCTCCGAGCTGGCATAACACACCAGGGCTGCATCGACAGCTGAAAAGCAACACTGCTGAAACAAAGCATTGCCTTCAAGCTTCCTTAATTTCAGACGGTGCCTTTAATTGTCCTCCTTTTTTATTTATGGTAACTTTGATAAATAGGGATTCAATAGGAATTGCTTCTAGTGACCTAAATTGATTACTGTAGAGTTTATGCTATGTTTAGTGCAAAAGAATTATTTGGCTCATAATTAAATACAAGGTTATGATAAAGAGTTATCGGGTCAGTCAGGAGGGGTTATAACACAAAAATTGTAAGGGATGCAAGATTTTCCTTATGGCCTCTTTATTTAGTCCTTGAGGCGAATGTTCAAGGTCATATTTTAATGCCTTCAGAGGAGCCAAATATTAAAGTGAAACAAAGTAGGCAAATTTTTGCAGTTTCACAGTGTATATGTGTGTAATCAACTGGATGTTCTCTCCTGAGCTGAGAATACAGTTGTCGCATGCATCTATCTGCAGAGGAAGCAATTTCAACAAACATGAATATACTTACATCATGTAAATGACAAATTTCACAAGTTTCTTTAAGACTAGTCCTTTGCTTTTCCTTAGGCTTTTCAGTTAAAACAAGAAAAGTAGAAATTAAACAAAAATAAAGGAAAGTAAGTTAATTCAAATTAGAAAGAGGACACATTATAATTCACAATGCATGTCTGGGTTTTTTTTCTACTTCAGACTTTTGAACAAGGGTTTATCACAAACCAGCCGAGATCTCTAAGAGACTTCCAATTCCTTCAGGTGTGGGCGAGAAATGCGTGTTGTAGGACCTCACTGATGGAAACTTTCCATATGAAACCTTTAAGTTAGTGTAAAAGGAGGGTTTGGAGGTTATTCTGCTGCCTTGCAAAAAATTCTTTTGCTGGCCACATTTCCTCTGCACTCACAGTGATATTATCATCATCTGGGCATAAGCCCAGGAACCAGAGCTATTTCCTGCAGAAGGTAATGGGAACCCCCTGGCCGGCCACCCTGCCTTCTTATCAGGTCCTTGTGACTCTGCAGCACCACGACCATAGTTGGACCTCTTCAGGGCAGGGCTTGGTTTCATTCTTGTTTCAGCAATGAAGACGATAATATTTTCTAGATTTTTTTCTTTGTTAAGTGTATCATCCTCAGACAGCTAAATAAACATCAGTATGGCCTCATGCCATCCCATTTCCATAATGTACACAGAGGTTGTAATTGAATTTATTATTCAGATGTATTCAACTACCGAAAGCAGTTAATTGGCACAACATATGCCTTGGGGATTATTCTCTGTTCTAAACTCACAATGTATTAAATGACAAAATTAACAATGTTTGGCACATTTTTCCAATCTGAAACTTGATTTAGATTTGATTGGTCACAGTAACCAAGGACAAGTCAAGTAAACAGGGCCTAAATCTGCAAAAGTCATGATTTCCAAGTAATTTTGTTCACAGTTTACCCCACCGATGTCAATAGTTCTGCTGCTTGGAAAGCTGTGTCTGTCATATCAGAGTCAGCTGTGAGTTCAGTGCTTCACCTCCTGGTAGTGATGGGAGGCATGAGGTCAGTCCTGCGGCACCCTCTGAAGCTACTGGGAGCTGCTGTGGGGTTCACTCACATTGATGACATACATGCATATGTAGAAAGAGAAATTTCAGCAGTTTGATTCACAATTTCGATTCAAATTACCTCACAGTGAAAAGTCTGGCTAGAGAAGAATGGGTAACCAAGGCAACTTTTCCTGGATTTTAGGACAAACACTTGGTCTTGATATTCTACTGCTGCATACCAAGAATCAGATGAAATTTCTTTCCACAAGTTCCTTCTTAATCTCAAAACATCACTCCTTTGAGTAGATCAACTGCAGAGCTACCATGTGGAAAAAGGTGGACGCCTCTGCCATGCTTTTACCCCCTCCAATGAGGCATTGTCCTCAGCTGTTCAGCAGGAGATTTTTGGTGTCTCCACTTGAAAAGCAAAACATTATGTTGATGCTTTAAGTGTTAAGATTTGATATGCAGTTCACATATTTTTATGTTATACCTCCCCTGATCAGTCTGTCAGCACATACCTGCAGAAAGGGAGTCAGCAAAGTGATATTCAGATTCATATGTATGAGCACTAAGTGGACGGCAACAACATTTAAATGCCTAATGCTGAGCCACTAGTTCTGCTCGCTGTGGTCACATACAGGACCCTTATCAGGAAACCAGTGTCAAGTGAAATTGTACTGAACCTTACCAAAGCTGCTGTCATTTTCAAGCAGCAAGATCTTTGGCTGATATCTGCTGGTGCCCTCTCATGAAAAGGATCACCGAGCTGGATGTGGAACAAATCAAATGGTATTTAAAAACTTTGAAAATGATAAATCTTGACAGAAGAGCACTTGTAGTCATTTGAAAGTGAGAATTACTTGATACATGATTGTTTTTCAGGTTAAAATGGTTTCTTTCTAAATAAAGGTTTTCTCCCCATATTAAGTTAATATAACTGGATTGTATTCCTACAAAGACCTATAATGATTGGTTTTTTGCCTACCAAAGTGCTCCTATAGCTTCTGTTGTCAGTTTGATTAGCCTGCCTGCTTGTTTGAAGTAATCTCAAAGATTTTTAGTCTTAAACATCATTATAAATAGCCTAAGAAACATTGCTAGCAATGTGGACATAAAAATAAGCACTCCTTTTTTCTCTAGATCTTTTCCACATTCTTTGCCTGCTTTTTTAAATATTTTTTTTTAAATTTAAATAAATGCTGAGCATCTAATATTGTACTTCCATTCTTCTTTCAGCATACACTTTTCAGCACTCCATCATCTACCCCCATGTTGCTCAGCTGTTGGCTCCATTTCGCTCTTCCAGCTGAGAGTGGCTCTATGCTTTCGTCCTGTTTAATCTCTGGGAAATCAAACTGCCCACAAACACAGCCTTCTGCGGAGCAAGGACTGGGGATGGTCTGTTTGATTTGATTTCTGTGGGACAGAAGTATTCCTTGTCCATTTGTTTTACTAGGGTACACAATAGGCCAAAATTATATAGGCATTTTGTTGAATCTGGGCCACAGAAATCTATGGAGTTTTTGTGGAAAACTGAGCATCATGCCCATTTATTTCAATGCTGGGTCTGTAGAAAAAAATTTTCTGAAAAAAATTGACACAATTCCCATGATCTCCATAGCCATAGCCTGATAAACTGAATGGGGACTCTCTGCACGTGATCTACTTACTTTTTGCAAAGTAGTATTCTTCCCTTCCCTTCCCTTCCCTTCCCTTCCCTTCCCTTCCCTTCCCTTCCCTTCCCTTCCCTTCCCTTCGCTTCCCTTCCCTTCCCTTCCCTTCCCTTCCCTTCCCTTCCCTTCCCTTCCCTTCCCTTCCCTTCCCTTCCCTTCCCTTCCCAAGGCGGGTGCCTAAGAGACACCTGTTATACTTCAGGGCAACTCCCTATTGCAAAAGTCCTTATTCTACTGCTCTGTCCTCTGAGAAGCATGTGGGTATTTGGTTTTTGAAAACGTTTTTGCCGTTTATTCCTCAGTCTGTTGCCTGTCAGCCAGGGTCTGGTACTAAACCCCATCACAACGGTATCTGAGCCTGAAGGCAGGCTGGGCTCAGGGGATACTCTGGCGTGGGGAGGGAGGATGCAGATGTGCCGCTTTGGGAAGGAGCATGTTTTCTCTGCATGTTCTGTTTTAGGTGCCATGAGTGTTGCTGCTGCAGTGGGAGACTAAAGACGAGAATTAAGAAACGTATCCCATCCCAGCCCCTTTCAGCCCCCACCTACTGGCCAGTCCCGTGCTGCAGCCCCTTGAGGAAGGAGACTTTGTTGCCGATAGTCACAAAATTCATCCCAGGCTTACTGATCTGGGAATTATCTGGGCTTATCTGGGAATTAACTATCTCAGCTAGGTATTCACTGTCAGCATGGGGGTTACTGCGATATTTCAGACAAAGAGCTCTTTTAAGATTTACTGCTTGGCTTCTGCTCATCTGAGTTCCCTTTGATGCAGGAAGAAGGAACTGCAACTTTCCAAACTTCTTAATGACAACAGTGTTAGCTGGTTGTAAGAGTAAAACACTAAGTACTTCATAGGGCAAAAGTCAGTAGGAGTTAGGAAAACGTGTACAAGGACCTTTAATTTCTTAATGATTAAATGAACAGTCATGTCAGGACACTTCAGATCATTCAGAGGCTAAAAGAGCAAAATACAAGTAATCATCTCTTCAAGTGGAAGGGTTTTTAGTCATGCAATACAGACTAAGGGACAAAGACTATGACAGTCTTTTGTCTCAGGCTCTCAGAAAAGCATTTAAAATAAAATAAAATAAAATAAAATTAAATTTAAAAGTCTGAGACAATGAGTTTGTGTTACATCTCTAGAGAGAGCTAAAGAGAGAGCAGTCTCTTAATCAGGATGAGTGCAAGATGCTGTGGAGCACCTGAAGGCTTCCGCTGGTGCAAACAGCAGCAGGGGCAGGAGGGGACAAAACAACACGTGATGCTGCATTTGCTGTAGGCAGCTACAATGAGAATTTAAAAATAGATGTTTACTTGCTCCTAGAAAATTTGGGAGAACATGTACAAATGGTTATCCTTTTCATTCAGTGTATTGTATTTTTTCTGCCTGTTCCCCAAAGGTCCTAGCCTGTTTGTAGAACATGCTGGGACAGTCACCCTGCCTGGCTGGGGTGGCACAGACTCCAAAACTGCCTCTCACCCATCCCACAGCAACATCTCTCTTCAAAGAAGGGCAAAAGGGAACAGAAGGACAATTTTTACTAAATGTGATAAAAGTTTACGGGATGTGTGAATGTGCATATGCTAATGAACGTGAGGTGAGGCAGCGGCATGCTAATTGGTGTTACCAGCCGCAAGCACAGACCAGGATGTCAGCAGAGCTGCTCTCTTGCTGCTGTGTGATTACTTTGCCATGGTTTTGCTGCCTTCCTATCATATGCTGGTTTGATTTTATGTCCTGCAAAAGTATCAGTACCCTTGCATATCTAAGTGTTTAAGAAACACTCAATTCCTTACCTGGCAATTTGTTCACCTCAAGGGATTCAGCAAGCCTACACCCAAACATGGTGTATAGCGAGTTACTGACTCCAACCTTTGGACATTGTCTTCACAATGTGCCAAAGCAAAGAACCCATTCAGCAAACAGCCAAGGCAGGGAGAATAATTATACAGCTCTTTTCATAAGCCAAAAGTGCTCTTTGTCGGGAAATTCCAAGCATGATACTTTTGAGAAATAAAATGCCATCAGTAACATGTGCTTCAGGGTGAATGCTGGCATTACAGATCTATGGACTGCCTCCTCCTACTTTAGGAATAGATGCAACTAGGGTAGCAAAACAACGTAAATTTAACTTCCCTAGATAAAAGAATTTTATATGTAAAATACACTAAAAAAAATGAAGTCAAATTGAGGAAACATAAAACTCTAAGAGATTAATTGGTTTTAGGCTTTTATCCAAATCCTCTTACTGTTTCCCAGCACAAGGTTCAAACAAAGCAAAAGCTAAATGCAATAATTGCTATTACAAGTTGATTTTGAGAAGCGATTACTCTAAGGCAGGCTGCTGCATAACTCTAGGAAAAGAGGATCTTAGTACATTTCCCTTCTCACCCAGAAGATTCATTCATGCTGATGCCCCAAAGCAATGCCTTCAGAGCCTGTATTGTCAGAAATTGCATGCAACTGAATGCTTTCTGTTCCTTTAATTATGAATTGTGCAATATTTTTTTTAGGAAGAATTACTTTTTCACTATAGAAAACAATATGGCAGAAAACAGCAACAATGCAGATAAGCATGATTTACTGTTATATTCCTCAGCAGTTGCAGTCAGGATATTTTTTAGCTATCATTAAGTATTTGAACATAGCAAGAAGCTAGAATGGTGTACATATTGCTCAGCAATTTTTTTTTGTTCTTCTGAGGGATTTGCTACAGGTCCCACAGATGCCCTGGAATTTATTTTATCCTCTCTTTATTGGGTGTATGCAGGACAGCAAAACAAGTCAGGTCAACATGACCTAAGAAACTGGTTCCTCACAATGAGAGGATTTTAATTAACCATGAGCTCTAAAGGGAGTTTTGAAACAAGTCCACATCTGTATGTAACGGGACATTACAGTAAAAGGGCATTCTAGCCATTTTGACTTTTCAATTAATTTCCACATGCAGAGAGAGCAGGGAAAAGACAAGGAAAAAGGAGGAGCCCTTTAGAAACAGAGCAGGGAATAAAGACACGTCCTGATCAGATGCCAGGGAAGCTCATCTGTTAGTGCACATCAAAACTGACTGGCACTGAAATCAGAAATACTAGAGTTCATTCTTGCTGCTTATGTGGACGTTGCGAGCTGTCAGATTAAGAATTCTTTAAACACATTAAAATATAGTATTTAAGTCACTTTCTGCTTTTTGCATTCATCTGATTCTACCACCTGACACTCCAATATGTTGCTGCTGTGCAGAAAAATCACAGATTTTCCTTGTAGCTGCCCCAATGCATCTACAAAGTGCAAGTAACGCTGTAAACCGCTCAAGACCAAACCCCTGCCAACTGACTGACAGAAGCAAAATCTAGTAGCTGATTGCAAAACGTAACAACATTATTAGTGCCTCTCAGTTTTTGGCTGCCACGCTGACTTCTGTTGGGACATGGCACCTGGAAGTCTGAGCTGGTAAGACCCAAGTAGCCCCTGAGAAGCACAGAGCTGCCTCAATTCGAAACCCATGGAATGAGAAAATACTTGGTCACCTTGAATGAGCACTCAGTACCTTTTAGAAGCAGGCTCTCAGTGCTTCCCTGGGCTCGCCAAGGCCTCCTTTTTCAATTAAAAGTGTGCTGTACTGTGAGGGTGAAAAGCTGGCAGTGGTGGGAGCCACACTCCCAGGGCAGCTTGCCCCTGCTTGGGAGGGCTGTCTTACCCCCTGCTAGAGAAAGGGGAAAAATAAATAAATATGTGAGGGAGAGAAAAGAAAAGCCTTCACGTTGCACTGGGCATTGTTTTTTAAAGGTTGACATATTTATAGCCCTTTTACAACCCACAAAAATAAATAGGGTCCCAATGGTTGCAACGTCGTTCTGGGCACCCCACCTCTGCTGTGCAGCTGGAAACCAGCAGCGTTGCCACTTGGGATACACAGCAAGACATGGCAAGCACAGAGCTGTGGCTCATGGTGTGGGGAAAAGCCTGTGTGCCTTGGCTCCTGAAGCAGGCAGCAGCAAGCTGACCAAACATGCTTTACAGGGCCAGGTCACAGATAAGTCACAGAATCATAGAATCATAGAATGGTTAGAGCTGGAAGGGATCTCAAAGATCACCTAGTTCCAAACCCCCCCTGCTCTCAGAATTGTTGTCTCCTCTGCATAAAACACTCTTTTCTAATGTCAGCTGGAGACTCCCTCTTTTTTTTTTTTTCCTTTAATAAAATTTTAATGAAGCTGCTGCTAATGAGTGCTCTGTCAAAATCTTTCAATTATTACCACAATACCACTTGATGTTGGTGGGGAAATGGAGATTTGGAGTACTAATTGACCTCCTGATAGTAAAGAAGACCCCTCTAGCAGAACGAGGATTAAAACTGAGAAGCTTTTGGAATCCAGTGCTACAATATAGAAAGAAAAGCCCTGAAGATTATGGGAAGGTCATGAAGATTATTAAAAACTAATTGCTCTGCAGAGAAGTAAAAACACCTGGATTAGCAAAACACCTTTGTTCCCAATGCTGAGTTTATCCAAAAGTCAAAATGAGTTGTCCTCTATGCAGAAAAGAATGAGACCTGGATAAAGAAGGAAGGCCTGCTTCTTGCTCTCCATAAATGCCTAAAGGCCCCATCAATGCAGCTGTAGTCTGTAGACTACTGTACACAATATTGCTAAGAAAAGGCTTTTGAAAGCTGCTTTCAGTGTTTTGTGCTAAAAAACAATGAACCAAATAAATCAACCCAGACAGAAGTGCAGAGAACCTGGTAATTTATCTGGGGCGTCATGGACTGTGGCACTGCACCAGCACTGCCATCACTATTTGCAGTGGCTGCCACCCTGACACCCCTCAGTCTTCCCTGGAAGGACTAAATTATTGGAGGAGAAGTAAAATTTCTCACATGGGAGAACAGGAGAAATACTCCTCCAAAAAAGTAAAAGCCCGAGAGAGCAAGACTTACCTTACAGAGTTAGATGAAATACCTGTGCCTAGAGAAGTATGTGACAGACGGTCCATAAAAATGTGCAACCAAGTAGCTTTTGACTTGTTTTATCTACAAATGTCAAGTTTAATTGATCTATTTCATATAGTTAAAGGCTTACATGCACTGTAATCTCCATATAAATTCTAGGACAAATAGCAATGTATACCTAGTGTCTGCCCTACATTTCTTGAGGTTTTAAGTGGGAATATGTAGTAGGTGTTAGGTGGGAATATGTTTTCTTTCCCCTTGAAAGAAAACACATAGTCAATACACAGTTGTGCTGCTGGCACAAATTACACTGGTTGGTGTCAGTTTGATAGAAATCTGTGGGAAAGTCCCTCTGTGCAGTGCCCCTTGAATCTCATTTAACTGTGATGAACAATTCTGTAGCCTTAACTTCTTTCACTGGTATAAAAGATTATTGTATTTTTTTGTGGGGACATTGTGAAGTGGGATATGATGATAGAAGTTAAAGATAGAAAGAAAAGAGCAACATGGTCAGAGATATCCATCCAGTTAATCACACCACCTCTTTAACAATTCTGTGCACAAACAACCGGGTAGGGTTTTGGCATACCTAAGAGCTTCACAATGGCTAATGACAGAGTCCAAGCAGGGTACACCTGTCTGACTCATTGCACATCAAAGTTGCCACATGAAAGAGCTATGAAAATGCACACTTGAAGAAGTGAAAGAAGGAAAACTCCCATCATGGTGTGAAATAGACTCCCCTCATGACTGGGAAAGGGTTGAGCTTTCAGCTGGATCCTGGAAAAATGGGGTAAAACGGACTTTCATCTCTGGCTTGCTTTCTCCCAAGGCAAGAGCAGTCCTAGTGTCCACACTACCTCACCAGTGGTCATAAAACATAGTTCCCAGCTTTGGAGCTGGACGTGACTCAATGGCTGTGACTGGGCTGCACCAGTCTGGTTTATAGTATTTTGGGGGGGTGTAAGTGTCAAATAGCCCAATTCAGAGAACCCCCTCCCAAACTTTCATAAGTTTATGTGAACTGTTTGAGCTTCATGAATAACATGCTTGGATTGTCAATCTCACAGAGAAGAAGGATTGGTTTTCCTTCTTGCTTTACTTGTCTATAGCTTTCTGCCTACAAGACCTGATTCATCTCTTGCTGAAGCTGATGGAAATGGTCTTTCCACATTCTCGCTGGAAAATAGGCTGTCTCATTCATTTCTGTGACTTGCGTTTCTGGAGAAAACATTAGAAGATTATACATATCACCAGCATGTGGCCATCATTTCCATGGGACTAGCTGGTTATATCTCTGTTAACAAATTAAGTGTGCCGAGGACCACTCTCCGGTGCTGAATTGAGTTAGTGCAGAAGAATCTGCATCCATGCTGTTGGTCTTTCTTAACCTCCCAGGCAGGGTAGTTATACCTGGACAGACGTCATCTACCTGGACTTATGCAAAGCATTTGACACTGTCCTGCATGACATCCCAGTCTCAAAATTGGAAACTCATAGATATGATGGATGGACCACTCAGTGAATAAGGAACTGGCTGGATGGCCGCACTCAAAGGGTTGTGGTCAATGGCTCAATGTCCAAGTGGCAGCCAGTGACGAGTGGTGTTCCTCAGGGGTCAGTACTGGGACCAGTGCTATTTAACATC
>JAOQGH010000001.1:120760277-120782755 GCA_025769975.1 Gallinago jamesoni | reverse complement strand
TTCCCTGTCAGATGATTTGGGAATTCAGAAACCTCAGCAGCTAATCTATACCATCAGATTTCTGTCACCCCTGCAGTTTCTTTTTTTAATGAATATTGAATGTATACTGACCCTGAGATGATGATAGTGCAGGATATTTTCAGATGCTTGAAGGTCACAATGAATTTTGGGAAGCGTTGTCGGCATAAAAAGGCTTTCGTGTTCTTTCACCTAAAGCTAGATGTAAATGTGCTATGACCTTTATTGGACTCCTATCAATGTTTGTGAACGCTGTACAGCTCATATGATAAAGAGACCAGCACCAACATCTTTTGCTCCATTTACTGCCGTGTTACAGTTTGTTGGCTGGTTCCTATATAGCTGCTGCTGGGCAGAAAGCCTCTCTAAACAGGCTGTCAAGTTTAATTGGACTACCTGGTAAATATATTGTTGTTAAATAAGGATGTGCTTTTCCGTGGCGCTGAACTACTCTCCTTGGACTTACTGGGGGCTGCAGCAGCTCAGCGCTTCCCAGGATGAGACCCAAGTTGCCTGCTGTTGTTCCTATCAAATTCAATTGCAATTTCATCATTGATGTTATTACCAGCAGGACTAAACCTTGAAACTTGTGGAAGGCTTTTGAACCTCTTTTGATCTATGCGTGACATAACGGCGAGGCTCTCCAATGCTATTAAGTGTGTATTGTAGGAACGAGATTGTAATAGCCGATACAGGCTGTGACAATGCAGCCAAATGAGCCCCGTTCCTGAGTGTTTGTTTTCTCAGAGCCCTGGAGACGGCTAGTTATGGGAAAATCTTGAGTTCATTAAAATCAAAGATGCTCCTGCTGTGTGTGATTGTTAAGAAAGGTGACAGGGAGTGTTCCCTGGGCAGAGAACAATGTGCGTATGCCTACGTGATAATGTGCCCATTGTGATTTTTAAGAAAATTTAATGAATTGTAACGGCCTGGCTTAATGCTTTCTGAATGCTGCACAGCAGCAAGATGTGGTTGATTGTTAGTAGGTAAAATATTTTGCTGATGGCTGAAGCGGGAATTTTTAGGACACTTATTTATTTAATGATAAAAAATGTGTTATCGAATCAAATGTGCTGATACTACTTCTGTAAGCTAGCCCGTCTGCTCGGTCTGATAGTCCGACCGCACATACGTGAATGATGCCAGCCATAAGGAAAAAGGAGTGTCAGCATCCCCTCCCGGTAATGACAAATGCTATTTACTCCAGAAAGGCAGTTTTTTTGAGAGAAAAAGGAGTAATTTCAGGTTTATGGAAGGCAGTGGAGGAGAGGGAGTCCCTCTCTCCTGGAATCAGTCACACAGCCCCATGCCAGCTCTAGGGCCCTCTCAGTCAGACCTGCCTGGGGCTACTCATTTCACAGCCCTCTGGTTCAGATAAGTTAAGCAATCAGGAAAGCATCTAATTTCTACCCTGAAAACTGCACTTTGTGTTGCATTTTCTTCAAACGTTTATTTTAAAAGCCACATCAGAAAAAAAAAATAGCTGACTGTGGTCTGCTTTGGTTTACCATTACACCTCTCTGGAACTCAAGACAGCCTGAAACAAGTTAAAATGAACAAAGCCGGAGGATTTTGTCTCCCTCTGTCCAGGTACTCGGGGCTTGCAGATGCCCCTGGGGCGTTTAGGGGGAACTGTTAGAGACTCCAGGACTGGAAAATGAGAAGGAGAAGCGTGGAAAATGTTCCCTGCAGCAGACAAGAAGCCAACCAGCATTCCCCCCTCCCGAGGGGCTGTGGGTGAGAGACGTGCCACTGCTTCGGGCAAACCCCAAATCTCACGCTGAGGCTTTGTGGGCTTCAAGTGCTGTTCTGTTGTACAGCACAGCTTCCAGGCAAGGGAGCCCTGTGCTTGTTATTTCCAGCGTCTTGCCTAAAAAGAAGTACTCATCAGTAGAAATAATACAAAGAAACAAAGCCAACCTGGTTTTACCATTCAAACATACCTAGAAATAATTGCATTGATAAATAAACTTAGTACTTGAGGAGGAAAAATGTTTTTTTGTTTTACCTAGTATGAGACACTTTGTAGTGTGTTTGACATGGTCTCCTGGCAGCTAATAAAAGTAAATACAGCAGTGCCTTTTAAGAAATGAATCTTTGCAAGTAAAAAGTAACTACTTAAGCTGGTGCAACTCAGACCGAGGCATCATCAGTTTATGGTGCTGCATGTAATCTTTCAAGCCCTCGCTTCTGGACAGGTGGCTTTTCGCTGAGCACAACCACAGACGTAAGGAAGACACTTGACAACTTTATGCCTTTTTCAGTCATTTTCTGGATGCTGGAGCCACTTGCCTGTACCTTGCAAAAAATCAAACTTCTTCCCTCCTTTATATGACAACGAGATGAATCCTACCTGCTGACATAATTGCTGCTTTTCAGCCAAGAATACACTCATTTACTGTGCATGTCATGTTCAAAACGGACTGAGCCCCAAAATAAATGTCTCACTTCTTTACATCTCCCATATTGGAGTTTGGGGGAAAATAAATAGACAGAATCACATGCTGAAGTAAAATAACACAATCAAATTACCATATAGCAACCAGGAAGAAATCAGAATAGCAACACGGTCCTATTTCATTCTGGAGCTAGAGCACAGCCAGTTTACAGTTTCCTTTTCTCTGGAGCACCCTTACTATGAGTAAAAATCTGTTATCCAAGGGTACCTTGGAAAAACACCTGTAGCAGATTCCCAAGTCATAGATACGAGTGGAGTTACTTAGATGGAAAGGCTGATCTTATATATATGCTACAACCCAAATGTTTTTGGATGGTTTACCACCAATGAAACTGTGTTTAGCTAATCATGCTTGAAAGCCAGCCACATTTTTATGATTAGATTACTTTATGAGTCTTATTAATAGAGATAAGAATGATAATTATTATTACTTGTGGACAAACAAAGGTATGTTCTTTATTGCATAAAGCATAAAAGAAGACACCATCTCCTCCAGTGCAAAGTTCAAGAGGACTCAAATCTGCTGAACCCTACAAAGTTTTGGACACGGAGTTTCCTAGTGCATGCAGTGGTTGCCAAGACGCTCTTCAAAGAATTCTTTTCCTGGAGGGCAGAGCTGTTTCGCCCCTCTCTCCTTGGAGGTCTGCCTTGCTCAGCCACCCATTACAAAAGGTGGACCAGAATTCAGGCCTGTCCCAACCCTAATGAACTGTATCACCTGCACTGCTGGAAAGAGGGGAGAAAAAAAAAAGGGGGAAAACCAACCCTACCCAAACCCCTAACTCTATTTTAAATTAGTATTAACAGAACTAATTAGTTAGTTCTGATTTGCTGAATTCAATAAATGTGGCCAGTTGGTTAATATCTTTGTTCCAGAATCAGGCGAGCATCCATCATCTAAGCTAGGTGCTATTAGACAGCTCATTATATCTGAGCGACGACTATTGATTAGCAAAACCCTAGGCCCAGAGTTTGCAAAACTCTGAAATTTATCACCTGGCTTTCAGAGGCACCAGATATTCGGTGCTGTTCCCCTCAGGGGAATCTGGCAGCGGCTTAGCACTTCTGAGAGACAGGCCTTTTGCCTAGCTGGGTAAATGTGGATTTATAAACCTATACTTCCTTTTCAAATTGCAGGGCTTTGTATGCTTGCTAAATCCATGCCATTTCATAAAAATAAGAGATTGAAATCATAAGGTAGGCTAATGCACTTCAGAGAGTTATGCTCAACATGTATTTCATCTGGCTGTGCTAGTCCTGGTCCCTCAGCGGCCCACTCTAATGAGGCCCATCTGTCAAAATGGGGCAGAAGAAAACAACTGCATTGACGAAGGTGGCTGGACCTGCTGGTGCCTCTCCCCTTGGTACATGCATTTTCGGTAGGGCTGTGTGTCCCACTGAGTCCTTTCCCTCCCTCCCTAGCAATGCTGGCTGGCTGCTGAAGCAGCTGGGGTGGGGGAGATGCGGGGGGTCTTGCCTCCAACCCATCCCCGGGGCACCAGGCATCACCGCTGCGTGCACAGGTCAAGTCACAAGCCAATTGCCCCTGTAAACTGCACAACGGGGGCTCTTCTCCCCCAAAGGGAAGCACGCAAACCGTGTGTTTTCTTCACTGAAGAACAGAAAAGAAAGCCATTTCAGAATAATTAATTATTTTTACTAATAAAATCTGACAAAGAGTGTGACTGTCTCTCTTGGCCAAATATTATCTGCTGCTGACAGAGGAAGAAAAATTGTGCTAACTCTAAGAGTACCAGCACTGGTGTAGATCATCCTGTTAGGACGGCAATACTACAGGAGCGTTGCTGGCCATGGATTCATCTTCTGCTTGCAAATCGCCCTGCTTTCAGAAAGTGCTGCCAGAACTGACGCTGTCAAAACCAACTCTGTGTTACAGGGTTTTTCCCCTTTTCTGTGACCTTGGTGGTAATTAAGTGCCTTGTTCTCACAGCGAAAAAAAATGTGAAGCATGAATTGGACCTGCTAGCCTAACTGCTGATTTATGGGTCAAGTCTCTAGCTGTTACAGGCAAAATTTTTAAGTCTCTGATTAAGAAGTCCTGCTGATTTAAGGATCTCACAAGAAATGTGTGCATAATGAATTATCTACAGATGATAATTCAAATTGTTCCTTGATGATTCATATCACCTTCCTTTATTAAATTACCATTTTAGAAATCTGACAAGGGCAATGCAAACTGACGGGTGGTCACATTACAACATATGTAGCAGGTCAGCCAAGCACCACGCTGCCAGTTTGGGTAAGTGGTCTTTGGCCCCAGTAGGAGACGCCAGTAGAAAGCAAAGGCTTAAGGGGATAAAAGAGGCAAACTGGTGTCGTTATGGGATAAATGTTTTTCAATGTCCAGCATTTCTGCCTCTTGTCTATCTGAACCTGTGTTGATTTTTTTCTTCACTTGAGTGAAAGTTTATGGCAAGCTGCCTGCAGTAAAGCCCTGCTCCAATACTAATTTCTGTATTAGTTATTCATATTAAGTATTAATATTAGTATCGGTTGCTGTACTATTGGCCAGTAACAAAATGGCACGGCCTGTTCTCACCTAAGAAACGCTGAGGGCTGCCAGGCATCACCAAAATCTATGTGTACATGGGTAACATGTTACAAAGACACATAAAAATGCGTGTCAGAGTGAACAATGTTTTTCCTTTCTGAGTTCAGCTTCTATTAGCAGAGGCTTTGTTGGATCTCAAACCAGCATGCCTGGGACCCTGGAAATACCTGCTGTGCTCCATAGCTTCTGGAAAGCTGCAGCAAACCAATGGTGCAGACCATGTCTCATGGTCTGATGCTGGAAGGAAACAGTGAACCTGAGTAGTAGGAATTGAAAAATGCATATGCACTGACTCTGGCGTTGCCTTAGTGTCATGTCATATGTTTCTCCAAGCAAATGCATGATAACAATCTCTGCCACTACATCTGACATACATCTGGAAAGTATTAGAAAATGCAATTAGCAACTGTTAGTCTTTACCATGACATGTCCCAGTAAGAAGGCTCTACTGACTTCTGTGTGTGTTTCATAACCTGATGTAATCAAGGTCTCAGAAGGAGCCCTGTGCCTTTACCCTTCTCCAGTAGTGCCATTTTCTCATGGCTGTGTGTTAACCAAGGGGTGCAGAGCAGGTGGCAGGGGGTGGCCTGGATCGCAGCGCTGGTGTCATTGCAGCTCTGGTGACAACAGCAGGGGTTAAGGAGCTGCTCCCAGTCACTGGGTGAGCACCATCCCAGGTAGGGATCAAATAAGCAAACAAGGGAAATGGTGTCTGCATTTTGAAGGTTCTAAATAAGTGGTAAAGGCAAAAGGTACTGTTCCATATCTGCTGTAGTTTTACAAAGAGATTGTGCTATTCCTGTGAAACATTAGCTCTGCCATTGCTTAAACCCTGGGGTTCTGTATTATCTAGCCAATACATATGCTAAAAATGAACAAAACCATATTCTGGACTTCAATAATTTTCACATTCCATTGCTTGTAATGAGGTCTTCCTAGAAATAACTTACTAAGCCTAGCAAAACAAGGCTTCAGCAAATGCATTTAAAATGTAATTAATATACAGAAAAAGAGACCATAACATCTTGTGCAAGAAAAATGGCTTTCAGCAATTGGATTTCCATATTTTCCACAGGGAAATCCTGGGAGACTTACATCTGCATGCTTATGCTGTGCATACACAGTAAAATCTAATGTGTTCTGGACACGCAGGGCTTTGCTGAGCTTCCTGACATGCTGCTCAGCATGCCAGGCACACAGGAGTCAATGCACCTTTGCTGCTGTGCAGCAAAGGACACTGTTGGTCATAACTTCTGCAAGGCTATTACCAGTGAAAATCTGGGGGCAAGTCCTGGACAACCGCCCCAAGCATCCTTCTTAATGCTGGAATAAAGTTTCTGGATAGAAAGAGAGAGGTGCTATTGGAGCAGTGGAGGTGGTAACTGCTAGAGATGCTCGAGGACATACAGTCCAAAACAGCACAGGCAGCAAAATCGAGCCACCGTTATGCCTGCCTTCAGAGGATGCTGAAAGGTGTTTGTGAATTGCTTTTTCTTAATTTGTGAATTTTCTTAATTTATGAACCAATTGCTTTAGGGCAAAACTACTGTTGAACCACAAAATTGTATTAGCACATTGATGTGCTGGGAGGGGGATAATTTATCTATGAGACTGGCTTGTCCATAGCCAGAAACTTCCTATAACACTAACTCCTTCAGTCACAGCAACGAAATGGCATTTCTCACCATCCAATCTCATTATGTTCCCCTTCACTTGATCCTAATTATTCTGCTATATTTTCACCTCAGAAATCTTCTCCAGGAAGCTCTAACCTCTCCTCAAGTATCATATTCCTTTGAAAAGCCTCTCCAACTTAATTCCAAACCCCACTCCTTCCCTAAGCTGCTTTATCCCTTCTGACCTCTTAATGTCTTTCCAGTCTACACCCATTTGCCTCTCTTATTTCTACTCTATTTTCAGGGGCTTCTCTGTATATGTGTGTGTGTGTGTGTGCATGAATATAGTTACAATGATCCTTCTCTAAAGCTTCCATTAATTTTAAGAAGCTCTAGACTTAGTTCTGGGATATTACTAAGACAACATACATCGGTGATTTTGAAAGCCCCCTGGCAGCACTTGACAGAGTCAGCCATGTAAGGCCATTGAGGTGGCACTTGCCAAAGAAAAAAGAATGCTTGTTTTCAGATGGTTTTGTTGCAGATAAACTGATGGGCTAATACCAGAGCAGTCACTATCAACAGGTTTTATGACAAAAAGCCAGATGAAGAAGAAAAGCTACCACCACTGGAAAAAGTCCACAGATGCCAGAGAAAGCATGTAAATACACGGGTTAGAGAAGCAACAAGTGTGACTCTGGGTGGGGACAGACTCATGGAGGAGTCACGGTGCAATGATCCAGGCACAGATGGAGCTGTGTACGTATGGTACAGGAGAGGCTCTAAATCATACCAAGTGGGACTGTGGCTCCGGGTAGCTAGGCAGAAAAAATGATGTGTGGGAACTGAAACTATTCAGATAGCATTTTCTAAAGTGTTTTTAAAGTATGAATTGCAATGTGGTTCTTTGCTCACTTCTAAAAAACGTTGTTCTTCTTCCATCAGTCTTCAGTGTAATCTTAGTGGTTTCAGACCGATTTGATTTGTTAGAGAGACCTTTTGTATTAGAAAAGTGTGCAACCTACAAACCCTAGTATTTAATTTTTATATTTTTCTGCACTTCTAGAGGTGAAATTAACACAAATCAGTCTCATAATTGATTACATCTCTCTATGAATTCAATTTTTTTTTCACTTATTTCCCTAAATTTCTCATGTGGAGCCTTTAGCATCTAGCTCTCCTCTTAATGTCTGTCCTAAAAATGTGGTATTCTTATAACACAACTGTTAGTATTTCTCTAATAAGTCTCTCAGATTCTCTCTCAGCAGGAGTATCATCTTCTAGTCTATCATGCTTTTCTCTTTCCCTCTCGAAGTCTGTTTGTTGTGGAAATTATTCAGTCATAAGTTGAGCTTCTCTTCTTTTTCTATTGAGATGTGAAGTAGAAGATGAGAGAGAATGAAAACAAAAGCTGAGAGCTAAAAAATTCATGCTATTTATTAAAAATAATAAATGCTGGAATATCGGCTAACAAGTGAAGAGAACGGTTATTTACCAGCTCTTCATTTTAATAGCAGCCAAAGATTTCATTTCATTATCCACTTTAATCATAGAATGGTCTGGGCCGGAAGGGACCTCCAAAGGTCATCTAGTCCGACCTCCTTTCAGTCAGCAGGGACACTGCAGGGAGGTTGGACTAGATGGCCTTTGGAGGTCCCTTCTGGTCCGGACCATTCTATGATTCTATGATTAAAGTGGGTAACAAAATGAAGTTTCAGAGCAGAAAGAGCAATGCCCCACCTCTGAAGTGTTCAAGGTGAGGTAGGATGGGGTTTGAGGAGGTGAAAGATGTCCCTGCCCATGGCAAGGGGGTTGGACTACCTGGTCTTTGAAGGTCCCTTCCCACCCAAATCTTCCTGTGACTCCATGATTACAAGTTTCTTGAGAATGTATTATTTTGTGCCCGTATTTAGAATGACCTTAGTGAGAACTGAAGGTGACTCCTGTGGTAGAGCAGGCAGGCAGGGTGCAGGATTGCCTGCCTGGTCTCCCTTTCCATGCCAGTCACCCTCTGCACTGCTTTGAAACATGAGCAGAGCCTGGGGAGGGTAATTTTCCCTGCTCCCCGAGAACTCCTGGCTGCAGTAGCGTGGGTATTTCAGCAGGTATTTCTACCAAACCCTGCAGTGTGGATGTAATGTTGTACCTCGTGGAAAATTTGACCAACTACATGACTTAGCAAAAAATGGTTACTTTTCACTTCACACACAGCAAACTAGAGTCACACTGAATTTTTCATAAGTTATGCCTTCTTTAGGTACAGTTCTATTTGTCTCTGAATTCCTGCAAAATTTACTTCAGTATAATCAGATTATTTGGCACGGGTTCTCTCAGTTCTGCACTGTTATATTTCCACATTTGAATGCATTTCTTCATTTAATATGTATTTCTTTTCCACATTCTTATTTATTTTTCACATTCTCCTTCACTGCGCGTTTCCACGTATTTGCAGATGAAAAATTAGCCCTGCAGACCACATTGTTCTCCTTGTCAGAAGATGTATTCTGCTCCTGTATGTTTCTCCATCATTTCTCTGCCCCTTCCTCATCTTCTCCCTCCTGAGTATCAGGTCAAGGCCAGCCTACTTCTCAGCTTGTCTCTACCTTCCACTTGTCTTCTCTCTCCTCACACCTCTTTCATCCTTCCTCTTTTGCTTTAGAAATCTCTAATTGCCCTCATCCCAGGTGTGTGCATGACTGACTGCATGACACACCGGTGGCAGGTGATCTCAACATAGCACTTCCCCTTCCATTAGAGCACCATTTTGTTTATTGCTTATGACATTTCCAAAATCTCCTATGAACTTTAGAGCCACTGGGTGGTGTTGGTTTATATTGAACGAAGGACAACAATTTGGTAGTGTTGGATGAAGGGCTGATGTCCCCACACATGAAAAAGGACAGAGGCACAGAGGTGAAGGGGGACATGACTGTGCTCCTGTCCCTACCCAGGCTGTCACAGGAGGTGACCAGACTCATGGCCAGGGGGGACCTCCATCACAATGCGGTCAGAAAAGGGCACTCAGACAACTTTGACTTCCCCCCACATCACTGCCTGTGGCTGGACAGGCTCCTTTATGGAATGCAGGGTAGAGTATCTCGGGACTACATGTGACTTATGGGCTTGAGGTGGGGAGGGAACTCAGGATGGGGGAGGGATCAAGGCCCTTTAGGGAGAAACAAGGGTGAGAAAACAGAAGGGAAAAGGAATAAAAGGGGGTGGTTGTGTGCATAAGTTGCTGGTCACCATGCTTCTCTGACTCTGCCGTGCACCTGTCAGCCCAGTCTGTTCTTGTTTTCTCATTAAACTCCATTTCTGACCATTTTCCTGTGTGTGTTGGGGGTGTCTTAGTGGCTGCAGCTGAAGTGGGGACCCACAGGTCTTAGTGCCTATGTGCCTGTGGGTAACTGCTGGAGCGTGTGAAGGTGCATGTGTCAGCATGTGTCACCAAGTGTCAGGCTGGACTGGCCAAAGAGTAGGTCGAGTAGCCTGGGACAGACCAAAGAGTCTGCCAGCTTGCTACTGGAGGGACCACGAGGGACCGTGGAGACAGTGGGGTCTGGAGGTTACTCAAGACACCCTTGTGTGTGTGTGTGTGCACACACTGGGCTGGATCTGGGAACAAGCAGTAGCCCATTACAGGCTGGGGCTGAGCACAGGCTGAGCACCAATGTGACTCTGTCCCCTTTGAATGTCCACTAGCATGACAGGAGCAGAGCTGGGCTGATGCTGACTGCCTTCAAAGCACCGCATGTGCTGTTTAAACTGGAGGAAGGCTTTGATACAGACTGTCAAACTTCAAATCAATCCTGCTTCAGCTCACCTGGAAAACATATTTCTGCACTGTAAAGCTGTAATCCCTGTTGAAACCTCTTCACGAAGGAGAAAAAAGAAGCTGTAATGTAAGTTGGCCTGCTGTCACTTAGTGTTTCATATTGGCTTTCTTTGTAGAAGAAAAATGTTTGCCATCAATAGCTTTGAATTCTATTTCTGCCTAGATCACTTTAGTGACAACTAACTAAGATCACATTTTTGGACCAAAAACATGAGAAAAAGTCATTAACAGTTCATAACACTCAATCTCTGTGCCTTTGGATTACAATTTTAATTATAATATGCCTGCGTGCTGGGTGTACTAACTTATGTGTAATCTGCCATTTTGTGTGCCCAGTGGAACAGGGAGGTATTTCTGCTCAAGGAAGTTAAAAGAAAATAGACATCGTGTGGTAGCTTCAGAGATCTGTCATGTGAAAAGACCACTAGTGTTTGCACCTTTAATAAAGTGAGGAGAGAATAAAACTAAATGCATTTAGAATAATTCCCCTATAGCAAAGAACATATTGGAAACTGTTCAGCTGGACACCTATAAGGTTTTCTATCCAGAAGGAATAGGGAGGAGGAGGACAGGGGTATCCTGAGCTTCCATGAAGAAGAATGTGGAAGCTTTGACAGAACAGTGCTAGAGCAAAAGCAAAAACCTTATCTATTTTTACTTAGGCCCTGACAGATTGGAGGGAAAAACCAAAAACCTCAGGGTGCTGCAGCTTCATTTTCAATAGCTCTTGGCCCCCCACACGGTGAGTGGTTGAGGACGGCGAGCATCCCTGGCTACTCCCTCCTGCCTGCCTAAGCAGCAGCTGCAGCCAGCAGCAGTCAGAGGTGTGCTTCATGTTGTTCAGGACACATCTTCTCTTTCTTTCTCTGTGCACTTTTTGCTGTTTCCTTCCCTTATATTTTCTTTCTCTTCATGCTTTTGTTCCTTTTTCCCACCTTACAGATTTATTTCCTTTCCTTGCTTCCTCACTTGCGTCTCCGCTGTCTCTCTACCCTCAGCCATGCCCTTGGTCCCTGCTAGCTCTCGTTTCTCTCCCTGGCTGACCTTCCCATCTCTTTCTCCTCTCTAGCTGTCCTGTTGTGGTATCACACTGAGGTATAGCACAGCAGTTGTTTGGCTGGAAGTGGTGTCTTCCCAGGAAAATACCTTTCCCTGTGCCCCATTGTGTCCCCTTGTGCACTAGTGCATGAAGTCAAATGTAACATTAGAAACAGTGACTTTGGTCTTATACCCTTTCCCTCGCTCTCTCCCCCCTCCTCCTTCTTTCTCTTATATCCTTCATATTTTGCATGTACTTGAACAGTGTCAGAGCCTCAATCTGATTACAAATTAGCGTGGCTCTGTCACAGCCAGCAGACAGGGCTGAATTAAAAGCTCATATCAATGCAAAGTGAAAAAGGAAGCATCTTTTTTTAGTAGGAGACAGACTTGATACAGAATGATGAAAAAGTAGAGTAGATTAATAACGAATACAAGGAAATGGTAGCTGGAGTGCACTTCATAAGCCTACTACTCTTCCGAAGCTTTTATTCATTTCTGCAATATTTGCTAGAGTAATAGAAAGGAGCAGCTGCAGGCAAAAGCATAGACAAATTACAGCCCACTGGTAATATCTGTATTCAGGACAGATCTGAAATATATTCAGATGCTGTCCCATGAGATATTAAATGATACTGTTATTGCATTAACCTATGGTTAGTTACTGCTCTGTCACAAACACACTGTCTTGGGTGCAGCTGCACCTCCTGCAGCCTTGCTTTCCACAAGACTTTCAAGGACGGTCGGGATCTGAACAAATTCAGCCAGATCTATATGTCTGGATATAAGTGGATTTGTGCTTGCTCTGGCTGTGCTCAAAGCTGTCTGAGCTGAGCAACAGCAAGCCCAGGGCCATATATCCACATTAGTATGACAGTATAGCAGAGGGTATATGCAACCGGACAGTATAAGTGCAAGAATATCTGACTATGTGTGTGCAGCCATGTTCTTAAACATTTCAAGAGTAGACCTTGGCAGAAATGAGCTTCCTGACCCCTCTGTGAGGGCCTTTGTATATATATGTGTGTGTGTATGCATGTATATAAGTGCAATATATATGTGTATATATATATGAAGTATGTAAAAATATTATATAAAGTTAAACCCACCAAAAAAATCTACTTCAGGACAGACTTTCTGAAGATTGGGGCGTTTTGTTGGTTTTTTTCTTAAGGAAAAGCAAGCAGTGAGTAAGATACCCCTTTCACACCTCAGAGCACTGCAGAAGCATTATTTTGTAATTTTTTTTTTTCTTTTGGATTTGGAGTAATGATGCCAGATCACTTTTTCTCTTCTGTCCTGACTGTGTCCTGTGCACAAACCTTTTGGCTGATGGATGGACTAGCAGTGGCTTCCCTTGCTGTCTAGGGCTGAGCAGCAGCTCTAACCTGGACTTGACAAACCATCAGAGCTGGTCCTCACACTGGTTACTCTGAGAAATTCCCAGAAGATCGTACTGAGAATCCAATTTTCAACCAGCATAATAGCACTTAAATGCCTAAGTTGTATCTACTTTAAAGTCATCACAGAGACTCTGACACTGTGTGCTTTTGAACACGTTACTTTCAGCCTGCTTTGTGTCCCTGCCTCCTCCCTGGCAAGTGGAGAAAAAGCATTTTTGTCTTCCACAAGAGACATTGTGGGGACTGAAGATCATTTGAGAAGAGATGCATCCTATGTAGGCAGTGAGTGCTCACAGGCTCCATTGACCTAAGCAGAAAAAAGAGTCCTGGACTGGGGAAGAAGGATAAAAAAAGCAAGGGCAGGTTTGCTGTTAAGGACCAGGAGTAGGAGAAAAATGTGTGGCCACTCCATATCGTAATGGCAGTAGAGGCAGCAATGCTCACTGGGAGCGATGGTACAGAGGATATGGGGGAGGCAGGAGCTCTGGGAATTTTGTCCCTCTGCTCTGCCTGGCCCCAGAACCTTGGAAGAAAGGCAGCAGCAGCCAAAGAAAGCAAGTGGCAGCCAGGGATGTATCCTCAGCTCTCTTAGGTATAAACCCTGTTGGCATCAATCAAAATCAGGACATAACATTCAAAGAACTCTCCTTTGGGAGTTTTGAAATAAAACAAAATGGCTTTACATGGCCAAGGTAGCTGCAAGCTTACATATGCTTGAAGCATCCCTTTTTTAAATCAAAAGAGCTGTGTCTTCATTTCTTTTATTTCTTTTTCTCCTGACATGCAGCCCTCATCTTATTTCACTCTCCTTTCTTCTTCACATCCTTTTTTCCTTTCTTCTTCCCCTTGGCTCCCCTCCAAATGTAAAAAGTCAAGAGGGTGGCAACATCAAGTGCTGGTTTAGTTCTCTGTAAGGATGCTGACTTTTATCACGGATCACTTTGTTGTTACTAGCCAGTAGGTGGAGCACATCCACTGTTTTAACTACCGGTGGGCTTTAAATTTCTTTTCCCCCTTCTCTTCCTGCTGTAAAACAATCTATCATTTCTACTGCAGTGAATCAGTAGTTGCAAGGTAGCGCAACACTATACAAAACAGCTCATCTTGGCTGGACCTCAGCATATAACACTGTGACTCATGTCAAACCACGCAGGGCCAAAAAACCGGCTGATCTAGACGGGAGATAAAAACCTGAAAAAGAGCAAACTTGTAACAGTTTCCAGTTCTGGGCGCTGCTCTTTTTCTACATTTTGGTATGGCTTAATTTTTTTCTTTTTCCACTAAGAAAAATCTGTTCCACGAGTGAGTGCCAGCCTGGGGATCGGTCCCCACCTTTCCTGCCTTTCCCTCCCTTTCGTGCCAGGGGGGCAGCTTTGAGCTGGTTTTGCACTGCTGCAGTGGTTGTGGATGCTGAGGGGCCCTGGCACTGCTGAAGCAGCGTCCGAGGGCTCAGCATCAGGCCCCCCCTGTAAGCACAGGGGACCTCCCTTTCATGCCAACGTGGGGCGTATGGGAAATCTTACAACATCCATCATTTCTGTCTGATGTTTCACTTTTTGTCTCCAGTGTATTTTTCATGAGTCTGGGGAGAAAAGCAATGACGACAAGTGCAGAGTAGCTTTTAGGCAATCAAGCCTAAAAGTCCTGCATGCCTGAAATATTCTCTGTTTTTTTCCAACTAGATCAGCCCCTGCAATGAAAGATATTGCAAATCTTGCGTTGTTCACATGCTTGGATTATCTTGGCTACAACATCTCTCCTGTTGCATTGCAGGTAGTGTCACCTCTGCAGGCTTTCGTAGCTCCCTACGAGCTCTGCACCCTCCTTTGCTCTGTGCGACCTGCTGTGACACAAGTCTTGTAGAAAAGCAAACCCAGCCTTTTCCTACAGCCCAGCTGCAGAGGTTCATGGGTGGGAGGGTCTCAGCCAGCCCTCCTGGCATTGCCAGTGGCTTCCCAAAGCATCATCTCCTCACCAGCAATATCCTGCCTCCACTGATGCATCAGATTCACCTTGGGAAGTGGTGGGCTTTAAAGCAGATGTTCATCCTTCATTTGCAGAGTTGTTTGGGTTTTTTAATTGCCTGGTGAGTGTTGTGAAGGTGACCTCTCCAATCTGGAAGACTGATGCTTATGAATCTCAGTGTGTCTCCCCTCGTGTGCATCATGCAAACACCCGTCGATGGTTCAGGAAGGGTGTGAGGAAAGCACAAAGAGGAGGAGGCCTGGGCTGAACTCGTTTGCCTGGGCAAAACCTGCCCATTCCCATTGTGTTCAACGGAGACTGGCAGATCCATGCAAGACATAATCTGCCTGGTTAGTCTCCTCCTTTGAACAGACCAATTTTGTCACTGCCCGTCTTGGAGTCAGACCCATTTTTCTGGCTGTGTGGGAGAGCCCCCAGAGTTCCTCTGGGATGTGTGGCTGGCAGCGCCCAGCAAGAATGAGGATGGCTTTTCATCCCGGTCCTCTGGGCTGCAGCTGCAGCACATCCCCCCTCTCGGGGCTTCGCTGTAAGCTGGCGTGTGCCACCAGAGAAAAGATTGTAAGAGACCTCCCTTCAGCAGTAGTACAACGCCAGTGTAGACAAAGGGACAATTTTGCTCTCGGTTACACTGGCAAACCCCAAGAGGGTTTCTCCTAAAAGCATCATTCCTCCCCCTCCTCTCCCTTCTCCACAGGATTCCCTGGAGGTTTGTTGCTGTTTCCCTCCTCCTTGCAGTCACTGTGAAGGGAGGTGGATGCTTCATCCCACGTCTTACTCTGCCCGTGGCTGCCTTTGCAAAATGCATCGGCTGGTTATGGGCTGGGACCTTCAGGTGTCACTGCTTGTGAGACTGAGGATGGGGAGCGTGAGGGCTCTCCTCAGAGAGGCAAAGCATTGCTGCTCGTGACCCGCTGCACCTCCAGTGCCTCTCTTGAATGTCCTCACCCTCTCCAGCCGTGCCGGAGAAGGAGAAGGGAGGTAAGGCAGGGTTGCATCCTGCACAGGGTGCTCAGCACTTCATCTCTGTGTCATGGCCATGTTTGCACCCCTGGGAACAGCCTGCCCGCTCCATGGCATGGCCAGGCTGTTTTGGGGGCTTAATCCACTCAGCACACACCAGACCACCGGTTTGTCTCACACTGTGGTACGGCAGCCAGTGGGGAAAAATAGCAGGCATGCCTGAAGGTAATGCATCACGACCAGCAGTCATTGCTGTGTGTATTTTCCAGGGTTCGTTTTATTCCCTGCTGTAGTCCTTCAAATTAAAAGTGGTCTAGTTATTTACATTTGAAAATTGGATGATATGCTGGACTGCTATTTCTCTATTGACTCTGGGCTGCTAATACATTTGGAAATTGTCTGCCTGCTGCAGATAGGCACTGCCTGCTTGAAAACATTTGGATTCCCTCTATCAGCGTCACAGAGGGAGACACAGAAAATAGGAAAGGACATTTGATTGTTTGCACTTACCTTCATCCAGCAGTAATAGAAAAGCGCTTGTGTTTGATACATCTACCTGCTGTGCACCAACAGCCTTTGCTCTGCCTTCACGACAAAGGTGAAGTCTGGCTGATGTTTCTGCTGGTTTCTTTTTTGAACTGCAGAGGCTGTAATTAGTTCATCCAACCCCGTGTCTGTTCACAGGAGTCACTTGCTGGGAATTTTGGTTGGTGCAAGCCCTGCACCAGGGCCCGCGAGCCACTGGGACCTTGTGCTGCACTCAGATCCCAAGGCGAATGCTGGCTGAGGGGCTTGGGCTTTATGCCATCCCCTCCAGCTGTGTCAGCTGTGCTTCAACACCATCCACTGGAGCATGCTGGCAGGTCTCATGACGCTGAGTTTATGGGGTGGAAAGCAGAACGGGAGCGACTTTCCTATCGGGTTGACAGCGGTAGGTGTTGGGGAGAGAGCGGCTGAGAGCTGGCAGGGCTTGGCAGGTGGATTTCTGTTTTCCAGGTACACTGAGTGCCAGTGGAAGGTGCATGGGGACAGCAGGAGGTGGGCAGGGGAGGGGGCAAAGCCCCCGATGCCTTGACAAAGAAGAAGAAGACAATGGCTGCTGGTGAAATAGATGGAGGGGGGAAAAGGCAGCCAGAGAGAGAGCATGATAAAAGCTCTATAAGAAAGACAGGTAGCCAGAAGTAACATAGCACAAACAGTAGGAAGCAATGGTGACTAAAATCACTGGGCTGTAGCTGAAACAAGGGCTGCAGTAGAAAGCTTTCTGCACCCGCGTGAGCCACCACTTTCAAGGCAAAAATGTGAGACTATTTGCTGCTCACTGTCTCATACTCGCCTCTATGCAAGGCTAAAATCAAGCTAAGCTTCCATTTTCTCTCTCCCCCCACCCTGTCCTGGTTTTGCTACCTCACAGACGAGGTGGCTGAGGTGGTCTTCAGGCCTGTCTCTCCCTCTGCTCCTGCCTTCCTGGAAGAAACCTGCTTATGGTCCTCCTGGTCCTCCTGGTCCTCCATGCCCTCCTGCCATGGCCATGGTTTCTCAGTTCTGTCTCTGCCCCTGCCCCACAGAGCCTAACAGGTAGCTTCCACCTCCAAGGCAGCCACCACTCCTCCAGTGGCAGAGCTTCCATGCCATGTACTCCAGGACAGGATGAGGAGGAGGCTGCTGCCTTTCCCCCTGCACCCCAAAGGCATCACCCGTGGTGCTGGGAGAGGCAAAAGGAGGGATGGAGTGGGGGGACCCCTGGAGATCCAAGGGCAGAGGTGGGGGAGCAGAGGGTTGAATAAGAAGCAGCCCCCAGGGCAGGTGGGACTGGACTAAGACGGGGTGAAGGAGGGCTTGTTTGCAAATGTGAGCCAAAGCAGTATGTGAACTATTAAATAATAAGGAACAGAAACATTTTGGAAATCTCAAAAGTTTCAGGACTTTCAAACAGCTGGCTAATACTTGGGACATGGAGTTGCTTGTTATTTGCCTGCTTAAGAAATATAAAGCTTCTCTATTTCAGTTTTCTCCAGTGTGATGTGTGCTCCAGCTATCTGGCCTGGCTGCAAGACCAAGTAGTTCTGATTTCAGAGGACATTCCCATTACAAGCTGGCATGAGAGTGCTGCAGACCTCAAGGTATTAGGGGCTGCTCTCCCCATGGCTCAGCGCCTTGGTGTGCTGAAACATAACAGGAGTCATATGAACAATGCAAAATGAGAACTTCCCAGTTGGAACCACTGCCATGAGAGACACCCTCCTCCCCGTCCAGGTGTGGGTAGTGCTGCACAGCCCTTGGCACCCGGTCCCACTGCCACCACCCAGATGTCACCTCTGGGTAGCAAACTGTGTGTGCTCATCACGGGCTGCAAAGGTGCCCAGGGCCCCCAACAAACACTGGCACATCATGAAAACTCTTGCAGAAAATCAGGAGTAGTTTGCAAATGATTTTTCTACTCAGTCAGGAGGCTACAGCCATTACAAATCATCACTGTTCCGACCGTGTCTTTTTGAGATGGAAGGCCACGGCTTAATAAAAGTTTGATTAGCTATATATATTTCTATATAACCCCTGCTGCTTCCACATACGTATATTCCCCCAACTGCTTTCCAGACTAGAGTGCAATCACCAGAGTGGTAAAGGCACTAGGCTGGCTACAGAAGAGAGAAAGATTTGTTGTTTGCTTAGCTGTGACTAAAGAGAATATTCCCTGTGTGTAGGCAGGTTTGATTATCATGTATGGCTGCATTTAGTGTGATCAGTTGTGGATCCGCATGCTAGACCACTACGGTATTGTAGCTATATGTCATATTAAATATTTCGGGGGGGGGGCGGGGGGAGCAGACAATTTTTACAGCTATTTTGTTAGCTCCTACAGTATTAGAGCTTGCTTTCTTTTCTTTCTTTCTTTCTTTCTTTCTTTCTTTCTTTCTTTCTTTCTTTCTTTCTTTCTTTCTTTCTTTCTTTCTTTCTCTCTTTCTCTTTATTTCTTTCTCTCTTTCTTTATCTCTTTCTTTCTCTCTTTCTCTCTTTCTCTCTCTCAGATTACATGAAAAATTTGAAGTGCCAAGTTATTTGTTCCTTGCATTGCTGTTTCCTGCTTTTACCAGTGCACAGTATACGACCTGGGGTCTTGCAGGCTGTAAGAACAACTGAAGTGAAACCCATGACACCATGAAGTGCTTACAATTAAAATGCTGCTTTGCGCTTACAGAAACGATGTGCATCAGAGCTTAGCAGAGGGCTGGGGAGTTCAGGGAAGGATGGGGAAATCACCCATTAATGGATGACTGCCTTTGAAAACATCAGTTGGCTGGTGCTCCTGCCTCAGCCAGGAAAGCCCCACTGAGCCTTTCATAAATTAAACTATTTCTGCCTTAAAGAAGCCTCTACTGCAAGCATGCTGCTGAAGAAGGTGCCCCACCACCTGTGCCACCCTGACATTTTCTTCTGAAATGCCCGGACCCATGCGTAAAGCAAATTACTCAGACCAATGAGCTGCCCTCTGGACCCTTTGCTGCCCATGTGCATCCTCCTTGCCCCAACTCGCACCAGGCACTTTCAGGCTGAAAGGATTTGAATTCCCCCATGTAAATCCCCAGCCTATATGGAGGTTGGACTCCAGCCTGGCTTCAGAGATGCCCAAAGTCTTGTTTACCCTGAGAAGTGGCCCAGCCCGGCCATGCCATCTCCATCAGTGGGATGGCTGATCACCTGGAGGCACCTCTGCCTGGGCTGCCCAAAGTGAAGCTGGCACACTCCTCTGACACCCATTCGAACACAAAATATTCCCCTATTTTCTGGTTTCTTATATTTATATTCACACTAGATGGGAAGAGGAAGGCTGCAGGAAGCAAATATGCTGGGGGTAAGGGAAAAGCCCAGACTGGGGGAAATGTGGGGTGGCTTTGCTTCAAGGCTACCAGCTCCCTTCAGCTTCTGCAAATTGTGATTTGATATCACCCTTTCATCAAACCCTTCATGAAGTCTGGTAACTGCATCAGTATTGCTGATACCATCATGCACGTGTTCGTCCTAAGTAGGTTATCCTTCACGCTGCACAGCTTCAAACCTGCTCGCTGCAATTTATCAGTAGGGAAGGGTATTTTGGGAATGATCCCGTCTCTCTTCTCCATGTCACGGTATAATGCGCTGCACATGATGAATCCCACCCGCAGGATTTCTCAGTTTCTTGTGCAGTAATGACTGCAAAAAATATACGTGACTTTCTGTCTCTCAGGATATTAGGGCTTTTAAAGTGACCATCTAGTTCATGGCATCCAGTGCTTCCCTAAGTGTTTGTTATACCCAGACAGTCCATTGCAGTGCTCAGCAGAGCCATGTCGAATCACAGATGGGAGCTGCAGAACATCAGGACAGACACACAGACACCACTCCTCTGCCCTGTATTTGAGACCGTGGCTGTCCGTGTGCTCTGGTGCCATCATTTTGTGACCTGGTGGAGGTGTAGCTTGCTCACAGCGGCACTTTGTGCACACACAACAAATATTATGAAGCTGAGCTGATGCGGTGTCGCACACTTGTTCTGGCAGCGCCAAGAAAGGCAGGTAGAGGGGTCAGGGGCTTGGGTGATGCTGCTGCTGCTGTCAGCTCAGGACCACTGTTCTTATGGCTCCAGTGTGAGGCAAAGGGGATGATGGAAGGAGGAAAGGAAAAAAGAGAAAGGAGCAAGATGAGGAGCCCTAACTTCAATAGCCTTCCTTTTGTAAATGAGACTGTTAGGTGCCCAGGTGAATTTAGGTAGCAGCATTAACTTAGGTTGAAAGTCATTACCCAGACAGAAAGGGCAAGATTTCTTAATGCCAGAAGCCTCACTGGCACACTATACAGAGGCTGTAGGTCCCACTGTCATCCTTTGTACAGTCCCACACAGACCATCCTCTAAAGTGTTACACGAGAAGGCAGAAGAGCCCAGGGGAGGCACAAAGCCTTGACTCTAGGGCATAACGAGGGAAGTTTTCCACTGAAGCCCACAGGGCCTTCTGGGATGACTCAGTTCTTTGCTACTCTTTTTTTAAATAACTCAAAGCAGTGAGTGCAAAGAGGGTGAGGAAGGAGAAGGTGGCTCTTGACTCGATGCTCTTTTCCTTCTGTGGGATGCTGGCAGGTAGTGCCAGCCTCAGCTAGGTCTTTGTGGCAGTTGAGTGCTTTATGGCTGAAGGCAAAAGGAAAAAGGTCAAATGATTTGTCTAAATCGGATGGAAGTCAGGAAATTTATCCTGCTGGTGTTAGGCAATGATCAAAGTGCTGGGGTCATGTGCAAAGCCCAGCTGGAGAAAAACTCTTTGCAGGGGAGCTGAGTAAATGTCCCCTTATTCATGGGAATGGAAAACTTCCACTGGGGTTGAGCGGGATGGGTGGGAAGGTCATGCAAGCACACCAGACAACAGTCTGTAAAAAATAACACTAAGTAGTGCTCACGGTAATGAAACAGCTGCCTTAGCAATAACTGATGTGAGTTACTTCATGGCTACGATTTCTTTTGTCACACAAAAGAAAAAAATGTCCTTTAATAGCAGGCAAAATCGAAGGCACCTCCTGCAGCCCACTGTTAAAGGGGTTTCCTTCTAAGCTGCAGAACCATCATTATTACTTTTTCACAGGTAATTACTCACCACAGTTAATTTAAAGCCGTATTTGAAGTGAGATGGAGACATCCTATTTTGCCCTTTTCCCCTTAGTCTGCCTTGATATGATTATCGTTTGCTGCTCTGGTGCCCATAGCAACAGCCACTGCTGTCCCCAGTTCCCCTGAGTGAGTGAGCGCTGCTAATGCCTGACATCCAGCCAGCTGGGCTTCTCACCATGGCCTTCACCTGCCCGGAGACCACAACCTCCCTGACTGCCTCAGTGCTGAGGGGTGGGAGTAAGTGAGCAGCAAAACCGGGCGCATTTGGTACCTGATTTCCTAAATAACCTACTTGAATTTTGGCTGCTATATCCACAGCAGTCCATTCAAATGGTGGTGGTGTGATTCTGTGAGGTACAGATATCCACAAGCACACTGGGTAATGGCTTTGAGTGTTTTATCTCTTTAAAAAATAATTTTAGGAAAACAGGCCACTTTAGTGAATTGCCTTTGCAGGACATGAGCATCAGAGCTTGCATCCCCCTTTGACAGCTGAGTCCATTGGGCTGCCTTTGGCAGTCACAGTCCAATGTGGGTTATGGAACCTTGTTGATCATAGGGGGCAACTTCCATTCTCAAGCTCTCACATTTCTCAATTCTCACAAATTCCAGCAGGAAGCAAGCTGGCAACCTGTTTTTGTTTTTTTTTTAAATAATACCCCAAACCCTCAAAGAAACAAAATAAAGCAAAACAAAAACCCCAAACAAAGGAAGGAGAACCGGCATACCTTCCTACAAGGATTTTGATCATCTTCTGCATCAGCGCATTAAAAGAAGGGAGTCTCACTGGAGGTCTCATTCACAAAAGGGAAAAGTATCTAAAGGGTGGTTTGAAGGAGGAAGGAGCCAGACTCTTTTCAGTGGTTGCCAGTGAGAGGATGAGGGGTAACGGGCATAAGTTGGAACATAGGAGGTTCCACTCAAATACGAGGAAAAACTACTTCACAGTGAGGGTGA